>CM052251.1:3215792-3815792 GCA_028455795.1 Lasioglossum marginatum | reverse complement strand
AAAATAACGATTTGTTCAGTAGAATATGCATATAAACATTTCGTGATTCTAACCTCTGCTGATGATTGTAATTTCCATAATGTCGAATTATTATCGGTACCTCGAATTTATACATACGAAATATTTGTGCCATTCCTCAAAAATTGATCCTGTACTTAACAATTGCAATGCACTTGTTGAATTTGACGTAATTAAGCTGCGATCAAGTACCAGACCGTGAATGTGTGATCAAGTCATTTTACACGTCTGGTAATTGGGAACACGATTCAAATCATAAATTTAACTCGCATTAAACTAATATAAAAATACTAATTTTGTCTGATATTTTGAAACCATCTGCGCACTTAGAAAATGCACATGATTATGTACATGTTTTAAATGTCAATTCATATTCGACTCAGTTCAAGACGTAACTTTTAACTATTCGACGCTAACTTCATTGTATTCATTTGATTTGAAAAAACAAGTGCTGTAAACAAACAATAAATGAACAAATACGAAAGCACATGCGTTTACATAATTCGATATACTGCCTCTGTCCTACATTGTAATACACATTCCACTTCTATTTTTGTCCGGACTAACTGCACTTTCTAATGATTAAGATTGAAAGAAAGTATAAACTTGATGAATTAAATATTTATTAAAAACCAAAGTCAGATTTCGTAATATAGTAACAATTCTCATTTGCGTTTGGTGTATAGTATAAAATATATTACAATATGTATACAGGAAACATTCTTAAATCTATAAGATAGGCCTCAAGCCCAGCTCGATGTCTATGCATTTTATGCTTGTTATACGTAATTTATGCATTATTTGTTATGCGTATTGTATAAGCTCTAATGTCATCAAAAAACTGTCATTTACATACATTATTTTTCATATTGCGTATCTTATGTACCAATTGTACGTTGTGACAATGAATCGGTAATGCAAGCCTTTTTTTATCAAGAGATGTGAGATTTACTAATGACATTGAGTTACTAACTACAACATATAAAAATTGACTTCGTTATGTATTTTCTAGTTAATGCAAACATTGGCTCGCCATCATGTGTAATTCGTACAGAATGAAATGCATTGGCACAAACAGCTTTCTGTGTATATTGCATGTTTTTCGAAGTTCTGTAAATGCTCTCTGTCTTTAGTTCAATTTCTAAGAAGATCGTAAATTTACACGGATTCCCTATAATTTTATTTTGCACAATATTGTTCTACGATCTTCTTAAAATTCAACGAATAGATTCATATAAAACATAACTTATACGTCCTCGTCTCACAACTCGCGATAGTTTCACTTTATAGAAATTAAAAACTGTCACTCGCTAGTAATAAAATATATACGTATCCATAATTCTTTTTTTATACTGCTTTCAACAATCTGAATACAAAGGCAAGTTATATCATTTCGCAAGCAATCTGAACATCTTCAAGATCACTACAGGTTCAAAATGGGTCTACTCATTTTTATTCTCGTGTAACGGGACGTTCGGATATTTCGGGAACTCCACAGCGTCCACGGGATTCTTTACTTTAAAACTAGGAAATAGACCAGTCATGCTAGTTCTGGTATTGTGCCCCTTCGAATAGCCGTCCCAATGATTCCCAAACACCTCGATCAAATCTCCTTCTTTCAGTTCGATTTCCCCGCTTTTCTTCGGTTTGTGATCTAAAATAGCTCGATTCGGGTGCGCATTTTGACCGCCGTAATAGTAAATATCGTCAAGCGAAGTAAACCGGTTGTAGGCATCTGGATAATAAGTTTGCATCAACTCGTACGCCACGCGGCACACTTGTGAGCTGAATGTGCATACCAAATAGTCGGATTCAGATAAAAGGTGTATGTCTATAATTATTCCTTGCAGAGAAGAATCCGAGTATCGTCTAGCGACCGACGCTGTTTCAGCAATCTTTTGATCCCCAACTATTTCATAATTCGGATAACGAGTTCTTGCTGTCGCGATTACCTTTGGATCGTCGCTAGCTAAAAAGACCCTCTTCACTTCCGGTTTCGTCTCAAGTTGATTATAATATTGTTCAACTTTAACCATGTATTCGTCTATGTCGTGATAAGCTGCTTCGGTTCCAACCTTATCCGTTCTCCTCACGTGAATCCCGACGATAGGCTTCTCGAAACCGAGTCTCTCCTTCGCAAACTCCAACGTCTTTTGCACGTGTTCTTGAGGTCGCATTAAATACTTTAGAACTTGACCAACCCACCATACTAACGGATGTCCGTGAAGTTTCTCCAGTCTCGGAGCTAAGTCCGCAGGTACGCTCGGTGGTTGGAACTTTGGTTTTGGATAAACATTGTCTACGATCGGCAATGAGATCACTTGCTTGGTAGAGTCACCGGGCCAATTAGCATGGGACGCTCCATTCGTAGATAGGCAAGTATCGCTGAGAGGCTTGAAAACAGACTCCCAGCCATCCTTATGGTACCTCCATCCTTTGGATTTGATTATCAATGTTCGTTCTGTACCATAAGCTACCAAGAAACAATAAGTAATATGATGGATCTGAAATTTAGAAAAATTTCATACACGATTCTTCCACCACATTTTTATTTCTTTGTCGATGTATGTTTCTACCTGACATCCAAATCCACAGCCTTTGTTCAAACTGCACACCAATTTTCTCGCTTTGCTACAGTCACTAGGATTTTGTAAAGCTTTGAATCTTCTTTGTACAAGGTCAGTCAAATCTTTTGCCTCTTTCTTACGCCATTCGTTGTAGCCATCTGCTCTCGTTAATCTATCAATGTCCACCATCAGAGATTTTTTATAATCCCAAACATTATCTATTACATCTTGAATTTTTTTCTCCTTCTGTTCATAATTCGGTTTGTCAATTGATTTCCTAAGCTTATTTAATTCCGCGCTAACATAATACCTATCTCAAGAATTAAGGTATTATACATAATATTCTTAATAATTAGGATATACGTACGAGAAGTCTTTTTTGTTATATTTACCATGTTTCTTGTACATTGTTTCTTATCCTTCTTCGCAGCTCCTCGTATTCCAGCGAAGGGATACCATGTTTAGAATTATCTTGATCATTTACTAAATCATCGTAAGCAGAAACTTTGTCTAGTTTCTCGTGTATCGAGCCTAGATGGTCTCCTTGAATGGATTTTGACTTTTCTCTGAAAATAATGGTACCCTGTACAACGAAAAGATTGCCAGTCTCTTTGCTTCCACCTCTGAATGAACATACATTTCTTGGTAACTCCTTTTTCATACTTACCCTAAAACTATGTTTTTCAATGCTTCGTTTTGCCTCTTGAGAATTTCAAAGTCGTTCATCATTTGAGCTAAACGTTGAGCATTCTCCTTGTTTGTAGGACTCTCATTGTTTGCCGATAAATTGTTCGTCTTAAAGATGTGCGATACCGACACAATTAGTACCAAAAGCCATGTTGCTAATAACGCTATTCCTACTTTTCCCAACCAGCCAGGTCGTCCCGACCAAAATGGTGCCATTTGATATTGTGGTAGCAGGAGTATAGGATTCACTATGTACATTACGCTATCCCTGATCATAAAATAGAGATATTTTAGAATGATTCATTGCTATCCATTGACAACATAATTCGAGTAATGCGCGATACAATTAAAATACAACAATGAAATGTACCATGTTCTATTGCTTCACAATAACAGTAGGAATTGCACTTAATGAAGCCACTTTATCAATGAGAACTCAGACAAAACTTTATGTAGCAATTACCATGAAACAACGTTCCTAAATAAAAATGTGTGACAGAAAAAATCCTAAAAAATTCTTGTTTACAATTGTTCAACATATAAATTATGCTGTTCTATCAAATATTATAACAGGTAAAATAAACAGCAAAATAGAATGTATGTAATCAGTGACTAATGTTAACATATGCAAGGTTTCGATGTGTGGAACAGAAAAACATCGTAAAATCGTCGAGTTTATAACATAATCGAAGAACTTGTATCAAAACAAATCACTTTTTACGAAACAAAACTGAATAGCCGAGGAAATTCTGTTCGTTCAAGATCGTTCGGCTACTTTCAACGAGTGAGTTACGGCTGTTCTGTCAAGTACCATGACAAATAAAACAAACAGCAAAGCGAAACATAAAATATCGCTGTATGTGGATAATGTTTAGTTGACATATGCAAAGTTTCGGTGTGTGGGAAAAGGAAACATCGTGAAATCACTGGGTGGTACGAAACACAGTCTTACCATGAACTTCAGCACCTACTATGCACGGGTCACTTAAACGTGCGATAAAAACGCATGCATGATCGTCTAACGTGTTCATAGGAACAAGACAGCCTGCGTTCAGTTGACAGGTTGATCTGTTTCATGTGTAGCTTCTACAGTCATTAACCAGAGTTTCACATAGCAAGTACTGTCCAGCATGAATTACAATCCTCGCGAACATACGTATTACGAACAGTTTACACGGAGGCGGTCGCAAAGTATCTTAATTCACGGATACGCTCGTCCCATAGCGCTGGGAAGCCGCTATTACAAATAAAGCTGTCCTCACAATGTGCGAAAACCATCGGAAACGAACCGTACACTTACTAACTTAACTTAGATTTCGACGTAATCGGACGCGTGTAAATACAACGAAAATTTGATTAGCATTCGCAAACTGATCGAACACGCATTACTCTATCGCGAATAACTACCTAATTTTAGAACGCGACCGCTGTATTAGATGGCGGTAAAAATGGTACTGTTGATTCTAGCATGGAACACCGCTATCTATCCACTCCATGCATGATTCGGTCGTATAACCTAGAATCTTGACACTTCGAGAGCACTGCGTCGTGCGAATTGTGAACGGACGATTAACGCCGGACGAACCATACGAACATTTCTCGAGTCGACATTTTAGTGTCGTCGACGGATAATCTGTGCCTGGTGAAAGTAATAGAGTTCGAACCCGAAATACTGTGGATAGGAAAGAGCATGAGATTGACAGAAATAACGTATCAGCTCTGCATCGTGTCGCGGTATTTCTAAACGCGGGTTGGTTATTTCTTTACGCTCCTCCCTCCCCGCCAGTCCCTCCCTGGATCCCATCCAAAAATCGCACAGCATCCTTGCGCGCGAAACACGCGTATACGCCGGTGGACGCACATTGTGGGCCTGTACTTCGTTGTACATATCTGTGAATAGTGTATTTTAAGCGTTAGTTTTACGGGAATTTAGTGTGTGACCAAAAAAAACGCGACGCTCCACGATAACCCGTGACCGGGTTTGAATAACATCAGAGTTCGAACTCGACTCAGCACACCTCCGGTCGCCTCGAGAGAGAGAGAGAGAGTCAGAGAGCTCCCGTGGAAAAAGAATATACCACCATTTAATTCGATCGAATTTGCGAAAAGAAAAAAGAAAAAAAGAAGCATCCAAGGCAACGCGACGCGAATTTCCCCGATTTCTCCGGTCACCATCCCCGCGCCCCGGGGTTTGCCCACCCCTTAATTTCGAGCGATCGGCCCATCGATGAACAAGCAATTGTCGTTTTTCGTATGTTTCAATTATTTTTCCGTTCCTACATCCCCTCAGTTTAATCGGGCGGTCGGTCGTTGCGGCCGTGTCGTTCGGTAAAACCCGAAAGACCGAGTAGACTAGAGAGCGAGTTGCGTCCGTTCGACGGTTCCCTTTGTGTTTCTCGTTTCGTTTTTCGTATCGTCCGGCAGTGTTGTCAAAAATCCGGCAGCACCGCTCGCGGCCAGCTGCCATTGCTGTGTGCTTCTCCTGTGTGTCTGGCGTTCGTCGATCCGCGCGGCATCGTATCCGTAACAAATAAGAAGGTTTTCTCTTTTACGGTTGATCGTCGTTCGCCCGTTGCTGTTTTGTTCGTTGTCGGCATCGGCATCGGCATCGTCGTCGCCCTCATCGCCGTCGTTGCCGTCGTTGTCGTCGTCGTCGTGGAAACAGCGGAGATGCGACAGTGTTGAAGGGTCGCGCGCCGTTGGAACATGCTCGCGGAACAGACGTAGCGGGCGATCCACTACCTTTGGCTCCGGACGCCGGTTCTGACCGAGCTAACCTTCACGGCGAAGGTTCCTCTTATCCGTCGAGTCGTCGTTGATCGTGCCCGTGGCAGCGGTACAGATTGACAGAACGATGAAGTGGCTCGGTGCGAGTAGCGCTGGTGCTGCGGGCGAACCGGCACCTTCCGTGCAATTACACCATCCTTCCGCTAACGGACATATACCCACGGTATGCAACTATTTCTCACTTATTTTTCCGTTTCGATTTTCCGACGATCGGCGCACGTACAAGCGGATATTTCGAGCTTGACAGCAGCGTTTTTACGGCCGATCGGGGATATCATAACCTATCTCACGTGTCGCGGAGACGGGAATTCTCCGTTCGCGGAACGTCAATTCGAACGTTCACGTGATCGTATTGTTTCTTGTCGCGCGTATTTTCGGTTGATACGCGGGGATCGAGATAGTGGAGCTCCGCTTCGTTGTCTGGAACATCGGAAAAGGGCCCCTCCATTGTGCATATGCATGGATATTGCATATGCTTGTGCTTTGTTTGATCCATCATGGCAGAATATATTCTATAGAAATGAAGATGTTTGGGTCGCGTTTATTAAATTGAGCCCAGCAATCAAATTGAAGTAACGCTGTCTTTTCGCTCTGTTTCATTGTAGCGGTTCAAAGGTATAGATTGCGTACCGAGTCTCTGCATCGTGACGAATTTGTTTTGCGTAAACTTTGTTACTTATATATGCAATAAAGATCAATATTTGTGTACTCCGTATTAATCATAAATAATACTGATTGCAATCGTTTTATATTGTGTATTGATTAACGGTCGATATAAATGTTGTCTCTCGCATCTCTTGAACGCAATGCGTCTTTCTGTAGGATTATTTGTGTAAGGTACGCATTGACAATAACTGTTGTCTCTGTTCTTAATAGGATGCAGAACAATGCGGACAAGTAATGGCTGGCGGCGATAGTATGCGTATTCAACCTGGTCAGACACATCAGATGGGAGTAAGCAGAACACAGGACGATGCCATGGTTGGTTATGTGTTCCAACGGCCCACTGAACCAGAATTTAATGCCCAGTCTTCGACCTTTCAAACCAAACAAGCTCCGAGAGCCTGGGCCCTCGCGGACGATGCTATCATTGATAATGTGGGTATATCAAACTGCAGTGATCTCTATATTTTGCGATAAAATCCTGTATAACATCCTAGATAAACATGATAAAAAATTGCTTAAAAAGACAGTACATATTTTTGCCATGTTTCATAGTCCTGGAGACTTTGTAAGCAATTTTCGTTGTCCTTACACACAACAGATCTTTATACAAAATAAAAACTTTCTACCTGAATTACAATAAACTGGAATATGAAATAGAAATTTATTTTCTCTCTTAATACGTTCAATAGGTTGAAAATGATATAACAGTATTTTTAAATAACACCTACTAATTTTTATCATAAATGCATAAAATCCACTGTCTTGTTACCATGTTATACTGTACTTGTCGAAACAGAGTATTCTCTCTAGAAATATTGCAAAGTATAATTTATTAATTCGTTCGTTTATTTAATTGTGATTTTGCTTGGCTTACAGAATCCAGAAAAGTGGAAATATCCTATTACCAAACTGAGCGTACCACAGCAAAATCAACCACAACAACTAGGACTACAAACCATGAACAATGTTCATCTACCTTACGAAATACATCCCATGCAACTGAAAGTGAGTAGTATGCTATAAACGTGTATAGTAAAATTCGCGCAATAACTTATTATTATCCACGTTATTTCGATTCCTATTGTATTTTATTATACCAGCTTTAACAAACCAAATTTTTCTGTATTTTATAGAGCGGAGCACCTGGTGCAGAGCACTTGGTCTATCTCAATAACCAAATAACAGCCCAGCAACAAGTTGCCCTTTTTCATCACCAACAGCAACAACAACAACAACAACAACAACAATTCAGAAATGGACAGGTAAGCACAAGTATCATCAGTTCTAATAGTATGTAGCAAAGTTGTAGGATCCATCATTGTGAAAGTAGCACAATGTACGCGATGTACCACATTCTCGATTTTTGTTTTATGCAAAATCAAGTCTCAACAATAGGAAAAAGATTATTTTCTTCAAATATGTCGCCGTGTAATGGCAACAGGTGGGAGAAAATGTAAGGGGTGATTATATAAAGGACGAAAATGTGAAAGATTAATCAATTGCGATTTCAGTTTGTTATTTACAAAGACACAGAGCTGGCTCTCGTGAGACTAATTGACGTCTTTAATTGTTAATAACTTAAAATCTAAGAAGTTGCATTTTTCTTTTACTTCTTATTTCCGTCTTGTTTCATTACGGAGAATCACTCTCTACTATCTTTATCCATAAAATCCGTAGACTAATATTTTCATAAATTCGAACAATAGAAAAATTTTAGGTCAAATTCATAGTTCAATTTAAAACCAAGAAGTCCACCGTTCGCAATTCCAACGTTATCTCGTTGAATGTTGTCATACCTCATCTGTATCTCATTTAATTTCGGAATACCACGGCCGCTGATATTAACAGCGAGCAATCTACTAGATAGAAAGTCTATTCGGCGCGCAAGAGTCTAGCGTGAATTGTGTCAGGGTCAGAATTTGGTCTTTTAACAAATTCAGTATTCCCGTGACGCTTTTCGCGACGAGGATCTCCGCTGTCGCTTGAAATTGAGCTTTGAGAAGAGTTGGGTAACATGATTCCCGGGTGTAACAATGCAATTTTCTTTCATAACATTCGACTGTTTCGATCGATCTCAAGAATAACCGTTTGTCAGGCTCGTTAATAATTCGTTCGGGATCAAGAGCAAAGAAATAATAGAGCGTGGCGGCGATAGGTAAACGTGTAGGAAGACAACGTTGTTTCTCGACCCAGGTCTGTTCGGGTCAGGTACATTCATTAAGCGCGATCAAATTTTCATCCGGTCGCCGTGAGAGGTCGTCGAAACTTGGACGGACGGTGGGTAGGCGAGCGAGGCGATCGCTGATTGGTTGGCGGTGTTCGCGAAACGGAGCACGATTGGCAGGGGTTTCGGCAGAGGGCGCTCGGCTCGAGCGTCGTTCTTTGTTTCGGTTAGGAGGGCAGTCTCTGTCGAAGGAGAGAGGCCGGTTAACGAAAATTCGTGAGGAGAGAGAGACGCGCGGTGGCGGCGGGGGCTAAAGTTAAAAAAGTCAGCGCAAAAGGCACACGGTGTTCGTACGACGACGCCTCGCGTTCTTTCAAACGGCCGAGATCTAAATCACGCGTCGACTACCGTGATTATGCCAGGACGGACGTGAACTTCGAGTCATAGAACGGCGGTAATCGACTCGCTCCCTCCTGTAAATAAACGCGTATTCGCGTAGTGAGTGTGCAAAGTGCGCGAGAGGAGAAAGGAGGTGGCGACGGCGGTGGCGGTGGAGGAGGCGGAGGAGGAGGAAGAAGAAGAAGAGGAGGACGAGGAGGAGGAAGAAGAAGAAGAAGAAGAGAGGAGCATAGGTAGCAGTGGCAGCATCGAGGCACCCGGGAGGTGTCGAACTGTTTGACAGGCGGCCGAACGCTTTTCTTTCTCTCTCTCTCTGTCTCTCTCTCCCTCTCGCGCGTACTGTCGTCTTCGTGGTGTGCCGTGTTTCGTATTGTTCAACGGGGCGGTGTGCTGTGCTCTGTTCCGCGAGAGGTGGTAGTGGTGGTGGTGGTGGTGGTCCGTCTCTGTCTGTTGTCCGCCTGTCGTCTGTCTGTCTGTCGGTCCGCCCGTCTATAGCCGTGTGTTTCGGAGAGGAAAAACGAACGTGAAAACAAACCGGGAGTGGTGTGTATTATATTCAGTGCCGGCTGAATCGGCGTACGCGCCCCGCCGCGACGACCCGACGACGTTTTACGTTTTACGTTCTACGTTCACGTTCACGTTCACGTCCACGCACACGACCGTGTACCAGCCGTGATCCGGCCCCTGTCTCCGGCCTTCTTATTTCTTCTTCTTCTTTGGCAAGAGGCGTCCTCGACGGCGTTGTTCCGCGGGTTTTCGTCGCCTTCGCTTCTCTTCGTTTCGAAGATAGCCTCGTCCGCTGGGGATAGCCGGGGATATAGCAGCAGCGGGTAGCAGGAGCAGCAGTGCGTGCGAAACAGTGTGTGTCGAATTTTTCCGTCGCGTTGTCGGTGTACCACGGGGTTAACGGTGAATCTCTCGGAGGTGACGCGCCGTGCCGAGGGTACCTTGGAGACGGTGGAGAGTTTCGGTGTAGGGTACGGCCAGGGAGCGGGCACGAGCACAGGCGACTGGATGAAACCACCGGGGGATCTTTTTCTTTACTGCGACATGAAGGATTTGGGGGCCGACATGGTATATCTCTTTCCTACTTTCCTATTTTTCTACCGACACGTTCTTTAACACATTCGCACCGGATTACGCGTATGCGCGTATTTACATTCTTGACACCCCCGTCTTAACACTAGGTTCACGGAGCACTAAGAGTGACGATTAGTTTATAAAAATAACGAGAATGTGCCTATCCAAACATTTAGCCGTTTTTAAATAATATAATATGTATTGAATAATTCTATGCACCTTTACAATGTCAACAATCATTAATTAAAAATATTCGAACGCGTTCCGTGAACCTAGTGTTCGAACATTTATATATATTCGAATGTATGGATAAAACGTGACAAATGGTTCAATTTCTTTTATGATAGATGCATCGAGAGTGAGGCATATTAATTGTCGGAAAAGTTACAGTAATTTTCTCAACATAACCTAGCTTGTGCGCGACAAATTCGTCCGGCACCCTTTTGAAAAATGTTCCGGTGCGACTGTGTTACGGTCGCCGCAGCGGCTCGCGAATAACGCGCGTCCGTACGACCCACACTATTTTCTAAGTTATGTTTCGGAAATTTGTTACTTTCCCAACGGAAACCTCCATGTTTATCTGCCAGCCTCGTACAAGACTCGATCTCGTTGCAACCGTTGACGTTTATAGCGCGACACGAGCCAGATCGTTATTTCTCCATTATTTTTTTTTTTTATTACTAAAGCAACGGTCCGCAAACTCGTTAAACATTCCGCGCTATATACCTGCGTTTTACGTTGGCGATACACCTACGAACCCGACACACTCTACACGCCTATCCGACTATATTTTGGTACCGTGTATCTCCTCGCGGTTTGCTTTCCGCGCTTTTCGCGAGGACGGTGTTTTAAGGGAAAGTCTTTTTCTTTTTTCGGCGGGTCGGAGGCCGAAGAAATCTCGACGAACACGCCGGGAATACTCGTGGCTCGGCGTGATCTGTCAAAACGCCTTGTCCTCTTGTCGTTTCGCATACTTTGAATTTTTTACTCTTTGCATGTATACGTAAGCCGTGTGTTTACACTCGGCGATACGATTTTCGGCGAGTCATTCCGCCGCGAAAAGAGGATTGCTTTTTGAATTAACAATTCGGTGTGTTTGCTCTTATTATCGAATTTTTGAAAATTTTAAACGAATCAAGATAACTGTCCTTTTTTCGGTGTCACCTTGATTTCACTCGGGTCTCGTTTATTTATATAGGAAAGATACAGACTCTTTCACAGGAGGCGGTAGATTCGAGCGTTAAATATTTATTCAGTTTTTCGCGTACCGAAATATCGCAAAGATGGACGCGACGCGTTTCGGTTTGTTTACGTCTCCGTGGATCGAAGTAGTCTAGTGCCGCATAGCTTGCTCCATCGATGGTTGATAAAAGGATTCCTGTTTCCATTTCTTCCGTAAATAATCCCCTTTCGTAAACTTTCGTCGGGTTTAATTCCATTCGGAAGTTCTCTAGCCTCATCGGGCCTCGAAACCGAGAACGAGTGGCTCATAATCCTTTGTAATACCGAATATACTCTTGTTTATTCAATGCTCGACGACTTCCAAGCATTTGTATTACTAAAAATCAATACTTGCAGTTTACTTGTGCTACAATGAATTTAATCAACGACAGAAAGTGTTCTTTAAGCGGGCCCTACACGGTCAATCAAGAATGATAGTCTGATTGAAAAGTCAGACTGTCATTCCTGATTTTCAATGACGAAGTCAATATTAACCTTACACGATCGATCAGAATGTCAATCTTCGATTGGAATGTCATTCCGACTGACCATGTAGGGCCCGCTTTAGACTTTTCTGGAAACAGGATCCAAAAATAAAGAATCAGTTTTCCGAGTGATCAAAATTGTTTATCAAGTCAAATTAGAGGGTATCGTCGGTGAAACCTAAGTAGAGTCTGTTTGACGTGGAACCGAGGGAAGAGTAGCCGCCGATCGCGATCGTGAGTAGAATTATTTGTGCGAGCACGGTCGCACGGAGGTGTCTACTTATTCAGCCAATCAGGTCTCCGAACTCGTTTAACCTTGTAATGTAACAACGAATCCATTGGCGTTGCCTTGTATCTTAACCACGAAAGCTGCTAGATTTTCCTGTTGAAAGCCTGGTTTCTCTCTCCAGGGAGAAAGAGAGAGCTTACAGAAATATTCTCTGTCACGATATTAAACGATCAGATATCGTCTCATTAGAAAATGTTCCAATTAAGCAATTCAGAATAAAATATCAAGTCCGTTGGTAGAGTAATCGCGGAGGGGGAAAGGGGGCAGAGCAGACAGGTCGGAGCTACGGCTCAATTTGGGGTCCTTGGAGCGCTGCTGCGTCCGGCCATAGAAAAAATATGTATCTAGACGAGCAAGCTGAATCCTTGCACTGTGCTCCGCTTCCCCGTTCTTTTCTCCATTGTTTACGTCCTCGAACTCTATCCAGTGAAACGCCCCGAGTTTTGTCCTTTCCCCATCCCCTCCCCCTCTTTTTCTCTCATTCTCTCTCTTCTCCCTTCCATTCAACCTCTCTCTCTTTCTCTTTCGCACGTGAGCAAGCAACGCACCGAGATATCAGAGAGAACGTTGCCGTTGTTTAGGTGAACACGTTGGCGTCCGTGTGACGCACACATCCGTGTTTCTATAGCATCACGCCTTAACCCTTTTATGGCCCCTATTATGTCAGTTTCATTTTTCCTGCTGACTTTGGCCTCGCTGCCAACCCGAAAGATTTCGGCAACGCCGTTCTCTTCCTCCAGCTGGCTAACATAAATAAATTCTTTGCGCTCCGATAAGGCGATTTTCGATTCTAGATTTTCAAAAAGATTTTTCTGAGAACTCCTCTGAACTCTGCAAAAAATCGAAGGACATGTTTAACAATAGATTGTTAGTAACTTCGGAGTGCTCTCTTGCGAAGTTCATCGATCTGAAACAGTACGCTTCTCTATGCAGCATGCTGAAGATTTTTCGAACAATGCGGTCCAGCTGATTTTTCCGCAAGTCCATCGGGCTAGCAAGTGTTCTTGCGGCAGCTCGATGATCAATCAACGACGTCCATTGTCCCCGGCGATACTTCGCGTTTCGTAATTTCATGTCCCGCGACTATGTGCTCCGTTGCCTCGGCAAAAAGGGGCGGCGGTGGTTCGTTTGGACCGGAGCCATTTAAATTTATACGGCTTTGTGTTTTGCATAGGATCCCCCTCTCGTCGGTGGGTCTCCCTTCAGGCGCGCGCTAATCGATTGAAACACTGTCAGGGTCCTTCTATGGCATGGGCAACCGTGAACCGTGTGACACACGGTGTAAACATCGTGTGCAAGCCCAAAAACTTCGATGGCCGCTTTTCTACGACCACGAATCGCTGCTCTGTCCTCTCGCGCCTTTTTTAATTCCCATTTCATGTTTCGTTCCGGTCCACGGACAGTGATACAGATGCGCGCTTTGCTTCGACTAGGGCAGAGGTCGGCAACCTTTTGAGTCGGAAGAGTCAAAAATTACAAGTGGCTGAGAGATAGAATCGATGCCTAATCCTCGTTAATCGATTCAGAACGATTTTTAAATGTTTTTTTTTTTTATAAAATAAATAATATTTGCGTATGGAACTAAAGAACCGCAGCTTCACATCCAAAGAGCCGCATGTGGCTCGCGAGCCGCAGGTTGCCGACCCCTGGACTAAGGGCGCTATCGCTCTTAAAAGTCCTATTTTTTCGTTTACGAGGCGTAATTTGCATTGTTCGGAAGCATACAATTGCAGATGAATGATACAACTATGAAAACAGTTACATGCTGCCGAATAATACAAGTTACGCCTCATAAATGAAATAATTATTTAAATAAAAAAAATTTTTAATATACCACGTTTTTAAGACGAACTAAAAAGCATAAAATAATTTTTCCTAGCCCCATACAGATAGTCCTGAAAATTTATGATGGTAGGTTTAGTGTTAAAAATCACTTAATTTGGAGGTACATCTTCAAGACCTGGAAGGTCTTCGACTTAAAATGTTTTATGACGGGCCACGGTAGATACATTGTCGGTGGATAGTTTACCTGAATTCGCACGGAGGGTTTTACGACGGAACATATTTATATTGTGTATACTTAACTAATTTAGGTGACTTCTCGAGGGTTCTGGGGTATATGGCACGCAGTTCCTTTTTATTTGGGACATTTATTGCATTGAAAAAACCGAAAGAATACCGGCATTTATTACGGTTTCGGTAAAATATCGGTTATATACCGAAACCGGTATTTTAACGATTTCGGTATTATTTCGGTTTCGGTACAGCCTCTTGGCATAATACCGGTATAAAAATTTTACCGGTATTAAGTCCCTGGTGCATCTACAGGAATGACCTTAAAAATGTGTTTAAAAAGACTTGATAATAAAACTGAGAATGGTCTTAAGTACTTCAATTGTTTAGGTACGAAAAGGGACCGTCGTCCGAGGGTCCGACTGTGGACCCTTTATGCAAAATGAAAAGTAATATATCAACACTTCCGACTGTTTCAAATTACAGCTCCTCATTGTTGTCACAAATGCATAAAATCTATCAATAAATTTAGACATAAAAATCAATAATGCGAAGCCTTGGAAAGTGCTGTAATATTTAGTTTCCACAAGTACATCATTTACGAACAAAGAAATATAAAAGAGAACACATTATTAGCGTACCTCTTGAATGAATTTGACCACTGCGATAGAAGAAAACATTGAGAAAATATATCGACTTCTTTGCATGCAATTCTTCTTGCTTACTCGCACGTAAAAATAAGTGGAAAGCAACTATAAATGGACAGATATAAAAATATTAGGTCAGCGCAAAGGTTCGTGCCCGATTCCGTATTAAAATACAACACGGAACTTTCGCATTGACCTAATAATTTCGCTCGGCTGGAATCGCAGGTAGAACGGTGCGGCGGGTTTTTCACCAGGTCCGCCATTTTATTCGATCTCCGAATATTTCCGAATCGCGGAGCGGGCTGGAAACGGCTCGCCGGAAAACTGAGTCCGGCGAGAATCGTTTTTTTCCCCAGTGAAAACCATAGAAGAATCTGTCCGCGAGCCAGATTCGCCGTACCCTCGCCACTTTCGCGCCAATAGAAACGGCAAATAGCGAGTCGGAGGGATATTGATTCGCGTGACTCACTATCTCCTGTTCTGGCCGCTTCGAGGTTCAGGGTTGACCTTACTTGTCGTAGAAATCTCTTCCATTAGCAGCCGCGTCATCCTCTTTCCTCGGACCTCTTTTCAGTCGTCCGCACACGCACGTCTTTCGACATCCCTGGCTCTGTCGCGTTTCACGATCTCCCCCTATCCCCTCTTTGACCAGGGACTCTCTTTTAAAGCCGACGACTGGGTCCTGGACCCAACGAATCACCATCTCAAAGACTGGATGCACTTGTAGCCAAAGGGATCCTTTGTGAGCTGCAAGAGCGCAGTCGTGTTGAGATTTCGATTCCTGACGCAGTTCGCACGATGAATAAATAGAAAGCATCCTTTGCACTTTCAATAATTGTCAAACTCGTCCAGAAGGAGTCTTTATCGAGCCTGAGTGCCTCCCCGGCTAAGTTCCAATTAGCAAACCATGATGCGAACGGTCCCAGTAATCTTTTTCCACGCTCCCGTTAAAGATGTTCATCCTGGGGTTCACGTCCTCGAGAAGATTGTTCACGGGTTGTCCAGATGGGATTAATCTGGATAAGAATTCTGGACGCCCCCCCTGCCCCCCGCAGCAGGCACATTTCTGTGTTCCGTTACGGGCAGAAAAATATCGAGTGTCAACCTCGTTGCAACAAACTTTCTCTTCTCGAGTCGCCGGTAACAGATGGTTACGGGTAGTTATGCAGTTAACGCCTACGGTGTTGCGAGCGGAGCCGAGCCTCTCCGCGATAGTCGTTACACAAGATCAGTGTCGTTTTTCGATTACATATATTGCGTCCGTGGCTCTTATCGCCGCGCCGGTCCCGTTTCCAGCCGGGTGAGGCCTCTCGCATTTTTTCCACGCTCCTATTCAATCTTCCCATTCTTCTTTTATCGTCGTCCCCGTGGATTATCGCGCGTTTGCTCGTCTTTCCTGGGAGACACTTATTTCGACATATTCGCCCAAGCTGAAACATGCTCGACATTCTCTTTTTTAAAATTCTTTTTTTTGTTAAGGGTGATGGGAAAAATGCATTTGCGCACCCTGAAGGGGGTAGTACTAACAACACCATCACCCAGGACTTATGCCCTTTCCTCCCACAACTCGCAGGCTCGCATGTGGAGCGGCCGGGGCTCCGCTTTCCACATTTCTGCCGGCCGTTTGATATTCGAGCTAGCACCACACATGTTCTTGTCTGATCATTATGTCTTTCAGATATTGTATGTATGTCTAATTTCGTCGACATTCTAACACTGCCGCCTGTAAAACTCGTTCCCTTACTGTTTACGTACAGATTTTCGTATGGTAATGGTTCCGAGTGGTCAATCTCTGTGTCCTTCAGGACAAAGTTCCAATTCTTTATTTAAGCAATGTGCAACGTCGGATTGCCTGCCCTGGCAAGTTTCACTCATCACTCTCGATAGCTGGATGACCCAGAGTGCTCATCTGCCACCGCTTGACGACAGTTCCGTTTAGTCTCATGCATCCCTATTCAAGACCTCACGTAGGCCAAGACCCTGCCATAAATCCTTCAAAAGCTAAGGGTCGCCCCGGCATCAGCCCTCGATTTCACTTGAAACACGTTGGCGCTAAAAAACCTAGCTATTCATCCTTTGAGGACGAATATACCTATAACATACCTAGCTCTGCAAATCATTTACTTAACAGTTAACCTACCGAGCACTAAAACTGATTAATATATACAGTGCCCGGAATTAATATTAGGACGCTCTAAAAAAGACGTAACTTTTTAAATATTGTACTATACGATTCGAACTTTTTTGGGAAGCTAGAGCAATTAGTTTACTACAGGATGTGAAAAGAAATTTTTTCAAAAATTGCAATAGATTACAACTTTGTTATGTGGGCCTATATTGAAAATTTAAAAAATACGTTTTGTAGATCTGTATGAATTAAACATATTCTAATTTCATTTCATTTTAATAATAATCGATTTGAGAAGTAAAATTGTCGATTTTAACTTCTACAGACATGTGTGTTGATGTAAGAAATAGTATAATGAAATTCCTACTTCATGTTTTTGGTTTTTTGACTTTTGCACTCCTAAATCGGCCGTTTGGACCACTATGCGGCGTTCCACCGAAAAAGGGAAGCGGAAGCTCGATCGACTTTTCTCGTTCCATGCTAATCGCGCCCTTTCGACTGTTCGCGAATTCGATATCGGCGTTCCCGCGAATTCGCCGGCGAAGTCTGCGCGAGGCCTGCGCCTAATGTTCTCTCTCCGCGCCACGAGTGAAAGTCCCGAATCAGAGAAACCGATTACACGATACGAAACGATTACGTCGAGCATTCGCGTAACAGGCCGCAACGACTCGCGTACAAGCGCATCTGACTGGCCATCCGCTCTGCACGACCGAAATAAACCGATTAACAAATTACTCGAGAGCCTTTTTGTCAAGAGTACCATTTCCACACCTTTAAGGCATTTCAGAGGGAATTTAATTAATTTGTCAAGACAACGTTTGATTATCGACGACGATTTACCTATAAAATTTAAGATGGACAGATTCTGAAATGATGCAACGATGTCTATACTCCGGCAATGTAAATATAAATCTGAGAAACCTTTTCCGATATTCTTCAAACCACTTGCTCTGCGAATTTAATCGAATCTGTCAGTCACAAAAATCTGCGAGCACTGGCGAAATTTAAAAGTCAATAAGAGAAACGATTATGTCTATTTTAACGAGAAGGATTGACCTATAAATTAAAATTTAAACAGATTCTAAAATAAAAAAACAATGCAATGATTCTTATATTGATTTGCCTGAAGATCATAAGTGCCAAGTCTAAAATACAAATACTGTTATTCTTTAAGGAGAAACAACTTTCCGAGCGAAAAACCACACGCGAAATAATCGTAGCCTATTTATCGAGAACGTGTACGTTTTTCGATGAACGAATCGAGTGTGGCGCAAGTTTGAGCCGGTGTTGTTCTTTTCTTTAATAAAAAGCTCGGCTCGCTCTATAAAGAGGAAGCTCGAGCGTTGCTCTAGACTGTTCTAGAAACTCGCGAAAAAGGTATTGGGCAGGCAGGCAGGCCTCTGCGACGTAACGTATTATTCATTTATTCTAAATAACAGCCGGGAACTCGAGCCGCTCTCGTCAGGGCTCGAATCGACGACAACCTATCGATTATCGATGGCGCTCTGCGTAAGTTCACTGACATATAAGCCCGGAGTCAATAAACATTCCCGGTAGCGAGCTTTCTTTTTTTTACCACGGTTTCCTCCAGGATCGTTCCAGGAGCAAGATCGTACACGATAGTGTCTCTTTACATAATGTTTCGCTGACGTCACCACGCGAAACCGGAAACTGGTGCCTCGGTCTTCTTTTATCGCGAATAGAGCACGATAACGCGAGTCCACGTGGGAGTCGCCCCGTAGTTTCTTAGCCATAAACGCTGGACGTGATTCATATCCGAATGTATAGTCAACCCTCCTATAACGCGATTAATTCATACCGTGTTGTATAGAAACCGCGTGATAAGAAGCTCAGACCTAGTACAAATCAGATCAAATTAAATTAGATACAAATCACAATTTTTGCTCCGCGTTATGGAAAGATTAACTGTATTTTCCCGTCGGCTGTTTGCTTTCCCAGCGAGTCTCCACCTTCCCGGAAAAAATATACCCAGATCAAGACGCTGCCGACTCCGACGCGATTTCTCGCTGGGAGAGCTCCGTTACGATGACTTTTTAACACCGGAGCTACCAGAGGGCTTGAAACGACCCAATTTAGTCCACCGACGATAGAATTATCGACGCCTTGCCTATCGGTTACTCACTGGATCTCGAACGATTCACCATCAACCCTTTACATGCGGCTTTTCAAAATAATAAAAATACAAATTCAAGCTAGCTATTTTACCTATTAAGGACAATATTAGGTTGGCAACTAAGTTCGCGACCTCCGCATTTTTTCAAACAAAGTCATTTATATGTATTTTTCAGGCACGAGTATTTTATATCGAATTAATCACAAAATTCAGAGCTTTCCAATGATATTCAAAAGAAATGGTCACTGAATGAGATTATAATGATACAATAAAAGAATTACGAAACAAAAGGTCGTGAATTTAGTTGCCAACCTAATATCTGTGGTTGTCAGGAAGAACGCCGCAAGTCGCATAATTTCACTTTCGAGATATTGCCGTTTATTTGATCACTAATGCTTTGATATAGAACATCGGTTAAATTGCATTATTATTTTCAGCCTTCCGCATTCATTTTCATGACTTTTTTCTGGTAGATATAAATTCTATACTATATATAGAGTATAAACTCAAATTTCTTAATGTATAAACTCAAATTTTTTGAAATTGAGACACGCGGCGTTTTTCGTGAAACGAAAAAGCGGAGCGTACGTGGCTAGGAACGGAAATTAAAGCCTCCGATTTTATAACTTCTACAAAAATCTAGCCAGTCCGCCGATAGAAAAACGGAGTTGAACCTCGAACCCTACTCTGGCCGCCATTTTTGCTTTTCTAGTCCCTTCGCATCTAATCGTGTTCTAGCTCAATTTTGAATCGAGTCTCACCTTTTTCTCAGAATTGGCGATGTTTGTGTGAACCAATAAAAATCTTAATAAATTGACGGACCATGCAATTACTAGACTGCGGATCTTTTTATATAATTACATACATTGGAACTGCCTTCGTTTTGTAAGAAAGTGGAAAGAGATAAATGCTCGTTAAAGATATTTAGAAATGGATTACATTCCTGGCTTTTTTTCTTGCGACAAATGCAGACAATTTTTAGCAGAAAGATCCGCAGTCTAGTAGTAAAATCGAGCGCATTGGCGTGCGAATCACGTCCTGTCCTGGTGCGGCGCGAAGGGGTGGTTTTCGCGGATTCCTCTTTACCGGTAGGAATCGTCGGTCACCTGGTATCGTATGCATTTCTACTGTCATGCGGTGACGTATCGTGTCGTGACTTGTACATGTGACGTGTCGTTGAACCTAAACGCATCGGTCACGCTCGCGGAATCATCATCGGGAACGCGTTGCATCGCGTTCGTGTGTGCATCGCGCGTGCGGGTCCTATTACGCGAAGGAGAAATTCATTTCTATAGGTCTTGCAACGCTACCGGCGCGGTGGCAGCGTTGCCAGTGTCATAAGACCGATAGCATCGATCTAGCCGGCCGTTGGTCCCGCCCACGGCAATTACGGATACCCTTCATTCATCTAATGTCCCCCCCATTAATATTCCCGCGTTTGATCGATCTTGATGCCTCGATACCACACCGTTCTGATATGTGCAGTAAGTCCTCAACTTACGCGGTTAATTCGTTCCAGCGATTTCCGCGCAAGTCGAAAACCGCGTAAATCGAATAGTGCCTCAACGCTATCGTTGAAAGGTTATTAATACAATCTGCTTTGTACATACCGTGTGTATGTACTCATTTGAAAGGAAAATTCAAGTAAACCTACTATTCAAGTAAACCTACTATGTTCATGGAAAATCGATCACTGATAAATAGCTGAATGCCTATTCGCTTCTGTAACATATGTACCGACAAATCTTCCGTTTTGGCAGTCAACAAACGAATTTCACAGTTCGGAATTGGTTTTCTGATTCTCTACTAAGAATCCGCGCAAATCGAGGACTTACTGTACACCATTTTGATGAAACCAATCGGCGAACAAACAGCTGCGACGAACAAACAGCATCGAGGACGAAAGGAACTCGGAGGGGGAATCGACGTAACTAAATATTATACTTCGGCGGAAAATTCCCACGGATGTTTCCACGACTTCCGAGCGAATCGACTTGATTCCTTGCCATTAATTCATCGCGTTCGAATAGTACGGCGCTCTCTCTTTCTCCCCCAGCCCGGGTCAGCCGATATTTTGCATAGGTTCGAATCTGCGAGTTCACGTGATCCCAAGACCGATTGCTGGTAGATAAGGATCTTTATTCAAATCTCCGCTTGATCGATCGGATGATTCCTTCCTTCTTCCGATTTTCTAGGTCAATTCTATCTTTTTTAGGACATGATTGAACTAGCAGAGAACGAACTATCCCCCGTTTTCAGTTCTTGAAAAGCTATACAGTGGAACCTCGGTATACGACCTTGATCCGTTCCTGATATGTTTAGACTTATACCGAATAGGACGTATACCAAACCAACCTTTCCCATAAGAAGTAATGTAAAAATGATTAATCTGTTCTTATGTAAAAAAATACTCCTATTGATATTATACCTACATTAATGGGGTTGTAAAATAATTTAAAAAATGTTTAAACACATAAATAAAAAATGAGATTTTATTATAGATTTTTAAATTTAAACTCTGCTTAACCCATTCACTGCCAACTACCAGATATCTCGTAGTTTGCGTTATTGCGTAGGACACCAACTACGAGTTATCTCATATTTTTTATGATTTTCAATTAAATTGGCTTCTTACACCGGAATCCTGGAAAGTATCATTGACAGTCAATGTGTTAATGCTAAAATACAAAAAGAAACACTCGATCGACTGATCATTTTCTTTCATCTCTCCGTGTTGTGTCTTCGCGATCATACGCCGACCTCATCAGTAATTCCATTACTGATACTTACTTATATGATCAGTCAGTTAATAATACATCAACTCTGAATATAATCGATTATTAATTTAATTTTTCCTCTGAGATAATTACAATGTCCAAAGTTGGACATTAATGTGTACGATTAAAAAAGTAATCATTGAAAAATCGGCGATTGATTCAATCGATAGATGAAGTTAATCGTCAATCGTTGATTAAAAGAAGAAATCATCAAAAAATCGAAGACTGATTTAATCAATTGTTGAAGTTAATCGCCATACGGTCTATCCATAAATTAATAAGTATTTAATTGTTAACCGCAATTAACGACTAAACTAGGAGATTAATTGTTAATTGCGATTAACGATTGAAGTACAAATTTATTCGTCAATCGTTGATTAAATTTTTGCCCAACTCTGTGGTACACCAAACAGAAGTCGTATACCGAGCAAAATTTGTCACGTCCAAGCAGGACGTATTCCGAATTGGACATACTCCGAAGCAGATGTATACCGAGGTTCCACTGCATTTGCGCAGAGATTCACTTTCTAACCATAACAGTGTAAAGAATTGAGAGGCTCGTATAAGACTCGAAGAACGCAGCAGGGTTAATTGGGGTCGCCCTATTCAACTTTCTGCTGATAATTATTCGATTCGCGTTGACGTAAAACTTATTCGAAGATTTGAACAGGCTTTCGTTATCTCGCCGCTGTCCTGACACTGGGACGCAGAATAATTAATTTCCATTTACCAGTTTGATGAAAATGAATGTTAACAACCCTTAATCAGGCGGGGATGTATACACGTGCTCGTTTGAATTTAATGCTACCGGGAGCAGGGCAGGACATTTCGTGTTGCTGCAAAATATCAGAAGATAAACGAATAAATCACCCGCTGGCCCTTAGGTTAAGGGTCAACGTGTTAATTTAAATGTTGCAGTTTCGATGTACATTTTCCAAGTCTACTCAAAGGTTAATCTTGTAGCTATGGGGACGGGTGTTTACGTAGACGATACTTGGAACATTTTTATGTACTTTGTAGGATCAGGACCCTCCATATAAAATGTGTAACGTATGGAGACCACACTTGCGGACCATTAGGATAAATCGGAGGGCTCTGTGGCTGTTAGGGGATGATCAGCTACAAATATTGAAAAGGAGGGGACAAGTCATGTTGTGCTTGGTTTCCTTCATTTATTAAACACAAAGGCATTTAGCAGTGCAGAAATTATTTTTAAATATAGTATAGTCATTTTTAGTGGTGCCTCAGAATCGCCATTCGAGTGCTATGGGTTAATAGCGGATGCCAGGCTGCGAGAGACTCGAATCTCCGAGGAAGTAGGGGGTCGAATTTTTTCCGGAAGCTAATAGAAACACAACCCCATAGTGCGTGGCCATTGCGCACGCATTTGGCTGACGCAGGCGCACGCACACGCATCGCCGAGTCTCGGAGAAAGAGGCGAAAGGGTAGAGGAGATGACTGAGGGTGCGCTGAAGAAGGTGATGGAGGAGGAAGAGGGAACACTGGAGGGACGAGCAGGCAGGCAGGCAACCAAGCAAGCAACCAAGCAAGCAACCAGGCAGGCAGCGAGACAACAAGGAAGGAAGGCAGGCAAGGCAGGGTTCGCCTCCCTCGTGCCTGCCGTTGATTCTACGGGAGGACAGTGGCCGTGACCCGAGGCCGAGGGGCCTGGGGAGGGGTCGGTGGCCCCGTGGCAGTTTAGCGACGACGTCCACGCTGCCGCTCGTCTTCTCGGTGGGGGCAGAGCCTCGTGGGTGTGCGGGGCGGTTAGGGGAATCGGTGGTTTGCCTCGGTGGTGGGAGCGCCGGGTGTCTCCTTAGTGGGGGGATCTGCACGTCTGGTAGGGCAGGGCTTAGGGGGTATAGCAGGCGGCAGTGGCGGCGGTTATAGCATTCGCTCTGTTCAATGAAAGAGAGAGCCGGCGCGCGCTCTGTTTCGTCTCGTCTCCTGTCTCGTCTCGTCTCGTTTCGTCTGATCCTCGGCTCCTACTTCCCCTCTCGTTGCTGATCGGTCTCCGGCCGAGCTCTCTTCCTCCTGGCTCACCCTCTGTTTTTTCTTTTCTGTTTTTCTCCCTACAGAGGCTACGGCCAACGTGCAAGAGTGCTTCTGCTGCTGGCTGGACGTGGTTCTCCGAGGGATAAAGTCGCGCCTCCTCGTCTAGTCAATGAGAGTCGTATCTCCTCTCTTTCTACTCTTTTCTTTCTCTTTCTCTTGTTCTCCCTTTCTCTGGCCGACCCTTTTCCCCGCAGGTTTTCTTTCTCCTCCTCCTCTTGCTCCTCCTCCTCCTCGCTTCTTCCTCGCCTTTCTGTGCTCGCTGAACGCGCAAAAATTTTCGCTGACCGGTTCCGAGAGACGGAATGCTAACGCTCGTCGCGCTCGCCTAACAAACGCATCCGATTTCTACCCGGCGCTATTGTTGCAGAGGTTTCTGCAGCCTCGCACCTGTTAAGAACTTCGAAACAAAAAGACGTGTTTTTCGAGCTGTTGTTTGGGGGTAGCATCTCCTCTGACGGTGCTATAGAGTCTATAGCATAGACCCTGATCCTTCCCACTAGAGACTGATCCTCCAAGAAGCTACCTTCGACACCTTCGTCCCTTTAATCCTCCGACAGCGGAGCCTCCGAGGTTATTTTGAAAAAATTGATAAATCAATACATAAATCGGTTTTATGCATCGTCAATTCTACAATTACAAAAATGTCTGCCGCCCAAATGTTACCATTTTACACTCAAGGGACGGTTCTGAGGTGCCACTAAAAATTGCTATACCATCACTTAAAATATTTGTTACATTGTTAAATTTGTATTGAATAAATTACTGAACGTTTGAGTATTGTAGGTGTAAATAAAATTACAAAAATCGTATAAAATTCAGATATTCTAAGTCGGGAGGAAAACTTGATTTTAGAATTAAAATATTAATTCGAGTTCTGTCAGGCAAAAGTACCAGTCAAGTGTTTGTTGCGCAATAAAATGCAACCTCGTGAAATTAGCGAATTGTAATGTAGATTTACCGGCACCTCGAGCTTGCATTTTCCTGTGTAGCAAGTCCCTGATCTTCTCGTTAACGAAGGTTTTCTTGCGAAGGTTCAGCTCGAGTAACAAACGAAAAGACAAACGGAAGCTTCGCAAGTTTTAGCAACGCTTTAGGAGGGAGGCTTTTTAATGACCCTCCCGTGTCGGGAACGAGTTTAACAATTTCCTTTGCAGTGAAAATTCCGAAAGAAGTTATTAGATAATGTCGTTAGAAGTAACTCGAGGTTCGTGAGACTGAAGTCGCTATATCGCTGGTGAATCATCTTCTAGGAAAACCTCAGCTGTTTAAATTATTTCCGTTAGATAAAAAATCACATAAGACAATCATCTCAGAACCAAGGAGTACATCAAGTATGACTCGAGCTATCTTTTATTGTGAAGCTAGTCGTAAGATGTTCGAAAAGCTTGAATCCAGACCTCAGCAGATGGCAATCGTAGAGATCGATTGCCGTCGGATTAAAGGATCATGCTCGTCTCCGTTTCGAGTGGTTCGACGACCTGGGGGAGAATGGCACGCGTTCTGTGCGGAGGCCTCGCGGCAACCCCCGACCGATTCGTAAATTTTACGAAAGCTAAATAGCTTCCGGCTATCCGTCTCTCTTCGGCGACCTTGGCTCGTCTCGTCTCGTCACGCCTCGTCGATGGAATATTCCATATTTTCGGATCCCCATTAGTTATTCAGGAGAAGGAGAGAGAGACGAGACGGGTCGGGCCGGGTCGGGCCGGGCCGGGCCGGGACGAGACGAGACGAGAGACTTTCTCTAAATTGATTCGTCGATAGTACGCGGGTCGCTCGTTAACGTAGCGGCGCACCCAGGATGCACGAGGATGTACCCATCAGTTAATCCGTGGAAATGGATTATTATATCGGGGTCCCCTTCTCGTTCGCGTTCCAGGAACGAGAAAGTCGACGGTGGGTTATGCTCTCCTGTCTCATTCTCTCCCCTTCCCTCTGGTTCTCTCATTCTCTCCCCGTTACGGCCCGGTTTTCGGTCCTCCGACCTTCTCTGTCTCCCCTAGGCTCGACGTGCAAAAGCGTCTCTGCCGGCCGGCGACGCGGTCGATACTCACGGCGTATCGCCCCCGGTTGACCGAGCCTTACCCTTACCCTTACCTTGCCGAACCTTTCGTCAGGGATGGGATCAAGTTCAATATGCAGTCGCGAACCCGGGAGTCAGTTTCAATACCCAAGTTTCGTCTCGCCGGCTCCGCAGACTAATTAAAAATAACGTCCGACGGAATCCTTGATCCGACCATTCAGCCTTTACAAGATACCCTCGAACCACCCTGCTATCATTACCTTCCAAAGATACTGCCAGTCGGAGACAATAGGACCGAGTTGGATCAGTGCCTTCAACCACCATATATGTCCCGAAAGAAAAATACTTGTTATTAATGGTATCAATTGATTGTGAATGATGCTCCAGGTCCGGTTTTGCTTTTGAAAGACAGATATGGATTGTGAATTAGATTTAGGCGTTGGTCCAAGTTCAGGACTGATGGCCATCAAAACTTGAATTTTCTTGGTCCGGGGTTCTTTTGGCATCCATCCTTGTATCAGCTAGATTTTTGCGTATAGGTTCAACCCAGTATAATCTTACAGGTGTTATCGTAATCTGCAGGTCACTTTGATTCTACCAAAGTAAGCGTGTTCACAATTATTCAGATTTGGACGACCTAACTGAAATATACTTTTCGGAACTTTATGCAGCATCTGTGGCATCTTCAGCGACGATTCCACGGTTTGTTTCACGTCTGATCTTGACGGCAGGGTTAGAGAAACCCTCTCGAACGGGTTCGAGCGCGTCTTGACGGCGCAGAAACTTTTTTATCGGGAAAGGGGATGGCAAATCCGGGGTGCGTCGCGTGACACGTGTCCCGCCGATCCGAAGGAAATTAGCGGAGTGTATGCTAGGACTATTGATTCGAACCGGATACACGAGACGCCGGATAGATGAGAGACAGCGTAGACATGTCTATACGACTATTGTATACATATGTAGTTGGAATACTGATCATCTTTTTTGGTCGTTCTCCGTAAACATTGGGAACGATGCTAGACAATGAAACGTTTCATATTCCATTTAGAATTCAATTTATCTAGCCTCACGATCAGTAATTATTTAGGGTAACGATGCGACGAGAACATTCATTTAATTATTCTTCCTAATGAATCGACGCGAACAGAAACAACGCTCAATCCAAAGGTAAAATTATCCAGGAGCTATTATCGTCGCGTGTCTTTCGCATTCAATTTCGAGCCATGCAAATTCTTATACATTCCATTACTTACGCAACTCTCCCATTCGATCATTCGTATAAATTCGACAGAGGTATGTATTGTATACATAATCTTCGTTGCGATTATATTCGAGGAAAGTTGTTCAATACGAGCCAGAAAACCGTGAAAGTGTGTTTACCGTGCGAACAAATTATAGTGCAATCAGTCTTAATTGCGAGTCGTGTTTCATTAATTGAATACATAGTGTAACACACCACTTATTAAATAAATACTATACAATTATTGTAATAGATAATTACTTAATAGATCATTTCTCTATAACTATCGGGCATCCGCAAGAGTTGTTAGTAAGTGTGTCACTCTCTCTGACCGCAGGACGATGCTCCTGAAGAATCGGTTCTTAATTGTCTCGCTTACACAGGTGCCCCGAGATACCTGGGAAATTTTTGCCCTCCGTACCTGATAGATTCACGTGCAATTCTTGTCTAACCTGTTTCTTGCGGATTTATGTGTAATTCTTATTTATCCTAGTACCTGATGATTTATATGCAATTCTTATTTATCTTGGTACCTGATGGATTCACGGAAATTTTTAAAAATGTGAATCTGATGAATACACGGACAATTTTTTTTGCACCTTAATGCTCGATGATCATACGCTGTAACTTTGGAGTATCGAGTACCCGACGAGTGCACAGGTGGCTAATTTAGTGCTATCGGGTACCTGAGTGTTTGGTAGTGGTTTATTACTATGAGGCAAGTGGAAACCGTTCGTTTCGCGTCGATTCCGAGAACGGAAACGCGGCTCGTCCTCGTTGCACGTTCCCGGAGAGACCCGGGAGTGGATAGCCGTTGTAACGAGAGAGCGAAAACGAGACACACGAGGCAACAGAAACAGAAACAGCAGCGGTGGGCAGGGTTGGCCGGGTACGGGTACGGGTACAAACGGTGCAAAACCCGTTTCAGTTTCCTCGGCTCGTTACGTAACCGCGCAGACGTTATTCTTATTACGATCGCCCTCGAGTCACGGCAATTTTCAAGAATTCTTCTGGAGAGAGTACCGCGAGCGAGACTCGTCTTCTCTCCGCGAAAGACACGAAATATTTCGAGAGACAAAAAAGGGGGGAACAGAGTCCGAGAGAGAGAGAGAGAGAGAAAGATAGAGAGGATGATTTAAAAATGGAAAGAAAGAAGAGCCGCGTGCCCGTAGGACGATGCAAACGAAGATTCGCTTTCCAACTTGACACGCGAATCGCCGCACACGATGCCAGGCCTCTTTCAGCCGGTGTTTTCACCCGTGGGATTTCTAACCGGTTTCTAAACCCGCGCGACTCGTTCGATTTTTTCTCGGTTCCCTTTTATCCGCCGATTTGTCGATCTAGGTGAAAAGACAGACGAGCTACGCTCGCGATTCAACCTCGAAATACTTTTCTCTCTCTCTTTCTCCCGTCTCGAGCTTTCCGAGGACACGGTTACGCGGATTATGGAGGTCATCTAAATTCCTAATTCTATATTAGAATAACGATTTACCCGTGGGAAACATATTAATTGGCACTCCGAGCCATTCTAACTCGAAAATTAAATATTTCTTCCTACCTAGAATAATTCTATTTTATGTCATTTTTTTTATTTTATGGATATGAAATTGATATAATACCTCGTACAATACCAAAATGTTTAGTGATTGATTAGCATTAGAACTACCGGATGAATCAATATGACTAGCTCCTGATTTGTTCTTTTAGAAATATTAAAATTACAAATATGTTGTAGTTGTAGCGTTAGATGCCAACATATTTAATAATGTAACCAATATTTTGAACAATGGTACAGCAATTTTTATTGGTGCCTCTCTCTCCAGAGTCACCACTCAAGTGCCAAGGGTTAATGTTAATTTCGTGGTTGAGAAGGAAATAAATAATAGTTCCGATAGAAATGATTAAAGTACATTAATAGACATGTATGTTATGCATTGCATTTCTCTAAAATGCATTATAAAAGAAACACGATGTTCTTATTAAAATCGTAAAGCAAAAATAGAATGAATTGTTATGCCGAGGTCTCTCGTGCAGCTATTTCCCAAGAGCACTTTAAGCGCCCGATTAGAACTGCATAATAACGAGTAAATTAAAAAATCAGGTTTAGGGCCAGCAAATTAAGGGTCAGAAATGCTTAGAGGGCCAAGAAATACCAAATTGCGCCCAGCAAAGTGCGCGGATATACCCGAGAATATTTTCCCGAGGATATTTTCGCCGAAGTCGCACGCTCGGCTGATTTTTGACGTCGGTCGTAGATCGAATCGTCTCGCGTGACAGCGTCGATCTGATTTTTCCAAGTTCGGCCGGCCAATTTGTTAGCAGGATCTGTGCCAAGGAAACGGTCTTATCGTTTGTGTTGGTCGGTTTCGGGCATGGCGCCGATAAGCGTTGAATTTGTACGAAGGATGTCCGCTCACGTTACGCTGCAGCGTGCGAGACACAATTAAACGTGGTTGGTTCGACGAGAGTACGGTGCCCGCGAACGATAAACAGTTCTCGTACTCTTATACTCTCGGTACTCGTGTTCGATACCACGGCTGATGTGCGTCGGGTCTGGGTACACCTACTCGGCGCATGACGCACGTGCTATTGTACGTGGTATCGTTCGCATGATCGATAAAATATAAATATCGCGTGCACTCGAAGAGACGGCCCGGTCTCGCCGCGTCTTCGTCGGTGGAAACGGAAAATCATTGGCCCGATAATCGGAAAACTTCTTCTTCCTCTAGCTGCCTCTTCGTAATCCTCTTCGTCTTCCGTACCGCGGTCGAATGAGTCACGATCGATCGATCCACCCCTTCGATTTCCAACGAAGACTGAACTTTGTATTTTAGTGAAAGAAGCGAGGTTTCTCGTCGCACGTTGCACACGGTTGAGATGAGATCTCTTATGGCGAAGGAGTTAAGGCGGTAGATTCTTTTCCAGGATTGGAAGGGTTGCGAGATTCGCGTTCTCATTTCTCGATAATACAAAAATTGAGTTTTTCGGTAGTCAAAAACGCTAGATAAAAGATCGATCTGGGGCGCTATCTCCCTCAAAAGTCCTATTTTTTTCGTTTACAAGGCGTAATTTGCATTATTTGGCAGCATGCAACTACGCATGTAGGTATTTTCATAACTACATGCTGCCGAATAATGCGAATTACGCCTCGTAAACGAAAGAATAGGACTTTTGAGGGCGATAGCGCCCTAGATCGATCTTTTATCTAATGTTTTTGACTACTGAGAAACCCAATTTTTTTATTATCGAGGAATGAGAACGCGAATCCCGCACCCTTGCAATCCTGGAAAAAGGAGGCTACTCCCTTAAATAGCGTCAATCGAAAACAGTTTTCTGTCGGTAGAGGGTCAACCGGTGGCCGTTAACACCGCGACACGGTTGTTGGTCTTGTTGTGAAGCGCGCATGCATCGGGGCTGCTCTCGTTCGTGGAAGACACGCGGCGAGCGTAAATCGAGCAATTGTCGGCTCGGTAACGCTTAGGGACGTAGCGGCGCGTGATTGGCCGCGGATGTCTCAATAATTCATCGTTCCAACCGGGTTTCCACCGTGTCTAGCTTAAAAGGGTGAACCATACCTGCAATTATCTATGCGACGAGACAACGGGGCTCCATGTGCACCCTATAAACTAGACCGGAGAGGGAGACGGAGAGAGATACAGAGAGGGACAGGGACAGAGGGAGCGTAGGAGCTAATAAGCTAATCCCCTAGTTAGCCACTAGAACGAACTCGGATATCGGAACGTTTATCGGGATCCGCGCGATTCGGGCTCTTCCGATGAATAGCGCCCAGTGCGGTGAAAAGAACGAACTTCAAAGAGACCTGACCAGAGAGAGACCCAGCCAACGTCCGTGTAATCGAGTCGGTACTTCCGCTTAACGATCCGCAGCTGGCCGGAGCGACAATGCGGACGAGAATGCACCGAGATTCTCGGTCCTGCACTGTCGCGCGTGCAGTAGTATACCTGCATCTAGGATCCCGCAATCTCTGTGCACTCTTCACGTTCTTCTCTCTCTCTCTCAGTCGCTATCCCCATCCAATGTTCGCCGTTACGTCACTGACCTCCAGAGTTAGGTGAGGTCGGGAACAGCGGGAGTACTCGGGTCAACACACCAGCGGGTCGCGATTCGTGATTCGGAATTCGCTGCTCGTCTGTATTCTCAATCGCGATTCTTTCACACTATCACGATTTCAAATCCGAAAGGATCTTGAGTTTGCACCGTGCTCTCCCAACGATGCTCGCTAAACAATCTCGTTAAGGCAGCGGACACAGTGGCTCCGATATCGGCTGATTCGGTCTACGTCCGACGCATGTGTCTCTTTTTTCAAGCGTGCGAGAAAGAGACAAAATATCGGATTCACTGTGATTGTAGCCTTAGACTCCTGTTCTTTCTACAACATTCATATTTAGTAGTATCTATACGAAATTTTGATCGCAAAGGATGATCAAGATTGATACGGATTCACGATATCCAGAATGAAGACGCAATTGATAGTTCTTGCTCGAGACTGCGAGAATGAAAGGTATTTGATAGCGGCTCTAAAACTCGAGACACCGAGGGGTTGGGCGCGAGACATCCCTGTGAATTCCAATCACGTTTAAGATAGAGTCTGTCGGATAAGCTCGGAGGTGAGCCCAACTTCGGGAGGCTGGCTTATCTGGCAGATTCGGGACACGAGAGTGTTTCAAATATCTTCGCTGTAAAGTGGCACGTCTAACATTTATTTATTAATTTGCCAAAAGTGCCCCAATCAATCTAGCTCCGTACGAAAAAATAAATATCTTGTACAAACAAATGGATCGAAAAATAGGAGCACATTTCTCGACGCAGAAGCAGTATTTGTGTTTTATCCCAAACGATTAGGAGATGTTCCCTTTGATATAAAGGCGAGCAGTATCAATGTTTTTGTTTGACCAATAATTCTAATCAATAATAATTTCTAAGCATTTCAAATGGCAAAAATGATCTAAGCCATATTTGGCTGACGGAATTATTTATCTAGACGTAAAAGATAATTGTTACACTGATGGATCGAGTGTACCAAATTTGCTAACGACCTGCGCCACGCAAAAGGACCGACGCAGAGTCATTAATATCACGAATAGCGACATTCTCGGCTTCCGTTCCATTAAACAAATTGTTTCATCTAATTTTTGTTTCATCTATTTTAGTCTACAATCAAAGTGTGTTAAATCCTTGAAACATGCTAGAATATCTTTACGCCGACAACGATTTTTCATCGTGGAATTTCGGTTGTTTTTCTCCGAGAGAAGGGAGTCTGCCAGCTAGCTATCGCGCACACGTGTGTAGCCTAAACTTGTGGAGTGAACAGCTATTGCGATCTTTGTTTTCCCTTCGGACCCGTTGCTCCGCGCGCGCGAAAAACAGATTCTATACTTCGCCCGAGTCGTGTCAGTTCAGGTAAACAAATGTAGGAACCGCTTGAATGCGCCTTTCTTCCAGATATCCATTCAATGGGCAAATGAAGCTGGTGCTACACTGATCCATCTCGTTGGATCGAGTATAACTGTGGAGTCCCGATCCGCGTGACCGTCAATCGCGGAAGGGCGAGGCGAAATTGAATTTGATTTTATTTATAGACCGAGACATTAAGAATTCTTAACGGTCGGATCGGGGTAATACGCGGCGTATCAAGTTCGATGATCGGCCGCGCGCGCAAGATACGCTAATTCCGAGCGGATCTGCGGCTCGTTAGCGTAATTAATGGGATCGTTGGTACGCTCCGGTATCTTTCGGTTGCACGGGCGGACGCGAAACTCTCTTGGGAGTTTCGTGTCGGCGTGCGCGGAGGAGATCGTTCGTCTGAAAATGTGTGTTCGCCGACCCCCCTCAGCACACTTACCACCCGTTTTCTTCTATTGTTTCAGATCGCTCCCTCGGCAAAAAAGCTCTGGGGCGTGGACGAGGGCGGCTCCAAGGACGAAGGGGGTGTAAAAGGCGGTGGGATACTTCACCTGGGCGACCACCAGATGTGGCGGGATTCTACTTGGAGCACCTCAGGTACGGTTCTACGCGCTCTCAGAATTTTACGCCGCTTCCACCTACAACAAGATCTCTCTCTCTCTCTCTCTTTAGAGAGACAGAGAGATCTGCAGGAAGCGTGTCTCTCCGTGACTGTGGTGCAACAGGGAACGGGATGATCCCTTCTTGAAAATAAGCCCAGCGAACAAAACTGAAATTCCGTCTCGCGAGCAGTGTCGACCAAAACTGGTCGATTTTTCCTCTCCTCGTCTTCCCCTTCCACTATCCCATTCCAGCACCATGAGCATCCCCAGCATCCAGCACTCCAACATCCCCCACTAAGTCCGTACACTGGTCACGTATTACAGTAATCGCTCGTTCGTTGTCTGGCATGGTGGGCAGGGCCGTTGTCCAGTGCCTACCCATTCCACTGCCTGTCAACGCCGCATTGCTCCGCAGGGCGGCGACGATTGATGTCGGCTCGGGTATATCGGTGTGAGCACCATTACATTGACTCGAATGAATCGAATGTTCAAACTTCTTAATTTACATTATTTTTTTATGGGACCTTCATGAAGGTATTTCTGGCATTTTTCTGATTAAAATGACACCAAACACGATATAATTTCAATTGTACATAGTGTCTGTAAAAATGAAACACGCGGGACTCAGATCTGTCCGGCGACGGCGACACGCTTCGGTCACGCGATCCGTATTTCATTCTGTCCTTCTCTATGTTCGGCTCTCTACAGAAGTCTCGCTCGGCGCGGTCGGCGCGATACTCTAGACGCAGTCATAAATCAAAAATAGTGTCCGGGCAGGCTCGTTGTCACTGAAAAACACGGCTTCTGGACAACGAACGAGCGATTACTGTAATCTGGTCATTAGAGAGGGGGTAAATTGTATTCCCCTCGATTTCCTCGATCTGCTCGCGAGCCTCCAATTTCGAGAGAAATCGTCTCCTTCAACCTGGGAAGTAGAAAGGGTCGACCATGATCGGACGCGTTAGTAGACTGCGGCTACTATTTAGTTAGTATTGGGTTGTGTAATAAATTCCCGCGTTTTTTGTATTTTATTTATTTTAGTTTTTTGTATTTTTCTTGCTCTACAAACCTATCTGCTTCAATTTTCCGAATTAAATAATTTTAATCAATTTTCAGGCTTTTTCGATGGAAGTTCCAGGAGGCAAAAAAATTAATTTTCGACATCTGCTCTATTTCGCCTTTCGTCGTGGTCAAAAAGCTACGGAAGCAGCTCCAAGAACCGCTCGAGATTGGTTTTCCAAGTTCAAAAATGGCAATTTCGACCTTCCGACTTCGACGAAAATCGTCTCAAGACGTTTCTGAAGGAAGATGGTCGTCAAACAACACGAGAGTTGGCCGAAAAGATAGGCTATGCTTCAAGACCATCGCTAACCATCTTCACTCCATGGGCTTTACTCAAAAACTTGGAGCTTGGGTGCCACACAACTTGAGTGAGATGTCGAGCAGATGTCGAAAATGAATTTTTTTGCCTCCTGGAACTTCCATGGAAGAAGCCTGAAAATTGATTAAAATTAATTAATTCGAGAAATTGAAGCAGATAGGTTTGTAGAGCAAGAAGAAGACTTGCGAATGCATATATATACTTCCCCTAACAAAACACAAAATTGCGGGGAAAAAATAAAACACAAAAACGCGGGAATTTATTACACAATCCAATACCTACTATTTAACACTAGAATCATCGAGCACTAAATACAATTAGGATATATTGCCTTATAATGATAACAAAATTGCATTTATTTAAATTTCGTACCAGTTTTGTTTAAATATGTACTTCAATAGAGAAGTTCGCTAAAAAAATTTCAAACAAATCAGGAGTAAGCCGTGTTAACACGGTACAAATTTCCAAAGAATGCCCGTTTAGCAATATCAATAACCTTTATACGTTGTATAAAAATTGGAAAAAGGTTCGCAGAGATTCAACGACTCCCCGCGAATGAGATCCATTGTCTCGAAAAATGGAGCGCTTTATAAATACCTTGTTGCATACAGTGCCCGGCGTTCGTAAGAAGAATCGCTTCTATTCTCTCGTTCACGATCACCTGGACACCGTCCACACGTTCGCGACGAATGTACGGTCCAGTTGCGTCTCGGCCGCATCTTACATTCAACAAAGCCGGTTGTCTCGCGGATCGTGGAACGTCGCGGAAACGCGCACGGCTCATTTAACAATCGGGCCGGGTATACATACATTAGTGCAGCGTTATCGAGCGTGCCGACGCGTATCAAGGACAATAGGGCCGGGGAATATTTGGACTAGGGCTCGAGTTGCAGGGATTATCCCGTGAACGGGGTTAATCGGGTTCAGGTAATTCATCGGCGAGCGCGCCGGGATCCGTGACTTTTCATTGATTAAGGGGATCGTTTAAAGTCTCCGCTAATCCTGGAACATACATCGAGAACATACGAAAAAATAATAACGTTAACACGTGTCAGATTTTAATACAAACTTCGATCAGTTAGGACATTTTTCTTTTACAATGGTCTGGGTTAGATCAGCCATTTGCTGACTGCACAGATTTTTGGCGAAGATGGATCTGCATCAACAATAACCGAGCATTTTGCATTGCATCCAATTCTCCAGAAATTGGCAGCTCACCCGGGGCAGCAGTTACGGTTGCGTTTACTGTAGACGTAGACCTATTACTTGGCCAAATTTCGTGGAACGGGTTCGCATCTGAAGCATCCCTTGCGGGTCTTGCAGAAACCAATTCTACGGTCTTGCTACAGCTAGTTGGTTTGAACTAGAACGAGTATAAAGGGACCGCATCGTCACCTACTTTTCAAGATCGAGGAAGAGGTCCATTTTCAGAGGTCGCCTTTAAAAATTTGACGACTTTGGAGCCACCACTTGGGTGCTGCTCGCGACAGTTCGTGGCTCTGTTTCCACGTTTAATTGTTGTCCTGAAACGTAGTTGCGGACCTTCGCTTCTAGAGAGTTGCGACCGGTTACCTAACCGAGGTCAACTGGACCGTGCATAAAGCCGGGCTTTAATCGGGCCTGGAGCGGGATGGAGGGCGGCGCGTCTTCCTTGGTTGGACGTCCCTTCGAAGCCCTTTAAACCCTTTGGAATATCCTGGACCTCTCGGCCTTTCTTCTTCGGACGCGAAATTAAGCGCGGACTGATCGATATGCGCTCGGAATGGACGCCGCCAGTGGCTGATCGTTACATAATCTCTTTTTCTCTCTTTTTCTCTGTACCTCTCCGTCTCGTTCTCTCCCTTGTGGAGGATAAGCCGAGCAGAATCGAACGCGTTAACTTCTTCCCGAAAGAAAGCCAAGCCGCAACGTTGAGAAACGCGATCGCGTTCCACGATCCGGGCCGGTTCGAGCAGGGCTCGAATCTCGCTCATGAAACATTTATCGCGGGCGATCGGTATCCCCTGTAATTTCGAGCGCACGCTCCTCCCGTTCCTTTTGCCAGGATTTTCATACGCAGCAGCCTCTTTGTGCTGCTGCTGTTGTTGCTGCTGCTGCTGCTCGTCCCGCCTAGCTCTCTCCTCTCCGCTCGAACTTCTCGGATATCCAATCCGACAGATATCGAGCTTATTTCAGGTCAGGTATTCCCGTGCAGGCTCTGACCGTGGCTAACACAGAGCCACGAGCGGGTCGAACTGGTTTCTTTGTCCTTAGTATCGCAGAGCAAATCGTCCAACCAGTCTCTCTTGATTAGTCCGAAACTCGTTCCTCCTCCCACTCCCCAGGCCTCTTATTATCCTCGGTCTTATGAAACCTCTGTATTTCGAAAAAACACCGTCTCGTTGTGATCGAACGCTGCCCTTACCGGCTGCGACGACATTCCTACGGAGGTGCCCGGGTCTGCTTCGACCCCGGTATCTTCGACTCGAACTTTAAACTTCGACCTGCTTTCGGTATCGAAAAGTTTCGAAGCAGTTTATTGATCTAGGATTCGATCAAATGTGCCAGTGATAATGAAAATAAACGCGTGTCGTCTTTCTCCGAGGTATTTGGACCTTTCCGTTTAATTTGATAAAATATATTTATTACTTTATTATGTAACTGCTAGTAAAATTAGTCGCCGTGAAACCTAATAATCTGTCAGATCAATTTGTTTGGAATTTTGACCATTTTTGTCGTAACGACTACGTGGCGCACCACCGTAACTTTCAGATAGGAAATTCTACCGCTCGAGATCTGAATTTTGCAAATATCTTTTTACCGGCAAGAAATCGATTAGATCTTTCTCGAAGCATCACTCCGAGAATTGATCGGATTCCAGCTAATGGGTAACGGAAGCGCGTCTGATCATGGTGCACCGTTTCCACTTACGAGCAGCAACCTTCTTCTACCGGGGCGAAAGAAAGGAAGGCGGTTCTGCCGTTCGATATCGGTATTATGCAAATGATTTTTTACGGGCGGCTGGAGAAGCAGCAGCGGGCAGTTGGCCGAGCCGAAGGAAAACGAGCCGAGTCTTACATGTATTAAACGCGCAGGCAGGCAGCCTTGTTGGCGGGCCAGCCGTTTCGAAGGTCCTCTGACTGACGTAGAATTCCGTGAACGCTCGATGCATCGCGCGGCGATTCTACTCCCTGTAAAATTAGAGAAATCTGAATCATATAAAAAGGCCGGCGTCTCCTCGCTGGCTCGGCGCTTCCTCCGGAGATGAGGCGAGAGACGGCGAACCAGGAGGAGGCGAAAGATGCGAGATAGGATAGGACAGCGTGTGTTTTACATCGTCGACTTGCTAGACTCGCTCGCTTATCGATTGGCCACGGGAGCACCGAAAGAACAATACACAGCCAACCCTCCTGTAACGCGATTAAAGGCCGATTTATACTATCCGCAGTCACGGAACGGTTGTGTTTCAATATAATAAATAATACGTCTTTTGTTTGGATTCCGATACGTGCTATATTCAAATGCATTAAGTAATGCTTATAATTTCTGCTTCGCGTTATATGGAAACCGTGTTACGAGTGTATAGGAGGGTTTGCCGTAGAGACTAACCAGAACCGCTTCTCTCTCGTTCGCGAGTTCGAACGGAGTGTCAATAATCGATACACCGCTACCAAAACAGATCCCTTGGTCTCTCTCTCTCGCTCGTTTTCTCGTTGTAGCTCGGTTCGTCGGGGGTCTGTTTGCCTCCGCGAAAACAAAGGAAATCCGGCGTCTCCCCCGGCTTACCGGATCAATCGATACGCTTTCCTTCTGGAATTTTCGACGTCGCAACGCGTCGAGTCGAGTCGCGTCGCGGGAGGATTCCCCGTACACACCGATCCCCGTTTTACGCTGCTTTATACCCCGGAAACCCGCGAATAATCGGATTTAAATCCTCTTAAACGGCCGGAAAACGCTGTCGCCGACCGGTAATGCTTCCGGCGACGGAACGCGAGGTTCCAACGCTCCGCGGGAAGCACAAACGATACGCGAACAAGTATAATGTACCAGGACTATGCTCTGTTTAGGCTTTCTTCAACCCCTGCGATACTGCGAGACCGGTTCCACCCGGCGAGCATTCGTTAAAGTCGCTACCTGCTTCTACCTCGGCTTGCTTGCCTGCTTGCCTGTTTTGCCTGCCTGTTTTGCTTGCTTGTGCAACCCCTCGTTAGTCGGGCCAGGAGCTGCCGGAGCGTGCTCGGATTTTCAAAATCGATTCTTTAGGACAAACATGTGTACACGACACCCGGATCCCCCGGAAATCGTTCCGATCACCCTATAGGAATCGTCCTATTGTACGCGGGGCTCTCGAAATGCTCTCGGGGCTGTTCGACTTTCGGTCCAATCCCTTTCCCCAACTGTCATTGTCCGGGGACAACATTGTTACTGTCTTCAAAATATAAGTTATTAATTGGCCAATGTTTCACGGTTCATTGATGGGGGTTACTGACCGCCCTAACCCTTTGCAGTCGAAGCTATTTTAACTTGAAAATTAAACATTTCTTCCGACCTAGAATAATTCCATTCTATATGATTTTTTCATTTTATGAATATGAAATTGATATAATACCACATACAATACTTAAATGTGTAGCAATTGATTAGATACTGACATATATAATAATGTAAACAATATTGTGAATAATGGTACTGCAATTTTTTAGTGGTGATTCCGGGTCACCCCTCGACTGCCAAGGGTTAATTATAAAAGTATCTTTATTGTTTCTACTGATTCGCTACTTCTTGGGTCAATGACAGTTAGAATGAAAACAACTGTCTTCGTTAAAAATTGTGCAGTAAATTGGCTACATGTGAAGATTATACTGTTCATGATTATTCTGTTGTTATCAACTTGCCGTTAATCCTGAGGTCAGGCTATCCAAGGATTCGGCAGCTCCCGTTCAGAAAGGAAAATTGCGGAAGAAATGATAAAGTACAGGGCTGACGAGTCAGTCACAAGTGCTCCGAAACCCTTACGCTTCCTATAAAACGTGTTCCAGACACTCGATGATTCCCTGCCAAAATCAGCGTGGCGCAGGTGAAAACGAGGGTGTGGTTCGCACGGAAGAGTTCGTATAGATTCGATCCTCCCTTTACCGAACCCACCTCTTCTTTCGAAACCAATCTACACCTCGAAGAAGCGCCCCCTAAAACAGTTTCCAGAGTCTACCAGACCATCCCCCACACCGCAAGAACTTATTGCTTCAGACGGTTGATCTCTATCCAAAATAAAAATAGTCTATCTTAATTTCAACAGACACTAGTCAAATACATATTTCATTCTTTCATTAATTAATTTCACAAGATGAAAATAGTACGTCTATATTCTTTAATTATTTTGATTCTTCTCTTTTGAAAGTCTATAACGTTAGAAAGTCTATAACAATAATTTCTTTTAGTACAGCATAATTATTGAAAATATTAATAAGCTATTCATAGTGGTTTGTGTGGTTTAATGTCGCCAATATAGTAAGAGCCCTCTGAAAACTATTGAATTGTCAATCCACCTTCTTGCCAAGAAGCCAGACCGGTCAGAAAACCTGGTTGAAGCGGTTGTTCGAAGACGATCAGAATTTGTCGTCAATTAAAGGAATTAGTGGCGCTAATTGGTATGGGAGTCGGGCGATCGAACGGGGAAGGGGTTGTTTCTCGTGGGCTCGGGTCGGTACGGGGTTGTCGCTGCGAGGGCGATGCTACCGGGTGGTATGTTGTGTGCACACGGAACACCTGATTCCCTCGACGGCATGTACCGGCGTCGGCTCGGCTCGGTTTGGGTCGGCACACGGGGGTCTTCCATGTGCACGCGGCGCGGTGGCGACTCGACGGCTGGCCGGTGAATCGGTTCGGCTCGGGTCTGCTCGGGTTGGCCCGGCTCGGCTCTGCTCGGGTTGGCCCGGCTCGGCTCGCTCCCTTGCTCATTTGCCCGCTTGCTCGCTCCCTCGCTCCCTGTTGGCCGTGTGTGCGTCACCGCACGATGGGTGCAACGCGGCTGTTGCCATGGTGACAGACGCCCGGCTTCACTGGCGGTGGGGGCAACGTCCCAACGCCCAGGGTCGTACCTACTGATCCACCCCGGCTCGTGCCACTCCGCCACCAACCCCCTGTCCACCTGGATTCGCCGACACCAAAATTGCGCGTCACATGGACCCCTAACATTCCATTCCACCCTCCCCGGGAACCTACCGTTTCCTACGCCTTCTATTTCTCTTTCTTTCTCTCTTGCCTAGCTTCACAGGAAAAGGCTAGCGCAGGACAGTTTGGAAAATCGTTCCCACCTTTCCCCGAGGAAGATACCTCTCGTCCCTCGATTTTTACGATGGTTTCGCCGTCGTTACACTCGGCGGTTTCGCCCCCCCCTGCCGCCTTCTATTGATCATTGGTTGATACGCGAGGACGAGCAGCTTCCCAGAAGGCCCGTGATTTACCAACCCCGGCTCTCTACCTTCGGCGACGTTAACCCCTCAAGCCGTGGCCACTCGAAAACTGCAGGCTTACTGCGGACACGAACTGAAATGTCGCTGCAGAGAATTTGTTTTGGCCAACGAGCTGCTCCGCGCTAGAACGACCACGTTGTCTCTGCAGTTGTCTACCCTTCTACAGATAGGGGAGAGGTTCCACATGGTAGTCGTCGTTTCTCTTGAATTTTTAATCATTCTTCGTTCATCGTGAATTTGTAACCATCCCTTTCGAGATCACGCTCGCTGGTTGATTTCGCCGCCCTTCTCCCCTTCTGATTTGTTAAAACCACGGTTCCGGAGTCTGTTCTACACTTTTCTGATTAGACTGCGAATTTTATGCATTTATGATTAAAGCGAATATGTAGCTGTAATTTAACACGTAGAATGATTGAAAGAATTGTTTCGATCTCTGAGAGCAACTGTCGCAAGTGAATTTATCTTGCTTTCTCAGAGGCGATTACACATGCTGCGAGAGTCATTGTCGCAAAAAATGTTAGCCTCGCGATGCTAATAATCGCAGGAATATTGCAAGCATAGCGTCACAGTATATATTGTGCTACACTCGAACGATTAAGGATAGCTCCTGGGGATTGAGATTTTGTCGGGAAAGCGCGGATAAGACAACGTTATCTCGCGAACCCTTCGCGATAAGTATAGTCAACCCTCCTATAACGCGATTAATTCGCATCGTGGTCTATCGAAACCGTGTTATATGGGGGTTGTCGCAATTTTTGCTGCGCGTTATATAGAAACCGCTTTATGGAAGGGTTAACTGCAATTGTTGCCGGTTTGTCGTCTCTTGCAAAGTTTGCGGCGAGTTTTGTGTGTTTGATACTCGAGCGATCGGTGAAAGGGGTGGAAATTGTCGACTGGAATTTCGGGGGCGTTGAATGGCCGCGTGATAGCCGACGATGTGATGGTTTTCTGGGGTGCAAAGCGTGCAGTAAGGTGACACAATGATTAACGACAGTTTTAATGCATTTCAGATCATGCCGTGTCACAGCCGATTTCCATGGGCACCGGTAGACGCGTGGGCGTTGGGACAGGATACCACCATCAGACATCCGAAGTTGGCACGGTTCTCAGCCCAAGAAGCAGGTTTGTAATGAAAAGCTATTTAAAAGAAAAGTTAACCGAAACGATTTTTATTGTCCTTTCGTATCCCAGTATCGAAACGTTTGTTCTTTGCAGCGAGACGGGTGGTCTGGGTGTTAAAATGGTCGAGTACGTTCTTGGATCGAGCCCCACGACGCCCAAAGATCTAGAACCCCGGATGGTTTCATTGAGATTGGTAAGCGTAATATACGGTATTTGTTATTCGATTCGTCGACAGTATTCTAAAACAGATTGTTTCCTTTCGCTGCAGAACACGGATGCAGACAAGAAAGAAAAAGAGAAGGGCTCGGCAAGCCCCTTCGACAGTGCTAAAGACGACACTGGCCCGCAGAACAACGGACTGGCCTCACAAAACGGACTCGATGATGACAAAGGATTTAAGTGAGTATTGGGAGGCGGTTTCGAGGACAGTGAACCGGCGAGACCGATCTGAAACGATCATGTAAGAGCCATAAGGATGACCCCTAAAACTTCCAATGTTAAACTCATTGCGTTGACTGTCGGAGCAAAATAATATCGCAAAATGAGCAGCCTACGGTTCGAGCAGAAATTAATTTTTAATTGACAAAGAAGTGTGTCGCCCACGTGAGCGTGTTAAGACATTGTCGAATCGAGGGCACGATTTTCAATTAACGAATGGTAGAGAGATCGTCGTAGTCCCGAAGAACGTAGCAGCGGCAACTGTCAAGGGCGTACATGCCCTATCCGCGGACGATGACATCATAGCCGCTCGCCTCTTTCTCTGCAACCCGCTGCACCGTCTGGTTGCGCCACCTGGTGCATCGACGCCGCGTTGCCTTTGCACCCGATGTTACCGACGCTATATCACCACTGCAGTCTTTGACTCTGACGAATGGTCGCTGTTGACGGTTTATCTACTAGCAATTGCCGAATTGTAAAATTGGCTTCTCTAAAAAATCAATAGTACAGTACACCTAGGACAGTCTAACAACTTCTTCAGAGATTGTTATTGAAAAGAAAATTATTGAGCGTCTTTCTGAAGAGCAAGGTCATTGACCCTCGTGCATTATTCAGCAAATTTAGACGTTTACATCTTTAAATTTAAGTTTAGCCACTATTAACATTCGCAAAGATTGTTCACATTAAATCACTTTACATCAGTGAGAGATATTGTAATTAAAAGCGTCTGCTTTTAGGTCGAAGGGTTCGGAGACCTCGTAACTCGATCTACGATCTCTTTACACAGAATTAATCGAGATAATTTCATGCACGTGGCTATTTAAAACCATGTTATACCAAGAAATATTCAAAGAGCCCCTAGCTAACATTTTAATAATGCACATATGCAGCGAGGCTAATTGCGGTAGCGAACGCATCAACTCGTAATACAGTTTCTTTCTACTTACTTTCTGATTACGCCTTTGTTATTCATAATTTTCAAGAAAGAGAAGAAAATTTATACTTTTTATATTCCTATACCTTTGCTAATGGTTAAATCGATAACAGAAGAATAAAAATTTTTATTCAGTTGAATACTTTGAATGCCAACTCAACAGTTTCTAACCAACTTTGCTGCATTCAACACAGTAACAAATTTCTGGGAGACACGACATTCAAAGTGTTGAGAAAAATAGATATAGTTGCTAGATTTTCATCTGACTCGTTGTATTGGACAGGGGTTAACAGATTTTCGTCAGCCGAAACACGACGCCTTTGTCAGTGTGCGATAACATCCTAGCATCGTTCTTCTAATTTGTAAACGGCGATAAGCGAAGAGTAAACACCTTGTGGAACGTGGCCCACGCTTTTTCGGTCGGTCTCACGCTAGGAACGTTTGCCTGATGTCACGAAAGCACACAAACCAAAAAGTTGAGTCCGCAGGTGGCCCTCTCAGACTTTCCGTTTACCCGTCGGAACCGTCAACGATAATCCGGTGAATAATCACGGCAAATGAGACGGAGAAAGGCATTAGGAGCGTGTAACGCAGCGTCGCCGACGCTTGTCTCGTCTGCTTACCGATTCCGTTATGGTAATGATATTTGTTCGTCTCGCAGTCGGTCGTCACGCTCCCAGTACCCTTTTTCTCGCTGGAACCGAGACAGAGGTCGCTCGACCGAAGGCGTTTGTATCTTGTTATGATATCGTTACGCAAACCGTGCCGTTACGCTGCGTGACCAATCGCGAATTCGCGGACTCTCGATTGCTCGGGATATCCACATTAAGCGTGTGCATCCGACTCGCAAGGAAAAGGCGGGATGATTTGAATTGCGCATTAGTGTCGGCTCATTTCCTGTTAATTACGAGAAAAAAAAACTTGCGAACGTGTTAAACGTTTCCTTCTTCTTTTAATAATTCGTGTAATTCCCGTCGTAACACTTCTGGAGAGATACAATTATCGAGTTTGATGCATTTAAACGAGGAATTCCGAACTCGAGCTCTCCCTGAAGTGAAGATACCTTGTGTTTCTCGGTCTATAAACATATCAGGCCTCGGTAACTTTCTTTTCGGCGTGCAACGACGCTCATCAAGTCATCCAAGATTTAGATGTCTACGTTTCGGAAAAGTACAGCCGTCGAGAGCCGGTCAACGGTATACAGTTTATTTTCAGAGTCCATTGTGATCTCGTCGCTCGACTGTTTTCGATCGAAACGAATGAGCGAAATCTATGGATACTGGAGCGTGAACAGATGAAAAGAACTGTAGTCGTTCTGCGAGAGCTGCGTTGCGCAATGCTCACGGTGTTTCCTTATGGCTCGTGAATCGGTGCTCCTCGATTACGGGGGCAGTTACTTGCACCGAATAATTCGATCGACTAGGGGGGTCTCATTGGCAATACACTGTCCTTACTGCTACTCCACCTTTCTCTCGACTATCCCAAGGAATATTAACCCCTCCAGGCCTTGGAATCTCTTGTCAGGACGGCCGGAGAGATCTCGAATAAATGAGTCGAAATAATAGCTTCTTGTCGTTGATATTCAATACACGGAGAAGATATACAATTACGCAGCAGGGAAGATATTTATGCTGAATACGGGGTAACTCGTGCAAGTGTGTACACATGATTGTATAAAAATCAATTTTTATGGGAGTAATGCTGTTTGCGAAGATCAACTTTGTTCAATGAAGGCGATTTCTTCTTGTACTATTAATTCAAGATTTTTCTTTCGGAAGTGGAATTTTGTTCTCCTGTTTTTTTGTTCTTTCTATATCGTAGTAATATAAATATTAATCACCTGAATGTTGATGCGACACTGACCCTTGATGAAATGAAAAGAAAAATTAAACAAAAAGGCATCCTAGCTCATGGGAGAGTGGAATAGTGAAAGAGATGGCAAGAGAAAGGGTGGGGGATCTGTCGAATTCGGCTAATATAAATTAATGCGACTGTGTCTGTTATAGTCGCACGCCCGGGAGCCGTCAACCATCACCGGGCGAAGAGGAGTTCCAAAAGAACGCGGCGGCCACCCTCGCAGTGAGCACGGGTGCTGGCGGCGTGGTATTGCTGAAGCCGGGGGTGGACGTGGTGGGCAGCGAGGAACATTTCATGGCCGCTTTCGCCCCGGCGCCTCCGCACCATCTACAGCATCATCAGGCGCCGCCGACGCATCATCTACAACATCCGCATTCCCACGCGGCTCAGCTCTTTGGCGCACAGGCACCGCCACCCCCGCAGGGTCCACCCCCGTCACAGCAACAGCAGCAGCAACAGGGACCCCCGCAACCGCAAGACACCACCACTCACTTTGATGTTCAGGTGAGTCTCTCGACCTTTTATTGTTCCTCCACAGTGCGTACAGGCTGCGCCAAAACGACAGGGTTGCGCCCTTTTGACTTCGACTCTTGACTTCTCACCACCTCTCGGGTTACGGTGTACCTTTTAGCGTGTGATGCGACCAATGCAACTGGGCTGGTTGATCCCAGAACGATGACAGTATTGTTTCTCTTGCTTTGAGAAATTTTAGAAAACTGTTCGTCGTACCTTTTATTGCGTTGGCGATGCAACTGGGTGACTCCAGTTATTATTTCTCTTATATTGGGAAATTTGAGAAAACTGTTGGTTGTACCATGTATTGCGTAGGAAGCAATGTTAACTGTGCTGGTTGATCCTAGAACGACTCCAGTATTCTTTCTCTTATACTAGGAAATTTTAGAAAATTGTTTACGGTTTTAAGTTCGTCAATTTGGCGCACCCCGTAGATACAGATTCCAGAAGAAGGAATCTCGCTAGCAGCTAACTGGAAAACCAGTGGCTCGGTTCTCGAATTAGACTCGGTGAGAGTCTGAGTCCGTAAACTTGCTTCTGTTGTTCTTGGATCCGGTATGGGATGATTTTGCCGGATTATCGGAAGCCTGACCTAGTTTCTCGTCGCTAGTCGCGCGCGTATATTTTGGCCGGGGAATTGATAAATAACGGGCTCGCGCGTAAATTGTGAAAGCAGTCGGGCCGGCTCGGGTCTCGCAGCCCGTCGTCCTACATAAACGCGCATCGTAAGGCTCGCGCGATTACTATCGCGCGACGGTTACCCGCTCGAGTGGCCCGGCGAATCCCGTGCATTAACTGATTGGCCCGGCTTACGTAACAATCCGTTGAATATTCTTTAAACGACGTGCCGCGGGCAGGAGAAGCTACATCGGAACCTTTTAGACGGATTGATCGACCAAACTGTCGGAGACGTTGCTCTCCCCGTTCGATGCTCTAGTTACTATCGCAAGGAAATTAATAAGAAATTAGGAAACGATTGACACATTCAGACTGCAGTGATTAGTAGACTGCGGATCTTTATGCATTTACGAAGAAATTGGTTGGGTGAAATATAAAACAGTAAAGGATCAGAAACATTTCAGAATATTGCAATGTTCTTTTGAATGTAACAAAGTCAGTAAGGGATGAAATCAATTTCTATTTTATTCCTGCTTCCCACAATCAATGAGGAATTTTATTTTGCATAAAGATCCGCAGCATAACGATTAGACTCCAGATCTTCGTGCAAGAAAAAGTTTGTGCGTCAATTGTAAGTGAATTGAATGAGCGAAACGAGATTTTTATCCGTGAATAGGCCGCGCTCCAGCAATGTTGCGATTTCACCTTGCCGGAGATGCAGCATATACTAATGCCCGGTTCGCAGTGTCGCAACGCTTTCGTTTCGCAGTTGAGAACTCTGTTACTACTTCCCCAGTTCTCAAGCTGTCCTCCCAATCCAGAGAAATTTTTCGCAATCTAACTTGTCCCCATTGGTTAGCGTTTCCGTTGCTCTCACCCTTATGTCAATAGCCATTTTCAAAAGACCTCTCAAGTCCCTCATTTAAATAAAGGATTACTTTCTGCCGTCATATACAATGAAGTCTGACCATTATAATGCTATCGAACGCCGTAGAAAATTTGTTGCATTTTCATAAGAGTCAGCACTGCCGTGACCGTGTCACATCTAGCCTGTGGATTTTGATGCAAAATAAAAAAGGAACAGTGTTTTTAAATTCTTTAAAAGTTTATTCTGTTTCGTAACAAGTGCACAAAATCCGCAGTCTTTTAATCCAATTACCTCAGCATTTTGTCGAAAAGAATTTTTGCTGAAGCGCAGGAGGGTAAATTGGTGGACTTCTTGCATTCTGCCGTAATTAGATATTTACATCAGGTTGCGCTCGCTTTCAGGTGAAATTAGCGTGGTATCGATTTTGCTGGTCTCGAGCCCGGGTTAGCAGGTTAACAGTTCCATGGTCGTGCTCTCGCACAGTATTTAGAGACTGTGGATGGTGTTCCACCGCGAAGGGCGCCGCTGTCGGCGTTAATTTCGCGATTGTGCCTTGTGACTAGGAAGAGAGGTTATTTTTAAGCAGCCAGCAGCTGATGCTAACGAGCGGTCCAACCACCGAGCAACCCTCTTCCATAGGTTCTCGACGGACTTCCTTTCGCTTTTGAAGTCGCGTCGCGTTCGAACAGATACGACTATTCGACCGTAGTACAACGCTTGCTGGAATAGTCTCTCCCTGTTGCGAATCATTTTATCCTTTCAGAACTTTCACCCCTCCTTTCACCGACCAAATATTTTTAATTCTAACGTCCCTTAGCGATAGCCTCGCTACTCTAGGGAGCCGGCAGTGATTTATAATTAGTCCGTGGAAATCTTCGTGCGTTTGTAATTTACTTTGTGGAAATCAGGATGAAGTAAATATGTTTTTGAGGTTTATTTCTGGATAAAATAAAATGGGAATATTTTCATTTTAATTGCACTCGTTTGCTTGCACTAATGCAGAGAGGGGTCCATAATCCATTTGTAATTAGTCTTCTACATATTAATACTAAAAATAGCTGGTCTGTGTCCGTATCTTGCAATTAATTGAAAAAGTTTTTATCTCACATAAAAACCCAGTCTATAAATCTCTAACTTATGCAGAGCCTGCGAAATTGAAATATAGAAATTGTATAACGCACCCTAGCGTTTCGGGATTGTTAATCAGATTTGACTCGATTCCAGCGAAACAGATTGATTCGCCTAGGAAGGTCTAGCTTTCGTGGAACGAATGACCAAACTCACGGTTGACCCGCACGCGTCCCATTCGAGTATATTTGGCAAAATGAAATGTAGGGTGTTTCGGTCAGAGATTTCCGAATCGCCGATCCGTGCAGTGATGGAAGGGCCAACCGGTGCACGGTCCGCTCGTATTTGCCGGCGAGTTATAATTATTTTGCCTCGCGACCCTTTTACGTCTCGAACCGAAAAGTAAGTATTTACAACGTGACATTTATTTTGATCCCGACTCGGTGTCTTGGCAAACCGCGGACATTTACGATTTTCGATCCCGTCCGGGTTTACTGGTAGGATCGAACGGCATTCCGTTGGCTTGGCGTGAAAACCGGCGACCACGGTAGATCATACTGGTCCTCGAGCGACAACAGCTGCTCTCGAGAATACGCGGCTATTATCCTCGCTTTTTTAGATTCTGCCCGGCAGAAAAAATAGACCGGTCGGTTTCCGTGGTTGCGTCATTGTCGGCGGGCTTATTTGCGCTGCCACAACGGTTCGCGGAATTTTTAAAACCTCACACAATGTCGACTCAAACTCGAAAATTTTTAGCGAAACTTCAGACGCAGGGAAATTGGAAAATCCAGATGTTATTGGTTCTCCTTTTACTCGTTTCGAATTTAGACATTCAGGCAAATGGAATGGAGGCATGCTATACCCAACAATCACAATGTTTATTTATTCAGTTTCACGGCTAGGAATCGGAATTGGTTTTACAATAGAGTTCTGTCTCCCCATTTACTGTTCCTAATGACATACTATAAATAGAAATCGTCGTTTTCTAGTAAGAATTTGTTAATGACGAAGAACTTCTGATCTATATTCTAGGTGCGAAAAAATTGTAGAGCAAAGGGTTGGAGCGTTTCTTCCATCTTCGCCGTGCTGCATTATTTCGTGCTGCTTCGAGTCTCGATCACGCTGTTCAGAATGACACGGTAGTAAGCTCGAAGCCACAGTTTAATATTAGGTCATTCCGTATATCATATCTTTCGACACAGTAAGTGTAAAATTCTAGCATTTGCTGTAGACTCGGGGGATTCTCGAAGTTTCTATAAAAATATAGTTCGTACAAGATGATGAGATTCGTGTGCACATCAGAATGCAACGAGAAAGGGATGACCTAATAGTTTAAGCATACTGTTGCGACATAGGCCGGTGTACGACGATGAAACGACCGAGCGTTTCCGGTCTCGGCGACCTTGGCTGTTTTCTCTATCCTTGGAGGAGTCTCTAAGCGACTCTCGTAGGACACCAGCCTTTTTGTCCCTCCCCCTTCTATCCGTCTCCGTGAAAGAGACCTTTTCCACTGGTGTTGGTTGGACCTGACAGGCTTAAGAGACTCGGAGGGCGGCGGGGGAATGGAGGACGACCTCGTCCTCAGGCGCAGACAAATGTATAAATCACCGAGTGACAAGTTCTCGACATCTACTTCGAATCCTATTCAGAAAATAGAGCATGCGATCTATAGCCGCCGCCGCCATCCCTCCCCGACACATATTCATATTTATGCACGTTACGGCGCCTGTCCGAACGTTCTATCGGCGAATGCATCAAAATGCCTTCCATCCCTCTCTCTTTTTCTCTTTCTCTCTCTCTGGGTTGACGGGCGGCAATTTACTGTCCGACGAGTAGCCTGATTCCGCATATCCTTTAACCTGTTAAACGGACGAAGGGCGAGCTGCGATTGTCGCTGCATTTCAATTCCGCTGCCGCTCTTCCTCCGTTTCAGACGTTTATCGTTTTCTCGGTAATTTCACCGGCGACTCGGTTTATCGTATCCCAGTATCTTACCCGGTAGCATAAACCACATTGCACTCGCTTTTATTGCCGCGCGATGCTCGTCGGATTGATTTAGGTTTGCCTTTTACCCTTAAGTGGAGAGGCAAGGTCTCCAGGGCAGCCCATGAAACTTTTTAAAAGTATGGCAATCTGGTTACCTCCGATACAAACTGAGTTCCAGCGACGTTACCTTGCCTCGACGTACTTAATTAACTAGTCTGGGCACTCGGTTCCGACGAAAATATCGAAATCTACTCGGAAATTGCTCCGACAAGCAAATAAATTCTAATCGAAAAAAATTCTTCGAACGCTCTCATCGGAACAGATGGCAACCGGAAGTCGAGGGTGACGTTCCACGCTCGTTTTTCTTACGAAGTCGATTTCGATCCCTTTCGTCGACGCGTCCCGACCTTCCATCACGGCATCACGTGGTCCTGAATTTTGCACGACGCTGTTCGAATCGATGACTGTGTCGAATTGCTCGCCTTGAACCATCGATTCCGAGATCGAGCTCGCAAACGTGCCGCCGAGTTGAAAGGATTTCTGTCAAACGAACTGAAACGTTACTTCGCTAATAGAATTCATTAGTGGTGCAACACTCTTTGTGAAAAACTATCGAAAAACAACAGCGAAACGACAGGGACTGTGTACTGGCTGCTACAATGTTGCTATTCATCGAAGCTAGTCAACTGTGTTTGCCTAGAAACAGTGGGCTTTTTTCCGTGATACAAGCACGAATGTAATTTGATTGATTTCACCTGACAACGAAATATGAGCCGTTCCATGCATAAATTTGTGCAAGCGAAAACGGTTAATCATTGGACAATGAAGAGTTGAATACAAGTTCTGCGAAACAAAATAATATCGGAAGGATGGGGTTAAAATTATAAAGTATAAACCCCCAAGATGAGGAACAAGTTCGATTTATCAACTAGAAAGTTCCATATGCTAACCATAGAGCATAGATGTCATTAACACTAAACCTACCGAACCTTAAAAGTAACTGGTACATGTTCCCTTATATAAAAATGACAAGATTGATTTTATTTAGACTTTGTGCAGTCTTTGTCCTATTGTAATATGTGCTCCACTAAAGATATCTATACTTTATTATTATAGATTAATCGTTTCTTATGAAATTATTTCTATTATATCAATAATCGTAAAATAAAAGACCTGATGGTAGGTTTAGTGTTAATGTTCGTTGCTGCACACGTTTTCTAGTAAATGTGCACATAAATGCATAAAGATCCTCAGTCTACCCAGTGATCCCTGTGACACACTTTCATCTTCCATTCTGATTTCTGCCAAACCACTCGGCATTCATTATGAATCCGAGGATTATGGATTGAAGCGGATCATGTCTATGTTCGATAAGTATGCTCCAAATTTGCGATTCCTGTTTGGCGTTGGAGTTAGCACACCCGCATCTGTCAGACAGTGTTGTTTCGCAAAACTGTGGAAAGTTGCCGGTTGTGTCGTCGCGCTCGAAGCGCGCGACTCGTCTCGCCTCGCTTCGCCGTGCGAGAGGCGTGATACGTGGAAGGAGAATTCATTCCTAGGTCAACGAATTGTTCGCGTGTTTCTGCGACAACGTTCGTTAAGAAAGGCAACGGCTGGCGGCGGCTGTGAGGCTGGTCGCGGCGCGAGCCTGTGCCGGCGAGTGTACGCGATTCTAGTTGAAAAAGAGGAAATCACAAATGAAAGGGGAGAAATGCGATGTACAAGTTCTCTCGGGTCGTGCAACTCTCGTCGTCTCTCTCTTTCTCTCTCTCTCTCTCTCGCGCGCGCGCGCGCTCTTTCTCTCCGGGTAGATCGTTGGTGTTTTTTTCTCTGTCTATCGTGTTTCCTCGGCTCTCATACGGGAAATGGTGCAGCTATCGTAGGCGGGCATTGTTCCCTGGACGGTAGGGGGGCCGTAGCCGCATTTTCCACGTGACGAACGAACCGCGTGTGCACACAGGTGTGCAGGTCGACCGAGCTCCGTCACCGCCGCCTAGCTCCCGCGTTGCTACCTACCTCCTGTAATCTCGTTCTTCCTCGCGCGTTCGCTCTACCTTTTCGTGTTCCGCACGCCTCGATGAAAACGCAAAATGTCGCACAAAGCACGCATCGAGCGTGCTCCTGCGCCCGCTTTTCCGGGAGAAAAGGGTCGAAGGGGGTGCAAAGAGAGAGGGAAAAAACAAGAGACAGAGGAAAAGAGGAGGCTGCGGTGGTTGGGAAACTGGCGGAGAGAGAAGGGTGGAAGCGGTCGGCGAAAAAAAGAAAAATTACGAGCGCGACGAGAGTTTATGTTTCCCCGTCGAATTCGTTATAATTTTTTTTCCCTTTCCCCGCTGTTTTTCCCTTCTGCAATTAGTGCCGCGTTATGTTAGTAGAACTGGATACCGCGGTTGTGGCATTAATTAACACACGAGCTTCGTTCATTCGTTTGCCGCCCGCGCGTTTCGACATTTCGCATCGGAAACATCTGCCGCCTCTTCTCGTTCAGACACCCCTTGCACGCCCCCGCAATCCCGCCTCCGCGTATTACGGCGTCGCGACGCCCCCGCAATCGTTGTCTGTTTTCGGCTCTGCCCCTTCGGCGGTTACGTTTTTGCGAGTCTCGGATCGAAACGACAACACTCGCGAATGGAAATTAACGCGTTCGACCCGGCGAGATCAAACGACTGCTTGCACGCTTCGCCTGTCAATGGAAGCGCCAGGACCCGCTGCCAATCGATAACAAGCATCGGGACGCTATACTGTCTCCTGTCTTAAACTCCTCAGCATCGTCTCCCTCGAAACAAACCTCGAGATTTCAAGAAATTGCAACTCGAAGCTGTTTTAACTCCGAAACCGAGACATTGTGTCACCTAGAATATTCAAAGATCCGCAGTCTAATGATTAGACGTGAGCAAATCCTAAATTTATGGCTTACTTGATGGAAACCAGGATGGGGAACAAGTTCAACTTATCAACTAGAAAAATTTCCTAGACTGTGGATTTTATTAACCGTTTGGGTACATTTGACGACTCACATTCGTCTTGCACATGTTATGTCGAAGTTACAGTTGACGAGTCTGACTTGTCATTCGAGTCTAAAACTATGTAAATAATGTCACCACAATAAATGAAATCGTACATAAAATCTATTATTTTTACATTAATCCATACATCAAAAAATTAAATTCATTCCATATGCAAAAAATCTTCAAATAAATCCGTACCCAAATAAATCTGTACTTCAAATAAATCTGTACCCAAATGGTTAATTTAATATATAACAGAAGCGAATAAATTAATGTTGATCTTACCCGTTTTTGTCATAAATGTATAAATCCGCAGTCTCGCTATCATCGTACAAAAGCTCGTTAAAATCAAAATGGTTGGAGGCCTTGCGTAGTTAGTAGCCATGGTTTCCGGGCTCCCGATTTCCAGGATCAATGGATCCAGCAGCCTGCGTTTCAGCTTTGTTTTCAACGACCGAGAAGAACATCCAGCGCAGGGTGCACCTAATCTTACGTGCCGAGGTATTTTCCGCGTTCCTCTCTGTTATCGGTCGTTTTGATTTCAAAAACAACAGCAGATTTGCACGGTCGGTCCCGGAACGGGTTAGCGGCGAGAACCCGTTGGGGAAACGGTATTTTTCCCGTTGGATGGCACGTCCGGAACGTGTTTTCAGCTGGGAGTCGCGACATTCGAGCGAGACGCGGATCAAACGAAATTACACGGATTATCGAGACTCCAGTGTAGCGGCGTCGATGACGGCGCGCAATACTTATGCGAAAATAGAACGGTCGCGGTGCTTACGAGCGTATTACGACGGCGTTTATGCACGCGTGCTTGCTTCGGAGGAAGACTAGCGAGAGAACGAGAGGAGAAAGAGACGATAAAAGGAGAGCGAAAGAGAGAAAAAGAGAGGGAGAGAGCGAGGGCTTGCACACGAGAGTGCGACGCTACGAAAAGCGCGTGTACGCATGAGACGCGGCTGCCCCCTGATCGCGTTATTACGCGAAGGCTCGTGCTCGCCAGTGCATGAAACGATTCCCAGACCTCCTCTCTCCTCTTCTCTTTCTTTCTCTCTCCGTTCCTCTCGCTCCGGTTCTGCTCCCTTAGCTCTCCTTTCCTCTCCCGTTCCTCCACTTGTCCTCTGCTTGTTGTTCGCTCGGCCTCTCCCGCCTTCTCGTTTTTCCCTGTTCCACTCTCGCGTCCCCAAACTCTCCCTCCTCTCTCACTCTTTCTCTTTCCCTCTCCACTTCGTCCGATTTTCTCCTCTCTTTCCATCGTTCGCGCGCAAAAACCCCCTTCAGTCCCCCCTTGAACCACGACGGTTCTCGTGATCACGCGAAAAGCAGGAAGAGGATCTCGGGGCTCGATAAAGGAGGATGGAGAAGGAGAGGAGGGACCCTCGAAGGTGTGTTTCGCCGCGGGTGCACACGTAGGGAGTGTATGTACACGTATGTACGCGTGCATACATACACGCGGACAACCAGCCATCGGGTTGTTGACTCGGTGCCCATTCAGCATAAAGTGCAATGACTTCCTCCGATGAAAATCTGTATCATCGCCCGAAGGCTACGGTCTTCAGGGTACCGCGACGCTCCCGCGGCGATACAGTTCCGGTCAGGGATTCCGGGCGACGGCCTCTTCTTCTATTCCTCCTCCTTCTTCTTTTTCTTCTTCTCATCGTTTCTCCTCATCGTTTCTCCTCATCGTTTGCACCGAACTTCCAAGTTGGCCCCCTTTGTTCGAATATCGAGTTTCGCGGCAGCTTCGTTTTTCGGCCTTTTGATCCACCCACGCTTCCGCTAAACGCTTTACGGCGCCTTTGACCGGTCCACGAACACGCGACGCTCGTTTCCCCTTCGACGACCGTCATCTACACGCACCCCGTTAGCCCCTGCGAACCACTGCAGTCCCATGCAAACCTTGACCAACGCCGAAGTCTTCCATCTTCCCTGTCGACGAATAAAATCCAAGGAAAATTCGAATCATCGATAGACTCGTGCCAATTCAATTTGAAAATCAGAATACACAGTCTATCTATCTCTAGACCAGTGGTTCTTAACCTTTTTTAAGTCAGGGAACACTTTTGATTATATGAAAAATTTGCGGAACACCAAAATTAATGAAATAAAAACATCCTGCGTACAAATAAATATATTTTAGAAAATATATTATTAAATATATTTAATATATTTCGCGAAATTTCGCGGAACAATCGGTTAAGAACCAGTGCTCTTGGCTGTTCTGTTCAGTGCTTGATAAGACAGCGAGTCTCTAAATGAAGATTTTCTTGTGAAGACGAGTCACAACTAAGTCGGTAAAATTAGAACATATTTGTATTTGAAATACCGATGACTAAAAATAGCTGTAGGTAATATGTGAAACAGCAAAAAGATTAGTGAGAATTATTAAGGGAAATAGTCATTTTCCATTTGGTTTTAGTAGCTCGCGATTAATGTAGAAAATATTCATTTTCCGCGAAGACCCGCAATGTAGTTACGACTCGTTATAAATGTACATGATTGAAAAGAAGCTATGTAGATGCAGTCAGAATTTCTCCAATTGGCTGAACGCAATTATGTACTCCATTAATGAATAAAAATAGGTATCGATTTTACATTTATCAAATTTTTCAATTTATTAAAACTATTAAGCGACGGAATATATTTTTATTGACTCTGTATGTCATACAATTAATGCAGAAGGTTTTTATTTTGCATAAAGATCTATATATATAATCTATATACATAAAGTCTAGTTACAACCTAATGAAATGTAGGCACAAGTTTGAAGTTTTAATCTCAAACGTCCTGAAAATACAGATCGCGTTCAAAATGGGAGATTGTAGATGTTCATGCAAATTTGTGTGTAACTCAAATGTGCAAGCGTTTGGATGTTTATAGACCGTGTCGTAAATTGTTGAAGAATTCATCGTGCGGATTGGCGTGTGGGGTGAGGCGAGGACATTTCGATTTTGCTGGCTCGTCGATAATAGATCGTTCGGACTTTTGGCCGGCGTATCGATCCGGTTGCTTACGCGTCCGCGGAGCTTTGCAAAATAATCGCCGGCGTGTCTCGAATCGGCTGACGATACGGCCGAACAAGCCAAGTGCTTGTCACTCATTCGACGGTATTTTCGGTCGGGCCTTACATAATCGGCCATACTCGCGCGCGGCGGGTAAACCATCCTCGTTTTGCCTGGCCGCGTACACGTATACGAGTATGCGTGCGTTCCTCAATTTTTCATGCTGGCTGACTGACTCACTTTGGCATGGCCGCGACCAGCCAGCCTGCGTGCGAACTGCGATTCCCGAGCCTCTGCTCCACATCGAACTTTCGGAAAGCGAACGCGCGCGAAAAGGGCTTCGGAACTTCCGACACGGCCGCTTCACGTTTAATATCATCCCCCATCCCCTCTCGCTACCCCTCTTCGACTTTTCAACTATGTTGTGCATCACCCCTTGAGAAGATTATCCGCAGAGTCGTGCGCCTCTGCAACTCGGCCGACAATTATGGGACACGCTGCGTCATTACTCGTTTATTCGCGGCCTGAACCCCTCTCGACATAATTACACGTAATGCTTAGTATAGTTAGCCGGCTGCGCTTTAGCCCCCCGACTCGTAACGCGATCAATTTCAGATTTTCCACGGGCGCCTCGGAATTACTCTTGTCATTTTTAATACGTTTACCTCGTACTGTATACTTTACGATACAGTAGAAACTCGAGCGGGTACATTTTCCAGTAAAATTGTACTCGCTGAAGTCTCGCGAATTTCCATACACGGCTAATTGTTCTGGACTCACCCGGTTTCTACTACTCCAATTATTCGTAGCACTGTGAAGCGTTACTCGCGTGTTGGAAATCGAAATAAGTAAACCGAGCGTATTCGCGTCCTCGTGGTCGGAATGCTAGCATCGACCTCTTAACCTGACAATTTTCTGGCCATCGACAAGCACGCGGACCCGGTTTAATGCCAGTAAAGATGATTTAAGCGCGATTTAATTTGCGGTTCTGGTTGTATAATAATAGGTGAAGGAGATAGGCGAATTTCAAGGGTAGCTGGTGCCTGGTCCGGCCGGTTGAACGGGTCGGGGAAATTGTTGGATGTTTTATTCAGGCGTCGATAGGGCCGCCGAGCGGGAACGGATCCGTAAAAATGTATATTCGCATCGACGTGGCCCTGTAGTTACGATTTACGATACGACGGGTTGCACGATTTGATTCGACACGACAGTTTGAACGATAATCGTAACGCGTTCTCCGGAGTTATGTCGTAGACCGCGATCGTGTTCCACCGCAGTTCGATCCTGCCGTAAAATCTGTCGTGTCCCGCAGGTTGGTCGTGCTGGGGATTGAAACGCGTGTGTGGTCGATGGGGAAATGATTTCGAACGATTTTCTTTCGGGTCTCGGCGCAGAAATATTAAACGAATCGCTCGCTCGAGAAGCTTCGAGGCTTTCGGGGAACGAGAACGTTTCTTTTCGATATCGAAGAAGAACTCTTTCCGCGCGGAACATTTTCGTGGTCTCGGGATAAATCTAGCACCGTCTCTTCTCCTGACAGTCTATTCGTCTAAAGACGCTCGTTTCTACCGATCCTGGAAACGCACCTTCATTTTTAAGAAGCTCAAATTATTTAGGGCCAAGACCACTCGCTATTCCCTGGATCCTCAACCTAGATGCTACGTGGTTCTCACGAAGTATAACGTCATCGTGTTAACAATTAAACCAAATTTATGCCCTGGCGTTAATTAAACCCGGAATGACGGGCCCGGTACAGGACAAACGCAGAGAATACTTTGATTATAGTAACGTTACTGTTGCTCGAACGTTCCGCCGGGAACTCCGGTAATAAACCTTAGTATGTACCTTTTAGCATCGGTCGAATAAATAAACGCGACAATGGCTACAACTAGGTCAAAATGAGTCATTAATTTTCGCTTCTAAAATTGACTGCTGTTTGAGAGACAACCACTCCGCAGTCCGAGGCTAAAGATAGGCTTCGGTACTGGGTTTTAAAGAAACCAAAACTGTGTTACGAATTGGCTGAACAATGTGCTTCAGCTGGTGGAAGTAGCTTCACGTCGGCGCGTATGTTAAAAAAGTGCATTTTTATGCAAATGCAGCGCAGACTCAAGGCTCCGACAAGTTTGAGGAACTCTGGATCGTATGACCCTGGAGGATAGATGGATCTCTACAATGATAATCTCTATGGTTATGATAAAAATGAGTTTAAAATAATTAAAACCCTGAAAAAATTTAATTTGTCCTCCCGATATCTCTACACTCACTTGAATGTTTCAATATCGGTCACAAAAGAATTGAATTTTATTTCGACTTCAAAGAAAGGAGTAACATCATGAGTAGACTGCGGATCTTTCTGCAAAATAAAAATTGTCTGCATCGATTGCAAGAAGTAGAAATCAAATTGAATGTTATTTCTTCCCTTGATGATTTTAATAGAGGAGAAATCATATATTGACATTTTCAATTTTAGAAATTTTCCAACAATTTCATCTACTCAATTTTTCTATAAATGCATAAAGATCCGCAGTCTAATCATGAGTTTGCCTGAGCATATTATTATACAATATGTTTCCGAGTATACCTTACTAAAGTTAGGAATTAAAGAAATACAGAATTGTCTACTGGGGAATCCTGTTTCTGTGATCGCCGTGGAAAATGTTCGTTTTGCATAAACCTGCTGAGTCCCCCGACGAAACTGCGCGACTGAAACGCATGCGAGGAGTCGTTTGAAGGGATGGCTGCAAACCGACGTAACAACTCGTCGTGGCAGCTCGTTGTTAGCGTGCAGAGTTCCGCTCAGGTTCAGCGAGTAGAGTCTCGCGATGATGTTTGCGTTGCGGCGTGAAACTGAGCGTCGCATCGGTGTGTATTGAAATTTATCGATCGCTCACGGCAGCATCGTTTGCCCTAGTTGGTCGTGAAGTACGCAGGTGGCAGTCGACTCCGACTGCCACCTGCAACACGCCGAGTGCAACCGTGTTGGCTAATCGGAAATAACTCGAATTAGGCAATCCGCGGCGGAGTAGCGTGATAGAGGTTAAAGCAATTAGCCACGGCAAGAATGCGAGCGCGCGAGCCATTTCCTTAGCTCGACCAATTACACCGCGCTTTCATCGGAAGGCTACACTCCAATTAGACGGCATAATCTACTCCGGTCCGATAGACCTTCTGCGAACCAGTGCCTCTCGGCTCTCTCTCTCTCTCTCCCTCCCTCTCCCTCTCGCTCTGCTCTGCTCGCGTACCACCAACAGATTTATTAAACAGCAATTAATTTGTCGGGCTTGTAAGCCTTCCGTTTCATTTCGATCCTAGCCAGAGCGTCGCGCGCGCGTCACGTCCCTGTTAATCGCAAGCCCGCCGATTAGTTTTAAAGTAATTAAAAGGGCGCGTCGCTCGGCTCCACCCAATTTCTGTCACGCCCTCTTTTTCTCCTCGTATCCCGATGTTTCACGACTTCCCTGCTGTTTCCCAAATCGATTTAGCTAACGCTAATTAACCTCTGGAAAAATATAAGAACATTGTTGCCCGCGTACACCTCTCCCTCTGTGCTCCACAATGTTTGAAATGTATAGCTCGACCGAGGCCCACAGTTAACCACTTCCCGGCACGACCATTGCAAACAGAATCTACGAAATGCTCGTGTTGCTTGCTTCAATATTTATGTACTTCATGCTAGAGTAAATAGAGGCTCAATCGTCGAACCGCTGCCTTCCCGTGAATAGATAACACCGAGGTGCAGCAGTGGACTAACAAAGTTGCATCGCTAAAAAGTTATCTATATTTTTGTGTCGACCCCTCAGTGCATTCGGCAATTGAATTTATACTGCTCTGGTATTTTTCGAAATTATTTTGGAATTCCTTGATGAATTATTCTACAAAGAAGGCTCGTTGTTCGAGTGGTCGTATAGAACGGGCTTCATCCTCGAAGTTTATGGAAGTGTCTCGCGCGTCGTGCTCACCGACGCGGAAACCGAGTAGGGGGTCAAAGGACCCTCTCCCACCTCGAGACCAGTCTCCTGGAAGAGACGAGCGTCTCAGCAATTAAGCGGAAAGATCTCGATCCCCGTAGACACGGTTCCACGAGTTTTCCTCGGCTGCTCGGGCGAGTTGTCGGTCCAGTTTTCAGGACAAGGAGGACTCGTTTGATCGAGACGCCTGTAACCGCTTAGGGGGGCCACGGTTTCCTTGCTTTTCTATCAAGGTCATACTTCATTGGGCCGCGCAACCCAATATTCATGAGTCGAGGAAACGACAGGCTAAAAACTGGCTTCCTGCAGCAGCACGATCTTCCTCGACCAACTTGTTGAAGACTTGCTCCGATGGTTGCATAATTACTGTTATCACTATTATTTGTTCCTGTTGCGACGACAATGTACAGTTATCTCGGGAAGATGTCAACGGAGAGCGAGGGAGCAAGCGAGTTGATCGATCGAGGCGCACCTGGAATCTGCTCTCCACTCAGCTTCGACAACGTGGCATTAAACGAGAGAGACGAGAAATAAAGCCGGAGATTAGAATTACAAGACAGTTCGTTCGCGAGCAATAAAGTAACTTCATCCCGGCGGGAAGCGGACAGGAAAAATATTGAACGTTTAGAGCGAACAGAGATTTAATATGCAGTTTGACGCAACGCGTTTTAATCCTAAAAGGAGCCAGTCTCTCTGGGACCGAGCAACTTAGCTCAGTACACAGCCTGAAATATAATACCTTTAGTGGAAACGATTCGTCGATACCGATCTTCGAAGCGACTGACGAGAAATGATTTCTTTGAACCATCCTAGTCGAGAGGAGCGAGGGATTTTTAATACTTTGTAACCGTGTAGGATGGGAAGCGTGCAAAGTGGAAAAGGAAATTGTAGTATCGCGGGAAAGGAGTTACGAGATTCGGACGTGTGGAGGAGCGGGCAGAAAAGATTATTGCCGCGAGTATTGCGTAGACTATAGTCCGTTCAATGTCTCTGGTTTTCTCTTCCACGCTAGAGGCTAGAGAGAGGAAATCGACGGAACACTGTCGGTGTAGACCGCGAGGCCCTCTTGAGACCAAAGAGGCGCGGTTTGTCACAAAAATGTGGTATTTTCGCCCCAATAGCCGCTCCACAAGCGGAGGCACCTCATTCTCGAAAGCGGTCACTGGTCCCGCGACCGCAGATCCCATGGTCATCGGTATAAATTCTTATTGGTAGCAATACTCGCCGATTTTAACGGTATCTGACTCAAATGATCACATATCTAAATCTTACTAATCTTCACGGTCACTGACCTAAGCGGTTACTGATCACACGGCCCCTAATCTAAATGAGATCTACTAGTTTACACGATTATCGATCTGAACGGTCACTGACCTAAGCGATCAGTTATCCTACGGCAACTTATCCGTCCTTTTCCGAGCAGAGGGTGCTTCCGGTGTTCGTAGCGAATAGTTGGAGGAGATACGTAATGCGCAGCCCGTCAGCTCGCTAGCGGTCACGAGCCGCTACCGCAACACCTCTTTCTCTCCTTCCCTGTTCCCTCGCGCGGTTCTCATGCGGAAAATCCGTGACGGACGACTAAGCGTTCGATTATCCGAGGAATTCTTGGCCCCGAGGCATCGATCCCGAGAAACTGTTTACCGGGAGCCGTGTGTATTTTCGACGCGTGCATCCATCATCCTACCTTCTCGATCGAGGATCCACACGGAGCAGCCGTCGATCGTGACATGGTTCTTCCCGCGCGTTGGAGACGATGAGGCCCAATTAACGCGTGCCACCACCGACGACGCTGGACCGTTAACAATACGGCGCGGGGCTTAACGTTGCTTTGTTATGCGGCGCGACTTAAGTACGAAAAGTGACACTTGGCTACCGGGTGGTTATTAATGAAACGAGAGAGATCATTAGTCTTAGAAGAACTAGAGGCTGCTGGAGAAGCGGATGGAGGAGGGGATCTCCTCCATGGTCTCCTCTCGGCCCACGGATCCTAATTAAAACCTCGGATCACCCGCGGAGTAGTCGAATCTAGGCTAGAAACCAACTTGAAGTGGCCTCTCCACCTTCACCTCCAACCCTTCAGCCCGCAGGCTCTCGTCCCCCTGTCTCTCGCCCCCCCTCGTCCATTCCTTCCGCAACATCCGCCTCATCTCGAGCGTGGAAACACAAAGGAAACGCCCTGAAATCGTGACCAAGTGCAAACTACGCGGCCGACGGTGCTCAAAACAAACCCGGCTTCTTCGGCTTCCTGATCCGCCGTGTACCGAGCGTCTAACCATGCTTGGCCACCGAGCGAAAAAATCGAGAAAGAATCACTGACACGGACCGTCGGCGGGTTACGTAACCGTTAGGGCCGATGAGAGAGACCTTAACATCTCTGGATGATCGCGTCAGTCGGTCGCACCCGGTATCGCTGACACGGCCAAGTTCTTCGTCGTGTCCGCAAATCGGTGGTACACTTTCGCCACGATGAAACGCCGGGAAATTACGGCGAGCGTACTCGCAAGCGTGGAAAGCCCTCGGAAATTTCGAGATTGTCCGCGCTACGCCGCGGGAAATTTATTGCGGGAGCTTCGCGACCTTGAAAAATAGCGCTTTACAGAGAGACGAGCTCTCTCTCACTCTCTCTCACTCTCTCTCTCTCGCTCGCTGGATTTATAAAAGAACGTGCGAGATTGTAGAACCACCGCCGGAACGCCGGTGATTAAAATTAATTCTCATCGATTATTCTTTCAGAGAACACTTTATAAATAAAAACTCCTCACGCCGGGAATAAGCATTTAACCCTCGCCCCTGTCGTAACTCGACGTAACCTCGTGCGTCAAAATTGACACGGTGGTAAAACATCGAAAAGGATGAACAATTTAATTGCAAGCAGAGAACAAAATATTTATATGCATTCACACTGATTCTTCGTTGGAAGTATTGCTTCGATCCTACGGCTCTTCGCTTTGTCTCGCGATGAAGAGAAGTACGAAGAGTACAGTAGTTCCCCTCGTCTAATTGCATTGTCAAATTGCATGTCTAATTGCATTCTGAAGGGATTGCACAATGAATGCACACTGCGCCAATTACAACGCAACGGACTGTCCTGGGGAATGATTAAGCACCAAAGAATTGTAATCACTGTAGCTGTAACCAAATTCAAGGGGTTAGAAAGGCGGAGAGAGATTGTTCTGCAAAATAAAATAATAAATAAATTTTTCCAGCTGTCTAGTTTAAAACCATGAAAATGGTAAGGGGTCGATTTTCCTGCAAATGTTAGAATATCATCTTTTATTTAAAAGGCGTGTTAAATCGACGCGAGGCATGGACAAGGGTAGAGATGACTTTAATCCGTTGATTCGGATGTTTACCATGTCGTGCGCGCGATATATCGATCTCTCGAAGAATTTCAGTCTCGTGCAGGGCCGAGGCGATGGTCAAAGGGTGGAAAATTCCGAGTGCCGGTCGATCGGTGTTCATCGTCGCCTTTTCTCCGCTCGCGGCTCTTTAAAACGCAGGGAGAGAGAGAGGAGAGGAGAGAGAGAGTACAGGGGCCCGGTCAGTGGAAACGCGCGTGGTCACCGCGTTTGTTGCACCGTCATCACGGGTGCATGTGCATAGGTTAGCCGAGCGAGCGAACGCTTCACGAGCGTGGAACGCCGTCGACTATATTTACACGCATGCCGCGTTCGGCTGGAAATTTTTTTCTTACGATAAAAGATCCTAGGGTGCGGGCAGGTTGCCGTGTTTCACGAGGGTTGGTAAGGGGTCGACGAGAGAGAAGGACGTCGCGCGGCGAAAGCAGACAGGACGAAGAGGGCCTGGTCGGCACCTAGCACGCGAGCTCGCGTGCGAGTCCATCCCTTGGAATCTAGAGGTTCTCAACCGCATTCTCAGCCGCAGATCCGATCCACCCGGATTGAGATACATCCGTGATATCCCTCGCAACAGTCATCGATCCGATCCGATCCGCCACGCTCTTTATTATAGATTGGCCCTCTTCCTCCCAATATTCGCTTCAAAAATGTAGAGACTCAATCCACTAATCGGACCGGGCATTAACTCTGTCGGCAGTGCCGGATACATTAACACTGGGTTTACGAGACTCCCGAAAATGACGGGTTCTAATATTTTTTACTCTCCGTAGGCAACCTGGGTCGTTTATGTCCGGAGCGAAATTTCTCCCTTTAATTGCTTTCTTGCCAATATTTATTTTTTCCGATTAATGCTTTGAACACGTTCCAATGATTATATAGAACAGTAGAAAAATTGATCGTAAACATTAACACGAGGCAATTATTCAACGAACTTATTTCTTTGTGTTCATTTTTGTTATTTTTATAAAGAAACGTAGAATAATCGCTTAAACCTAGTGTTAACTCTGTTGACATTGCAGAAAACAGTTTTGCACAGTCTATCAAGCTCCAACGTCGAGCAGTTCGATTTTTTATCGTAGTGCATTTGCAATTTTATATGCGAAAAAATGAAGGACATAATTATTATTATTATATTTATTATGTTACATGTATTAAGTCCTTCTATACAAATGTTTACAATAGAGAAGAGAAAAAAAGTAATGCCAAAAAGATTAATAGATAAAAACGTACATTAGCAATTTGCAATTGCACTGATGCCCTCCTGTAGAGAAAATCGAAGTGCTCGACGATTCAGCTTGATAAACAAAATCGTCCCCTGTAATTTTTTCCTATCTGCCATGGAAAGAGAGTTGTTGCCCCGTCCAGTTATTAGATTCACCGTGTATAATCTTGTTGGATCAAGCAATAAATGCTCTTTGCCCTGGGAGCGTTCTGGATTGCCCTTGAGAGCGAGGCTTCGAGGCAGAAGAAAAATAGAATTTGCAATATTCGCTGTTTTACTGATTTGTTTACTATTTTGTCTATCACGATTTTATAAAGTGATTTCACGGGGTTGAACTCCTATGCAGAACACCTATTTTCAATTTGTGTTTGAACTCTTCTGCATGTCTATATGGGTAAATAGCAAAATGCAGTCCAATGATTGCAATGTTAACTGTCATAGAAAATTTAGGGTGAATTGCACTATAAATCACTTTAAATATAGAAATCCGTACACGACAGAAATAGAAGATTTGTTGGAACGTTGCGAGTGGGTGTGGCCAAGTCGCTCCGGGAGCCAAGACGGCGCCCCACGGGGCAATCTCTGCCCGCGTCCGTGCCCGATAGAAATCCCTCGCGATCAAAGCAGCAACACCACAGGATTCAGCGGAACGAAATCCCTGTGCGAAAACGATACTCGAAACCTCCGTGCGGTTTTCCTCTTTCGTTTCGTTCAAGGGTCAGCACCGTGCCTTTTCCTGTTCCTTTTTGTTTCTTTTTCGAATCCGACTGGAGAGCCGGTTCAAGTACGAAACCCTTTCGGATCGACGAGGCTTTCAGAGCGTCGTGGCATTGATTTCGCGCGAACGTACGCTTTCGATCACACGATGCGACACGAAACGCGAGGCTGGGCGAGGCGAGGCGAGTTATCGTCGAGGGTTGATTTTAATTCGTCGACGGAAAGGGACGACTCATTGACCACGGCCCTCCCTTTCTCGCGGGAATCGTATTCTGCGGCGCGCGACCGTGCGAGGCCCTTTTCAGAAATCAGGCTAGTTTAACGGATATGCCGAGTGCCCGCCCTGCTCGCATGGTATTCGTCCGCTGCATCGTCGTCGTTCTCTCCTCTCTTTCTCTTCCGATCGTGTGCACGAGAGAGCTCCCCCTTCCACCAAGACCGGCTATATTCTCATGGGCAACCGTATTTGCGCGTTTATGTACATGGAAGCACGAAGTTGCTGATATGTAAATAATAGCTGCTGCAAGGTACGGCTGGAATACAGGGGGTATGAATAGCCCTCTCATTCTCTCTCTTTCTCTCTCCCCATTTCGATTGCCTCTCCTCTTTTTCTTCGCCGATACAGCCCGAGCCTCTTCTGCTCCTCGTTCCGCTCGCCGTATTCTCTCTTTTTCTCTATAATTACTTTTTTTTATTCACCGTCCCCCGCATAGCCCCTTCGCGGCGCGGCAGCAGTAGCAGCAGCCTCTTCCTATAACTATCCATCGGTTTTCCCGCCCAGTTTCTGTTTCTCCCGCTCATCTTCGATCTACTCCCCCAGTCCTCGTCGCTTTTCCCTCTTTTCTCTTATTTTCCTCATTTTTTCCCCTTTTCTCTCTCTCTCTTTTTTTTTAACTATTACCCACAGTCTTGCCGCCCCGTCTCTCTCTCTCTCCTTTGCTCGACGATCCTCCTCCATCGCGTTGTGTATTTTTCCTCCTTTTTTTCTTTTACAACACACCCCCCGCTCGCTCTCCGGACCCCGTTCAGTGTCGGCGGGTTTCCATCTCCCTCTTTGTCGCTCCTCGCACGACTCCGCCGCGTTCTCTCTCTCTGTGTGTCGCCTCGTATCGTTGCGCGTATTCTTCCTCCTCTCCTCTCTCTTACGATCTCTCCTTCACTCTGTCTCACACTCTCTGTTTCTGTGTGTGCATTAAGGTGTGCATGCGTGTGCAGCCGCGTCTGTGTGTTTGTGGCCGCAAAAGGGAAAAGGGGGAGAGAGCTCTCCCTGTAGACAATAGGCTGTTGGCTACCGGCGACGACAATGTGCCGGCTGCGCAAGAAAGACCGACTGGCTTCTCGCTCTAGCCCCGTCTGCCTCGCTCTCGTTTCTTCTCCTCCGCGGCTTCCGCTCTCCCTTTCGGCTCTTCACCGGCCCCTGAGAACCCTCGAGGTGGTACAGCGTACATCAAAATTAAGGCACGGCCAATTAAAGTCGCGCCAAACGCGCGCGCCACCGATCCTCTTCTCTCTTCTTCTTCTTCTCCTCTCTGTCTCCCTCTCTCTTCAACCCTTCTGGCCGACGTCATCCTCTTCCTCTTCCTCCTCCTCATCGTCAACCTCGTCGCCGTCGCCGCCGTCGTTGTCGTCGTGTACTCTTCTGCTGTTCGAGGGAGCCGCGACGAATTTCACGGACGACGGAAGAGTTTTTCGTGGGACATTCAACGGCCAGACACGATATTTCGGGGATCGACTCGCCTGCCTTTCGACGACCGGAAACCGCCGCCCGGGAAAACTTGCTCCGCCGTAATAATGCGTTCCAGACCCCCCCCTGTACAACGCGTTCGCCAGCAGGTGGCGGCGTTGCGGCGGCTGGAACTCTGAGGACTATGCTCCCCGCAAGACTACGACAAACCTGAAATCACGCGATTTGATTTTTGTTTCCTGTTGGAACTGCGCGGACTTGATCGTTCCTGATCACTCTGTATACATACAACACATTCGCTCGGAAGTATTTAGACCAGTGGTTCCTAACCTTTTCGAAGTCGGGGAACTCTTTTGATTATACGGAAAATTTCCGGAACACCAAAATTAATGATCCGAAAAACAAGCAAACATCCCGCGTAGAAATAAATATATTTTAATTCTGCGGAACACCGGTTAAGAACCAGTGATTTAGACACTCGAAGAAATTCAATCGAGAGCTCTTCGTTATTATTACGCGAATGAATCGGAGAAGAATTGCACGCTATACTTCCCCTCCCCCTGCGATCTCGTATTCTCTTAATTAACGCGCGCCCCTAATTCTTCCGTTTTAAATAATTGCAAGTTCGCCATTGTTGCTTCTCCCGCAGCTACCCCCCTATTCAGCTCGCTGCTTCAGATACTCCGACAATCGAAACAGAAGAGTAAAATATGAAATAGTTAGTAATTATTTGTAATTGTTTCGTATTTTCCGAAGAAGTTGCGAGAGTGTGGATACTTCTGGAGGACAGTGTAGCGCGGAGCTTTTCTAAACTCGTTAGAGTGAAAATCGATCGATACACGCACCGTGCGCGAGAGAAGGAGACCGTCTCTCGTGTTACGTACTAGTTCGCAGTCAATTATTGGCGTTTAGCAGCCCCGTACGTACGCGTGTGCACACATGCTCGCTCGCTCTTGCTATTGCGCGCACAGGGTTGCGTTTTAAGCCTAACCCAGTGGTAACCCTTTCCCGGCTGCCGCGCCTCGCCGCGCCGGCCCGTTCGATCGAAGGGGAAAACAATGCCAGCAGCATTGTAGGCCAATTGATTTTATTTTTCTTCTCCCCCGTTGTTAATCGACGCTCCCGTTACCCAGGATTATTTCTCCGCCCTCGTTCCGACCGGAACTGATAAATCGGGATTCCCATCAGTTCCGTTTAGAGGCTTGATTCATCATATCCAGCCGCGCAGCCCCCCGACCAGAGCACCGCCTACCCTGCGCATACACCCCCCAGGGGTGGGAATTTTCGATCTTCGATTTCACCTTTCTCAGTCACCTCGAACCAGCCCAAAACCACTGACGCCTACCTCTCAGTAATCAATATTCTTCGATCACCTGCAGAACATTTTTATTTTAATCCTTGGAAGAGCGCCAATTTTTCATCTTTCACACTCCTTTGCCTACCACCGATTGCGTTCTCCATCATCCCCTTGTTGCAAACTTCTCTAGAATTTGCAAATACCTTCCACGATGACCAGTGATCACCACAATCACCTCCTTATGGTCTTCAGAGTGATTCCCTATCTTAATTTTTCATCGTTCGACAATACAAAATTATTCGGACTACAAAGATGCATTAAAGATAAATTACTCTCGATTTTAAATTAAAAAAAAAAATACAATTGAACTAGACTGATTTTTATGCAAAACAAAAATTTTCTAATTATTTTATTTATTTATTTATTTTCTAATTTCTTCTGAATTACAACAAACTGGAGTGGAAAAGAGAGTTACATTCTTTTTAAATATGTTTAACAGGCTGAAAATAATGCACCAGCATTTCTCAAATCTTTTAACGTCCTTGTTTTAAATTACACCAACTCATTTTCGTCATAAATGCATAAAACTGCAGTCACAGTAGAAATTTCTTCCGGAATATAATAAGGGAAATTACATTCGTGTGCTTTACGAGTCTGACTCGTTATTAATCGGGAAGGGGTTAACTCCCTTCCTAGTCATCTGCTGAAGCCCTCAAGAGCTCAATTACCTCCTTCGATTATCTGTCACCCTTTCAAACTTTCTGCATCTTCTGCAGGACGACCTCGAATGACCTTCGCAGCGTTTTTATTTCGATTCCCAAGTCGGATTATTCCGGGTGTCAGTTTTCGCCCTTCGACTGCTTTCCTAGAGTAACCCGCTCGATACACTTCCGCGATGGCCAGATCTCTCCAGGGACGATTGACCTTCGATGACCGTTATGAACCCCCCTGTAGAGCATTTCTTTTTCCGTCTCCCGAGACAGTCGCGATACGAGTAGGAAGAAGAAGAATAAGAAGAAGTCAGAACGATACCCTGCCGGTTCTTTTCACCGGTTCTTGCACCGCGCCGCGCTAATGCTCCTAGTTACTTTTTCTCTTCACCTGCGAGCAAGTTTCTGATCTTCGTGCAAACCTCTCGAAAGCAAAGACCGGGAATTGGGGGGGTTGCGCGATGGGAGCCCAACGCAGGGGGGCCAGGGGGCCAACAGTAGAGCTGTGCGAGACTCTGTGTCCGAGTCTCTGGGAGGCGAGGCGAGCCGAGGAGGCAAGGAAAGAAGAAGAAGGGGTCGAGCTCCTTCTCCCTCTTGCAGAAGAGAGCCTGCTGGGTTGCTTGGTTGCTTGCTCGCCGGCCTGCGTGTGAGCTCACGAGCGTGTGTGCAGAGCCTCGCCAAGGTACCGAAGGGGGTAGTCATCTTCTTTTGAATCTCGTGAAACTCGCGCCCGCCTTTGTCTCACCCTCGTCCAAGTGCAGGTGGTTGGGGCGATAGGGCCGTACACTCAAAAGCACTCGCAGAGAAGAGGGAAAAAGAAGAGCCCACAGAGAATGAGCGAGAAAGAGAGAGAGAAGGAGAGAGAGAGAGAGCAAGAAAGAGAGAGAGCAAGAGTAAGAGTACCGAAAGGGGGAGAGAAGGGTGCCTCGAGGACACACAGGGGCTCAGGAACGTCTGTCAATATTGGAAATTACATGCAGTCCCGTGCTACTTTCACTGGCCAACTGAATTATTCAGGACAATCGTGGTCCGACACCGCTACTCAGACGACGGGGGATGACGATGCGGGAGAAAGAGAGTGAGAGAGAGAGCGAACCGGATCCCGGCCGAAGAGCGACGCCGCCGTTCTTCGGGAAAATTTCATTTCCGGGAATCCTGGCCGAGTTCGACGTTTAACGTTCCGCCTCGCTAATATCGCCCGCTTGCGCCGAGACTTTCTACTTTTTACCCGATGCTAGGTTTGCGTACACACAGCCCGTCGGGCGTACTTTTTTCCAGTTGCAACGCGCATCTCGAAACGAGCCAAGCCGAGCAAGAGACTCCTTGGTCCGCCCGGAAGTATCCGGTTGCCGCGGAAGTTACGCCCGCCTCTCCTCTCTCTTTCTCCTGTAAACAGTCGCGCGCTTGGATCGAGTAACTCGCTGATAGACTATCACTGCTTATGCTTCGCCCGTCACGAACGATATCGACTTCGAAACCCAACCTTGTTTTACGCTGCGAACCCGGCCGAAAGCGATTACCCCGTTTGTAGTGTCTAAATACGAGCGGGAGTAGCCTAAGTTCTACCACCATCTACATATTCGCAGTTACTCATCGATCAACCACCCCTTGAAACAGTATCACTGTTCCCACACTGGATCAATCTGAGATATTTTAAGACGCTGCAATTAAATTGCATCGGAGAAGGAATTAGGATGCTAGATTTTTTATAATAATACATTAACCGTTAGCACTCTTAAATTCGGTAGATATGAAATTGATATAATACCTCATACAATACTTGGATGTTTAGTAATTGGTTAGATACCGACATATCTAATAATGTAAACAATATTTTAAATAATAGTACAGCAATTTTTATAAAAAGGGTTAATACAGTTTGTAGGTGTACAAACCATTAGAAATTCTCGACATGGTTGTCACATGCTCCGATGAATTTGACAAATACAAATTTAGACGAGGAATTAGAAAAAATTTTGCATACACGAGCGACCCACATAAATAAACAATTTTATGCATTCGTAGAAGATTGAAGCACGGTTCGGTGCAGGCTCGTTTTATTTCCACCTCGAAGGGTGAAGATTTCATTAACTTCTATTTTTCGCGCTGCGAATACTATATGCACACACGACGGAACGAGGTTGAAGCACCGGAACTGCGGAGCATAATAAACGCACTCCTTGGTCGCGAAGAGGTGGTAAAACAATAAAACTCGACGCTAAATTGTAGGCGAAATAAAAACCGGAATAAGCTTAGAAAAACGCAAATAACGAGTTGCACGACATTGTAGAGAGCTAAATTCGCCGTTGACGACATAAATTTGCATAAATTATTCGCAAGTAGAGCGCACAAGTTTGCGCGCCTGTAGTAGCACGAAAATATTTAAAAGTTTCTGAAATACGCCGTTCGCTGTGGGACCCAACGTTTAACCCCACGATTTTTGATCTTTCCAGACGAACTTGCGAATTAATCAGTTCCATCTTCACTGGAGGTATTTGCTTCGGACAGGAAAGATTCCATTTAACTTTAACGTCATTCTTTCTTCGGAGTTAGGCTGTAAGTGAAAATTGAGAAAATACTAAACAGATAATGACAAGATCGAGTTTATTTAGGCAATATACATATACTTGATTTAAGAAATATATTCAATCGCCACCTACGAAAGAGTTTCTATAATTTCAACATCTTGGAATTTTCGGCGTCGGTAGATTTAGTGTTGATAAATTGCTGAAGCGTGGCACGAGCTAAATCTACTCGACTTGGTATAGACAAAATGCCAGAAGTCATACGTAACGAAATTATTTTAAATCAGATAAAATGTCCGAATTCTGCAACCAAAATTGCTTGGAGTTTAAAAGGTCGAGAATCGATCGAGGACATTGGCGGCAAAATTAGAAAAATTTCGAGTCCGGAGTTCGTTTCAATTCCGATGGCAAATTCCTGTGACTTGGAACAGGTCCGCGGAAGCAGAATTTGCATAAACTTCCGCAGTCTGCTCATAAATGCCGCGGCGAGGTAAACTCGAGGCGAGCGTAAACTAGTTTGAAAAATCGGGTTTGTCGAATATGTCCGCGGCGTTTACGGTAGGCGTAGGTATCGGGACAGAAGTGCACGACAGAAGTATCGTGATCGCGCGGGATCGTCGAATGTTTGACGCGGAATACGATCGAATCAGAGGGGGGTTTCTCTTTGGACAGATACAAAGAACAGGGGAGCTCGCGAGATGCGATTCCGCGGGGCCCTAACGATCTACAGTTTCCTGTGCCCCCTTCCCTCGCATACAGACCGATCAGACACGCGAGCATGGTGGCGCGACGCCGATTAATCGATCATTAATTTGCGGCTCGATCGAGCGTACACGATACGTTTGAAACGCGGCTGGCGAATCTTACCGCGAAATCGTGGAGTAGGAAGCTCGCGGCTTTGTCGTGTCCTCGGCGAAAGAGAGAAAGAGAGAGACGGAGACCGAAAAACAAGAGACTTGGAGGAGAGAGAAACAGAACAAGAGAGAGAGAGAAAGAGAGTTGAAGAGAGATGAAGGGAGGGAAAGAGAGGGAGAAAGAGAGGAGAGGGTGAAGGAGTCTCTGAGGGCGACAGGGCTGTATTCTCGTTGGGTCTCGCCGCGACGAGTGGAGCGAACGTGTCTGCGCGCCGGTGGGAGAGAGACGGAGCTCTCGAGTGAGCTTGTAGGGGGGTAAGGGAGAGCGAGAGGGAAGAAGGAAGAAGGAGAAGAAAGAATGAAAAACCGCGCTGGCCAGAGAAGGAGAAAGAAAGCCGAAGAGTGAGAGAGAGAGGGAGAGAACGAGACCGGAAAACGGGAGCGAGAAAGAGGGAGGAGAACGAACGTGGAAAGGATGGAGAGAGGGAAACGACGAGAGTGGAAGAGGGAACGAGAAAGCCGGCTAGACGGAGAGAGACCGAGCGACGGAACGGAGCTAGAACGAACGAGAGAGGGTGAGCGGGTGAGAGAGCGAGAGAGCGAGAGAGAACACGAGCCTCGAGATTGAGAGAGAGGGGTGCACACGCGTCACACCGGCCGCGTCGCGTCGCGTCGCGTCACTCAAAGCTCGGGCTATGGGAGCGAGGAGGCTCGAGAGGAGGCAGCAGTCAGTTCTCAACTGCCTTTCTATGCGGCAACCGTTGCGAGCGCGGCTTAAGCCCGGATCACGCTGGACTTAACGGCTCGCTACGGAGAACCGGCCTTCTTCGCCGTTTCCACGTCGAACCCACGAACAACCACGGTGGTGAACACCCAACGGGAACCCACGGGTAACCCACTCGACCACCGGCACACAGGGACCATCGCGTGTAACCCCCGCCCCCGCGAGCATCGGCCACGCTGTCACCGAATTACGCTAAACCGCAAACTGCAAACGAGTGCCTTCGCCTCGAGAAGGCATTTCGTCTTCCTCATCGAACGTCGTCGTCGTCGTCGTCGTCGTCGCCGTTATCGTTGGAGATTATCTTAACGTATACCGTTCTGTGCCTTCCTTCCAGTTGTGAGACCCTTCCCCCCACTCGCGACTTTTCCCTCGCGTATTCGTCGTCTTCGTTCGTCGAAACGATTCTAGTGTGTCAACAGTGTCGAAGATCAACTGTGATATCGAAGTGAGTGCGGTCCAGCAAGGGAACACCCACGTGGTTCCGGCGAACCCCCGGCCGGTGTACAGTGAAAACCTTTACAATCTGAGAGTGTTGTTATCCATTTGGAAATTGTTCGGATCTCGGGGAATGCCAGCTGGACGCCGCTGGTCGACGCCGCTTTCCCTCGCGGACCCGGTGACTTTTGCGAGACCATGAGACCCGAGTCGCTCTCCTAGAACCAGGATCCAGGGAGAGGATCTCTCTCGTGATCGGTTGTTCCATTACAGTGAATTAATATAAGTTATTCCCTCGTCGTTTTCCTCTCTCTCGCGCGTGTACATAATAGTGTGTGCTCCATAAATGCCAGCGACCAACGAGCCCGAATCCGTCGGCTGAACGGAAAACCAGCAGCGACCGAAGAGGATCTCAGCCCCGAGCGAGAAATATGGTGGTGCTCGAGCTGGAGACCGTGTACGCGCAGGCAGCACCCCACACGAAACTGCTCAACAAGCGTTTCGTGGGGGCACACCACTGGCTGGGCCCACTCAAGGAGGCCCTGGTCGCCAGACTAGCGGCCGACAAGGTACGGACTCGATCCACTGACACTTTATACCCTCCACAGTCTACGATCGTCCAACCCCCGATAGGGAAAGTCGATTGTAATCGTTCGAACCGTTCCAATGCTAACAGCTGACGTAATGATCGGGAAACACAAGACAATGTCGTAAAAAGGACCGAGCAAGAAGTGTACGGGGATTACAGGTGAAAGGCAGATGGTGGACTCAGCAGTGCGTATCGTCTAGCTTTTGTTACTAAGTAAATGTCACGAAACTACTCGTTAGATCTTAACGAGGCTCTCGCTGCAGATGACTGTGTAGGCCCTGTACGCAATCACAGAGTTACGAATCGGCACTGATTGATGCCACGCTGCTTGGTTTGCAGTCAGCTCCGTAGATCGCGCTTGAGTTTATTATCACTGCCTGTGAATCTACTGAACCATGTAGGATCTGACGTCCTTAAAATTTCCACGACAGCTTCTTCTATCTTCGTGTTATTTTATATGGTGCTCTATGGAAATTAAAGTGTCGCAAAAGATTAAACAGGTTTGGATTTCCGTATAATTAGCAAACAGATGTGCACGAATGTTCATAGGTCAATCGACAGACATTGAAAAGTCAAATAGGAATATATATTCGGTCCATCAACACCCTAGGGACAAAGTTGACAGCTATAGCACAGCCTCCGGATAAGAAGCGTCGTAAATTAAACTTTAAGAATCAGCGCCGATTGATGCCGCGTTGCTTTGATGTCCTCGAGCTGGGGCTTGACACTTTTATTACCATCTCTGAATCTACTGATCTATCGATACTCGTCCATATACACCTGCCGAAGTGGTGAACGTTTGGATCTTGATTTGAACTTGTACTCAACTGACCTCTCGTTATATGATTTGTTCGACGAGTCATTCGAAACGTTTTCGCCTGTACTCCAGAAAATGTCTGACCTTCTGAACATAATTGACGCCTATCGTACGATTTTTGTTTGGCAATTAGAGTGTCAAACAGCCCCGTGTCTTGCGATTAATTTCGTCACTAGGATATCTTAAACTATTCGCCCCTGTTCCCCGAAGCTTCCGTGTTTCTAAACGCAAGTAATCCTTATCGTACGATTCGTCTGACGACTAGGTTGCTAAATAGCCCCTCTCTCGTGATTTATTCGATCCCCAGAGTGTCCTAAACTTTTTCTTCCGTGTTCCTAGAAGTGTCTTAGCCTCTAAACGTGACTGACCTCAATCATACGATTGGTTTGTCGACCAGGGTGCTAAATAGCCTCTCCCCAGCGACTAATTCGATCACTGGATTGCTCCAAACTTCTTCGTCTCGGGACATGTTTTTTTCCGAACGTAACCGCTTAAAAATCCAGGACGCGCTCTATCGTTTAAAGTACTCGGTCCTCGGGTCGCTTCCTGGTTTGGCGGGTAGCATTCACCCGGATGTACCCACCCGATAGCATCGTCGCCGCGGTATTTATACGCCGACGAGATTCCTGGCCGATGCACTCATCGGCCTAGACAAAAACCGATTCATTCAGAGTTTGGGTACCCGCGGGCCGCGTTATTTATAATGCATTTTGCGCGACGATCGCGACGGTACCCGACGGCCACCGAGAATTTGCAGGCTCGAGCGGAAACACCTGACCGCTCTCGAAACGAATAACGAGGAGTATTGTGCTAATGAACCTCCTGCCGTGTATTAATGATCCGTAACGAAGGATGATCTGTCCTCGAGGAGACAGCTATCATCTTGCCGCGTTTATTTTCTGTTTAAAAATTAGTCTGGCCGAAACTTCGTTCGCCTGTAGAATGTGTCGAGGGATCTGCGCGCAACTCCAGTCGACTTCGAAAGCGAGTACTATAGTACTGTAGTATCCTGTGGGACGTTTTCAATCTGTTGCGCGTTACGCATTGTTTGAGATCGGCCAATGCCACGTCGATCGAATTACCGGCGAAACTCCGCTCGTTACAGGCTTTGTTACAGTAAATAGCTCCACGATGCTGTCACGCACAGGACAACGTTCTGTCGACGATGAAACTGCGAGACACTATCACCAGCCGGCACACAATCGCTCTTGAAATTCACGTTTCCATCTTCTCGTCCGTTACGACCGGTCCGGTTCGCTGCCTTTCTTTGACTCGAGTCGCTCGAATTTTAGCTTCATTAATTATCTTGATCCAATTTCTAGTTCCAATCAAGTCGCCGGGTTGTCATTTCTGATATTCCTGTGGCAAAACAATGCGCTCGTCCTTTGCGGCCGGCTCGGTGCTCCATCTTTCTTTGACTCGAGAGTTGACAGTTCGTGGAAATTTAGCTGATTCATTAGCTTGATTTAATTCATAGCCACAATCCGAGTCGCGGTCTTCTCACTCGTGATATCCGCGTTGCAGAACAATATGCTCCTCCTTTGTGTTCTGGTTTTCTTTCTTTCACTCGCTCCACGAATCGGGAATCCGTAGAAATTTAGATCATTTTTAATCTCCGTCTACTTTTCAACTTTAATTACTCGTTAATTTACAATCTTTCTAATCTCGTAGTTGGATTCTTTGGGGGCTGCAATCATTTTCTTTAACCCCTTGACCCAGAGCAGCAACAGCGTCATTTACTCTTCTTGTTATGGAATTAACTGAACAGTTGTTCCATTATACACAGGAAGACTAACGTGTATACAAGAAGTACCTATAATAATAATTTTAAATGATATACGCGTTGCAGAACAATATACTCCTCCTTTGTGTTCTAGTTTTCTTTCTTTCACTCGCTCCACGAGCCGGGAGTCCGTAGAAATTTAGATCATTTTTAATCTCCGTCTACTTTTCAACTTTAATTACTCGTTATTTTACAGTCTTTCTAATCTCGTAGTTGGATTCTTTCGGGGCTGTAATCATTTTCTTTAACCCCTTGACCCAGAGCAGCAACAGCGTCATTTACTCTTCTTGTTATGAAATTAACTGAACAGTTGTTCCATTATACACAGGAAGACTCTCTACAAAAAGTATCTATAATAATAATAATTTTAAATATCTCTAGCTCAAGTGACGCAATCGACAACTATTTCTCCGTTCGGTTTAACGTTGTACGTAATTTTTGACGTGTTCTATTTCTTTGCCCATTAAAATAGATTCTTAAATAAATTCTACAGCGATAATCGGGGTCTGGGTCCATTTTGAATCGCAAGCAGTGAATCACTAGTTTGGTATTTATATTTCACGTAATATTTTTCTACCTTATTTACGCTCCAAGCATCATTAGACGTGTCTGAAGCAATTTGGAGGATTCGCTCTAATTGGCACGAGTTATCAACCGCACAAATTAGCAGCTTGAACCTCGCGCAGACCGAAAATATAAACATGTTCCGCGTACATACGCCTTTAAATCAACGTCGTTCAACCTTTCATCATAAATTTAAAGGGTCGCAAAACCTCCATTCAACACAGTATCCCCTTGAACCATGCAAAACATCGCCGCCTGTAAATTTTATTCTACCTTTACAAAGAGTCTGGCAGTCGATGAAAGCAACATTTCTCTCCGGGTTCTCCATAATACGGTCTAATCATCGGACTATCTTCTTTGACGAGGGAGATATTGAAAGAAGGCGAATCGCGGTTTCTCAATCAATGGATACACGAGTAGATCTCTGTGGGGGTAGTTTACGGGGATCCGTGGATCGGGGTGACCGCGCTTTATCGGTCGGTGTTTTTGTCCCGAAGCAATTAGAGATTGGAAAGGGAGATCAGTGAGATGGGGAGGGAGAACTTTGGACCGGCGTCTGCAGGGTTCGGCAGAGGTATTTGCACCGTGAAATTCGAGCGGGACGTAAGGTGGCCGCGCTAATGCTCTGCGGCAGTCGCCGGGGTATCGGTAGCTTAATCATCGTAGCACACACTCTCGATCGTGGGGATCGATGTTTTCTCCACCGAGTTGATGCTGCAACGAAACCAATATGCTCGGGCTTCGAACATCGGTGGCAGCTGTTGGGGCATCGCTATCGGTTACATACAGACTATTCGATTATTTTTCGTTGAGTGGCCAATAAAAAGTTTCGCTATTAAATATTAAAGTTTCGCCGTGCTAATGGGCTCGCGCGCGGCCGCACTCCGCCGACCATATAGTCGTTGCATGCGCCCGCTCGCTCGCTCTGTGTGCGCTCTCGAGTATACTAACTGTATTAGGTCAGGAGCGTGCATATGCGCGTACAACGTGCAGACCGAGCATAGGCTCTTCCCACTCCCGCGGGTACATCCGAGCAGATATAATCGAGTAACCTGCTTCAACCTCGAATAACACGCGTCCTGATTTAAGTCCGCATCCACCCCCGATAAATGAAGGGAAAATGTGGCCGCGGGGGCGGACGGGTTATGGGCTAATTATTGGCAACAAGCGCCACAGAAATAGTTGAACGGTTTCGCCGAGGCGCCGCGCCGTACCGCGCGGAATACTCTCTCCTCTCCGAGAGCGAACGAGCGGACACGCCGTTTCCGGCGAGTGGTGCCACCATTCTTCCGGAGCACCGTGCCCGATATTATTCCACGAATTATATCAAACGTACACTGGACGGGCCGTTTATCCACCTCTCCACGACTCTTTGATTTTTACTGCACAAACACTCCACCGATAACCTGCTAGGCTCTAGACATTAGATATATGGAAATATTAGGGTACAGATATGTATAGTGGAACGGCGAAGATCGAGGATAGCAGCGAGGTGAATACTGCGGCAAAATCAAACCTGTGTAATTAACCCTTTCACTACCGTGGACGAGATATCTCGCTTCCACGATGTCGAAGAAACGATGCTATGGACGAGATATCTCGTTTTATTACTATCTATCTTTATTACTGATATGAAGTGTTTTCATGGTAAGTTTGACACAAGTAATCGATTTTTAAGACGTGTCATCGTTGATGGAAAGAATTTAAAGATGATAAATATTAAATACTCCATATTTGACACAATTAAAGTTTTTATTGTAAAATATCTGCTTTCCTTCCGTTGTCCATTTTTTTTGCAAACTACACATTCCATTGTTGGATTTTGTATATTAGATCTTCTACATCGATTACAATCATCCCTCTGTATTCCATACAGAATAAACAATAAAAACTCTAAGTATGTAAAATATAGAGAATTTTATATTTGTCACTTGTAAGCACTCTTCATCAACGATGACAAGTTTTAAAAATCAATCACGTGTGTCAAATTTTCAAATAAATCACTTCATATCAATAATAAAGATACACAGGATATTTCGTCCAGAGTTTTCTTTTTATTGTACAGTTGTAACCTCCAATAAGGGATTATTCTGCAGTCTGTATTACATACATAATATTACAATAATAACCTTATTCTAATGTGTAGTTAATGTAATAAGTACGTATCAACTTTTAATTTGTGATGGACGTGATCGTGGCGTTATATACAGTGACACCCACTAATATTCGGACATTCTTAAAAAGACGATAACTTTTTTAATATTATACTATACGATTTGAACTCTTTTTGGGAAGCTAGAGCAATTAGTTTGCTAAATTTAAAAAATACGTTTTGTAGATCTGTGTCAATTATATGCACTGTGAAAGTTTTATCGAAATCGGTTGATGCGAAAAAAAAAGATTGACATTGAAAGATGTAAGAATCCTTAGATTTACTGCAGTTATAAGCCGAAAATCTTTAATCGTTTGTAGCTCGTTACAACATCGACCGATTTTGACGAAATTTTCAGAATATGTTTAATTGACACAGATCTACAAAACGTATTTTTTAAATTTTCAATATAGGTTCACATAAAAAGGTTGTAAAATGCAACTTTCAGTATTTTTACTACAATTCCGATCAATTGCAAGTTTGTACATAATCCGCAATCTTTCAGGAAAGAACATTTTTTCTAAAATTCCGATCAATTGCAAGTTTGTATATAATCCACAATCTTTCAGGAAAGAACATAAGATTTTACATATAGTGTTTGTAGGAGGAAAGAAAACCCCGTAATCTCAGGTTATATATAAATTTCCACAGCCAGGATTATTTACCACATTGATTTTAGCTAGAGAGAAGTTAAGACTATAATGGTTTCGTCCATAGCATTGCACGGCGAAATCATGGTGACGAGATATATCGTCCATTGTAGTGAAAGGGTTAAATGCGACTGTATATACTGGAACGGTGACGAGAGAATAGTGGTGGACATAGAAACAAAAATCGCCGCACATATTCACGTACTTAAGCATCCGTAATATGAAGACACGTATCCGGGCTTTCAGAGTTTTCTCTAGGTTCTACACTTTCGAAATGTCAAGACTATCCGGTGTTTTATTGAGAAGCGACCGTGAAATCTGTGGGAAACGCAAGCCAAATCATGCTTGATCACAGATGATCGTCCTCCTTGGTTGAAAGTCGGTCCAACAGCGAGTAACTTTCGTCGCCGGGAAGTTCGGCGACCCCGATCCGTTCTCCGAAGGAAAAACGACGCGTCGCCTCGCCACCCTTTGAACCATTTACCACCCCCGCGCTGGGGAACTCGCTTGTTCCACCTTGAACAACAAAGACGCCGATAACCGGGTGATCTATTTCCGTTGGGGCGGCCTGTATGTACAATCCCCGCTAAATATAAATCCCTCTTTGCGATATTAATTATAATTATTATTTATCGGGGTACGCTATTAAAATTTTATAGCAATTTATACAGTACTGCGAACTAATTATTAGATTATGTTATTAGGCGTTAGTTGTCGGTTCACGATTAAAATAGCTATTGCTGCTAAAAGATTCATTAAAAAATTCTTATCATGGACGACAGACTTTTCAAAAATAACGGAGAAATCGCCGGTAGTTGACGTGTTGGCGTAATATATGTTCCAAGGAATAAATGTATTAAATACATTTGCTATAAATGCATTTTTACAATTTCAATAATTGCGAATGAAACTATTTGGTATCCGTGAATGTTGATTTTTGTTTTAATGGAATGTCCAATTTTTTAAGGCCGATTTCGATGGAATAGGTGCTGGGTTGTGTACTTGTTGGGACACGCGCCCAGTTGTACACTGTAAACAGTGAAATCCAGGGCAAACTGTCAGAGCAGTTGTACACAGACGACCAAAGAAATTAAATGAAAACGCGAGGAAAACCAGCCGAAAGAAATAGAACGAAATGGTTTTACTGTGGAACTTAGATAAAATCTCGTATCAACTGCTGTTTTAGCTTGCAACTTCATCGAAAAATGAATGAAACTTTTCACTGGTGCCGAATCTTTTCAGTTTTGCAGAACTATTTCTCTGTTTCGAATTACGACTGGTCGAATGTCACCAGAACGTATAGCTTCCATAACAAACGCATTTACGGTGGATAAATCAAATGTCGGCTGTGTTACAAACTATCTATATTGCCGAATAAAAGCGAAAAATTCACTTGGCTCGGTAAAACGCGACGCAAAACTCGGTCGTCGATCTTCCGTAACGAATAAACATTTTCTACTATTCGAATGAAAAATCTGGGAAAAAGAGTTCGACCACTTTCAATACCTTGTCGTTCCCCGCAAGCGATCGTTTATCGATGTATGTCCCAGCTGCGGGCGTTTGTACGCAGTCGCGGCACGCCGGCCACGGAAAACTAATTAGAAAAACAATAATAAAAAGGGCTCGGAAACAATGGTTGGATCGTGGGGCTCCGGTAAACGGGTACTTTTCGTGCTGCAGCAATCCAATGCAAAAACGGTAGAGAGCAACCGGACTGTTGACGACCGCAAATCAGTCGATGTGCAACGGGGCACGTTCCGCGTTTCCGCTATAAATATCAAAATCAAAATACAAAAAAAAATATGCTAGACAAAACGAGGGAAGTAGAAGGAAATATACCGAGTTCCCCGATTGCCAGAGGGGAGAAAGAGCGGGAGTGGCTCGCAAAAGTATTCTCGCCGGGAAAAAAATTGGTTCTCGGTTGTCTCCGCGGTTCGTCGATTCACCCTTGAAGGAGACGAGAGAAGGATGAGCGAGGGAAACGAATCGGGCGAGGGGAGAAGGGTGGGAAAGAGCGCCATGATTAAAGGAGGAAACGAGAACGAGCCCGAAAGAGATTCCCCGGGTTTTCTCGCGCGACAACGTCCACGCGAGTTCGCCTAATCCGGCCGTCACCGTGTGGCTTTCGCCGAGGCGAAACTTCGCCGGGATTTTTCCCCGATAACAGCGGAACTCGATCTCCACCGCGGAATACTAATCGCACGTAGGGAACTCTCTTTGCACGGCGACGTCGTTAAAAAGTCTCGACAAAAATCCGGTCGGTCTTTCTCTCTCTCTCTCGCGTTATTCGCCACCGGAACCTTATTATTACTGTTATTACGTTTTCATCGCGCGCTAATGTGTATGCACGCGCGATCCACACGCGAGCGCTCGCTGCGCTGCGTTTAAACATTCATTTTTGTGCAAACACGCCAAATTTCCTCGCGATCCCAGAGAAATTGCTGTCATAAATCTTAGTTGTATAAATCTTGAATCTTGAAGTAAATCTAAAGTATAAATCTTGTTGATTCCTGCGCGAATAGCTTTTGATTTCTGGGTTTCCCGATTTAATCCTTGTCTTCATTCTGGGAGACTTCTAAAGTCATTTTTTTCTTTAGGAAATTTTGTTCTCTGAAACTTTTCATGTACTTTTGAAAGGAACATCCAAGCGCCGACTACAGAGACCAGCAGAGTGCAAAGCGTTCGACTTCGATTTTAATTTCGACACTCTCGAAAATCGCTGCACTGAATCGATGCCATTTTACTGTTTCGCGAGAGGATCGAGTTTTAGTCGCTGAACAGATGCTGCGATTCCGGAGCGAGTCCCATCTTGAACAGCGTTTGTCTTTCGAGCTCTGTTTAGCGCGTTCACTGTCAATCTACGGTCCGGAAATAGCCCGCGCAAGATCGAAGCAGTTTAGTTAAGAAAAACGAAGTTGGAAAAATAAATGTACTTCCTGTATGTAGGACACATGTTGTAGGATGTACGGTAGACGACACGTTGGAAGAGAATCGAAAAAGCAGTCATTAGGAGCAGGTGAATCTAAAAGCACCGAGAGTTGGTTCGCAGCGAGCAGAAACAACGATTCTGAAAGAATCGATCGCAGTCCCTTTTTCCGTCTGGTTTTTCCTCCGGGATCGTAATTACCGCAAGCAATCAAACATTGTCGAGCGATGTATAATAAAAACGCCAGCGGCTATGAAAAATAGCCCGGGTGATATTTGTTGTAAAAGTGTAGCTAAAGGCTGAGGTTCTAGCGTTATTAGACCTAACTTTCTGCTCTGCTAGGACGAACGCTCGCGGAGGCGTGCCCCGTTTCTTAGTTCGGCCGGTAATTGGCTTAATCAACGACTGTTAATTGAGACGGACGTGACACGATCGAACTCAACCGCCACTCATAGCCGCGGTCGTAGCTTTCCCTGGCGGTTGCACGCGCGACCAACCGACAGACCATGCTCGCGCTTTCACGATCATTCGGTTACCAGAATGCGTCGCAGTTGCTCGTGGTTTGTGCAAATCGAATGAATCTCGGGCGCATTCGAAAAATTTCGGAGATCGATCCCAGCGATGCTTCGACCTTCCCCGCATCCGGAACGGTTCATCAAGATTTCAAACTGGACAATCTAGCATCATGACTCTTTTAAAACTCTGGTACTTTGCCCGGAAATTGTTCTGTAAACCGTATATACCATCGGAAGAAGAAATTTTATCATTTCAATTTATTTTTGCGGGATGTCTGTTATGGCATTGAGAGGCGATAATGCTAGAGGAAGTTGTGACCAATGTAACGGGAAGGCGAACCCAGGAAATCGTTAAATTGAACGGCATTTTAAAAACGTTGTCAATGGAAGGACATTGAGCAAAATGTTACAGCACGTAGTTCGGTATTAACACTGTTCTGCAAAAAAAATTTCGAACAGGAAGGAACGGCGGAAGGTCAAAAAAATGACTGTGAAGTAACCTACCCATTTGAAGACATCGAAAATAATTTTTAAACACGTAATTAACGAAAGGGCATTGTTAAAAATTTTATAGCGTACGGCTCGTACTGTTCGGCTTAAGACTGTTTCGTAAAAAAATGTTGAGCAATAAAGGACAGTAGAAAGACGCGAAAAAAATGATGAATTGCTAAATACCGAATGGTTATTCAGAATATCACGGAAAATTAGAAATCGGAGGATTCGCATTTCAGCGACGAGTTCTGTTATCGAGTGGGGTCCGTGTTAGAGCGGCGCTTTATCGGGACCCCCATCCCCGCCTCTGACAAATAGACGCCTGACAGGCAGGCCCAGTAGCTCTGTGCGCAGCTCTCGTGCGGAGCGCACCGAATGTCTTTGATAACCTCTGCGAAAGCGCACGCGATATGCTAATATTCCCGATACTTCCGACATGCGGGTGCGCTCGGAACGCGCCACGGCGACGAAATAGCCACTCGAAACGAACAGCCGGCTTTCTGTGCCTCTCCGTTCCTCGTCTCTCTTCCCCTCTAAACAGAGACACGAGACCCATTCTCTGCCTCTAGCACTCTTTTGTCGCTGGTTCTCCTACTTATCCTTGAAGCCATCTTTCCGTGTGAAATTGCACCCGAAAACTTGAAACATTTCCTCGAACGTTCAATGAACTTGCCTCTTCTCGAGTGAACATCTTTGCCTTAAACGTATCTCTTTTTTTCCGCGGGGACACGCAACCCGGCGCGTTTTTGGAATGGGAAATATTATTTGGAAACGCAACAATGGGACGACGCAACGCCGACACACGGAACGACGTTTAGCTCGGTAGACAATGCAATCTTATCCTCGGAACATTCACAGCCAGTCGCGCACACCTAGCTCTCTCTTTCTCCGACGAGCACGTGTGCATTCTCCGAATCGCAGTCACCCGAAATCCACTCGACACAGTCGCAGGAAACCCTTCCGCCTTGGCCCGGCCTGTATATCTTTCCCGTTCAATCTTCGCGAATCTGTTCCAGTTGACTATATCGTGTCCTCCTCTCCGGTCTCTCTCTCTCTCTGTTTTGTTTCTCTCCTGAACTGCAATCATCGTTCAACGTTCTCAAGCAACTGTTTTTATTTTCCACTTTGCCCATGCTGCCGCGCGAAAGCGTCTCGCCATCCGTTTGCCGCACGGTAGTCTGCTTTTACACCGGAGAAGGTACAAATAGGTGAATTTCTGTGCATCGCGGGCTCACTACCGTACGAGTAAGCGGTCTAGTACTGTCTGCCGTCCGTGCTCTGATGTCCAAATTAACGTAAATTGCTGCCGTTCGCTCGCGGATGAATCGTCTCCACTTTTTCCAGCTGGTTCTTAACCCCTTCAGTTCTTTGTCGTTAGTACTTTCCCGAAAGATGGAGAGAATCTATATTTATTATGTGTACTTGCCTCGTTGTTCGAACATTGATAGTGGAATAATAGAATTGTAGTTAGTTTAGTTTATTTTCAGTCTCATTGCACTCTATTGCGCACTTTACAGGATGTCCCATTTAAATCTATTCACTCGAGGATCTCCGAAATTATTTATGGTACCGGAAGATGTTCCAAACATAAATTGAGTGGTATCGAGGGACATGTAATTTGGTGTCAATAGTTTGTTTGTGGGTGAAGGTGTAAAGGATATACGAAGGTCAACTTTATTTTTTCAAACGGAGGTATATATTTTTTAACCTATTTATACACAAGAACTTTCATTACGAGAGCGTGCTTAATTCCACTGTGAACAATTGATCACGGAATTTCACGCTCTGTGCGTCGTTGATTGTTTGTAAACGGACGTGGGCCGTTAAAAGAATTGTATCTCAATTTTAATCTTCGCGCAAAATAAAACTGTTTCACTCGCTTGTACGACACAGTAGTTAACCCTTATGTAGTCAACCAAAATGTATAGATTATTTGAAACCTTTCTGTATTTAACATGTTTGCACAAATTCTCATTATAAGACTATAGATTAATATATTAGCGAGTAAAGAATGGACATTCAGAGAATTTTTTAAATATTTTTTAGAGGAACATTAACAAATTGTTGAGAGAAATACAGTAAATGAGTACCCGGTTGACTACACAAGGGTTAAATGAGAATTAAATTCGCACAATATTCGCAGTTTATTAATAATATTCATCTTGAATGTGTTTCGACACGTTAGAGCATTTGAAACGTCTTTAAAAGTGAACCTACATTTCTCGGACACAACATTGCACAAACGTCAGAATGACGCAGTTTAAAGAAGGAAGTGGATCGACGAAGAACCCCGCGACCAAGAGGTCAAGTCATTAGGCAAGAATGATCGGCGGAGCCATTGCTAGGCAATGTGTCGATTATTCTACTTCCGCGCGAAGTTCACAGTTAGAACGAGCGCTCTGGATATAAATTTTCATTGACATTTTCCGGGAGGTATTCATAAGTTTCACAGCTCGCGACGATTATCCCAATCGTCTTCACCTGGGTATTTTCATGATCGTACAGATGATCCGGTTAAAGGGTTAATCGTTAAAGGGTTAATTCGACGCTCGCAAATCACGGACGGTTGTTCGGATCGGTTCGATTGGCAGCGTTCGCCGCGGGGATTGCCATTAGTGCTAGCAGAGAGAGAGAGAGAGAGTGGTAGGATCTCGTTCCTGATGGTTCCCAAACGACGGCCAATTAAATCTTCGGGCCGCTGCCGGATCGTAAAATCCGTCCGGTAGAAAAACGATATTTCATATTCCAACGGGCTCTTAGTAGATCGTTTAGTATACTCCGTGGCTGGTTCGCCGAGGTACTCCGCCCGATTTATCGCCTCACTGTAACGGAGAAATGTATTTTATTAACGCGTAAATGTTTTAAGCGGCTCGGAGCTTCTTCCACCTACGATTTATCGAGATTGCCGCCTCGCTCGCCCCAACGCTCCAAGATATTCGTCTTATCTGGACGACCGCTCCCGGGTTTTTCCAGCTGCACGGCTTTTGTCAGGCTTTTCAGGGAAACTCGCTGCCTCTAGCGATCGACAATGCCGCGCGCGCCCGACACTGTGTCGCATAGACCCGTATTGTTCACCGTTGCCACGGTATACGTCGATGATATCGCTCCCGCGCAACGATAACAACGCCAACTCGAATTTCACTTCTTTCACCGCGTTCCCAAATGTTCCTTGTTTTGGCCGGCAAACGCACTTGGTCCTGCCTCGACCGCTGCCTCTTCGCGCGCTTCTTATCGCCTAATTTGCACGATACACATTCCAATTCACACCGCAGTCTAGGAGTTCGTCTACCTCAAAGCTGGGATTCAGAGAATATTACTCGTCCATGAAATTTCATGTCTTTCCATTCTTTCAAGCAATTGATCTGTTGCGAAGATTGGAAAAATTGAGGACCTTGACTACCTTGAATATTCTTTTTCTTATCGCCTAATTTGTGCGATACAAAATTCTAGTTCGTGCAGCTCGCCTGTCCCGAAGATTGAGTAGAGAGATTACAGCTCGTTTGTCCAATTTTAAGTTGCTTAAAAAGATTGAAACCACCGTCGAACTTCCTTATTGCCTAATTTGTGCGATACATACAAATTAAATGGGTAGTTTGTCATCTGCAAAGGTCGACCGTGACAATCTGTTTTTCTAGGAGAATATGCAGATTACGCGCTGCAAATGTGAAGTTGCTTAACGGAATGGAAGATGCGTTCGTCGTGTCGCGTCGCATCGGGAAGATTGAGACCATTCATTTTGCAGAAGTTAAACTAGGGATGGCATTGTTTGGAGGCCGAGGTTTAAAAAATTGAACGCACGGTTGGACCGGCCGGAGAGTGCAGAGTATATTGGCATTAAAAATTGATTTTCTCTCTCCTCCATGAAATTGTTCCGCGACATTCCTTGTTTCGCGCACGTACGTTCGTGCTCGGGGCGAGTGGAAGAGGTGAGCGATGCACAGACACGTCAGCCGAGCGAGCTGAAGTGTCACGCGTACGTAATAAATGTTCGCGTTCGATTTTTCTCGGGAAACGAAGGCTCGCGCGGATTTTTCACTTACATCGCGCGGCGAGTCCCCTCCTCGAGCGTTTAGTTTTGAGAAAACGTGGAACGGAAATGTGAGAAAAGTATAAAGGCAACGGGAGGGTTTTCGAGGTAACCGCGACGGATCATTAAAGAGAGGAATTAACCGAGAGACGAGTAGAAAAATCTGGTAAAGCTAAGATAGGTCTAGAGGATGAAAGAATGGAACGTACGCGGCCGTGAGTAAATTTGTTATAACGAAAGTCGGGGAAGAACGGCTGGTGGGAGAACATAGTTTACCGTAATTCCAACCATCTGCCTCGCTTCTACGAGCGTGTTCTCTTTCTCTTTCTCTATGCTGGTCGTTTCACCGACGGTCTTCGTCTATGGAAATTTAATTATCGCGCCGGCTGGCTCCTCCTCTCGACGATGCACACGATAATGATTTCCCTCTATGCCCTTCGTAATCATTCTCCGTCGCCTGTGACGCCGGCCAACGAAGGAAGAAAGGGGCAAGAGGGAGAAGAGGGAAAAAGGTGTCGCGTCGTGTCGCGTTGCACCGCGTTGCACTGTGTCGCGATTCTATTGCGCGTCGGGGTCTGTTCTCGTAGAAACGATTTCGCACGGCGCGGCGCGGCGTCGCGAAGACGAAACGCGAAACCTACTTCCAGCACTCTTGGCTTCTTTCGTCCCTGAAAATCTAATTATTGCCCCACCTTGAGCCGGCTGACCGGTCGTTCTCGCGACACGCAAAACACCTCTCGATCCCAATCTCGACGGGCGACACCGAGGAACGTCGATTCGTAGGCAATTCGCGACCCCTTTCTCTCCTTCGGCGACGAACTGCCTCAGCAGCATTCGAAATATTAGGTCATCCCGTAATTCGCGTCGTTTCTTATCGCAGTACGCATATGCGGACGCTCCTACGTCATTCGTGCCGTATTTCTACAACAACTTCTTCCTGTGTCTTCAAAAAACCTCTCGTTAATCTGGAATGTGCATTCGCAAGTCACCGTTTCTTCCGTATCAGGAAACGCGACGCTACGTAGGAAACACTGTACACCCAATCCTCGTGTAAGACAATCGGAATTAGTACAAATCAAATTCAATTAAATTTGATACAAATTGCAATTTTTGTTCTCTTATTCCGAAACGTCGGCGGATTCTTCCTCGGCAAATAAGAAAAGCAACGACGACAGGTGGCGGGATGGTCGGATTTTAAACGGTGGTGGGGGGACGTTAGTCACCAATGAACGCCGCCAAGTGGTCGGCCTCGATATGGTACACTATGTTGCCGAGAATCTATCGTCGCGGCATATTTGCGTTGGTCCAGACGATCCTTTGAGCGGGTCAATTTAGCGGCGACGAGATGTTTGACATCGGATTGCCAAAGTGTCGCGACGATCGACGTCAACGTAGCGGCCTGCCGACGAGAACAAACGAGGCGGAATTAACTGAATGAAGCTGGTTTCGGTGCTGGGTCGATACCCGGGAGCCGGTCGTTCCGCGACGTGAAAAAGTGAAATACTTGGCAATTGTACGGTTGTTCGGCAACGCTCGTTTACATTCCTTCTGCTGCAGCCGCCGCTGCCTGTTCGCTTTTCTTCGACGCTGGAAATTTAATTATCGCGCGAGCCGGTCCGCGGACTGAGTCGCCTCGGTCGCGCGCGCTGCATCGCTGCTAAACGCTACTGCTCGCCTCTCCACACGCTTCGCTCGCTCGCTCGCGAGAAACGCCCGTGAAACGATCCGTTCCGCCGGAATTCCCGCTCCGCAGCCCGTGCGTCTCCTTTAATTGAACGCCGTAAATTACGCACCGGTTTCGAGACGTCGAAACGAGTCACCGGGGATAACTGGCCGGCCGACTAGCCCGGAAATGTTTCGTTACAAATACGCGACAGCTGCTCGGCCCGGGATCCACGCGGGCCAACATTTATCCGATCGAGATGCAACAGCGAGCGAAGATCTATCGCTTCGCTTAGCTCTCTTCTCTTCCCTCTCCCTCTTTGCTTCTGTTATACTCGCTTTGTGTACCTCACCGCACTCGGATAACTGTCGCTGTTTATCGCCGGTACTTCCTACGACTCGAACGGTTGCTCCTCGCTCTTGGGAGCGCTCTGGGTTTGCTCTGGGAGCAACGGAATATTGCTTCGGAGGAAGAGATGGAAAACTGCCCATCTCCTCCTCCTCCTCCTCCTCCCCCTGCGATTTGTAGAGTGCTCTGAATAGGCGGAGCTTCGATCAAAATGGTATGTTCTGGATTTTGGATGAGCCAGGATAGCGTGAAGCTTTGTTTATAACTGTTTTAAAATTTCTCACGATCTCCCACGGTTTTGTGTTTTATAATTAATGGAAGAAACCGTGGTAAGATACTATACATCTCGATTTCTCTGTGTCGGAGGCTCCGGGGGCGTGTCTTCGTCGCTCCAGGTTATCGAGGGAGCCAAAGCAATGTCCCACAGAACTATCTTTGACCGTTTTAGGTAATTTTACGACCTCCCACATTTGTTTATTTTTTAATGAATAGAGAAAAGAGTGATAGATTACGCACCATGTTGCTGTCCCCGCGTGGAACGCCCCGGGGGGCGTCGTTTCGTTGCTCCGGGTTATCGCGGGACCCGGAGCAGCGTCCCTCGACCTTCTCAAGGAATCTAACAACCTTCGACATCTTCATACTTTATAACAAAGAGAACTGGCAGCGATAGAAGATAGTCTGAGACCCAGTATGCCCCGAGGAGGCTCGGTTGCCCTCGACGGAGCAAGATGGATAGTGTTCCGTTGCGTTCGATGCTAAACTCGCAACATTGGGAGAGCGGCTCGGTGTTTCGCGACTCTGACGTCAATAGCCCCGGAGCGTTGCCCGTGGGGGCAATCTAAAGAGCGTGTTACATCGGAAGCCGACGATTTCCGGTGTGTCGGGTCGCGGCGCGCGGGTACCGGCGAGCCGAATCGACGGGTGGTTCGATAACGAGATCACGCGTCAAGCGTACAGTCTCGCGTCGATTCGGAGTCGAAGAGTCCGATCAACGGAAGAAAAGCGGCGACCAGAGTTCGACGAGCCGCATTTAAAGCCAATTGGATTTCTCGAGTCGAGTCTATCGGGGTCCATGATGCTTAGCCGCGTCAATGGCGCGTGCTGTATGCTCCGTCGACGGTTCGCCGCTCCTTTCGTCGACTCTGAAAGAGCCCTCTTCTTCCACCGGCATACCATTTTACTTGGTGGTTAGTCTAACCGCGAGCCATGATTCTCGATGGAATGCTAAGAACACAGTGGAGGGCTTCTCGAGCCCCTTTCCACCTACTCTTTCTCTTTCTCGCGCGCGCTCTCTTTCTCTCCCGGTTCTACTCTCTCTGTTACTCTCTCGAATTCCCACTCCTTCTTCCTCCGTCTCTCTCTTCAGCCCACCTCCCGCCGCGGTCCGTCTTCTTCCTTCGATACCGTTGCACCGGCTATTGCATAAACCGCTCGGTTCTTGCCTCAGAGACCCGGAACTCGAAGAGTTCTCAAGACACGAGCCTTTCAGCTACCGTCGAGCACCGCAACGGGAAAAATGTATTTCGATAGACGCTGTTGTGACCAGCCTAACCCTGTTAAACGCTGCGCCGGAAAGGTGTACCGTTTTTCCCTCCCGTTCAAACGTTTTATTCAACCAATTTTTAATCGTTGAGATTCGATCAGACAGTTCTTTGCTGGTTGGCTGTCTATCGAGGTGCAAGAAGAATATTGCTCGATCAACCATCGTAAAGTGGAACACATGCGCGTCGACGCCGTAGCCTGAATTTTATCAAACAAAAAGATACTATCATTTTCTTCCATTACTGCCTCGTGTGATAGTCGGCGTGGCGACACGCCGTTCGGTTAATTTCGCATAGAGTATAGAGAAACAAACCACGGTGAAAGACAATGGAGGTAAACATATTATAAGGGACGTGCACGATAAAAATCATTTTTATCCGGCTGAAAATTGATTTTACTCTAGCTTAAAATCATTTTTATCCGGCTGAAAATTGATTTTACTCCATCTTAGAATCATGTTTATCCGGCTGAAAATTGATTTTACTTCATCTTAGAATCATTTTTATCCGGTTGAAAATAGATTTTACTCGAAATAGTCCGGCCAATCGTGCCAGTTCTATTAATTTTTCTGCGCAACGTTGCAAACAACGCGAATAATCTTACGCAAAATAGTCTCATTATTATTATTTTCAACTAAGAAATTGTATTCAAATTAGGAATTTAATCATCATAAAAAATCTTTTAAAATTAAATTTCCTTTGTAATCGAGACAGTCGTGTGCGAGGAGTTTATTTAGAAAATCTAGGCTACTTCATTTGCGAAAATATATAAAGCTGCACAAGAAACTTCTAAAGCCCAACTGTCCGTCACGAGCGCAGCAATTTCGCCACCATTTTCCTATCTCCCTAGGAATTTTCCGACTTCGCGAAGAAACACAGGTTCGCCCTCGGGTCGTTCCGGAAAATTTTGCGGAAAAGCGCGATCGCGCATCTTCGTATCGCGTTCGTAAACCGGTGGGAGCACGGCCCGGGCGCGATGCCGTTCTTTTTTACGTTTATGGCAGCAGTTACTGCATCGACAAGCGAGAGGCGGCATTCAACCGGGTCTGAAGATTATTACGGGAGCAAAAGTTTTTTCGCGAAACAAAGGATAGTACGCTAATCGCGTTAGAAACCCGAGTTTGTCAACGATCGAACCTTGACGCGGATGCATGCGCACGACAACGCTTTCCCCCGCATCAGGCCACTTGAATGTTTCGAATGGGATCCTATTTCGCGGGCTGGATTGTCCGGTGTCGTTTTTTCACCGGGCACACCTCGCTCGACGATAAAAATATTTAACCCATTATCGCTCCCGGAGTGCCGTTTCGATGGCACTTTTGTTTTAATTCTAACCGAGCGTTGTTTGCATGCGAAAAATCCAAACCGAATCACGGATCACAGTTAAATTCGGCTGGAATTCATTTGTTCGCTCGATTACCTCGAAAACTATCGCTGGTCAATTGTCTCGTTTATTATTTCTGTCGTATATTGTGAACGATCTTTAAAAATAATCTAGTTCCATGTGCGAAACAGAAGCTCCCTGATTAAACCTTGAACAGCAGAGTATTTTTGAAGTTACTTTTTGTAGACACATCAGTCTTTCCGTTCTTCCGAATGCAACAGCTGCTAATTTAATTGAACCGCCAGAAACTGAGTAATTAAATCGTCAAAATAAACCCAGACTTCGCCATCGGAGCGTTAATATTATACTTCTACTCTAAAGTTATATTATACTACAGTTTCTCTAAAGAGGGTGTCATGCAAATTAAACACGTTCACCCCTCCCAACTCCTTCAACGATACAATTGGTCACGAGAAAACAGTTCGGTTCGTTCCGGAATCACCCTGAAATTGCACGCTCGCCATCGTAATTTTTACACTTTTCTCTCCGACATCCCGCACTAAATCCCGCCTGGCAGCGCGAAAGAGAAATCGCCTCGGTTAAAAAGTTCGCTCTCCGCCATTCAGCTTGCACGGGGGTGCAAGAGTTGTTTCTGTTTTCAACGGTTTTCCCATGATAATCGACTGGGTGTAGTTTTCTGGGCTGTTTCTTCCCGTCGCGGCACAATGCACAGTGGCCGTCGTTGCTGGTGCAGTCGCCGGCTCGCTGAATCGATAAAGATGGCGTAAGCGTGTATTTCCATTAAAATTTTCCCATTAACGTGACGCGACTTGACGCGCGACCTAATTCGCGGGATCCAGTCGAGCGAGGAGAGTCGCGTTTTCGCGCGTGGCTCGCCGGTTAAGTCATCGAGCCGAGCCGAGCCGAGCTGAGCCAAGCCGAGGCATCCACCTTATCCACCTTTCGAAGCCGCGATCGAGGAGGTGCAACTCGTGGCGCATTCAGCGGCGACCTTTCCTTTGCGAACGAGAGGTCTATTTATACCCCGGTCTCGCAGGATTTATGCGGCTTGCCGACTGCCAATGTCAACACGTTCGATTGTTCCCGCGGAACGAGAGCCACTCGCGCGGATAAGAGCGACGGAGAACGCGCACCACCGACTTAGGGAAAACCGTCGCGCCGATTCGCGAAAGGTTACGGCCTCTCCGCCGCTATCCTTCGGCCGTTTGCCCCCGAGAACGTAATCCAGAGATATCAGCGCGAGATAAAAAGATTTATCGTCTGTTCCACCGAGAAACTTCCCTCCGCGGGAAAATTGTATAATTCTTGGCTCTCTCCTCTCTAATCCCGCGATCTGTTTTCTTTTAATACGATATTACCATATCTCTCGCGAAAATTTCGCCGAATCCCCCGTACCCCGCGCTCACAGAAACTTCGCTATTCTATGAAATTAAGGGATCGTTCAATCCCTGACCTAAATACTGTATCCATCTTTAACTGTTTGCGAAGCCATTATTGACTCCACGCTTCTGGTTGTTTTATGCAGAATATCTTTCTCGTATCACACAAAAACGTTTGGCAATGTATAATAGGAATTGTTCCGAATTATAATATACTCTTTCTCAGTGATGCCTCGGAGGGGGCAGCCGAGTGCCAAGGGTTGAACTCGTGCAATTTGAGCGAAGTCTCAATCTTCGCCTGAACTTTGCCCTTTCAAACGCCCTTTTTTCGTTACGAAACGCAACTGAACTATAATTACAAATGCAAACGACTTCGAGTTCGAACAATTTTTTCTACATTTATTTTCATTCGAACTTGTGTAGGGGAAGGTTCTAGAGTCGTTCGAGTTTGTGAAATTGCAAATGAAGGAAAGCAATTTTCCCGATTCTCTTTTTAATGGAAGGGTGTTCGAGGAAAGTTGACGGATACAAAAGCGGAGACTCAACCCTTACGAACGAGCGCAGGCAGAGTCCGGAAGATTTCTTTGCCCAAATGTTCCCGAGGTTGAAACGTTCGCAATTTTTCGGTTATTATTTAGCGATCTTTCCAGTCTCCTGGTGTATTTTTCTGAGTCTCGATGGAACTGAAAAAATATTCAGTTTCGAGTTCGAGAGCCGGCCCAGCTCGTCCATAACCGCCGCACCGGAAGCTGCGCCAATTATAGATACCTTTTAGTCGCGATTCCGCTCGCGTCAAATGCAAATTTTATAATGCCACTGAATTCCTAACCATTAACCTAATACTCGATAGAAGTAGTCGCTTCTTTACCGATATTGAACTCGTTTAGCGTCTCCGTAATCCGTAATATTTATATTCCGAGAAAAACGTCACCGAGAAAAGAGAATATCTTGAGGAAGAACGTTTTAATGGGTCATAATGTCGCGTGAATTTGTTTCGCGCACGATTGTTGCTTCGAAAGTATGCGAACGATTGCCGGGCACCGTAAAAGTAGATCGTGTTCACGCGTGCTAAGTCGAGGAGCGTTTTTATTCACGTTTAATTGTCTACGTGAGAAGTCATGGCCAGAGGATCCCGTGGTTAATAGATTGACGAGGTATGAAGGACCCCTTTACGACCGATGCCAGCCCTGGATTACGTGGAGGAATCTTTCGTTAGACAACATGCACTTGCTGATGATGGTACCGAGCACCAGAACCTCGTAATCTTTCTATCTCTCCAAATACTGAGCCACAAATTAACCTCAAGACTTGAGACATCTGTATTATAGGCTACACTTAAATCCATTCTAGATATTCTATCATAATCAGCCTGCGAATTGTACACATTTATGATAAAAATGCATTGGGCAAGTGCAAAACAATGAAGATATTCAAAGGATTTAGAAATACTGCTGTATCGTTCGCAACTCCATAAAATATTCAAGAATCGAAATAAATGTCTACGTAGCTCCTGTATTCGGCAATTAATCTAATATTTATTCTGCCAATACACGATTTAAAAATACTGCTGTATTGTTTGCAACTCGATAAAATAATCACGAAACGAAATAAATGTCTACGTAACTCCTGCATCTGGCAATAAATAGGAATATTTATTTTCCATAAAAATGCCTGAACAACTGCCGATACAATTAACTTCTCTCTGTCAAATAAAGCTTGTAGGAAGAAAGAACTCGAGGAAAATGTTTCGAGAATATTCAGATCGATTCTGCAACATTCCAAAGTCCTTTCAGGCTTGCACAAGAGCGGTGCATCGGTTGGCCTAGGACTGGTTTATAACCCAATTTTCGAGGCTCGGGACGTGTCGAGGATTAAAGATTCTCGGCTGGCGAGTCTCGGTCGGTTGAGCAACCGATTCCTCGGCTCGTCAGTGTCAAGAAGACACCTGCTACGTGACGTTCCTGCGGAATTCCGCGGCAGCCGCCGCCGTGTATCGTCCGATGAATTTCGATGGGTGGGTCGCGTTTCGACGCCGGAACGGTAGCGCTCGCGGATCCAGGCGATTTCAATGGCGTATTGTCTACCACGACAGCGACTGGCTATCGAGAGAGACAGAAAGCTAAAGAGGGAGTCGTCGATGCAGACGAGAGCTCGTCCGTCCCACGTTCCGTCCTTATCAGTGCTGCTCCCGAGTCCTTTGCAACGTCGGCGAAAACATTTCGAGGTGCGATCGATCGCGTATCTTTCCGGAGACTCTCGCAGCTTCCGGTCCCACGATCTTTTATACATAGGACGTTCACACTCGAGCGTTTCCGCGTGGTCCACCGTAAAAAAAAATAAAAGAAGATATAAAAAAGAAACGATGCGCGATCTCCCAGGGGTACCAGATAAGTAGATTGCGGACGTTCGCGCATTTATGGCCGGCCGTCTTTATGGAAAAGACACCGGAATAAACATTTCCCTGAAATTCGGCTCCCGAGTGCACTTACGGGAACACAGGTGGATCGGAAATGTGTGGACCGTTCTTTTCTAAGAAACATTTAGTGCCAGAAGACGCGCGCGTGGTCTGGTGCTTGCATTTAGTGGAATTGTCGAATAATGATCGGGCGCTGATGTTGTCGCATTTGCATTCGATTAGCAAATGCAGCTCTTGAATTTTTTGCTGCACCTTTTTAAGAACGAGACATTTACGAAGCTACGAACGAACGATTTTTATAGTTGAAGATGCACGAAATCGAGCAGCATCTTATTCGACTCGTTGAACAAAACGATTCTATATTTCATTCAATTCTAGATTGTACAATATTTTATGATCCTTGTTCGCTGTAAGAGCATAGATAACATTTTCCCTTGAGTCTCTTGTGTTTTGAAACACTGAAAAAGGTTTGTGTAGACCGCGGATATCCATGCCTGTGCGTCAAATATGAATATAAGAGATAAAATATCCAACGTGTAATTAAATGCCACGATGTTCCCGTTTTAATCACTATATCCAGTTACTGCCGCGGGGAATGCGTTCCGCACGAATCTCGCCGAGTTACACCAAGAAAATTTGATTTTTCCTAAAGCCCCGCGCAAGCCGAAGATAAAGTATGCTCGGATCGAATCGAATCCTATGGTTGATCCACGATCCTCGGAAAGGAATCGTGAAGCGTGGATCGAGCTCGACTGGCGAGAACGCGGCGGGAAAGTGAAATAGCCGGCGAGAGATTTCCCGGTAGGACGTTTTATTATGCATACGACAGATTTGCCGTGGATTCAAGGCTGCACTTTCAGCTGCACGCGGAGCGGAGCTCTGCGGAATGCAACTCTGCCGCCGCGGTGCACTCTGCTCTTCGAAACTGTATCTTCGGAACAGTATTTCCGATGACTGATCGATTGCCTAATATTAAAGCTCATTAGTTCACGAGTCCGGGGTTTCAGGGTATCTTTAAAAGTCCGTGCAGGCAAGTTTTAGTTGCGGAAGCTCGTGCAACGTGGCGGCGGTTTGGTCTCATTCACGGACGAAAGAGTGCACGGACACACACGAAGCGGCGTGGGACGCACGTGAAGCGTCGTGCAAACACCGTGGGACGAGCGCCGGAGGGATAGAAAGAGAGAGAGAGTGAGGGAGGGAGAAAAAATAAAAAAGAAACTTTCATCCGAGAGAATTTTGAAGCGGAACGCGACGATGAACCCTGCACGGAACGGAACGGCGCACGGTATGGCTCATCCTCGCGAATTACCCCGGCTCGCTAATTAACATTATTCCTTTTCAGCGCGGGTGTTCGCGGATCGGAAACGAGAGACCGTGCGCGTGTTGTCCCTGCTAGTCTAGCCGGCCGCTTGAGCGCGTTAAATCTATTTTGCGGCCAGGTATTCAACGAACGTCCCGCGGAAAGAGTTAATCGCGTTTTTCTGTTCTTTTCTCCTCCATTTCCCCGGCTGACCCAGGTTCCAACTTTTCCCGGCGAAACGAACTTCTTTTCAGACTGCGCTCTCGTAACGTCTGTCTCTCCGGCGCGGAAGAGAGTACGCGTTCGGTATTAAAGATTTCATTTGCGCCTCGGTAGCTCGTCGGGTTCCGCTCGATTTCATTTTCCTCGGAGAAGTTCCGCCTTCGGTGTCGGACGCGATAAGCACCGGTCGCTGCTCCGCGTGTCCTGATTCCGGAATTCCTTCGGGATAGGGAACAACGACGCGAGAGAAGCGAGAGCTCTCTTCCATCCATCGCCTCGGGCTCGTCGACGTCGACATAGTTGTCGCTCTACCTGTATTTTTATTTATTCATCCGTGCCGCATATTAAATTCGTTCCGCGATTGCGTTCGAGTGTCGTTAAACAGCAGCAAGCTGCGAGCACCAGCCGATTAATTATTTAGGTCGTATGATAGTTTGCCTGAGCGTCTTCGACCCTAACTTCCCCAAACTGCTTCTGATCGGACGCGCGCAAAGAGGCGTTCTGCCTCTCTCGCCAACGAAAACTCGTTGATGAACGTAACGAGCAACAGTTTTAAAGGCCCCCTTCTCTCTGCTTCGCTGGCTTCGATCGCGTTTTCATTTTTCCTTACCGTTGGCTTATGGGGTGGAAACGTTGCGTCGATGTTGTGCGAGCGAATTCGAGGAATTTGGCATTCTACGAGCCTCGAGGTGGAACGGGTTATTTTGTAGCCAGTGGATTTTATACGTCTTTAACGATTTCGATCTTCTGATGTTGGCGCAATTTTTCAACCTTGTTTAACCCTTCGTATACTGTGCCGGAGTCTATTTTGACATCCATATATCATTTAAGTACTCAATTTGTGGCAATTAAACTAACTGAATAGCTGTTTCATTGAGGATATCGGAAAGACTAATGTGGTTACAGGAGATATCATCAAAAGTAAATTTTTAAAAATTATTAATTAGAGCTGTGAACGGTCCTAAACATTGCCAATTATATGGCTATAAAAATCGTCCGTTGTCCGATGGTCTAGGATGGGTCTAGGATCTTAAAGGGTCTAGCATGGTCGAGAGTTGCATGGTCTAACACCCCCACGACAATTTTTATTGGTATCGTGTGCAAAACAATACTCTTAGGTTGAAACATAATCCCTCAAAATTCTAAGTCTAATCCCTCATTTAAGGATAATATGATGGTGAACACCCTAACCCCTTGCCCTACGATTTATTTTACGGTTCCAGTGATTAGAACTATTTTGTAGATCGTAATTTCCTAAAAAAGGAGAACATTTATATCTATTGCGTGCCTATATTGTTCTCCAATAGCTGTACATTAACAAAACCAAAATAGAATTTTGTTTAAAAGAAATTATTAACATACATTTTTATTAGAATCTATTCAGAATCTTCATCACGAGTCAGACACGATATTGTAAGGCAAAGGATTAATTTTATCTTTTTTTTCTCAGTTAGTAATTAAGAAAATACTCGAACTCCTGGATTTCATATATTTTTTTTCACATAAGTGAGCAAATTATTAAGGGTACAAAAAAATTTATCTTCTAGGGGTTCTATTTTGGTATACTTTACTTTAATAAAATCCGCATAAAATCCGCAGATAACAGACGAATCAAATGTCATTTCAATTTAGAAAAGACAAAGATCGCTCATACTTAGTAGAGTCATTAGACCCTGTGAAATTATCATCGCGAATCAAACTCATTGCGCTGGAAGGGGTTAATTGCTCGAAGCGATGGCGCCTCGATTCGAGGGAGACTTCGCGCTCTTAAACATCGGGGGTCCGCGAGGCCTCGGTGGCAGATTGATCCGATTACCACGGATTGATAGCACGCCGGTACAATCACTTCCGCCAGCTCGAAAGTTTCGACTCCTGCGGGACGCTTTCTAGGTCTTCCGCGCCGAAAGACAGTCCGAATACCAGTGCGCTAATTAATGACAGTCGGGCTTGTCCATCATAAAGCGAGGGAGACAGCGAGAAACCGATCTTGTGTCTGTCCGTGCGCAACAAGGTTGCGAGCCACGCAACTTCCCGGGGATCGCGTGTAAATAATCGCGGGTTATCAAACGGGCTGATATAAATTATGATTAATTAGACGATGGAACTGGCAGTTTTCAGGTGGCGGGCGTCGCTTAGAGCCGCGATAATTTACAGTGGCCGTGCCGTCGGCGTCGGTGTCGGCGGTGGCGCGTCACTTCCTCCCATCTCCCGGTCGAATCTACCTTACGTACGTCCCACGAAGGGAATGTAATAATTACCAGGGCATCTCTTATTACCATGGAGGTCTCGCATTACCGCTGAGTAGACGGCCGCCTAGAGATAGCGCGCTCTCGTTGCCATACGCCTCGCGACTCGGGCCTTCTCCTCTCTTCTTCTCTCTTCTCCTCTCTTCTCCTCTCCTCTCTTCCCGTCTCCTGTCTCTCACGTTCCCTTCTTGTTCCGTGTCGTTCCACCGAGACCTACACCGTGTTCTTCTTGCCACGATGGATAACACGGCGGGTACCCCGACGGATAGTTGTTCGCTTAGCGGGATAGTTCGCCCGAGATTGTTGTCCTTCGACCGATAACCGTCGGACCATGAAGACGCTCCGCGAACTACGTTTATGATTCAACCAACATGCCTTGTCTCGAGCCCCTCGTCCCCTACGACGATCGTGCTAGCGATGGGTCTTCGTGCGACTCGAGCCAATTCGGTAGATAGTTTCGAAGTATCGTCGAGCTCGTGTGAATAGGGCAATTTGACTTTATCCAAGGTTTCTTGTCAAGTTCCCAAGGAATCTAATAGACGTACTTTATTTGTTGTAAAATACGACGAACAGTCTAGTCATTATTATACAGGGTGCTCGCGAAATCGTAGTACAACCGGGCAGGGGGTGATGTTACATGCAAACGTAAGTCGAGGAAAAGGAATTGCATTTTTTCGTTTGGCTGCTCGTTTTCGAGAAAATCGAGTTTAAAGTTCCGCCAGAGGTTCGCGTGCTTTGGTATTAGTCCTTTGCACTCGGAACTATTTTAACTCGAAAATCAAACGTTTCTTCCGACCTACAATATTTTCATTCTTTATGATTTTTTAAATTTGGTAGATATGTAATTAATATAATTTCCTCATACAGTACTTAAATGTTTAATAATTGGTTAGATATCAACATATATAATAATGTAAACAATATTTTAAATAATAGTACAGCAATTTTTAGTGACGTCTCAGAGGCGCCACTCGAGTGCTAAGGGTTAGTATATGCAGAAAGTAGAATTGGTTGATCATGGTCAACCGCGTCAGACGATTCTTACGCAATAGCACGTGTATAGTAATAGCACGCTGCATTTTCAAACTTGATTTTCTCGAAAACGAGCTGCCAAACGAAAAAAATGTTATTCCCTTTTTTCGACTTATTTTTGCATGTAGAATCACCTCCTGCCCAGTTATACTACGATTTCGCAAACACTCTGTATAGTAATAGGCATCGACGCGATTATCACTCGGTATTTCTAGTGTTAAAGAACCATTCAAAGAAGAACAAATAAATGTCGATACAGGCGCTTAAAATGTCTGAGAACGGATTAAGGATTGCTCGATCCTGGCGGGCTCCTTTCCCTCGATCGTTCTCTTCGCATTCGAAAACGCGACACGCGAGAACTGTAGAACAAGCGAAGCTCGCCTCCCGGTTGGCTTCGCGTAATCGAACACCGGTGCTAGGCGATTTTTGCCATGTAACCGCCTAACTGGCTGTAATTCGACTCGTCAGACTACTCGGAGTCGCGAACTTTGATAGCCAAACTCCGCCGATTCCCGCGAACCAATTCCTGGATGATCGTGTCCGAGGGAAGTCGAAATCACAGAAATATCCACTATTTTTAAACCTCGCGTTCGAAGGGTTCGCGTAAGACCCTATTTTCATTAGGATTGTGCAACACGATTACACAGTGGCTCGCGTAACGAGGACGGGGAGCCGCGTGTTCGCTTGAAGTCTATTGGTCTTTTAAGAGCGTTTCTATGCGAGATAATTGCGGGTAATTGCAGTGGTTAATTATCGAGCTTTGTTGACTAAGAATTTCGCTTTAATTGGCCGCAAAAATTAGGATTTGCAACATCTGGAATCACTGTTGCATTTTTATTCTGTTCACCTCTCTGTTCTTCCTCATCGTTTGTAAAACTTTGTGACTTTATCTTTCGCGATTGGTCGGGGATTATTTTGAGTCATTTCAATGACTAATAAATGATTAATATGACTAATAAAATATGACTAACCCAGACCTTTCGCAGCCATTGTTCAATTGTCACCGCGTTAAAAAATGATTGATTTGTGCGAGGCTCCTAATGTTGACACAGGGTTGCGCAGGAGTTCGGTTCGGTTCTGTAGCGGACATGGTGTGTGGGAAAGAAGGAGTTTTCGGACGCGGAAATTCCATCTTTCCCAAGTGCGTACCGTAGGCGGTCGGGTCGAAAGATTGGTTATAAAAGTGACGATTGCTAGAACCTTGGCACGACCGTTTCAATATCCTTGGCAGTGACGTTTTCTGTGTGTTATTTTGGGGGAAGAAACTTTCTTCGTGCCCTTGGGGGATGGAGAATTTTTCCCCTCGTTTTAACGGTTTTCGGACGTCACGAATTCGCCCACTAAAAAGGCTTCTTACCAGTCGACAGAGAGCTAACAGCGTTCAACGAGATCACTTCGTTCTGCGCACGGTTTGGTTGAGAGCGACGTTTGCATTTTCTCATCTATGCAGTTATTAAACTGTTTTAATACAACAGCGGGCTAGTAATTATTTTTACCTACGTGATATCCTAAAGTTCTAATAAAAATTGAACGGTATGTTATCGGGGATAATCGACGGGTAAAACACGAGTTGCTCGACGCTGTTTAGGTGTGCCGATCGTGTTGCGGAGGGTCGCGTGCTGCACCATGAATTGAGGAACGATCCGCCCGAGACCGTGGCACGGTTTGATTAATTGCGTCGACGTATAATTTGCTAACGAGTTTCTCGGAGCCCGAGAGCGTAACTAGAGAGAGAGAGAGAGAGAGAGAGAGAGAGAACGAGGGAACGGCGGTCGACGAGCAGCCAGCTCTCTGGTGGTTCTTGGCTGGACTCGATTATTCTTATCGCGGTGAATTTCCGCCGGTGGCTTTTTTTACTCCGGAAGCCGCCTCTTCCGCTGCTCTCTCCCTCTCTCGGTAGTTATGCAGGAAAATCATGCATAGACGTCGCCTCCTAATACATTTCATGGGTGGCACGATTAATAATCGTTACAGGTCGCGAGTCATCTAGCGTTTTATCGATCCCGCTCGCTTGCTGAATGCGAACCAGGCTCCGCCATCCTTGTTGTCTACGGATTCCCCCGTTTAACACCTCTGCTTTATTTGCCACCTCAACTGTAATTGATAGACGAGCTTTCTTTCCAATAGTTTCGCTGCATTTTCCGCTAAACCCGCATCTATCGCTCAAATTACCAATTTCAGACTTCTTAATTTGCAATTACTGAAATTGTAAAAATATTTCCACGGGACATTGTTCAATTATATTAAATGCAAGAACAATTGTTTCTCTAATCACTAGACTGCGGTTCTTTATGCATTTATGGCATCTGAAAATTGTTCAAAAATGCTAGACCGTAAAATTCGATAGACTTTGGTATGATTTTTACTTATTCCAGACCTACAAAGGCTACTACCACCGAAAATAAAATTTCATTTCATTCCACCTTCTTAAAATTTGTGTACAAAAATTGGAAAATGCATAAACATCCGCAGTCTACTAATCACCAATTTCTTGTTTTACAATTACTGATATTTCCAAAAATATTTCCGCAGGACATTGTCCAATTACCTTCACTATACCACAATCTCGAATTTCTCTATAAATATATCAGCAATTCTGGACCGCAAACGGTGAGAATCTTCAAACCCAACAGCAATAAATCGCGCGCTCGTTCGCGCCAAGATCAAGACCCGGCAAATTGTCACCAAGCTTCTAGATCACGAAGTTGCAATTCCATTACCATTCTCCATGGTCCTTGGAATCTTTTGGCAATTAAATTTCTTGCTGCCTCTTTGCAACCTAAATTTCACGATGTCGACACGGTTCGACGACCGCGCCGGATGTTCTGCGATAGTTCAAGATAGTCCCCGAGGTGTTCTCAGCTTTGACACTGGAACCAATGATCCGAACGGGACCATGAGACCCGCCGGAGGCAAACTCTGGGAAAATTAACAAAGACCTCACCTTTTGTGATCCTGGGTGGAGTGTAACTGTACAACGTTTTTATCTATACTACGATTTTATTCTTATGAGTCCAATGGTTACTCTTTTCAGACAACAATCATATTCTAACAGGTCCAATTTTATTCCGGTAGGTCCAATAGCCAGTCTGTCTGGACAATTTGATTCCATTGGGTTGGCAAGAAAGTAATTTCGGTATTTTAAGGTGAAACAGAGCCCAATTCTTTTATTCAAGCAATGAACTTTAACGAGTAAGATACTTTCCCTTTTGTTCGATGATCTTTTGCCAAAAAGAATAAATAAGAAAATATTTTATTGATTAAAGTTCATCGTTTGAATAAAGAAATTCGATTTTATTTCACCTCAAAATACCGAAATTACTTTCTTGCCAACCCAATAGTATGTCCACCATGTCTAGTCTGTCATTTTATTTCATTTCTGTCTCAGCTAGTTGTACGTTCAGACAACACATGAATAATAAACATGTGCACTGGACAATTTTATTCTAGTGTGCCGAAAGTGCCAATGTGCCATTTTATTTCATAATTATTTCAGCTAGTTGTATATTTAGACCGCACGTGAATGACAAATGTGTGATTTACAGTGGGGATAGTTTCTGAATAATTGGCCTCACTTGTTCAGAATATATTCTTCGATACGCTGCAGTATATTTGCAATATGCCGTGCGAAACATGCGAATACAGCGTGGGCCCGTTGGAGCGAAACAGCGAGATTGGACCGCAAAGGGTTAACGCGTCGCTGTAATTTTCCCATCGCGGTGTAGCATCGCGATTTCGTCGTTGCGAATCGCTGCTCGTGAAATTCGATCGGTTAGGTTCGGTCGCGGAGAGGTGTTTCGCGATCTGCTTCTTCGGTTCTGCTCGACGCTCGTTCGCACGACGATACGCGTTACCAGAGGAAGCCGCTCGGTCCCATTCGGTTCGGTTCGGTTACTCGTTCGCATCATACAACCTCTCATCATGTCCTTAATGATACTACTATTTATTTCGGGAGTTTTCAAATACAACGCGGAATCGCGGCGCGAGGAACTTCTCGGAATAACTTGGCGGATTGACAGCGGCCTGGACGGGGCGCTCGTTGGGAAAACTTGGCTTGTCGAGAATGATCGCCCGATAATGACGTTTTCGGCTGGTGTTCACCGGGTGTCCCTGTTTCTTTCGATGAAATATTTTCGGGAAACTGAATTACTGTCGTTCACGCCAGAAATAATAGATCGGCGCCGCATCTGTTGAAGCCTCTAGTTTATCTTGCGCGTAAACCTGCTGACTGCCGCGGAACTTTATGCTCCTCGTAAGATATGACAAAACTGATCCGAATATTCGTTCTTTGCACACTAAAATATAATTTCTGCATTAATCTGCTCCAAAATCTAAGCTTCACGATAGATCTTCAGCGTAGAATATTATGTCTGTTCTTAAATGAATCCCAGCTTCAAATACAATCCACGATCAGGCAAGTTAGTATAAAATTGATAAAGGCACCGAAGTAGCCGCGACCGTCGAGAAGTTACCGGATCGGTGATAGCTAGACTGCGGATCTTTATGGAAAATAAAAATTGTCTGCATCGATTACAAGTTGCAGGAACCAAATAACAAATTCTCTTCTTTTAATTATCTTATTCGGCTGAAACTAATACCCCGATGTCCTCGCATCTTTTCGATATATCCACTGCTTTAAATTGTATATGTTCATTTTTGTCATAAATGCATAAAATCCGCAGTCTAGTGATAGCAATTTAGCAATTTCCGAGGGTTTTCGGGGCACAGTATCCCCGAAATTGAGGACGGGAAATAGATGTTGAAGTCTGGTGAATTTTCCCGGGGAAAATTAGGACACCCCGTACATATTCTAGTATTCCTGTCGGGAGAGAGAGAGAATCAACTTAGCGTGGCAGTTAGCGTCTCGGTGTGCCCAGGGTGCAAATTTTGACCCCGGCGCGGAATTCTCGTCTCTCTCATTCAGCCGAACTTCTGACTTGCTCGCGTTTAGCTCGCGAATCACGTAATTTCTCGCGCGTTTCGGCCTTGCAGTTCTCCCCCTCTCGAAACACGCCGGAAGCTTTCCGAGAGGATTCCGCGGGCCTCTTAACCCCTTTGCCCTGCGATTTCGTTTCGATCTTTCAAGCAGAACATGCCATTTAGCTTCCCTCGATGCTAACAGCGCCTCGTGCTGCCAAATAACGTTATTCCCGTTGCTCTAAAATCGATGCGTTAATGTGAAATGCAATTTGAGAGACTTCACACGATTAAAATAATTCAGGCGTGCCAATGTATTATCCTCAATTTATTGATGTTATTAAAGGATTTCTAGTTTCTTGGAGTTGATGCAGACATTTTTCATGAAACGTTCGAGGAGGAATTCAACAAGAAATTGAAGAGTGTACAACGTTTCGTTTATTTTGAGCCAAAATCGCGAATTAGCGCGAACGCGTTAACTCTGCGAGGAGTTGAAGAGTAGGAACGAAGGGTCCGTGCGATTTCGAAGGCTGCGATTGGTTTCGCGTTGAAATACCGGGGCCCCTTTTCTTCGCGGATTCGTTTCTCCTCGATCAAGCTATTAAACCCGGCAAAGGAAATCTATTTGAAAGTTGCGCGAGGGAAGTTCTCCGAAGAGAGATGAGAGTGGGAGTGAAAGAGAGACGGATGAAGGAAAGATAGCTCGCCTTGAGAGCGAGGTAATAAGTCGGAAGGCTGTTTCGTAAAAGGAAACAGAATTAAATTCTATCTCGCGAATGGTATATTGACTCGAGCACGCTAGGAATATTGATGAGATTTTTAGGTACCCGTCTGCTCGCGTGATTACGTAAACCCGGGGCACACCGGATCGGCAAATAAACCGGCGAGATATATGTGTATGCGTGTACGCGTGTATGCGAATATATCTGCCTACGTGCCTTCCATCGTGTCGATCAACCATCGGACCGACTGGACCAACCGGACTCCCGGTCTCTCTTTTAATCGTTTATTTTTGTTTCCACGATCCTCCTCTCGGTTGCGTTATGAAAATAATTCCCTGTGGTCGCCGTGAACGAGAGAAACAGAGAGAGAGAGAGAGAGAGAGAGAGAGAGAGAGAGAGAGGAGAGAGACCTCGAAGGAGACCCGGTGAGTCGAGTTAACGGTCAAGCAACGTTTATGACCGCGGAAGTACCGTTGTCCCGCAGCCGTGCCTCGCCGGAACGATATCCCTGCAATTTCCTCGACGCCGCTTCGATTCCATTCCATTCCTCTTCCTATTCGAGTTAAACAATTTTCACCCAGTTTTTCGAGGAGACTCGCGGAAACCACCGCCAACTTGTCCATTTCTTCGAACGAACGACACCAGCCGGTGTTCAAATCGACCGGGTGTGTGTGGTCTGAACGTTAGCAAACTTCCTGGGAAATAAGAATCCTTAGTGACACGTTGTTCCATAAGTAATGCAAATTTTCTTTCATATTCTCGGAAGAGTGGAATACAAGTACGGTCATTGGTCTTCTATGGATTATTGTAGGTTGCAGAAAATTAAGGAAACATTTATGGTTCTTCCGATCGTGTTCCTCTATTACACTTTCGAAAAATGTGAAACAAAATTTGCATTATTTGTGAGGCGATCTAATAAAGGACTTAAAGGGCCAGATCTAAATTATCCACGTTAAAAACGTTAATGTAAAAGATGCTCTTTGTAATGCACTTTCGACTAGTCTCCAAGCCAGTCTCGCAAACCTAGCTAAGGTCTGGGCATCCTGGACAGCTTTCTCGCGCAAAGCTTCTTAAGTGGACGTGCCGAAAGCAAGTCTCGATAATTCGTTCCGCTTAGCTTCTTTCCGAGAAAGTGCACGGGACACTTGAAACCCTGAAGAGTAGTGAAAGATAAGTACAGGAACAACGCGAGGGATCCATTTCTCGCGTGTCGAAGTACGGGAAAGAGGGGGGATCAGATTTGCGTGTATCGATTCCAGCGGGCTTGTGCTCGTCATTGATATTCAACATGTACATTCCGAGTTGATTGGAGTTACGGAACCATTACTACTATATTTGCATAACTTAGGACCTAATACGGTGAATAGGGAGCCAATCACCGAAGCGCGCGTGTTTTGAAGTTCGCGCTGTTGAATAACGTGGCAGGCATTAATTAGAAAAGAGACTGAACCGCAGGAAGGAACTTCTGACTAGTACTACGTATATATCAGAATAGAAGAAATTAATGAAAGAAATCAGAGGTACGAAGTTTGCAAAAATGTTTGGGAGGGGAGATCAACGTGGGGTCCACGGACGGAGAGAGACCTGGTTCTCACGAACACGCGAAAACAGTTGGTGTATTAGCAACCGGAGGAACAGGAATCGCTTCGACCCTGTTCCGCGAGACCAGGCCTTGGTAAGATCTATATGAGCGAGTCCCGCAAAGTTTCCTCGACGGGGTGACGAGTGGAGTCGCCGTGAAGAAGTTTTCGAACAGAGGGGGTAATTTCGCAGCGAGAACGCTGGGGTAGAAAGAGAAAGAGCCCCCTTCGCGACAGTCTGAAGGGGGGTTGGAAAGTTCGCGGGGGTCCGAGCGTGTGCTCGCGCGTGCGAATCGCAAAGAGCTTGTTTCAGCGGTTGGATCGATGAAGTTGCTCTAAGCAGCGTTCTCTTATGCGACAGGAGACGGGAGCAGAGAGTGAGAGGTGAGCTGGTTTGAGAATAGGAGAGAGCCCGGGGGTTCTCTCTTCTCTCCTTGGAGCATACGCGAAGCGTGTATGTTTACCTTCTTTCTGGCGACGTGGAGCGCGCGATACCGGCGTGGTGCGAACCTAAGGTACATAGTTAGGAGAGAGAGCCCGTGTACGTTCGAAAAACAATAGCTCCGCGTACAGCCAGACGATCCTAAGGCCTCGCCAGTGTCTAGGCCTCTCTTTGTGCTTGTACACGCGATGCCAACCAACCAACCCAACCAACCAAGCCTGCGTGCGCTTTCATACACCAGCATGTGTGTGTGTATTTCTCTCTCTCTCCTCTCTCTCATCGGTCTCGTCATCCCGCGTGTGGGCGGCCCTTGTCTGGCTCTATGCGCACGCCTCTGTGTACGAAGAAGTGCAATCAGGGCTCACAAAGGTTGTAGCATTTCATAAAGGTCACATCCACAACCCCTCTCTCCCTGGGGGGTATTAAAATCAACCCCCATGCTTCCAGCCAGCCGAGCCGAGCCGAGGACCTGTTTCGCTCTTCTCCCTCTCTCTTCACTCTCTTTCTCTCTACGTACCCTTCCCATCGATATCTTTGCGTATTAACGGTTCTTCCGTCCGTTTATCGCAGTTTTATTTATTTCTTCTCCACGGGAACGCGTCGTCCCTTGCTCGTCGTCGTCGTCATCCGTGTACTCCGTCGATTAGAAATTCATCGATTCCCGTTCGCTCGAGCTAACAAGTGAAGCTCTCCTGTCGTGCGGTCCTCCATGGTAGCAAGATCGATCCAAAGCCTCTGACGGCTGCCGCGACGAGCGCCGATAAATCCTCGTAGCCCAGTGAAATCGTAATTGCGTACGCTGCCGATGAAATATAAAGTTGATGGCTCGCTAGCTAGCTCGCGGTCTCGCCCACCATCGATTCGATCCAACATAGCTCCCTCGAGAGACGCCGTTCCTACTGCAGATCTTATCCGCAGGATCTAATCGCGACTGTGGAACCGACAAATATTGATAAGACGATACATCGCTCGCACTCCCGCCCCGTCTTTTTCAATCCATTCGCCTCACTAGCTGCGCACTAGCTGCTCTAGCTGTATACTAACTCTTTGCACTGAACCTATCATGGTCAGACCAACGGATTCTTATTTCACAATTACACTGGTCGATCAAATTACCAGAACCACTTGCAAGAGTTCACGATTTTATCTTGAACCAATTTCTTAGTGGAAGCCTATCTGCGCCGCATTCTTGTAATTAGCACTAAACCTACCAATGTCCGTCAAATGACCGGTTTTATATTTTTCATCTTGCAATTATTGAAATTATGAAGTTGCTTACAGGGAAATTGATTCGATATATTTCATTATCCAAGCACATATTGATTACAATACTTTTTATTAAGAATCTTTTTATTGAAAATATATGTACAGAAAATCTAAATAAATGGAGCCTTTTAATCGCTTTAATCGTTAAGGATCTTTATGCAAGATAAAAATTATCTGCATTGAATACAAGAAACTGAGTTCGTATTCGAATATACGTGACGTAAAGGGCGAGAAGGTTGCGAGAGTGAATAACGCAAACGCGGGAAAGTCTGGGCTCCGGAAAATAACTGACTGGCCGCGGACAATGATTCGGCCCTTGATACCGAGGTTGGCCATCCAACACCTGTGATTTGCGACTCTCGGTGGGGTCGAAACGAGCCGCCATCGAGCCTCGACTGAGGGTTATGGTTCTGGAATATTTATTTTTATCCTGCTCTTCCGAGACTTCTTTCATACCGTCGAAATAGAATTTGATTGCGGATTAATAGCCACCGATGTAATTATTATTCTATCTCTAGATTTATACCTCCGAGAATAACAAGATGGGGCCATGGTAGAATCTCCAGTTTCATATTTTTATCGGAAAATATATATAAAACCTATATACAGTGAGCCACGAAAGTATTCGAACGCTCTTTAAAATAGAATAACTTCTTTATAATTGTACCAAACGACCTGATTTTTATAATCAATTAGAAGGATGGTTTACGAAATGATGTGCAAAAAAGATTTTGCAAAAACTGTAATTTACAAGGTTGCATGCACAAATAAAAAAAAGCATTTTCTGAAACTGTTTTATTTGGGCCCTTAATGAAAATTTAAAATGTATTTTGTAGATCTGTGTTAGTTCTACACATGCTGAAAATTTCATCGAAATCGGTTGACGCAGGGAAAAACGACACGCATCGAAAGATGTACGATTCTGTGGATTTTAAGCAAAAACTGATAAAAGTCGTGTAAAACTACGATTTTCATAATTTTTAATCGCTTATAGCTCGTGTGTATGTTAATAGATTTCGATGAAATTTTCAAGATGTGTATAACTAACATAGGTCTACAAAACATATATTTTAAACTTTCATTAAGGACCCAAATAAAAAAGTTTTAAAAAATGCCTTTTTTATTTTTGCACGTAAATTACAATTTTTGGAAAATCTTTTCAGCATATCATTTCATAAACCAATGCTTCTGACTGATTATAAAAAATCAGGTCGTTTGGTACAATTATTAAAAAAGTTATTCTGTTTTAAAGGGCGTTCGAATATTTTTGTTCACTGTATATATCGAGGTGATATCTCTCTCTCTCTCTCTCGGATCTGTTCTTCCCGCGATTGTCAATTATGAGAGCGCGTTGCGATTGCCTTCGATTACAGTTGTAGGTCAACCGTACACGGAAAGTAACTCGTGATCGAATTAGCCCGTCGCGTTTTAATCGTAATCCGTAATGTTTAATCGGATTACGTCTCGCCCTGGCTACGCTGCTAGGGTTACATCGATGTCGATAATTGGAAGACAAGGGACCACTTTGTTCTGCGTACATGTACGGTCGCTCCCATGGGTAAATATTGACGCCGCGAAAATAATGTTTCGTTTCCACTTGACACGCTCGCTGCCAAACCCCGTCGAATAAACCTCTGAAACGACCCGGACAATTTTTATTCCCGATTTAAATCGGTTTTATAGCTTTCCAAACACCCATCTCTATCTCTTCCAATTTATTTCGCACGCTCTCGGAAATAAACTAATAGATAATCGCAGCGCATTAAACCTACTGAGCATTAAAAACAACTAGTTCACTTAAAAAATGGCGAGGTTAAATTTATTTGAAAATGGCACAATTCTTATTACAAACTCGAATAATAAAATTGATGTAATCATTTCCTATGGGAGCACCTTTATAAGGCAGTGATAGAGTTAATGTTATAACTCCCTTGGAAATATTATATTAGATCTAAAACATGCTCGGAAAGATTCATCTTCCACATATCGATCTACAGTTCGTAGAGCATAAAGGAAACTATATGTACAAGATAAACGCTCGCAATTACTTGCGATACGATCCACTAATTACTCAAAAGACTTCCGATGACGCTGTGTTCATTTCTACTTGCAATATCACGTTGCACGTAATATACTTGTAATCGTATCCATTAATCTTCTATATATCATTCTACAGGACGTAGAAAATAAAGTAGAGCATATGTACAAGAAGACACATGTGTCGTATTACTCGCAGAATAAACCGATAGTCTTCCGAAGGTCCCCGGACGATACCCTATCAATTTTTGCTCGAAGTATCATCTTGCACGAGTTCCTTCTACCTGTTTCACATCTTGAACAAGAGAGGGAAAAGTGCAGCACAATTATAGAAAAAGGGGGAAGTTTCGCAAAAGATAGATGAATATTTCCGGACGGGCTGCACGAGGCAGAAGGTTGTTTGGCATTTGCGGCGAGGAGTCGAATCTCGGGGAGGTTGGGAGGCACTGTGCGACCCTTATCCGGTCATCGATGCCCATTATCTAATGAATCCGATGATCACGGCGAGTTCGCGACCTTCCCATTGGAAAAGTCGAGCAATGTGTGTCGCCGCAACTCGCTGGGAAGGTCGGCCAGCAATGGACGCGCTGGCAAACGCTCGCAAACGCTCGCAAACGCGGCTCGACAAAGAGTGTCGCAAATATTCCTCTCCGCGAGCACACGATAACGGTCTAATAAAATCGGCGACGCCGCGAGATGAGGCGTTCTTCCGCCGTCTCGTCGCCCACGCACTCCCTCTTTGTCCCTCGAATAAAACAGATTGGCTCGTCTCGATCTTCATCATTGGTTCGTTTTCCTGGACAAACGTTTTGACGAGCCCGAGAGCCCAGAACAAATTTACTCGAAACAAACTCGTAGGAACTCTTCTTGGTTGGCGAACGAGATTGCGACCTCGCGCAGGGAGAGAGAGAGAGACCCGATGAATGAACTCGTCCGAGAGCATAGGCACGGTTTACGCCGCGCCGTGGCTAAAGGCTTAGCTAATAGACCGTGAAATATTTTGCGCCGCTCGTACGGTTTCTTTGCCGCGCGTCAATACCCTAATCCCTTTCGATTTTCGAAATCTGCTTTGTGCCCGATCAAGTTCTTCCTCTTGGCTCGGCTAGCGTCTTAGACGGAAGTCTGAATAAATATTCGCGTCGGGCGAAGACATTATAAAACAGTTGCAGAGAGGAACCCCCGTGTCCTAGTCGATTTCTCACTGGTCATCTTGTTATTTCTGGTGCCACTACGCCACGCCTACTCGGAAGGCGTGGCTTCGAACGTTATGCAAAAATAACAACATAAGGATAGAGTATCTCTCCCTTCCCTCGGATGTAATTTCTTCTGAATAGTTAATCCCGAGGGCAATCCACGGTGCTGTCAAAGCACAGATTGCCCTGTGGGCAGCACTTTCGTTCCTTCAAGAGCGGGAGCTACGAAACCACGCCCACTCGAGGAACTTCACACGAGAGGAGCAAGCTAGAGGTTCCTGAAGTCGACATCCAAGATTGAGAGTATTTTTGTCGATCCTCGAGATACACAGTTGCTCTGTTACAAACGAGTGCCATAATGCCACGCCCACTTAGGAGGCGTGGCTCTAGACGTTATGCAAAAGTAGAGACCCTCTTTTTCTTTCTCATGTCATTTCGACTGAATTCTAGTTTCCAAGAGCAACCCAAAGCGCTCTCAGGGCACAGATGAGTAATCCTATGCCTCTATGGGGCAGTATATTGGCCCTCCCAGGAGCGGGGTCGCAAAACCACGCCTATTAAGGGCGTTTAGAATGAGATACATAGCTTCTCCTTTCTCTAATGCCACCTGGAGGCAATCCTACACGATTCTACAGCGAACCTAGCGCCGCAAAACATTATATGTCACCGCGAATATCCGTCCGTGGGATGTTCGAGCCTTTGCGAGGCTCGTCCCGCTCGCAACTCTCCGCCCCCGAACGTTTTGCGTTCCTAATTGCGCTTCGACTGCGTCGTATAAGTAATTCGGTTGGCAGCGAGTAGAAATTAGTCTCGTCTTGATGACTAGGTATTCAGCACGGCTTCCAGGTACGACACGCTTTCTTCCGCGCGTTTCCACGACGACCAACTCCCTTCGATTCTTTCCAGGTTCTTCTCGATATCTCTCTCTCTCCGCGATATTTCCCTAAAGCTCGAAACTTTCGAATTTCTTTGACCGATCGATTTTTCCGGTATGGAAAAACTTCGGGTTCCGTCCGGCACTTCCGTCGACACGCTTTCACGAACGATTCTCCGAGCACACGGTTCTTTCGTTGGCACAAACAGAGCCAGTCCCTCGATTCTCTGCTCTCTTTCTTTCCCCGTTCCCATGAAATTCGGGGATGCTCTCGGATATCTCGCTTCCGACTTTTTCCCGCTTCTCGAGAGCTGGCTGCTCCCCCGATCCCGAGAACCTCGAGGTAGATGGGATATTTACAGATCTCGCTCGATCATCCTCGATGGCCTGCCCGCGCTCAGATTGTAGCACCGTTGGAGTGTTCGATCAAAGCTGTTGGCTGAGCGAATGTTTGCGCGGATGTTAAAAAGCGTAATTGGTATGGATGGTACGCGCACTCTGAATATAATAATATTCATGTCTCTTCTATCGGAGCACACGGGATTACGAGAACGCTGTGCAAGCAGCCCGAGAACAGATTAAAACATTTTTGCTACTTCGAACTGGAGAGACAACGACTGCGGATTGCTGGAAACTTTCTTCTCGGATCCATTGTTTGCTTTTCATATCTCGACAGACGTGGCAGAATAAGTTTCCTCGTTTCCTTGTTCTAGTGATGTTGCCGTTTTTAGAAGGCACCGCTTACTACATAGTTGCGTTCAAGGCTTGACAGGTTCAGTGTTAATATCGTATGACCTTTAGTTATGAGCTTCAGGTATGTGCGTTAACAAAAGACATTAGATATTAATGTAAAGAGTATCCTGTAGAACAGGGGTTCTTAAATTTATGTAGTCCGAGGCCCCCCTCCTGAACAACATTTTTTTGCGGACCCCATCCCAACATCGTTCTTGAGACTTAATTTCTAGCTCAATAATGAATTAATTATTGAAATAGGGGATGTAAAGTTAATGTCAAAATTGTTTCGCGGACCCCTAGGGGTCCTATGCTGTAGAAGGCCATTGAAACACTATAACACCGCGGATGCGGCTACCAGCGCAGCAAAAGTGGTCCCGCTGGTTCCCAGGAAATCGATCGCCGGTCCCGGTAGTATCGGACTCGCGTGTCGAGGGTCAATCGGCGGTATCGACTGTGACGCATAACGGGTGTCGCGTGCGAAACCGATGTACGAGATAGAACATAGGAAAAACGAGGTGGGGCTAGTTAACGGGCCATTAGACGTCGAAGGGTGGCACGGCAGGGGATAATGGAGGGGGTAGGTAGCTGAGCCGCACCCTTAAAGGCCATCCAATAATAAAATCCGCGTCATTTGGCTAAAAGCTACCGCGAAAGGGGGGTATCTGGTATCAAGGTGTGGCGGGCGACCCTTATCACGCGAGTTCTCCTCCATCGAGTTTGCTCTTGCTCCTCCCGTTTCCTTCCTGTCCGCTCGGCCTCCCGGCGCAACCATACTCCGTGCTCGTTTGTTTTCTTTTTTCGTTCCGTCCCCACCCTCCCTGGGGGATCGTCCGTCACCGCGAGCGGAAGGAACGCGTTCCCCTCCTCCGAGGAGTGCTGATTTTAATTGAATTTTGCAACTAGGCTAGCACCTATAACGGGAAAAGCTGCGTCGAGTCGAGTCCCGAGAGCCGAGTCGAGAGAGTGAGAGAGCGAGAGAGAGTGAGACCATACCGCGGATAGACGACGACTGTCGGCGTTACAATGGGCATTGTTCCGCGACACACCGACTAGCCTGATAATTGTGAATCCGTTCCACATCCGTGTTTCGTAGCCGCGAAACGAACACGCGCCGCTCCGCTCAGCTCGACGCGGCTCGACTCGGCTCGACTCGGCTCGGCTCGGCGCATCGTCCGCGTTCTCATGAATGAACCCCGTCCCAGGCCCAGACAAGTTTCAGCTAACGGTACACGAACACCGGCGTCGCGTTATCCATGCCTCGACCGAAAAACTGCGGCCTCGGAATCCACGATTGCAATAAATAATCCTGGATTGCACTTGTCCGCGGAAGCTCCGATCTAGGATCTTGATAGTCTAGGTTCTTAGGATATACATACATATGTTATTGATGAATCGCAATGTTTTATTTCGTTTCAGAGACATTTGATACGTTCTTACAATCTTCTTTTAATCCTTTCGCTACCGTTGGCACCTGAGGGTGACATTTACAACCCCTAGCTATAGTCAATATTTGGCCACTGGAGAATAGTGTGTACATACAATGAATACAATTTTTCTTTTTCTCCTAGTAGATGATTAACGTGAATAATCTAATATCTAGAATATTTACATTCCCTATAATTTTTGAAATTTTATGAATATGAAATCGGTATAAAACCTTATACAATACCTAAATGTTTAATAATTGATTAGATACCGACGTATTTAATAATGTAAACAATATTTTGAATAATGGTACAGCAATTTTTAGTGGTGCCTCAGAGGGGACAACCGAGTGCAAAGGGTTAATAATTATAATCGTAAAATAAATTATAGTGCAAGGAATTTAAAAAGCTATGCGTGTATTGCACGTGGCAATAGATGCACGATGTAAAAGAGGATTTAAAAGAGATTGTTTAAAAAATTGTTACATACAGTAACAATTTTCCTGAAAGAAGCGCGCTGACGAGAGATGTCTTTCTCAGCGTAGATCTTGGTAGAACATGTACCGCACGCTGTCATGGTTCGTACCAAAGTCTGCGGTCGCGAAGGGGTTAAATTACACGGCCTCGTTATCACGATAACTGCATAAGATGCATAAAAGGTTCGCGGAACCGAAAGACTAGGACGGATTCCCCGCGGAGCATCTCGCCGGCCGTGAAACGGTACAAAACGCAGCAGCCGGGTGTTGTTGCGCATCGACCGACCGCTCTCGGGTCAGTTCGATCGGTTCACGTTGCTCGTACCGGGAAACCGGTTTTCTGCCGATGGGACATTAACACCAGCGGTTCTCCGTTGGTCGTCGCGTGATTTACACGTCGCAACCACAGCCGCGCCGATAGACACGGCCCCGCGGAACAGGCTTAGAAAGTTTCCGCGAGCGCGTGTTATCTGGAGCGAACGAGGGAGGTACTGCCATCGCCGGTACGACACCTTGCACGACACTTTTCTTGGATGTCTCCGAGACACGCGCGCACCCGACACATCGCGACGCGCGAACCTGGACTCTGACAGACGAAATTGCCGCTGACACATTTTTAGACTAACCCGTTCCGTGGGATTTCACAGTTCCGCTTGATTGTCCCGGGCGCAATGCGGATTCTGTTGGCTGACGATTCCCGGGTTTGCCGGAGGGATAACTCCGCAGAATCTTCCACTACTCTCCCGAAGTCAGGTTAAAAGAATCGTTCCGCGATTCTTGAAAGATCGGCAACACCTTTGGAAATCTTCCTGGGGTGCTTAAAGGTCGGGTCATAGAAGTTCAGGCCGGTCGGACAGAATATTGTTACCCAGGTTTGTAAACTATTTTCGAACGGAAATGCCTGCCAGGCTTCGTCCCGAAAAGAAATATCGCAACGAAGCCTGGCAGAGGCATTTCCGTTCGAAAATAGTTGACACAAACCTGGATAACAATATAACAATATTCTGTCCGACTGGCCTGAACTGGCTTGCATGACCCGACCTTAAAAGTCATTCAGAGCCCCTGAGAATCTTCCCTTGATCCTCCAAGAAATTTTTATTTTCCAATGATCCTTGAAATATTCTTGAGCCAAGAGTTTTATATCGATCTTAGAAGGATCGATGAAGCCTTCGAGAATTCAATGATTGATAAATTCAATTCACCAATCATCGAAAAGTATATGAAGCCTCTCGAAATTTCTCAAAGCATTTCGCATTTTGGAGGCTCCCGAGAATCCTTCAGCTCGTCCTCAAAGGGCTGGTAGCGCTGCCAAGGAAGTCGGGCGTCTCCGTAAGGGCAAGGGCGAAATAAATGACCCGATCAACATTCGCGCGAACTACTTTCGAGCGCCGCAGCGTTCTCATTCCTCAAATGTTAAGGTTATATTATGCAGTCCGGCTGATTGCATATACAAAGTCGTAAAACGCAACTTCCGAAACGCGCCATGAAATCCCGCTGCGGTAATGGTCGTTTTTTCTCCTCTTCTGGAAATATCAATACGCCTCCGCTCGAACGGAGCGGCGTGGACACGCGGCCAAGCACGCTAGTTTTCTCCGATTAATTAGTCATACCGCCGGCTAATCGTAATACGTCTGCACGCGATTTCACGTCGTGGAACGAACGCAGTCGCGTTACGGTCAATGGGAACCGGACTGTGGAATACTGGCCAAGTTCGTGACTCGGTCGAATCTCTGCGAAGTGAGACAGAGAGAGAGAGAGAGAAAGAGAGGGAGAGAGGTATAAGCTGAGTCCAGTTAGGAGACTTTTCCCGCAGCCTGTTTTTCCAAAGGAAACACCCGCGGTACACCGTTAATTCCTCCTTATCATTAATGATAGCATATATCTGGATTAGGTGTAACGGGATTAGCCACAAAACTGCAATCCCGTGGCTCGGCCTTTTACCTGCTCCCGTAATTATTATAATTACCGGCACGTTTGCACGCTGTCACGCCGCTGCCACGTATTCAACCATCGCATCGGTGTGCTCAACGCTGCTGCCACCACTGTCACACACTTTTAACGACCGCGATCTCTCGCGCGCCCGTCTCTAAAGAAACTCGAATTAATTTCATTCAGCCTGGTTATTTCAATTCATAAAGAAACCAGTTACTCTTCTTTATTACAGTCCTGTTACGTTTCGCCCGCGGAATGTGGACTATTTTCCGAAACAAATGGTATTGTGCGCGAGAGAGTAAACATTGCAAATAAACAGAACGTCGTTGAAACGATTCTCGTGTTAATATTATCGAAAAATAAATTGGACAGTGTCCAGAAAAGCTTCAACCCTTTGCGAATGATTTTAACCTCGGACGTTTCTTCCGACCTAGAATATTTCCATTTTATACGCTCGAACCTTCTGCAATTTATTAAACCGTGGATCTTAGAATGACAAGAGTGCATTTACTCAGAATTTAAGCAATTTCTATTATATGTGCAAAGAGAGAATTTAGGAAAATTTTGGAACCCGTAATTTTGTCGTATGTCGTAGTTCTAGTGTTGATAAAGTAAATCTTGTCTTGAAGACTTCTTGGCCACCTGAATATAATAATTAGCCGTATCATCAACAATTTCTAGTATTTTTATTCAGCTACTCACCTCGAAGAGATCTTTCGTTAAGGAAAAGAACAGTCCGCGGAAATAGAGATGTGCGTAAGGATCCGTCCAATAATAACAAGTGGGAAAAAACAGGGTGAGGAGTTGTCGAAACGGTTACCAAAGCACCATGGTCTCAGAATTTCACCCGGAGGCATTATTGCACAGCACCTCGGGTCTCCTCTTTCGAAAAGCTGAGTACAGGAGCAGCTCTCGGAAAGCAGGAGCAATTCCAGCAAGACTGTGGATCGTTTGGGAATCGCGTTGCATCCGGACAGCTCGACCGTTGACCCCTTTCCAGGACAACGTTCGCCATCTTCTCGCAATCCTCTACTCGTAGAAACGCGCAAACGCATTGTCCGTCGCGATTTCTTCCCTGATACATCTCCGACAATGTCTCGTACGGATTATTTCCGACACCCTGTACAGAGGCTGCCTCTGGGAAAAAATAATTCCCATTCACCAACGCCTCTCGTTATGGCCAATATTTATTTTTATAAAAATAGGGACTTTAATACGCATTTCAGAATTTTTTTATATTTTTTAAAGCCTAGAACAGTAAAAATGTTAGTCGTCAACATATTGCAGACAGAGAGAGGAAGAGAGAGAGAGTTAATTGCCGTCGCTCGATTGTCTCCGATTATCAAACCGGTTCTCGAATCCCGTAACAGACAAACTTGGAGAGATTATCTTCCGTGACTTCCACGAATAAATTGTATTCCCCGTTGTCTTCGTTCGTTCTTTGAAGTTCGTGTCCCCGAGATCTCGCTACAAACTCGCTGGTTGCCACGTAATAACGCGGAATCTCTTCCTCGATGTTTATGGCGTTCCCTTCACCTGTTGGATGCACGGTAGTCGACCCGGGATTTCGTCTCGCCGAGTCGACGGACTTAATTACCTGCGGATAAATGAATTCGGAAGTCTTACGGCCTTAGTAAGTTCATTTGGATATTAATTTTGAGGACCGAGTTTACCCTGAACTCATGCTTGTTCTGAACTTTGTGTGCAGCCGGAACAGAAATAATGAAAACATTCCGAGATCGGCGATTAGTAGATTGCGTTTTCCCATTCTGATTATTACTGAGTAGTCTGTGAAAATCGGAATTAATAGAAGTTTATGTCATCCGAATAGCTGAGACGAATTTTCTCTCATTTTCATTATTATAGAAAGTCTTGAAAAAGCGAGTTCTCTCCAAAAAATGTCTATTTAATGTTTTCCACGAGGACTCTTCTAGGTATCTAAATTTGCTTCTCGCTTCGATCGTTATAAAATAGTCGAAGAAAATCGTAGTACGTCTAAAAGAATCTATTATCTTTAATTGTAAGAGGAATCTCGTAGAAATCGAAATGAATGGATCGTCACAAAAGACCATACCAAAATGAGAGGTGACGTTGTACGGGGTACATAGAATTTTTCGGCGGTGTAGAGCGAAGTACGAGAATGGTAATTCGCATAAAGGGGTGCTCGGTGCGTTGTCGTCGGTCTGCGCGTCGCAGTCGATGAAGATTTGGAATCGGGTAGCGGTTTAACGAGCTGTCGGGTGTATTTTCGGTGCTCGCCGTTGAGGAATGCGGTGCACGAGGATCTCGCGGTACACCCTGTATATTCCGTACACGCAGTCAGGTGAGCTAACGGTGCTCCGAAGCGGTTAAGTAACGGGCTTCTCCGCTATTTGTCGTTGTACTTTTATTTCACGCGAACAGTCCGGGTTCCACGAATATATATCCGTGCTTCATCGTTCCTTTTTGATTTATCGATACTTTCCTTCTGCTCCCCCTCTCCTCTCTCCGCTCAATCCCTTCTTTTCTCTCCCTTTCTCACGTTCTCCGCCCGTCCGCGTCCGTCCGCTTCAGCAGCTTATCGTCGGAAGAATCGTCGATTCATAAACGTCAGCCGCCGCCGCCGCTGTTTATCGAGATTTTCCGACAAATCGAAGAAGAGACGCCAGGGGTTCATAAACGTCGGCCTTTGTTTTATCGAGATTTCGCAGAAAAAGAAAAAAAAAGAGGGAGGAATACCAGGAAACAAAACCGATCCGAGACAACCGCCGATGTTCCCGTCGAAGCCATCGAAATCCTCGGTTCTCTTTTTACGTTCAAAATGAACGAAGCCGTTTCATTTATACAATTTCTATATTCTTACGTTCGCGGAGGAACAGGGCAACAGGCGTCCAGTACTTCCAAGTATTTCGATAACTCGATTTTTAGCATACCTCAATTGATTCGTTGCCCACGTTCATTGTCAAGATGTCTCTGAAAACTGTACTGTGTACCATGTACTGCTTGATTGTTTTTAAATGAATTGCAAACGTTTTAAATGACACTGATCAAACAAATTTTCCGATAAGTCGAAGAACCGCGCCAGGGGGTTCATAAACGTTGCACAGTGCTAAATGTTTCGATTTTATACAATAGGAACAATAAACTCAAACGCACAACAAGAGTATAACAGGAAATATAATCTAGGGAACTAAACTAAAGGCCCGGAAGGCCGGGCACGCGCGGTTTTACGGGGTAACAGTTTTAATTGCACTTATTGCGAGAAGATTTACTTATGCTAAGGCGGATTTGCTTAAAAATTTAACATTTTGTTTAGTACAGAAAGGCACGAGGGGTAAAAACTGTACATATGGTCTTTGGCTTTTTATTGCAGATGGTTGGGCTTAATATGTGTATTTGTATTTACAGTATGCATAATTTTTCTTAATGACAATCCGAGTCAGGTAAACTAAAAGTAAGCTTTGGAATTTAATCTTAACTAACGCGGGAACTTAATGCTACGGATCTTTGGCGAGATTACAGAATAAATTTTAAAGGCATTGAATTTTCAGAACATTCAACTAGTCTCGGTAATGGATAAAAAATAGAAATAATGAGATATAATTGTTAGAATTATTTGTTTCAGTATGTCTAATAATATGTATGTATGACTTTATTATTTCCCCTTGGGGATTACAATCCTTTTACAAATTCTCTATTCCGCTTTACGCCGCTCTTGCCCTATTATCTCTAATAATATATTTTCTCAATTAAATACGTTTTTCACTAATTGAGAAAAATTATCTTTGTCCACCTAAAATCGAAACATTTGCCACTCTGCGTCGCCCTTTGTTTTATCGAGATTTCGCAAAACAGGAGAAAAGCGAAAAACCAGGAAGCAAAACTAACCCGAGAGGCAAGCGCCGACGTGTCCCGTCGAAGCTATCGAAATCCTTGGTTCGTTTTTTTTTCGCGGTCTTTTTAGACGAACCTTGGGAGTAGAGCGATGCCCGAAAACCGTCCGACCAAGGTCGATATTCAAATCGACGGTAACGAACGCCAGTTAATGGCTCGCCGGTAGCGAAACGTTAACGCGTTCCCAGCTACGAAATTTCGTCTTTGACGTCGACGCGGTTTACGACGCGATCCACGGGCTCTCTATGCACGGGAGTCGGTCGGTTAGAATCAATAATACACTCGGTCTCTCTCTCCTCTCTTCTAGGAGATATGGTAATGTGCCGGCTCGAAATCTAGATTCAGTTCAATTCAGCCTCGTGGAAAGTTTTACCGGCTAGTTCCACCGTTCATTACCACTCGCAGATGCACGAACATTTCAACGCCGCTAGCTAGCTCGCTCGTTTCGCGCCAATGTCGAAAAGTTTTCGCACACGCGCCTGCGTCGTTATTCTCTCCTACGAAAACCGAGGGAATTAGGGGGACAGCTTTTATATTCCCCCGCGAGCTCCCAGGTTCTTCGCCATAATTTTCCGTACGGGACTCACGGAGCCGAGACCGGTTACGATCGCAGCGTGTGGACCTAGCCTAACGCATTGCGATCGCATCTAGCGACGATTATTTTATTAAGTGTTAACAAGTAAATGTTTAGCATATTGGTGCAATGAAATGTATCGTATCCGTATATTTTTAAGGGTAATGCGAATCAATACAGTCAGTCTGACTTTTCCATCTGCCATTTTTCCGTGTATTCACTCGAAATCGTTGTTTTGAATGTGTATTAATAACACACGTGTATTTACATACGCGCACTTTAGAGCGTGTCATTTTTTGTACACGGGTATTTAAATACACGTGCATTAATGCATCCACCCTATTTTTATTTGTATAATTCTTAGAACACTGATATTAATTTATGTATCGACTATGGTTTAAATATCGTATTAAAGTGAAATAGTACACGTCTATTTAAATAACGTGAAGTAGTACACGTGTACCCGTGCATTTAACCTTTTGCCTTATAATGTCGTGTACGACTCGCAGAGTCGGGCAAAAATTTAATCAATGATTGACAATTAAACTCCTACTTTAGTCGTTAATTGCGGTTAACATTCTTTCCAATTGTAATCGTCAATCGGATAATTGATTAATGATTGACTGCTGAAATTTCGAATTGAAATACGAAATCAAAACTGTATGCATACTGAAAAATATGTAAACTGAGTTTAGGTATATTGTCGTTTGAGACAATTATTATATAATACGATCTCTATGCGCCTACTTATTTATGGATAGACCGTGTGGTGATTAACTTCAACAATTGATTAAATCAGTCTTTTTCTTTTTTTAATCAACGATTGACGATTAACTTCATCAATCGATTGAATCAATCCATTTTTCAATGATTACCTTTTTTAATCGTACACATTAATCAATCTTGGTTAAAATTTTAATCGATTAATGTCCAACTCTGATAACTCGTGACGAAGATTCTAAACAGATTCAGATAAAAATGTATGTTAATAATTTCCTTTAAACCGAAATAAAATTCTATTTCGGTTTTGTTAATATACAGCTATTGGAGAACATATAGGAATACAATTTATATCAATATTCTCCTTTTTTAGGAAATTACGATCTACAAAAAAGTTCTAATCACTGAAACCGTAAAATAAATCGTAGGCCAAGGGGTTGAAATGACACGTACTTACTGAAGTGCGTGAAATAGGGATCTCTAGTATTTACCATTTTCGAGAAAAAAAGATCATGTCCTTTCCCAAGCGAAGTCGCGAGTAGTTCGCAGATCCATCGCGCTCGTAACGTGTTGGAGAAATTAGAGACGCGAATGGTTGTCCACGGTCAATAACGTTCGAAAAATGCGAGACGGCACTCGGCGTGTCCTGTCAGCGATGCGTTGATACGCAATTGCCGAGACGCGTGACATTCCAAGGCCAACTACGGCACCGTGTGCGTAACCCGTGTGTCCTCTGACCGCTTCTGCCAAGCACACACGTTTTTCGTGCCCATCGATCCCGTTCCTGTTCTCGTTCGAGAGTATATCATTGCGGCCGAGCGAACGCGAGGATCCCTGAACGTCTCTCTGCCCGCACCGCACGCCGATACCCTAACCCTATTTCCTGTCTCGTGGGACCGGGTAGACGATGCTCTATCACGGAAGGATCGAGGATCGATCGTCGAGCCACTTTGTTGCGAACTAGGATGAGAACCGGCCAGATTGTACTCTTGATAGCGCGATGTATTTTATGGTAATCTCTCTGCACGATATCGGCGCCGATAGAAGCTCGATGGTAGATGGCTGGGTCACCTCTGACCCCGTGATTAATATCCTGCCCTTGATATCTGATGAGTTATTAGTGATAACCGACTTCGTCATGCTCTTAGTTGAATATATGAATCCACGAACCTTTTTCCGAGCTGTTTAGCACGTATTTCGTTAATAATTAACCTCATTAATTATACCTCGCCCGATTACGGCGCTCCAGATTCGTCCTGATTTAAAAATGAATGTTTGCGTTGCTCTGTAAACTGTAGGTAGGTTGAAAGAATATTTTCTTGGATTTTATAGAATTTTTGCGATGTACATTTTGGAAAATATGAATAACGGAACGGAGCGTGTCGTTGTCGGTTAACGAAGCGCAAACGAAACGAATTCAACAATGAATGCCGAGCGTGTGACGATCGTTTTCATCGCGCTCTCTATATTGATTTCAGGGCACGGTATTTACCGTTTGCCAAAGAGAAATTGCCCGGCATCGATGAAAATCGAGTACACCATAATTGTTTTGAACAACGCTCTCCGTTACCCATAAATATTTCGCTTGGTCATAAAATATGTACCCGCGAGACAAATATGTGCAGATTTTCCCTGAATTTCATTTGACCGATACTTTGAGTTAACTGAAATTTGCTCGAACACGGAATATATTTGATCGGCGGCAACATTTGATTGAAAACCGAGAGAGTAGGGTCGGAACCCAGAGGTTTAAGTGCGCTTGGTTGTCTAGTATAAATATACAATTAACTCTGAAAATTACAGCGACAACTGTAGAGCTCCTTATAAATTTGTACAACAGTACAAGCTTTCCTGTGTAATTCTGTCTGTACACATAACAATGAATGAGACATCTGGCGATAAAGACGGAATTCGGATGACTGCAATGGCGGTAATCAGACCGCGCATTTTTATGGGAAAATTGTCCAAGTCGATCGTCGTAAAGGTCTGATAAAAACGTGTTTCCTCTGAATAATTATAACAAGTCAAAAAAAAGGCAGCGACATGTTAAAATGCTTCTAATATCTTTTTTGTTTTGCACAATAAGCAAAAGGAAGTTGCATTCACGGACTTTCTACATAAAGAATAGTCAGACCCCTAGAATACAGAATAAAATTACTATTACTTCCTCCAGCTATATTCTTCTGAATCAGTGTTTGGAACAGTAAATTCGCAAATCCTCGGAGTACTCTCAACTCGCAGACAAGAATTACAACTATAATCGCTAGACTGTAGGTCGGTACACAAACTCTCTCGACGTACTTTCGAACACTGGAATTAAACGGACTGTGCCAGTGATTTCACCAGAGTTTAATTGTACTTGAAAATCTTTGGCGTTTCTTCCAGTCATGGCCGACAGAAACGCCAACATACGCCGTACTTCCGTCCGCTCGTCGACGTTTTCTCCGCGCACAGTCAGCAGAATTAACAATAAACAACGTTCGTGACTGGGAAACATTTCACAGTGGCTGGCACTTAGCGACCAACGGATAAACAACCGCGATAGCCGCGCCAAACAATCCGCGTCAGGATGAAACACGGATTCGACATGTTTCCCGCGATAAAGCGGTCATTATCGCGCGACGGTGGTGGGGGGAGAGAAAAAGAAATTCCCGCGCGGAATCGCGAGCACCGCTTTCAACGATGGTAACGATCAGTGGTACAGTACTCGCGATCGCTGATCAACCCGATGCCCTCGAAACGCGCGAGTGCAGAGAGCAGAGAGCAGCTCCGAAAGGAACGGTGTCGAACGTGTCGCGGTCGATCAGCAAACCGTAACGCGGGGAATTGAATGTTTGCGAGGCACGGAAACAGAGAAAGATAGAGCGAGAGCGTGTGGGAAAGGGAGGAACAGGGAACGTGTCAGAGGAACTAAAAACGCGTTATCGTAACAGCGACGCGACAAACCACGCCGCATCGCGCCCACAAACACGATATATCCGCGGCGTTATCAAGGTCCCTCGCGATCGTTGTGACAATGCGAAACGATAAAGCGGTGGCGGCGGATGCATGCTCCGATTCGAGACCGTTTGATGTCTGCATTACATCGATCTTCCGCGTTGCTACTCTCCAAGCACGGCGAACAAACGCACTGCGCTATTAAGGGGCTCTTCTAGAACGTCATTTCGCAGGCCTTCTTTTCGAAATTTTTCTAAAGAAATCAGACGACCGTTCTGTATCAAGGTTTTGCAGACATATATCCTATCATTTCGACTAGGCAATAGAACTTTTTCAAGCCGAAATACTTAAAATTGTGGGACCCATAATTCCATAAAGAGGGGCATAATTAATCCCTTAAGAGACGCTTCTGGTCTAGAACGTCATTTCGCTAGGTTGTTTGGAAATTTTTTTAAAGAAATCAGACGACCGTCTTGCATTAAGCTTTTTCAGACATATATTCTATCATTGCGACTAGGCAATAGAATTTTTTCAAGCCAAAATACTTAAAATTGTGGGACCTATAATTCCATAAAGAGGGGCATAATTAATCCCTTAAGAGGCCCCTCTGGTCTAGAACTTCATTTCGCTAGGTTGTTTGGGAATTTTTTTAAAGAAATCGGGCGACCGTCTTGCATAAAGCTTTTGCATACATATGTTTTATTATTTGGGCTTTACAGTAGAATTTATACAAGCCAAAATACTTAAAATTGCGGCAGCTGTAATTGCTTTAAGAGAGAGAGGGGGGCATAACTAATCCGTTGAGAGAGTCTTCCGGTCTAGAGAGCATCATTTCGTAGATCTGCTTTTTTGTTGGAAATATGACGGGAACACTGAACATTATAATTATAATAATAAAAAGGATGATATTAAAGTCTTTTCTCTGCGGTTCAATCGGGGAAAAGTAATCACGTCGCAAGCGCGTTCGAGCGATTTCTCTTCCTCTTCGAGAACAGCAGCAAACGGCGAGCTACAGTAGTAAACGGTAGTGCATCGTTGTGCAGCATTTTGCAGCCGTGTCCTGCCGCACGTCCAAAGGCGTGACAATGCCGATTGTAACCGGTTGTACTGCTCGGCTATCAACCGGGAAACGACGAAAAAAAAGGAAGCGTAAAAGACAACAAGCAGTTTCCCGAAAGACAATCGCCACTGTCTGTGCCCCCGGACACTTTACATTTTGCTTGTTGTTGTTCCGACCGGCGACAATGCCCGCTGGTAGAATCGTAAAATCGAAAGTTGTGCGTTTTGTGCTCGGCCAGGCTCTATGACGGACCCGCTCTCCTCGACTTTCGAAAGCTACGGTGATAATATCAGCCGTGCAATCACGCTGCTAACATTAGTTGAAAATGGGATTAAACAGTTCTTGCAAGAATTATTAATGGTATGAACTTGGCACTGAACGGCCGGAGTAAGTTGAAACGAAACGATATCTTTTCATAGTATCATTTTCAGTTCATTCAAGGCGTTGATACAGACGGTACAATGGAATTCCCTTTAGTTTTTAAAGACTGTTTTATTTACAAATGTCGTCAGCATAAATACAGTAATAGAAAATGTATGCATGCATCGAGGATACTTGCATTTTTACTTTATTCTTGTCATAAGAAAGCTTCTTGTCAAAATTGGAATTGGAATTTGCATAAAGATCCTGAAACTCTTTCTATGTTATGATGGTCGTGCATTTTTATGTGCGAGGTTATAGCTTTGTTTAATTTTATGAGCTATCATTAAATATAGTATGAAATTTTGCTGTTTTATGCATTAAATTTAGGTCTGAATAAAATTTTTAGAGCTACAATATCTGATATCTTAAATCTTTACTCTGAAACTAGAAATTGACGCAGCATGGGACAAAGAGTAATCATTCATAACTGTTCTGTGATCTTTTTAGTAGGACATCAAAAATTGTTAATGGCCCAGAGAATAGCCACTCGAAACTATGATATTTTTAGTAGAACTTAAAAAATTGGTAAGGGTCCAACGAACGGGCCATTCTAACTAGTTCGGTGAAATTTTTAGAGGAACATCGAAAATTGTTAAAGGGCCAGGGGCTGGCCATTCAGAACTAGACCTTAGATCCTTACGCAAAAATTGTCAATTACAAAATACTGGAATCAAATAAAAATTGTCTGTATCACTTTCAACCATCATAGCTAATGCTTGAAATTATGAGATAGCTATAGAAAATATCAAAAAGTCAACATGACCAGATTAACATCTTTGAAGGATTAATCCCCAAAGGATCGTCCCTTAAAAAAAATGTAGTAAATAACAAAATATCGCTACCCGTTGGAGTCGAGCTGAGAATCGGAGCGTACCGACAAGAGTTAATTTGTCCAGAGCTGTAAAAAAGCTTGCAATTAAAAGGGCAATTTGCGGAGGGACGTAATGAATGTCGAAGGGCCTCGTCACCAAAATTTCAGCGCCCTCGTATCGCGGGCTAGTTGGCGAAACGATCGATCCTCTCGGCGGCCGCAAGAAAGGCAACGGCAGAGAGCACGGAGGGCACACACCGTATGTGTGTGGTAAATGTTAAAGTTACCATTCGGTGCGCGCCGTTTTGAAAGTCAAACGAGCACGCTCGAGAGTTCGTTGAACCTCTCTCTTTCTCTCTCTCTCCCTCCCTCTCTCGCTATGTCCCTCTCTTTTGCTATTCCGCGCGGTAACACCCGTTTTCACGACCGCGTTGCCGAGGGATTTGGTAACGAATATCTCTTACCTAATGGTTCTTATGTCACTGATTACGCTGCGGACCCATGCTCGCGGTGTGTTCCGCTTCGCGTTCGTAACCGAACCGCTCGCGCCGCCGTCGTTGCCGCCGGGCTTTCCGCCAATTCCACGGCTGGACTATCCCCCATGTAACTCTCCTCTGGTGGGAACTGGGTGCTCGAGTTACCAGCTTCGAGAACAACCCGGCCTCGCGCTCGCACCCATACCCGCGACCGCCTTAACCTGTTTACCCGACTCATTTTTCCCCCGTGAAAACGAACTCGCGTCGCGATGTCGGCTACTGTCGGCTTGCCGCTCGAAGATGACTAACGACGATCTGGGTCACTGCGAAATTCATGAAAGCATCGGGGATGTGTCTACGGCGGACAAAAGCGATCGTCGAGGAACGAGTCGCGGAAACCGATAATCGAACGAATCGACTAACAGCGAAACCGCACCAGACCACTCGACGCGACCCGCTGCGAGTTTTTCGTTTTGCAGTCTGTGCCTACGGTTGCTTCATTTGTGTTACTCCGTTTCCGTTGAAATTACAGTTACTCCGTATCTCGTGGTTTTCCACTGATGCGGACCGGTTTCTTTCATTTCGACTGATGGTTCCTGCAAATTTAGGGGTTGTTAGTCTCTTGTGTCCCTCGCGAGACTAAGTACACGTTGAACACTTCTGAAGATTTGTATTTTGATAAGAAGATTTTCGTTTGTAATATTGCTTTCTAACATTGCAACTTTGATGTCTAATCTCGATGCCCAACAACGGATCATGGCTCGAAATGCGCAAAGCGGTTCTCCAGCAGCCCCTTAACCCAAAAGTTCGGTCATAAACTCGGCCAGAATCGATCGTCGTTGACCGACCGGTGGTCCAGTGAACTAGCCAGCGGGAAAAATCGAATCCCACGAGCCATTAAGACCGGATAATGGCCGGGAGACGATGGTGTGGGGGGGTTTTCGAAAAATCTGGCAACGATTGTCACGGTCGTCTCGTGCCAGATTCCCTCTTCAGCCGCCGCCGCCGTGGATACTCGACGGAGAAAGAGAGTGAGCGAGTGGAGAGAGGAGAGGAGGAATCAATAGGCCCGTATTGTAGCGCGGATTTGCAAGCCGCCGGCGGAAACCTTACGTATTCAACAGTGAGTCACACTTCCAGGAACGTATCCCCAGCCCTCTCTCCTCTCTCTCTCTCTCTCTCTCTCTCTCTCTCTCTCTCTCTCTCTCCTCACCTACGACAATGTACCGCGGCCATTGTTTCCCACCCTTACCAAAATCAAACGCTCTCCCCGGCGTGTGTTCTCTTTCTCTCTGTGTCGAGGCTTCAACCCCATTTTTTTCACCCCTCCCCTTTTCAAACGCAATCACCGTGATTTCCATTTAGGCGTTCGTTTCAGCGCTTCCCGTTCGAGGGCACTAATGACTTCTGCGGTAATGGCTCACGCTGTAACTCCATTGAAAACTGTGCCGTGAATCGAGTAGCCTGTCGATGGTCGCGCTCCCTCTCCTCTTGTATCTCTTTCTCTCCTCGGTGTCCGACCACCGAGCACGATCCCCGCGATCTATCCGCGAATCGGTGATTTATCAATCAACCTGTTGACTCCGACCTCCCGTTTGCCAAGATGAAACGCTCCCGGCCGCTAAGTGCCACGTGGCTGCGAATCATGACCGCCCGAAACTGCGCACGTTCGCTATAATCGGATCTGGACTATGAAATTTCGAAAAGATCCTCTATTTCCATCAATTCTCTCTCTTTTTTTAAACCTTCGAGAGCGACAAAGTTGTTTGAATTTGGTCAAGAATCTCCCCCGAAAATAGAGAACTCGGTGCACTTTTCATGGTACTGTGTCCAGGTTGAAGTTTTCTCCAAAATTGTTTTATATTCTAGGAATGGGAGTTTAGAGTGCAGCCTTCAATGTTTGGAGCGACAACTTTTGGCTCGGATAAAACGAGAATTTATTTTCTAGTAACTGTATTGTTGAAGTTTTATATCGTGTATATTCTTCGATTCGTTACAACCGAGTTTGTAAATGAACGAAGTAATTTCGATGCTGTCAGTGCACTTTCCATCAGCCCATTCTTGGCGCCAATTAAAAAAGTGTTAGTTTAGATCGAGCAGGTCACTGATGAATTACGTATCCTACGTAATCTGACCACTGCCCTGCAAAACCCCACAAACTCGAAGTAATTTCGTTGACGAGGCTGAAGCTGCAAGATGAAAGTTTACTACCACTGCAACCCTTTTAGATCCCCCTAGCGTAATCCTGTTTACGTTAAAGATTCATTTTTGAAGGTGTATGAAAAATCGCGTCGTTCGACCGCGTTCACTGCCGCCTTTCACAATCCTTTCATTCTACTCTCTTTAATGCAATGAACAATTCCTTCACTTCACCGCCAATGCAAAAGTTCCTCTTTTTGTATTTCAATACAATTGTGTCACTTTGCACCTTCGAAAACATTCATAATTAAAAAGCAATTCGATCAACCTATTTTCCTGAGGAAATTAAATCATACACTAATGGAATTAATTCTGGACACTTTTAAATTTTCACTTAAATTTCGCGTTTATTCAAATTATTTAATATATAATCATTTATATATTGTATCCTAATCGTTGTTTTCTAATTTTAGAGCGTCGCTTATATAAAAAAATCAGTAAAAGCCATACTTTTAATATACAATAAAAATTACAATTTCAACACGACACGGCTTTCGAGGTATTCGAAGCCATTTTAGTCGTGATTCACACTTTTAATAACTTTACTAAGGTCCTCACTTCTGAAATGCCTAACTAAAACAATGATGAAACTGTTTGTAAAGACCGTCAAGGCCTTCTTGATTGGTTGTTACAATGAATCCACGGATCCTGTGATTGGCTATTTCACATCATGCGACGTTTCGTGTTGCCAGGCGCAAAAACAAGAATAACAACACAGTTTAGATTTTGTTAAATTAAAATTTTAAAACATTTACAAATCAAATCATGCGAAAATATTAAGTATAAACATTATGGATTACAATAAAAATATTACGGTAGCAATTTAGCGTAGCAGAATATACATTTTTTGCACAAATATGACATAAAGAATATTCTTATTCAAAGTGTCCAGAATTAATGCCACCAGTGTATATCAACCTCTTCAATTCTATGAAACAATAAGAATTATGCTGATCTCTTGTTGCTACAATAATTAAAATAATTGCTTGCCGATATGATGACTACTCGTCTTAAACGTTTAATAATTCGGGCTCAAAGTCTGATGATTTTGAGGGCACGCGGAGTCCACCATAGACGCTCGAACATTTCGTTCTACAGTCGTGACCACGATAAGATAATCCATGTTATTAAACATTTCGCAGCCGTAATGAATAGAGCGTAACCCAGCACCTATCGTCGGACGGGTCTACGGTTTCCTTGCAGATCGAGGTCTCGGAACGAAGTCGACTGTTCCTCGAACACCAGCCCCTGCTAACGTTTAAACGAGCGCTTAACGATTCCGGTTGGTTACAATCAAAGTGGGTCGTAGTTGATTGAAACTGGATCTCTCTCTCTTTCCCTCTGGTTGATTTTTAAATTTCCTCGTAACCGATACACAAGGCTGAGAACACGTAGAAGAGCGCTATCTCCCTGTGTCTCTCTCTCGTTCTCTCTCTCTGATAGACTGGGGCTGTCACAGCTGTTGCGGCGATGCATCCGAATTACCCTTAAAAAGTTCCGTGCCATTCGCATACGCTCCATGCAGAGGCTTCCAGTCCAAACCATTTAAAATATTCGTCCAGAAAAGGCCAGTTTTAGAACGATTTCTTGTAAAGTTTTGTTTGACGTTTGAACAACATGTACAATTTGTCTCATTCTGATAGGAAACAAAATATACCTTCAATTTCAACCAAACAACTTCAATTTTCGTCGAAAAAGGGAAATTTTTTGAATGATTTGCTGTAAAGTCCTTGTCGACATCCGAACAACATGTACAAGACATTTGTCATGTTCTAAGAGTGTAAGAAGTAAAATGGGGTATAAAATGACTCGAAGATTCAGCCTGCGATGCTGCTTTACTAAAGGAAGTCTCCAAGTTGTCCGCACGAGCCGATGACAGTGCAGAAAATGATAAAAAATGATCACTCAAATGCTGTGTAAAGGAAGTCTCCGAGTTGTTCGTTTAGCTGACAACGGTGCAGAGAATGGTCAACAATGGTCCTTTAGATTATTCGTTTGCTGTACCTACAGTAGCGGACAAAAGTTTAAGACGACTATCTTTTGAGTAGATTATCGCATTTTATTAGAGATGCTAAACGTCTAATAGTTCCCAATTGCTCTTAAGTGTCGAAGTTCAATAGAGTATGTTCTGATGGAATTCGATATATCAGTCATCGCAAAGGTGAAGATCTTAATCCAAACTGCACCGTAGGAACACTCGAGCACGGTGGTGGTTGTGTAATGGTGTGGGCATCGTTCTCGCGAAACGGTCCAGGACCAATACGAAAAATTAATGGCATTATGGAAAGGTTTCAATATCTGAACATTATGAAGGAAACCATGATACCTTATGCACGTGAATATATGGGAGACAATTTCATCTGATGATAGTGATGCCAAACATACCTCTAAAATTGTGAAGCAGTACTTTATAGAAGAAAATATTACTGTTTTACCATGGCCATCACAATCACCGGATTTCAATCCGATTGAGAACTTGTAGAACATTGTTAAAAGGAACATATACAAGTATAAATCTGAAAATTTGAGTGACCTCAGAGTGGAACAACATTTCAATAGAACAATGTGTAAAGCTAATTGATACAATGCCACAACGATGTGCTGCAGTCATTAAAAATAACGGTTACCCCACAAGTTATTAACTTTTAAAGAAATTATTGTTACTTATATTAACATAAATATCTTTTTCGTAAATAAGTCTTAAATTAATGTCCGCAGCAAATACAGCATTGATAGTTTCATGCGCATTCTGTCAAACACTGTTTATGTTTTGAAAGAGTCTAGATTGTTCGTAGATAGAGTGCGAATATATGTGTAAATGTTAAGAGCAATTGAGATTTGTTCATCGTTTAGTATCTCTAATAAAATCCGATAATCTACTGAAAAGATAGTCGTCTTAAACTTTTGTCCACTACTATACATCGTAGACAGTGTTAAGTCGGACGACCGCATCAAACAGTTCAATTTCCGAGTTTTCTATCATTTGATCCTGGTAGAGAGAGGGAGAGAGAGAGAGAGAAAGAGAATGAGAGAGGTACAGGCGAGTAGTTTTCCGAGTTCATCAGACCTTGAACGATACAAAGAGCGATGGCCACGGGCTGGGAAAAGAGAGCCGTCCCGAAGGCTTGCGCGTGGAATAATCATCGAACGTAACCGTGGCCTTGGCTGAAGCTCGAGCCGCTTCCGGAAGAGGTTAATACCCGAAACGCATCGCTGACTCTCGGAGGGCTAGAGCGTGTATACACCGTGAATCGCCTCTCCGCATTTTCTACGGTCTCTCGCGCGCGTAGGAACGAGAGCTCCCTGTTCGAACAATGCCTATTTATTTGCCAGATCGTTATCTCGCTTAAAGGTCCAAGACGATCTTTTATGGTCGGCGCGTAACGATCGCGAGCGGCCCGAACCCGGGAGAAGAAGAGGATGACGAACGAGCCCGCGGGAGAAACGGGGGACAGACAGAGACGGAGAAAGAGACAGAGAGGGGACGCCACGGGGCGGTCCCTTTCGTAATCGGTAACGCGTAATTGCCTAATTAGACGCGCGAGTGTATCCCTCTTCCCGGGCAAATTAAACCGAAGACGAAGCGCGGGGTAATTCATTCGTAACGCCGCCCGTAATTTGTTCTGCTATCTTACCGGCGACGATCGTTGAGCAAACGCGACGGTTACACTGTTACCGAGATCGCCGCAAAGATTGCGGGTCCTATTGATTCTTCTATTAAAAAATATAGCTTGCACTATGAGGCACGCTCCTTTTCCAGCTCTGATGAAATTTAGGGGACGTTGTTCGGTTCTGAAAGGGTTCGCTGGAGAAATCTGTGCTGTAATGTATGCAGTATCTAAAAGAAGTGAACGGAACATCCAGCTTTTAACAATTTCATACATTTTATAACTTAATAGTTCAGTCCGTTTAGCTTTTAATTAATCGCCATCCAGTTTACTTTTTATGTCTATATGCAACCGTGTAATTAAAAACTAATTTAATAGCTATGCTAATACTTGTATTTATGACTCTTGTACATGTACATTCTATGTACTGCAAGCTGAATCTAATTATTGTCGTTCGTAGCTGCAATTATATCTGTTGTTGTATCAAAGGATCTAGTCGGATTCATTTATATGCCGCATTTACATGCAGAATCAAAATTGGTTACATCAATTTGCAAGAACTGGGCATCTATTCGTTTTTACCATAAAATCCTTAGTCTAGTTATCCGAGGGTGAAATGTGGGTGTGGAAACCCCTAACTTCGTAAGAGCTCTCCTCGTTTACCATCTCTACGCTGTTCAAATGAATCGAAAAGCAAGTAGCAAGCGCATAGTACCTTTTATTGACGTCGAAGAGTCTGGTCTACGTCTGGAGCACTCCCTGCGAGCTGGAATGTCTATTCTCCAGTAATAGCAAAGTCGTTAACTCTGATGCTAGGATCAACGTGACCTAAAAGCAGCCACTTTCTCTTGATTGCAATTTTTCTCGGTCAAACGAATTAATTCAATGTTAACACCTTGTATAGCACTGTATAGTGCATGCAAGTCGATAACTAGATCTTTCCCAGAATTGAATGATCACTGTGATCCAATCTCACTCTAAAAATACAAATCTTTCAATTTTAATGCTAAAATCCTCTTTGCAATAAAAGCCGTACGCTTCACCGATCCGAGTCTCGGTTTTCCTCAACCATGATCATCCTAAGCTCCAATAAAAGTCTTGCCGTAAGAGCATTTATCTTCTCGGAATATCAAAATCTTTAGTCCGTGATCCGCCGGGATCTGCAGTGACAAGCGTGCAAGCAAAAGTTTATCGGGGAAAGAGAAAATGCGATGATATCGTCGCACGATATACACACATCATGCTAGAAAGAGGCCTGAGCGTGTCGCGTATATCAAGGTAGAGGCAGGGTTGCTGAGAATCGATCGGCCAACAGCTGGTGTAGGATTAACTTCGTTTTCACCGGAGGAATTTCGTCCCAGGTTTCTCGGTTGTCTAGCGTGGCCTGCCTTAGTACGGAGAGTCTGGGAGGTTTTTCTAACGCTCGAGGAGTCCGAGGCTCTAAGTGGCCAGGCGGCGTCCAAGGTTGAACGTCCGGAGGTTCGAGCGGAAGTGGGACCGGAGGCAGACAAGAACAACACACGCGACTCCTCGGTCCCCGATGTTTGTCCCGTCCACGGTCAAACCGTAGCCGCGTTTGTCGGTCAATTAGAGTCCAGAACGAGTACCGGTAACATAGAGGCGAACGGTTGTCGGTGAACGTCCGCAGGGGGTCGTCGACCCGAGCCAGAGCCGAGCCAGAGCCGAGCCAGAGCCGTGCCCGGCCTTAGTCGTCGGCTTTAACGCCGGCTTCTACCGCAACTGGAGACTCGAGTAGCGGCTCCAAAACTCCATTTTCTGTTGTCAAACGAAATCCCTTGCTCTACGATCTCCTCTACGTCTACAACGATAACTTCTTCGTTATTTAAAATTCCCTGGAAGAAAAAGAACATTTTTCTAATGGTTCAGATTTAAGAAGAAATGCATAACGTACCGTATTTAGTAGATTTTGTTTGACTTATTGCTGCATCGAGGCATCGTTCAGCAAAAACTTCCCGAAAATTACGCTTTTACTGGAGGTTCGCTCTTTAACTCGTTGAGCGTTCTCTCTCGCTCACTCTCCAGGTCTCTCGATCCTCTCAGTTCCACGACCTTGATCCGAAACTTTCAAGCCCCGGCACCCAAGACATCCTCCCTCCACTTTTTTTCCACGTCCACGCCTCTCTGGCACTCCGGTAACAGGAGAACGTCTCGTAATCAGGCCGCGAAGCATCGAGATTACGTTACCGCGAATTCGAACGATCAACGACTCGACTGCTCCGGGTCCTTAGGCGCCTTAATCTCTGTCCGAGCGATTGGAGTTCTGCCCAGAGTTCCTCGGTAAACGCTCGAGAGAGCATTGTCGAATAAATTAAGACGACGGGGACGAGCTGACGTGGTTCGTAATGGCCTGCCCTTTCCCTCTTACTCTCTCTCTCTCTCTCTCTCTCATTCTCCTCTCAACACCCTCCAGGTTTCTCTAGCCGAAAATTCACATGCGATATCGTGTGACTACCAGCTGTTCGCTCGGAGTCCTACAGTCCTGTAGATTCGCCTGATAACGGCGTCGCGCTGGAATCCAGAGATCGATTCCTCGACCCCGGGACACGCTGCTACATCGTTTCGGTTCTTCCATTCGATAACAGGAAAATTAGCAACCTAACATGCTCGAACTACGGTGAAAAGCACACGTCTCGCGCGAAGTAGGTTCTACATAATTTTTATCTGGGCTTTCGATCGATCCTCGAACTGTGCAGGTCCTTTCGATGACGATCACAGATTTATTTATTGAATTTGTCCGCGTTGAACAAGCGAATTATCTGTGAGTAATGTTCTGAAGCCCGTGCTAAGCATTTCTGAAAACGGCGATGTCAATTAACAAGACAAATGAGCCGTTCACAGGCCAAACCGATTAACCGCCATTCCATTTTTTTTTTGACATCCTACTGCCAAAGCGGTTGATTAATGCTGCACATTTTACATTTCAAACAAATTTCCTTAACACGTTCAACGCCATTGTACTGCTTAACAATGGTTATCATAAAATGAATGGCACGTTGAACCATTAATTTATTTCTGCCGAAGTTAACTTTCACCCCCGTACGCAGGAATGTTGAAAACAAAGTAATTTCAATTGCGAAGTAGCCAGCAAGCAATAACGAAGTTTTTATTTCGATGTTTCAGCAATTGTTCCGAAGCCAGCCGCAAGGTGCGACGCCTCAGCAGTTGCAGCTACTGCAGCAACAGCAACAACAACAGCATCAGCAACAGTACCTGGCCGCGTCTCAGGCGCAGCAACAGCAACAACAGCAGCAGCAGAACTTCCCCACCGCGCCTTACACCGTGATCAGCGGCCAGGAGCCTTATGTGGGTGCGTTGATCGCCGGAGCTCCGCCGCCGGTGGTGCCACAGTATTATGGGGTGGCCCCATGGGTTTACCCTGCGGGGTTGTTGCCGCAAGCACCTCCGCAAGCGGCCGCACCTCCGCCACCGAGAAGACCGCTGACACCATCCTCGGCCGCAGCCGCTGCAGCCGCCGCCCAAGACACTGCAAATAATTTGGCGCAGACGGTAAGCGGCTAATTAGTCTGTTTCTCTGCCCGTCTGTCTCTCTCATTCTCTCTTCCTCTCTCTGTCTCCCGAAGTCATCCGGCCGCTCGCACGTGTTTAGAAATAAATCCTATTGTCGGCCCTCTTCGTTGCCTCTAGCCGCCGATACACTTCTCTGCCTCTCTTTTCCGCGACGAAGATCCTTCGCCAGCGATTAAATATAAACCGCGAGCAATTTAACAGGCCGTTAATGTCACCAAGCTTCTGCGCGAGTACCCCGCCGCCCGCAAAAACTGCCGATTCGATATTCGGGCTTCGGGAACGCCAGAAACGTCTTAACTTGTTCGACAATCCATTTTGTTTAACCAAGCAGTGACCAATCGTTTGTAACGATCGTGTGTGATCAAAACTGCTCTACATAATACCATTAGTTACAAACTAATTACTGTTTTACTAAACGGTGGACGAGGTAAAACTTCCAATATTTTAAAATTTTTTAGATACCTTCATTGTTCTATATTCTACCTGCTCATTTTTGTCATAAAATCGACAGTCTAATTATATAGGGGGTTAACGATTTAGAAAAGCGTTGTAAAAAGGAGCTCGCTTTCTTTACATTCTTTATGTGGATTTTTTTATTATTATTATATTTATTATAAACGGACCGAGGTCCTTTCACACAAATGTTTACAATAGAACAGAGACTTAACGTAAATTAACTAAGAAGAGACATGCACAGAAACATAAATAAATAAATTCTGTCATAAATAAATAGATTTTGTCATCGCTTGTTACCACATTTTCTTTTTCGAGTTATTAGATATTCTAGCAGAACCAGTGTATCTTCGTTTGTCTTTCAGAATTTTAATCGGGATGCTCGAATTGAAAGAAACGCAGAGAGGACGAGGTTTACTGAAATTTTTACTTCCCAGTCTTTTAATCGAAAAATTGTCAATGTTTTCGGTGACATTAGTTTCACGTAATAAACTATTAACTGCACAGATGTCTGAAGTAGCGTCAGATTAAACAAAATAATATTGTGAGATCTTCTATTTCTTTCGGCTAGCTCCTCTAATATGTCCTCTTCAGAGTAGTTCGTTTCAAATTAGAAACTCTATTATTTAGATCCATTAAAGAGTTGTTAAGTAATTTAAGATTCGATTGAAAAACCATCAGCTCATTTTCTAGTTTGGAGAATGTAGTGTCTAGCTCAGAATAAGTACATCGATTTTGTTCAACAAATTATCATTCGGTGATATTACAATGCCGTGAGTTGGTGCGGTAGGCGAGGCAGTGCGTGTCAGATCATCTCCGCAATTTAACAGCTTTCCCTTATAAAAGGGATGCTGAGTTCTGTGAACACAAGCAAGATGTGAAGCAACGTTACAAGATCTACATGTGACGGGCTTTGCTACTGCTTTGCCACATCCTTTGCACATCAGCTTTTTCGCTTGAGACATATTTACTCAATTTGTATGCAGATTTGTATACAGATATTGAAGGCTTGAGTTGTTTTTGTTGCAGGTTCAAGGCCAGTATCAGGTAATACCGGCATACTACGACCAAAATGGTTCCATCGTCATGGGAGGTGTCCGGGGGCTCAGCTCCGCAGCTACCCCCATGAGATTAGTGAGTCCTGCGCCTGTTTTGGTGAACAGAGCCCCATCGCAACCACCGCCGGGACCACCGGCACCACCACCGCCGAGTCTATACTCTCAGCCAACACCTACGTCCCACAGCAACGCCACGCCCGGAGAATGTTTGGGTAAGATCCTAAGAGTCCTCGATCCTTGAGCCGGGATCCAAGTGTTGTAGATACGTGTTGTTCTCTCCCCGACGTTTTTCCTCCGATCCCGCAAGCTCGCGATTTTGTGGAGCCTGGGACCAGACGCGAATTCAAGGACATCGATGAGTACCACTATCAACCTGCTAACTGGTTCATGGAGACGTTCCATCTTTGATATCCGAGGAATCACCGATTTCCCGATAAGCTCCGTCGTGTATAGAAACGCTCATACATTGAATTCAACATGAAACGTGAATTTAAGATTCTTGGTGGCTGACAACCAAGTTGTCGAACTCGCAACTATTAGCCCTTTGCGGTTCTAGCAACCTTTGCTGTTGCGTTCCAGCTCGCGTGCATTTGCTAACTGTATTCGGACAGGTAAAATTTTTTGACATGCAGTACTGCAGGTTTTTCATCTAACAGTATGAAAACAGTATCTCTATTTGTCCATAAAACAATCTCGAGATCACTGTGCACTGAAACGAAGAGGTCGTCATTCGCAGTTTACATAACTTTTATACCTCTCTCGCGTTACTGAAGAGGAATCTGAATAAATTATGCGCAGTCGTAATACTGTAATAGTCGTGAAATCATCGCCATCGATGAATAACCGAGGAAATTCTGATTTGTCGACGGTGAGACTAGCTTGGACATACGAAGACAGGACCGCAAAGGGTTAAGTTGGCCGTGTTAACGAGCATATATCTCTATTTCCGTAGATTCACGGAATGAATCCACGGTTTCGGCCGACGGTGTGTATATTTAGCCATAAAGACAGACGAAATCAATCCGTCGAGCGTTCCGACAAGCGCTGCAACGGTGTTCTCGCGCTAATAGGACTTTACGAGGCGATAAAGTCCAGGAATAAGTTGCCGAATCAACAGGAAAACGTGTTGCTCGCGCGTATTCGCACGGTTAGCAGGCTCTGAAGGAGGTCTCTATATCGGCGTCCTGGTCCTCGTATACATATTATGTACATACATGCATGGCGCACTGTGACGTCGAGATGACGACACGATGCATCGAGGAGGGCGCACGATTAACCCTTCAGTGACGTATGCATAGTACGGAATCTAGTTTAAAAATTTCATACACGAGGTCTGTACGGCTATGTACCTCCTATCTAGGTACCTATTACTGGATGCTTCTGATGTACCTCCCTATCCAAGTACTATCTTTTTTTTTATTTAAGGGCGGTGGAAAAATGCTGTTACGCACACCCCCTAAGATGAAATTTGGGAGGTAGTGTTGAGCTTTCCCTTTTCCCTTCTTTCTTATCCCTAACAATACCCATTAAAACCACACCGCCCTAGACTTACAACCCCTTTACTTACTAACGTCCGGCGTGGGTAGAAGTAGGATCCCGCTACTCGCATAATCTCCTACTTCTACTTGGACGCGTCATCGCCGGATCCATCCTTCACAGAGGATTTACTCAATTCCGGATATCCAAGTACAGTAAATCCTCTATAAACGCAACAAAAATATCCCATCCACTATGTAATCTGATCTCGGCTCGGGTATATCGGTGTAAACCACTACTAATGCGACGCGGAGTCGCAGTCGCTTCGGCCTCGCGCGGTCTCTCTTTATACGCGCTGTCCTCTACGTTCGGCTCGGCTTTTGGAGATAAAAAAATAGCTACCCTGTACGGTAGATGCGATCAAATCCCCCCGAGGCTGTCGCGTCTATAGAGAATTTACTGTACTATCTAGTACCTACCTAGATGCCTCCCGACGTATAGAAAACATCAGCGAAAAGTCTGAAAAAGTCAAATTAATCAGCACACTGTGATAACATCTTTAACGCCGTATGTAACGTCCGGGGAATCAAGCGTCGTCCCTGAAGGGTTATAGTTTCCGAGTAACTTTGTTGTCTCTGTTTTGTCTGTACATACGTGTGTATACAACCGTAATTAACCTCGTGACTAAACAAGTAAAACAGACGAGACAAGTGAAAGAAGGAGAGCAAGAAAAGGAATCGAGGAGAAATATAAGAGAGCGTTGTTAGAGTATCGATGTCGATATACCGGAAGCGTGTTGTGCGTGTTTTGTATGTGTTGCGGAATGGCCGCGCTATTTAGGCTTAAATAGACGGTGTAAGGTCGGTAAGGCAGATTAATTGATAACTAAGAGCGTGTGTGGGTTGCGGGGTTTCGGTGCAGGTCTGGCGGCGTGCAGTGCAGCAGCGGTTGTTGCACAAGCCCAAGCGGTTGCGGTACAACAGGCGCAGCAGGGATCAGGACTGGCCGCTGGATTAGCGGCTCTGGGATACGGCGGCTCCCCTCTGGGAGCACTGGGCTCGCCGGCTCAGCTGCAGAGCACAGGTACTCACAGACTAGCCAACCCTAGTTTGCTACAAAACGAGGAATCCTCGCGAGAGCGAGCCCTTTTCCCGGTTTTACAGGCATTCGACGGCCTCCTCGCCACACCCCCTTACTTTCTCTGTGTACATATACCGTATTTGCATGCCTCTCTTGCGAGATCTCGTTTGTCTTTTGTCAATCTTCTGCCATCTTCGACTCGTACACCCTGTGACGTCCCCTGTTTCGTTTAACCCTTTGCGGTCCACGAGAAACCTTGTATTTTTCTGTCGATGTCCTTGTAGAGCGTAAAAAGACACCTTCAACGATTTCAACACGTTCGCTACCATTTTCAAACTCGATCACTCGCATCATATATAATTACAGGAAAAATTTTCGCTGGCATCGCTCTCAAAATTTATAATATACTGTATATAAACATAATGCGTAATCACACTGGATGTAGGATCGCAAAGGATGGAAGTATTCCTGTACGAGTAGTCGTCTTTCCGGATTTTCTGTAGAAAAACGTGTGCAGTTTTCTTTTTTAACGTTAACGGACCTTGTAAAGTACACACCCGTCGCGAAGAACAATAATATTATATTTTGAAGACAGTCAGATTTGTAGAAAATACACCTTTTGAGATACAGATTTAACTAAACGGACTGCAGACTCTATACATTTATCACCTATATTTTGATTTTATGCATTTATGATGGGAACGAGTAGGTGTAATTTAAAGCAGCGAGAACATTAGAAGAATTTAAAAAAAAGAAATTAAATTTTTATTTCTCCCCAGTTTCTTGCGAAAGTATAAAAATTTTGACTTTGCTTTCTTTCCGAAAAGTATCTTGAACTAAATCAAGTTAAAATCCAGTAAAATTTCGTTGATACGAGAGAAATAATGTTTCTCAGTTTTTCGCATACAACGGCCCGGGGCTCGGTTTTTCCAGGGCTAAGAAACTGTGAAGGAATCGAGAACGTTGAAGCTTCTAGGCCAACTTCTTCCACAACAACAGCTTCTAGGTCCCTTAAACCGGAACCGGGACCGCGGCGAACCCGGTCAGAGGGTCCATTGATTCTACTAGAGTCTTCAGAGTCTTCGTCTTTGTTCGCAGGTCTGGGTCTCGGCGCTTCTTCAACCGCGCGAAGAGACTCCTTCGATAGAAACACGTCCGCCTTCAGCCCCAGCTTGGAGTACAGCCGCGCGAAGTGGCCGCAGAGTTATGGCGCCTTAGGTAACTATCATTTTTCACTTTTTTTTTTAGAACAGAAGAATAGACACGTTCCACGTTGAGAGGGTTGGTCGGCCTCTAAAGTTGCCATAGTCAAATGACCTATTCGACGTATTTGCAACGGTGATCGAAACTCTTCGTAATCCTGCATAATATTCGTTTGGAGGTCCACGTGAATTTACAAATACAGTAAAGTCCCATTCTAAGTCCGGCTATATACCCACTATATATAGTATATGTAAACATATGATAAATTGTACGTTATGCTTTACATGTACAGTAAATATGGGCCAAATTGTATCTTGTTTGGTGTCATTTTAATCAGAAAAATGTCGCAAATGCATTGGTAAAATTTCATTAAAAATAAGTGAAAAATAAAGAAGTTTCAGTATTGCACTAGTATTGTCTCACCGGTACTCTTACTTTTTGTTGCGCCTTCGGCCGCGCGGTCCATGTTTACATGCTATCCTTTTCTACGTTCGGCGCGGTCGACCAAGCCACAAAAAAATAGTGTCCGATCCCGATCTATGTCACAACACAGAGCCGAAAATTGACTTAGAATGTGACTTTACTGTACTTGACATTTTTGCTAGACATAGGTCTCACCCTAAATTTTGGGGGTAATTTACGCTCCTTCGATTCGATGACCAACGGAAGAATGGCGCGTCTAATAGTGCGAACGTTTTGTGCCGGAGACTGGAACGTTTATCCTGTTTATAGGTACGGTAACAGCGTCGCCAAGCCCATTAGGATTATCCTTAACACCGCCACCAACTTTGGGAGGATCTTTGGGCGGACTGGTCGGCGGGGCCAGCCGAGTGTCCGCCGCTCCTGGGGCCGAGGCGAAGTTCCGTGCCAGTGCTGTTCCAACTTTAACAGCTAATGGAGTTTTCGGCTCCAGTAGCTCCCTTTTCCCTAATTTGGTAGGCAAACCCGGCCGTGGAGGCACCACCAGCATCGGGGACAAAAACGCTGGAGGACGATCACGTCTACTCGAAGACTTCAGGAATAACCGGTACGTTCTTTCCCGCGGAATTAGTCGAACGGCACAGTGTCTCGGAGTGGTTTATCAGTGTCTTCTGCTTCAGGTTCCCGAGCCTCCAACTACGAGACCTGGCAAATCACATAGTCGAGTTCAGTCAAGATCAGCACGGCTCCCGTTTCATTCAGCAGAAATTGGAACGGGCTTCGGCCAGCGAAAAGCAGCTCGTGTTCCAAGAAATCCTCACCTCCGCTTACTCACTGATGACAGACGTTTTCGGGAATTACGTTATACAGAAGTTCTTCGAGTTCGGCACGCCGGAACAAAAGTCCACCCTCGCTCAAAAGGTAATTGACAGCCCCGCGTTCGTTTGTCCTCTTCAGTTAGCTTGCTGGGGAATGTTCGTGTCCTGCTCCTAGAATTAATGCCACGTTGCAAAATTTTGTTTTAAATTATTAGCAATATCAACGTGTTCGTGCCAATTTTGCATTTGGGTGATGTTTCAACACCCTTGCATCCCGATTTTCGAAGACAATGTCTGTGCGAGTGAATATTTGTGAACAGTCTATTTATCACCTTCAAAGTATCGAGTAACCAGTAACGCGAGAAACAGTCTCCTGTAATGTAATCCAGCAACTTTTTTCGAGACTATCATTTAGAAGAAAATTACTAAGCTTCTATCGAGCACGGTCGTTAAAGAGCCTATTAATAAGCTTCCTAAGAAAAAGGATCACATTCTCCTTAACGGTTAATGATCAAGAAGGGTAACAAAATAATCCAGTTACCCTATATTGTAAATACACCTTCAGCCTCGTTAATACAATGAAAAAGTAAAAGACCATTTGGTTTCCAGCAAGTTGACAGAATGTAGAAAATGATGATTACGTTTGCGTGTCAACTGATTCAATACGGTGATCGATACCTTCCGATTTCTGACCGATCGCGGGAAATTCGCTTTGCCGGGCTGTAGGAACGTTTGCTACATTTGTGTCTTCGTGTTGCATTAGGTTCGAGGACACGTGCTGCCCTTGGCACTGCAGATGTACGGTTGTAGGGTGATTCAGAAGGCTCTGGAATCGATCGGGCCTGAACAGCAGCAAGAGATAGTCCGGGAGCTGGATGGTCATGTTCTGAAGTGCGTCAAAGATCAAAATGGAAATCACGTGGTGCAGAAGTGCATCGAGTGCGTCGAGCCACGGGCTCTGCAATTCGTGATCGGCGCATTCGCCGGCCAGGTATACTCGTTGAGCACCCACCCTTACGGCTGTAGAGTGATCCAACGCATTCTTGAGCATTGCACTCCTGAACAAACCCAGGGCATCCTTCAAGAACTGCATGCCGCCACTGATCAGCTTATTCAAGATCAGTATGGTAATTACGTTATCCAACACGTACTCGGTAAGTGAAGCTTTCGTTGGTACAGCAATCCTCCCAACTCGAGCACACCTTAAATAGCTGGATTACTATTAGACAGATTTTATGACGATTTTATTCTATCGATTATTGATAATGGTAAAAATTGTCGGAGAGTTTAGTTATTACGTTATCCGTAATAAGAAAGATATTTAAAGTGCTCTGGTTAGGTGGGATACTCATTATACTATGCAGAATGAAGTAATCTCGAACTACCCGATTTGCAGAACACGGAAAACCAGAGGACAAGGCGCAGTTGATCAGCAGTGTAAGGGGTAAAGTACTTACTCTGTCGCAACACAAATTCGCGAGCAATGTTGTTGAGAAGTGCGTGACTCACGCAACGAGACAGGAGCGTGCCGTGCTAATTGAAGAAGTGTGCGGCTTTAACGACAAGTAAGTTATTCTTTAGAAACATCAAAATGACTCTCGTCTCTTGACAAACCTCCGGTCAGACTGGATTGTGGATTTCAAAAGAGTTACGACAGGATCAGTGACTCTAACGTAGAGATCCACAGCCCAGTCGAGTAGAAAGGCTCGAGTAGAATGATGACTAATGACTTGTTGCGAAACAGCGCGTTGAACGTGATGATGAAGGACCAGTATGCCAACTACGTAGTGCAGAAGATGATCGACGTGGCAGAACCGGCACAGCGGAAGGTGCTGATGCACAAGATCCGCCCTCACCTTGGCAGCCTGCGCAAGTACACCTACGGGAAGCACATCATTGTCAAGCTGGAGAAGTTCTTTATGAAGACGGCGTCGGCGATGGGCGTCGCAACGCCAGCCGGTGCTTCGAGCGGCGGTGGTGATCTGGGTCCGATCGGACCGCCTGCTTCTGCTGCTGGCCCAGTATCGACGCCAGCTCAGCAGCCAACGCAGGTCCTGTAAAAACGTGGGTCTCGGTCTTGGTCTGTGGTCTCGGTGAGCAACAACTGCTTGGGATCCTCGTATGTCTTATAGGGACAGAAGAGAACAAAACGCACGTACCGACAAGAGAGACCTACGTAAATATTTATTGCAACGTATCTTATATCGCCATTTTTATTTATAATGGACGAGGACAACCGAGAGAGGACAAGAGATAGATGATGTTCTCCACAGCGCCGCGCCCGCTCGTTCCAACCCGTTCGCCCTTCTTTCCTACCCGAGGAAATTGTAAAGCCCGACTAACTATAATCGCGATTAAGACGAGACTCGACATTGAGGAAAGGAAGAATTACCGAGATGATTTTTCTTATTTTTGCAACACAGAAAAAAATTGATGAGAAGCAATGACAGTGCGAGAGAGAGAGGTAAAAAAGAAGGAATGAGAGTGAGAGAGAGGACACGTTTGTACAGAATTAAAACAAAAGAGGAGGGCGATTATTGGGCCGCGGGGCGCGACGTCAAGACACACGGATGCTTCAGGAGAGTCGTACGCGTGTCAGAGGAGGAGATCGATTTTTGTAGAATAACGTTAGAGGTGCAGTGCATTTTTTCTATTAGTAATCTAACGTGCTGCCGAAGAGTTATTGTATTCGTAGCGAGTCGCGACCGCACGCGTGTGACAAGAAGCGTCGAGCGTGTCGCCGACGCGACGGTTGCACCGAAACTAACGTGTACCCTTGAGAACCAAGTTTCTTGGAGTACGGCTGGAGACAAGCATATCGAGCTTGAATCGTGAACAAGAAACTACAGTGCTGAGAGGACTGAATGTCTTGTCACCGCTTGTTTTGATTATTTTTTTCTTTTTAATCGATCAGTTTCAGACATACACACAAAGCCAAAACACGTAACTTCGCGTGGAAAGAAATATTGCGAAAACAGAAACCACACAGCACGAACAAAAAACACGTTCCGACGACTTTTTTTTTTAAACAAGACGAAGAATAGAGAAAAATACTTTTATCCCGCCACAAATCCCCCCTCTCGTTTTGCGATTGGAATCGTTCTTCGACTAACATGTCGCCAAGTTATATTTATCGATCCTTGTCGAAACTCAGCACTCTGTCGAGGGAGCGTACAGAGCTCTGGCCTCTGGCAAAACACACTTAACCGACAACAAGCAAGCAAGTAAACAAAAAAATATAACGTAGAAAAACCGCGAAAAAGAGTTAAGAGAACAGCAAGACGAGGACAACGCGCGCGCTCTTTAAGGGTAAACGTTTTGGACTCGGTTGATGAACAGCAAAAGGTTCGAAGAGGTGGAAAAAATTGTGTTTAGACAGCTAGGATAGATCTTAGAGCTGCATGCATTTATATCGAGTTGTAACGTGAGTGCGATGGCCGTAAACTATATCCATGCACGAGACGTATTGGTCGCGAGCGTGTACCGGTGAATTGTAACGCCTTCGCACGCTGAAAGTAGTATTATCCTCTCGAGTGTGTCCGGTACACGCACGCCGTTACGACCAACGAATCGGTATCGGTTCAGATTCGATAGATGGTTAGGAGCTACAGATACGTTGTTTAAAATCTAGCATAGCGTTTGACATGGGAATGAAGCTGAGTAACTCAGACCTGACCGCTGATCTGCCCCCTTCCCCCCTGTCCCCCTTTGATTGCTTCAGATTGTTCGTGGAATCAAAAAAAAAAAGAAAACGACAATTGCAAAAGAAAGGATATATATATAGATATCTATTATGCATATATACGGTGTAGGACGTAACAGGAAAGGAAAAGAAACTGTATGGAAAAACAACCGATTTCGTTTTTCTCGATTTAGGAAGGAAGCTTTGATTTTTTTCGACAAAAACTAAACGGATCAGTATAGAAAAAATTTCTTCTCGATGATAGAGAATCTTAGCAGAAAGGACGGAGTATAAAGAACGGATAAGGAAAGGAAAGAAAAGGAAATGATAGGAAATGACAGTTGACGAAGTAATAATATTTAACAATGAGGAGAGACATCAAGTCGTCAGCACGGTTCTCCTTTGTTCGTTTTACGTTTGTCGCCTTTGAGCGCGGAGCATTTTTTTCTACTCTCTTAAAACGATCCTTTTTACATCCCCCTATTTCTCCCCTCGAATCCCTTATCCACCTTGCTCCCCTACACACATCCCCTTTGAATCCTTCTCCCAGTATCCTCGCTCCCTCCCCCTCTCTCCGTTCCCCAACGATCCTCGAATTTTGTAAATTGTGATATAAATAAATAACAAATGTGTATAGGTACGACGTGACAAACCCTATCGTGAGGAACCGTAAATTCAATGAATAATTTTATTTTTCACGGGAATTCTCTCCTTTTTAACGGACTTTGTGAATATCGTGTATTATAATAATTACTAATTATATTAAATTTAAATATGATTTACGTTCTAATGCTGCTGACCCTCGATCAACATACGTTATATACATTTCCCTTTCACCTACCGCAATTAGAATGGTCTGGTCCCACCCCCCTCTCCCCGTCAATCCCGCCCAACCCTAACTAACCATCCCCTCTATCCAGCTCACCCCGCACCCCCTCGCCCTCTCATGCAAACACACATCGTTCCAGTTGTAAGATATAGACATTTTTTGACAAAGGAGACGCTCTAGAGGAAAGAAATCGTTTACCATTCGGATATTCATTCGATTCACCGACTCCCTGCTCCCTCAACCTCCCCATAGCACCTCCGTAGCCCCCATTTTAAAAGATCAAATCAAGCAAACCGCAGCCCCACCGCAAACCGCGGTGTTCTTTGAACGTAACCGAAACCCTATTGTACATTGTATAAAACGATAAACGCGTTCTCGAAAGGAAAAAAAAAGGAAACAAACGCACGAGAAAAGCGTCAGGAAATTCATGTTCCAAGCGCGTGTGTATCTATATCTCGTTTCGCGCAGCATCTCATCCCCACTCACATACTCGCACAGACACACATACATACATATATACATACATACGCGTTCAGACACGTCTAAGCGCGTGTGTGCACACCGAAGCATTTCGATTTGTATATTTCACACCGATCACACCCATCGCGACGGTTGGAAAGAGCGCCTCTCAGCTGTTTTCAATTGCATCCGAACCAGTTTTCCCCGAGTTTTCGTGGTTTTCGTCGATCCCCTTTCTATTAATCATTTTAACGCGGTGACTATGGTCCTGAAACCCAGTTGATTTAGAGTATAAGTCCAGGTTTGTTCAACTCCTCTTTTAACCGGTTGAAATTTTATAAATTACATTTGTTTTCACGATAAATTCGGTACAACCGCGTTTCAAGGACTTTCACCTGTTTTCTTTTTTGAGGGGCTGGCATGTTTCGGAACATGGTAACTTGATTGTCTCAGGGCCTGACCTTCTCCAGGAGGTGACACCGGGGATACGAGTAGAACGATCGCGTCGTAGGATTACTTTCTCGACATATTCATCGAAATCGCTTCACGAGTATCATACGTGTGTATATATAATTATCGTTCGATCGAGGGTGGTGCGGTGGTCCACCTCGACGACTGTACAAAAGCAAACGGGAAATCTCGCCGGGTTTTTTAAATTGAACGTTCGCGTGGACAACCCCTTTCGCCCCCCTATCCGAATTTCTATACAGAAACGTCGTCGACGATCGATCAAGTTTGTAATCTTAAAGCTGTGTACAATGTATAATAATTTCGTTGAGGAACGCGCGCGCGCGCGTAGGTGTTAAATAATGTAGAATTCTAAAACAAAGACAAAACGAGGAGACCGGGAAGGCAGGAAGGAAACGAGAACGACGAAAAAGGAAACGGAGGAACGGTAGAGAGAAAAGAAAAACGATAGCGAATAATAGGGGAGAGTAGACCGCGAAGCGAAACTGTAGAGAGCCCGTCGCGTGATTTTTGTACAAAAGAAACGAGGAAAACAAAATAGACGGGAATGTGAGGCTTGTGTGCAGAAGAGGTGTTTCGAAAGTGAAAAAGGAAAGAAGAGGAAGAAACGTAGCCGCTTTCTTTGTAAGATATTGTAAATAACGATTTATTAACGAAATTGACAAATTCTTAGGTACCCTTTCTCTCTTTCTCTTTCTTCTTCGCGCGGAGATTACTTACTGCGGCTGGTGGTTCAAACGGGCAAAACGATTTCGAGCGATCAAGGACGTCTTTCTTTCGGGGTTTGTTTCTCTTTTTTCTTTTTTGCGTTGCTCGATCCGCTCCGCCGTTCTTTCGGGATCGGGAGAGATCGATCGGTCGCCGATCAGATCGATTGTTCGATCGGTAGCCGGTGCTCGTGGAGAAGGAAAAAAACAAATGGGTTTTCTGTGTCGTTCTCTCCTCCGCCAACCCCCGAAAATGATCTTCATCACTCGTCGACCCTGTCGTTCGTCGATCTTTTCGGAAAAACGCTGAGAGGAGGCTGCTCGTTTTTATTTTTCGGAGCCACGGAAAAATCAAAGGAAAACAGAAAATGATACCCAGAAACTGTTTGTACATGCTGTCACGAATATATACCGGAAACACGCTGAACTTCTCGATTGTATACAGACAGAGACATTCCAACCGCCATCTTCTTTTTTTTTTCTTTCACAGCCCTCGGTCGACAGGATATTAGCCTTTTTGGTCGTTCGCACGGGACGACGTTAAATGCGTTTACTAATATTTAAAGATAAGGAATGACGATAGTTCCTTCGTCCGTTGTAAATCGCGCTCGTCATCATTTGTAAATTAACAAGAACGTCGGGAAACGAACGTCTCTCATTTTTTGTAATAGAAGCATCGATGTTAATAATTCATCTTCCACCCCGCCCCCCTGTCGAAGTAGGAACATCCCGCAGAACAACGGAAGAAAAAAAACGAATTTTCAATGAATACCGAAAGTCATAGCAGAAGCGAAACTCGAACGCAAAATCTCATGTCTTATCAGCTAAGATTATTTGAGTACTACTATACTTTTTATTATTATTATTATTATTATTATTATCATTATTAATTAATTACTATTAATTATTATTAATTATTATTCTTACGATTAATACGATTATTATAATAATTATTATTAATTGCTATAATTATCATTACCTATATTGTTTGATTAACGACCTTCCCTTCATTGATTATTAATTGCTATTACTAATGATTGCTAGATACACACTTCTATATAAATATGAATATAAATATACATACGTACATATATATATATATACATATATATATATATACATATATATATAAAGAACACGCGTATGGCAGGCTCACATATATAACGCTTTATAAATACGGTACATATAAATACGAGGTACACACCAACACACCCACCCCTCGCAAACATTATCATTTTACGTTCCGGCTATATCTCACCCCCCACCACCCCCATTTTCGGTCCTTCTCGTGAAAGAAAAGCGACGAAACGATGCAAAATATACTTCAGTTCGAACTCCCCGCCTCCATTTTCACTCTTTTTCTGTTTTTATTAGTAACGAACGTTTAGCGAATAGGTTGACCACCTAATTGCTGTCGTGTTATATATAACACGACATACACATACATATATCTACTTAAGAAACGTCTGAGGAACGAGAAGAAGGAAACAAAAGTGAAGGGAAAAGCAACAAATTCTTGAACGACTTTTTGATTATAAATAGTGTAAATTTTTTATATAGCGCGCGAGAAAGGAAAATAATTATTGGTTGCAAGACTTCGTCGAGGTGCCCGCGCACCGTGTATAAAAAAAAGAAATGCAGAGAGACATACACCCTTCCCCCCCCTCCATTCACACAATCGCACACACTCCCATACGCATTCACATTCGTAGAAATAATACACGGACACGTTACGAAAAAGAAGACGAGAAAGATGGGACAAAACGCCAAGGGTCTTTCTTCGATCCTTTTTTTTTCCCCAGCCCTCGGTCAACACGACGACAAAAATACGAAAAGTATTTTGATGCACACAGACACACACACGCGGAATAAATGTTAGTTTCTCTCGTGGTTCGGTTCGCTGTTGCGTTACGGATTCGCGCGATGCCTAGGATCACTCTGATCCGCGGGCGTCTCCGCGCGAGGAGAATAATCGAGAACAGATGATTCGTCGTCCAGCCAGCGAAATCGTTCTTGCGTATACAATAAATCCTGTTGCCTCGAGCGTGTTGTACTCTTTGTAAAATATGTAAAAGTGTGCGAGACAATTCACAGTATTCCCCCTATGTACACACGGTTTGGTATGGTCGTTTTTTGTAAATTCCCACGTTTGCGAGATATCATATACGATTCGTCGCCGAGCTCGAACGGAAATTATTTTTGTCAGACGAACACAGGATTACCGGATCGCGGGATTTGTAACGCAACAGCGCGCGCGCGCGCGCGACCGCGGGATCCCTCGATCGATAGAAATGAGAAAGCCGAAAAATGAAAGTAACGAACACCGAAAGAGATCCATGGATCTCCGAGGAGTCGAGGGATCTCGCTACATTGAGGGGCACCACCGTGTCGGTACCGACTTTTCTCTGTACATAGAACGAATCGTTCGAGACAAAACAAATCACCCGTTTCACTTCGCTTTTCTTTCGTCGTCGAAGAAACCCACTGTACTCGTCCTCGATCACGGTGCCCCCCACCACACAGCTACCCACACCCCTTCTCCCTCTCCCCCAATTCCCAGCAACCAATCGATCGAAACTCGATCGTCCGATCCAAGCAAGCAAAGATCAAAAACAATTTCTGCTTTCTCGGTGAACAGAAGAGGAAGAAAAAAAAAGAGAACACACCCGGGCGCTCGATTCGGCGTAACACTGCGACAAAATGAAAAAAGATAAGCGACACATTGATTGTGCAAATTTAATGCGACAGCGTTCCCACACGTTGCGTTACGTAATAATCCCTTTTGCGCTCCTTTTTCAACCTTCGATGTTTGTACTTTAGATACGATCGTCATCTCTCTAACGCTCTTTCTCTTTCGTCCCCTTTCACCCGCGTCCACCATTGACACGCGGGCTTTTGCGAGAGATGTTCTTTTCCGTGTGACGAGAAAGAACAAGAACAGAGAATGAGAACAGAACGCGTTAAAGATGCAGAGGATGGTCTAGGGTCGCGCAAACAAGGATTCGAAAGAGAAAAACAATTAAGCAACCCTATAAATAATTGATTATACATATATATACATATAAATATATATATATATATATCTGTATATGTATACCTAAAAGAAAAAAAAACACTTTGAAACCTATCGGTATATGATATATATGTAATAAGTACTATTTAAATATTGTAACAATTGTATATGATTTTAATACTACATGCTAATTGTATTATATATATATGAAGGATCTGCGACCTCCCACTTGTAGCACACACTCGATCGCACGCAAACAATCAGGCATTACACACAAGAGAGACAGATACACAGAAAATTACGTACACTCTCTGTTGCAACGCGTTGAGAGAAGCAAACCAGAGAGACACACACGCAACACACACACACACACACATATATAAAAGAGAAAAGGACGCACTCACGCAGCCAAGTGAACGCTACACAGACGAACAAATATCCGCAAACATGCCCCGTACCGCACGTTTCATCTTCACCATCCACCAGTTTTCAACTGCCATGGCGCTATATATGTATTTGTGTGTACGAACAGCAATTTAGTCGAACGATAACGGAGACACGTAAGAGAAACGGGCTTGAGGCTGCTCATTGGTTCGCCAGGACCTAAAGGGCGGCCTTGAATAGGAAGTAGTTCACATCCACGGGAATGGTGCGCCCTGATATTAAGACTGATGTACAGTTGCGCGCTATTCTCATCGCGAGGTATCATCTCGTCATTTCTATCCACCCCCGCGTCACACATACACACAGACATACATATACACATACAGAAACTCAAACCCGTAGATAAAACATTTACACGAAAAAGAACAACATGCAAACTCGTCGCGTACACGCAAACAGACAACCCTTCCGCACATTCGCCACAGCCACGGACATACACCACCACGGACTCGCAGGGCTAATTGAACATATATATATACACACATCGTATATATTTGTCAGATATATGTCATATATGTATGCGTACACACTCGTTCGTCACGCCGCACTGGCTCTTACCACCCTCGCACGCTCGTCGGACGATGATAATATAAACTGATGATAGTTAAATGATCTACACAAGTGTTTGATATACATATTAGAAAAAAAAAAGATATATGGATCGGGACACGCGACCCGCCTCGCGGACGATCGATCGATTTTCATTCTCTCGGAGAACGATTAAAGGAAAGGAAAAGGCGTCGCGTCGGGTAAATCGTAAGTTGTAATATATATGTAAGAGTGTAATAAGGTGTAATGTAAATTGTTTGACGTTGCGTTGTACTCGATACCGTTCGGAGGAGAGGCGTGAAATTACTTGTGATAAGTTCCAAGCGATTTTTTTCTCGTTGCTTTTCTCTCATTTTATTTGACGGTTTAATTTCTTTTCCTTTTTTTTCAGTTTTTGGTTCCCGCGAGTTTTATCTTTCTTTCTTTTTTTGCATTTTTCGTTTTCGCAGCTTTCGCGGAAGGCTATCTTCTCGTTCACTTGCCTTTTTGTCTTCTGATCTCTTCTCACACGCGGCGGATAATAGTCGGTTTTTTTTTCGTTTTCTTTTTTCCTTTTCTTCTTTTTTTTTTTTTTGGTTTTTGTTTTTCTTTTCGGCGATCGAAGAGAGTTTCGAAGAGCCGCGGCTCTCGATCCGATCCGAGGAGAGAGTCCGAGGAGCCGCGGACAAAATTTGTCGCGAGTCCGTGCGCGCGCGCGAGCAATGTACGAGCCGGTGATGCTTCTGGGACACACGGTAGATATCACAGAGGGATATAAAAGAGCAAGAAAAATGTATTCCATATTAGCGGATAAATTAGATAAGTGGGACGGACAGGCATACGGATTAAAGAAAAAAAAAACTAAAACTAAAAGAATTGCATAACTTGTATATTAGTGTATAGAACGTAGTAGAAACGATGAAATAGCCACGAAGAAGAATCATTTTCGACGATGTTTTTTACAAGCAGGCAGAACAGTGCGAGTAGATTAAAGAGACAAACAAATAATAAATAATAATTAACAAAAAAAAATGATGATAAGAAAAGAAAGAGACGAACAAGTAACACACGTCATTGTACCATTTTAAAAAGAAAAACAAGCGAATGCTGAACGTTCAACAGGGAAAAAACAAATGAAAGAAAATACACACACGCAAAGTGGAAAGGGACAAAAAGTAACGAGAGAGAGAGCATGTCGGTAAACAAGAGGAAAAATCGAAACTGTTTATACAAAATTGATGCACCACGCAGAGAATAAAAAAAAACCCACCACCCCGAAAGAAAAGGAAAACCATTGTAATAAATAATAAGTAACGTCGTTTTATCCGCCAGCCCCCCTCCCCACGCGCCCCCGTTTACACTAACGAAAAAAACAAAAGGGACAAGAGAAGAGCGTAGATTTTTTTAAAATAGCCACGGACCTCGAGAAAACTCTGGTTTTCGAGGGGGAGAAAATACAAAAAAATTCGCAAGCGGACAAACCACTTTTTACGAGCATGCGCGCGCGCGAAAGCCAACCGGGAAAAAAGGACAAGCTAACAAAAAACCAAATAGAAAAAATGCGAACGATTGTTGTTGATTTCGTGCTTCCCCCACGCCTCTCGAAACGTTCTCGTTTCTTTCGTTGCGATCGCGTTTTTCCGCCCTCCCACGCACGCCAGCCCTGTTTTTATTTTTCTTTTTTCGTTTGCCGGTCTGATCGGGAGAGACAGAGAGATAATTCGTTCGCGGACAAGAATACAGAAGAAAAAACAAAAAGAGAGATGTGTACACGCAACAGTTTTCTTTTCGACTCGTGGTGGTAGGCAGTTCACAGATTGCCCAGGTCCAAAGAGTTTTCCGTTTCTCCGGCTTCTACGTTTGTACGTTCTGTCGACGCCGACACGCGAGATGCGTTTTTTCCGCCAATTATATATGTATTGTAAAACTATTCCCAGGAACGATAACGCGTCGTTACGGTATTATTATATATACTAATTAGCGTCTTTGTCGATTGTATTTCATATTTTCTAGAACGTTAATAAAATGGATTTTTGAATCTGAGTATATAATGTGAAAAGGAGGATGTCTGAATAACTTATTGCAATAAAACAGAAATTCAAATAGAAATTAAACATGCACACACACACAAGCGTGCATATACAGAGACGATAGGAAACGGTAAATAGAAAAGTTCTATCACACCGTACACACCGCCTCCTCTATTCGTTCCGTCTTCGTGCAAGCCTTCGCTCTTTGGATCCATGCGCATTCTCGCTTCGCGGTACCATTTTTCATTCTCATCCCTTTCTCGTCTCGTTCTTGGTGCTTCCCAAGCATTCTCACCACCCTTCTGCTTTTCTTTCGTTACTTGCGCCTTTAACATCCTCGCATACCTTTCCCAGGAACTATTAGCCCTGCGACGGTACGTTTCTGTTAGACATAGAATTCTCCGTCGATTCGACCCTTCGGCAAAATTGTCATTTCATTATCCGGCTATCGGCATTCGTTTGAACCGGTTCAGCTCGTAAATATATAACTTCAGTTTTAGCGAACCAATTTGATCTACCAATCAAATAAACAGCTGTATCTTATATTACATCTTGCAATCCCGGGAACTGAAGCTATCAGATGATTGCATAAGTTCGTGCCCGATTTTCATAAATGTCGCAAACTGATACTGCACGGCAGTGTAAAAAAAAGATTATATAGTCACCATTCTTTTCTAATTGTAGAAAGGAATGGTGATTATACAATTGATTAATAAAGCTGTATTCTTTAAAATTTAACCATTGAATTTTTATTTTCAAAACGGGCACGAACTTGTGCAATCATCTAATGCTTGTGAATAATAAAGTCACCGATATCTAGGACCGCCGAGTCATTGCCGATTAAAATAATTGAAGTGGGAAAGACATTTTAAAAAGTACATTGACAAAATTGGTAAACGAAGCTGCGAATGGTTCCAGTATTAAATATTTCATAATTTGAGAAAACGGGGTGCCATCGCAGAGTTAATCGCAACGTTGCAGCCATTGCGCTTCACGGAAATCGGGCAACTAGAATCTCAAAGCTAAATCAGACTACAGGGTGATTCAATGTAACAGTCGTTGCTTCTGTAACACCGTGCACCGTTTATTTCGGGATATAGTTGTTCCTTTTAATATAATTTAGCTCGTCGGTAGAGAAGTCTCCTAGACTTAGTCTACTATTGCAACAGGCTGTTGCAATAGTAACGAACAGTTTATTTAGCGGATAATTATACGTGCGAAAATAAGCCGCGTTTCATTTTACGAACCGCTAGTTGGCGAGCGTCTCGTGAATTATATATACCTTTCTGAATCGCCCTGTACATGGTAGTCGTTTCTGCAGCAGAGCTACCGCATACGTTTCATATTTTTAAGCTGTAATACCTGTAAACTTTCTGCGTCCTTGTGTTTTGTCTTTTTTATGCATAAACGAAATACCTACCTTAGATCTTATTTATTGCCACCTCCAATATCCGTTACGGATGATCTACGTTCTTTCGTCGATCGATGAAATCGATGAACGAATCATCGAATGATTCAAAGGATCGGGAAATGGGTTGCTGCATCAGAAAGTCAGATTCGTTTGTAGGGAGATCGAATGCATCGGGATCACGCGAGATCTCGCATACTCGAGCAAAAGTTTCATAGCGAGCTAACGGTATTTACAGTAAAGTCGCGTTCACTGTCAGCGATCGGATACGCGATCACAGTCAGGTGCCTACTGGTGCCTACTCCACTGTCATGATGTCCTTCTCTACGTTCGGTTTTCGTTTGAACTCTCGGCGCGGTCGGCGCGGTACATGCAGTCATAAAAAAATAATGTTGGTATGCGGTCACTGTCCGTGCAGATCACAGGCTGTTTGACAAGAATCGCGACTTTACTGTAGTTCTAAATGTAACATTCGACGAGGGCAAATCGCGACATCGGCATCGATCGAATGATTCACGAGCGATTTACCGATAAACTCCTATCACTTTTAATCATTATAATGTACTGTTTCTGTAATAACATTTCGATATAAATTCATTAATTGAATGGCAAGTCACGCTGCGGTGTTCGCTGATCCGTTCCCGATCTGTCATTCGAAAGGAAAGCCAGATGTTGTCGATGTCGTTAAAGATAGAGTTTATTGTTGCTGTTTATGATCCATCTGCCGGCTAGAAACTGCATATACGATGTAAACGAAAAAATCAGAGGTAAATTGAAGGTAATCGCGTCGATGTGTGTCGCTCAGCTGCGACTGTGGGACCGTTCCACGTTAGTAAAATAATGTACATCCGATGTTAAACACGCCAATATGGCAATCGATGTTTGTAAATTACAGAACTCCCGTTTTATTCGCTCTCCTCCTTGGAACGCTCTCTCTCAGAGCGTCGTGATTTCTTCTTGCGCCGACTCGGACTTCTGGATCGCGATTTATGCCTGCGAGATCGGGATCGCGATCGATGTCGATGCCTGAAACAAGCCAAGCAAAAGTATAAGTGAACAGCTGTTCGATCTGATCGCCCGACTCCTTATTTTACTGATACTAATACATTGGCATTATTACCGGTCTTTGTGACGATACTGCGATCTCGATCTGTCGCGATCTCTCTCATCGTCCCGCGACATGGAGTCCCTTTCTCTGTCACGTTCCCGGATCATTGAATCCTTCTCCCTTTCACGGTCACGGTCCCTTTCCTTGTCCCGTTCCCTGTCCCTTCCCATCGAGTCCAATTCTCTCTCGCGGTCTCTTTCTCTCTCCCGATCTCTCTCGCGATCCCTGGAATCCCTGGGCGGTATCAGTGGCGGAATATTCGTGGGTGGCACCATGGTAGGTATAGTCTTTGGACTGGTGTCCTTGTCATCCTCCCCTTCTGTCATTGGAATGGCTAAATTCGTGGGCTGCCAAGTCTGGAATAACGAAAATAAGGATCAGTTCGTCTTACAGCAATTTGCTAAAATAATACATTGTACTGGGTGTTGTTCTATTTGAAGAACTTCAAATATTCCACCCTGTATGTGCGGTAAGTTTTACGTACAGGGTCATTGCCCCATTGGTTATCCTGTGTGGGCTCGTAGCTCTGATAATAGGGGTCCGTTTCTGGCATGTAGAAGGGAGCAGGCTCTCCAGGGTAACCAGGAGGAGGCATGTCGAATGCAGGAGGCATACCTGCTCCTGGGGGAGGCACGCTCATGTCTGGAAAGCCTGGTTTCCTAGAATATTCTCTCCTATCTGCAGTCATGACTTGTATCACGTTTCCTTTAGGTGGGGATTTGTCAAGGTTCCTTCTCGAGGCCAAGCCCGAACTACCAATTACATCTATCGTTCCCGCCATCTTTCTTCCTGGAGGTGGCCCTGCTCTCTTAGGTCCCATTATACCCGAGTATTTGCTGTTGTCGTTGGTGATCGCCACCTGAGGTACCCTCATACTGCCTGGATTCCCACCACCTCCTCCTCCCGCGTTCAATATTAAACCTACGCCTGACTCGCTCCTCATTCTCTTCTGTCTCTCACAGTACGCCCTCCACGTTTCCTCGTTAAAACCGTAATTAAAATAATCTGTAATATCTGCTCCAGGTTGTCTCCAGGGCTTATCTTCTAATTGATCTAGATTGAATTCGTGAGCAGGCATGCCATTGATGACTCCTATCGTCTCGAACTCGTCTATGCTGAACTTCCCCGGTTGTTTGTTTAATTTGTCTGGTACTCCAGACGCGTTTGTAAGCAATCCTCCCCTTTTAATATTAAGGCTACCGTAAGCAGGGGTCGATTTGATGTCGCCAATGACGACGTGGACATCGTCGTCGGAATCCGAGTCGCTGGCTGCTTCCCCATCCTCTTGGCTGGATGGTTCTCTGACTCCATTCTTTGTTACTTCTGCGTTGCTATCGTTTTGCATATTGTCGGCAGAAGTTGACTCTTCCTCTTGCTGTTCTGCCTCCTCGAGTGCCTACGGAGCAATATTTATAGTATCATTGTTGTTACATCAATTGCACTGCTAAAAGTTATGATTGATGATAAACAATACAAATGAAAATAATAATAATATATAACAATAATGCATAGCGATTACTCCTAGTGCCGTATTAATTTTATATTTATGTGTATATATTCTCTGGTAGTTTGATTAAAATTGCTTCTCGTTATATTCAAATAAAATACATCCCAATTGTTTTGAGCGGTATAGTTTACATACGCAGAAGGTTATGTCACTCAACAAATGACGCGTGTCAGATACCATGAGAAAAGTATGGTTTTTCCTCGGAAAGATAATAATTCTGAGCAGTGTGAGAGAGACTAGAGTGATCCAGCGTGGTGGTCGTTGCGGATTCAATTTACTGCAATTAAATATGACAACAACAACTTGGCATATAGGTTAGGAAACACGTACCTCCGACGCTGGGTCGGGAGCAGGTTCTGTATTTTGATCTTCCACATTTTCGGACTTTTCCTCGGTCGCAACGGGTGTCGAATCATTTTCCTGACTCTCCGGTGGCACAGATATCGGCGTGTACTCTTTTCCATCCGTGGAGTCTCCGTACAACCATTGATCCTCATTCTCGTCCGCCATTTTCCCTACTCTCCCGCATGACAACTACGAAAACCCGCACTCGACACGCGTAAATAGACCAGATGCAAATTGATAATGACCGACAAATGTCTTAGGAATACTTAGAATCTATGAGGCTTCATTATATTATTTTCGGAAAATATACCTAGAGCATCCGAGTACAATAATTCTCTAAGGAAGCAAGAGTACGAGGCCGTTGAAAATATTAAATCAAATTTGTCCGTTTAGAATTGTGTAATTCTGAAAACGGTACATATATAGGGTTGCTTGAAACTTCCGAAAACATTGTTTATTAATTATTGATTATTTAAATATATGTAAACTGTTTGTGAGATTCATAATAAGCGAATCATTTACTAATTTAATCCGTAAGATCTGAAAATAGCGGCATTCAAACAGATTCTTACCGGTTTTCTCATAAGACGTAATGCACATTCCGGCAAGAATCATTTGCTCTGTTTTCTTCGTACAGCGCCATTCCATGCACCGCCAAAACCACCGACGCGATACTCGTCACACGATAACTGATTTTCTTACGCCCTCTACGCTGACGAACGATAAATGTTGGAACTAGATCCACGAAAATGATCAATACAAATGGCTAACGAGTTGCGTCTATTATGCCTGTATGTTCAAATCATATTTTTTGATTTGATGTCATTATGTTATATATCTACAATTATCTCTTTATCAAGTACAATATTAATAAACATAGATACCATATTTTAGATACGCAACAGTACGACGCGTACAGACTCTGACACTACGCATTCATCGAGCTCGATCAGTCTCGCCCGGTCCTACAGTAGGCAAGATTCGTTGTCGAAACCGTTTCTCATAAAATTTTTCAATATTAATAAATAAATAACAAATTTTATCTACTATTATTCTAAACTATTATATTTACCGCGTTGAAAAATATGTAACGATTACGCCAGCGACGCGAGACACCCTACTCCCTACCGCTCCACTCTCGCTCGCGAGCAGGCACGCCGCCACGTTACCGCATTCTTGCCAGGGACCATCTTCTCATCTCACCACGACACACGTTAAATATTGTAATCTTTTGGTAAAAAATAAAGAATATTAGTTACAGCAGATAATGTGTTCTTATTTCCGCATCCTGTACAATTAGTAAAATTAGTTCGACTTCGAAAATTCTGGATAGAGAAAAATGTTTTAAATGAGACAAAAATTCAGTTTCCTATTAGGAGAATCTTCGTTTTCGAAAATTTTCGGCAGTCTGGCTTGCCGTTGACTTGTACTACTGATTTTCGTGCCACCTCCTTCGATATCATGTTCTCCTAATACAAAACTCAAATTGTCGAAAATCTCGAAAATTGAAATTTGTATCAGGAGAACATGATATCGAAGGAGGTATTCGGATTTTCAGTAGTACAAGTCAACGGCAAGCCAGACGCTCGAAAAATTTCGAAAATTCAGTAGTGCAACTCAACGTCAAGCCAGACGGTCGAAAAATTCCGAAAAATTTTCGAAAATCCCGAAAATTGAACTTTGTATTAGGAGAACATGATATCGAAGGAGGTATCCGGATTTTCAGTAGTACAAGTCAACGGCAAGCCAGACGCTCGAAAAATTTCGAAAATTCAGTAGTGAAACTCAACGTCAAGCCAGACGGTCGAAAAATTCCGAAAAATTTTCGAAAATCCCGAAAATTGAACTTTGTATTAGGAGAACATGATATCGAAGGAGGTATCCGGATTTTCAGTAGTACAAGTCAACGGCAAGCCAGACGCTCGAAAAATTTCGAAAATTCAGTAGTGAAACTCAACGTCAAGCCAGACGGTCGAAAAATTCCGAAAAATTTTCGGAAATCTCGAAAATTGAACTTTGTATTAGGAGAACATGATATCGAAGGAAGTGGCACGAAAATCAGTAGTACAACTCAACGTCAAGTCAGACGCCCGGAAATTTTCGAAAACCTCAAAAATAGACTTTTGTATTAGGAGAATATGATATCGAAGGAGGTGGCACGAAGGTTCAGTAGTATAACTCATCCTCAAGCCACCAGACTGTCGAAAATTTTTCGAATATTCAGTAGTATAGCGCAACGACATTTCGGAAGTTCGGGATAAATTGATGGTTCAATAAATATATACGCAGACTCGTTTTGTTATTACATTGTCTTTATTTATTCATTGTAGATTCATACATAAAATGTTTGTATTGTACGTGTACATAACTTATGTTCTAAACATTTATAACAAGAATGTTGACTAGCTCAGAGAGACTCGGTACGTCAGACTTCTAGTATAATACTGCAGTACAGGCAGGTACAGACAATGATATTAGATGATCGGTCCACTACTAAACCCGCTGGCACCACTTTCCGCAAGTCGACATATTTACAACGACGATATGAAAACTTAATAATTAATGCACGCACGCACGCAAGCCGAGCAATCATTGTGGGGCAAAAGACTAAATCGGACAAGTCGGAAGAATCGAAGCAGAAGGCTTTGATTTGCAAAGAAGAAATAAACATGGACCTAGAGCAGAAGGCTCTGGTTCGGAGGTGACGCTAAGACAATAAATGCTCGGCAAATAAAACTAACTTAAAAATACGCTGCGGTCTTCGTCGATGTGGCCTCTTCATGTGATGTGTCCTCTTCGTGTGATGTGTCTTCTTCGTGTGATGTGTCCTCTTCGTTCGACGACAACGATGATCGGTTGCAATAATCCAGCTGAAACAGACTAATCATATTTAGAAACAATACAGTGGAATACATAATTAAATCCCGCACACAAGTGCAAGCCTAACCCAGCACACGAGTGCGAGTACAAACAGCTCAAGAAAACAATTATAATCCAGAACACGAGTGCAGCCTATAGGCAGTTCGGGTGCCCCGGGGACGCGACACCCCGTACTCACGGCCCCATTCATGAGTAAGCCCCTGAGGGACCTCCGATCGGAGGTATACCAATTTTAAATCAGAAATATAAATTTTTGGAAGACTGAAAACTAAAAGTTCCGATAGAAATTCTAATTAGAATATTGGAAATAACAATCGACGGTGTTCGTTGAATTACTACTTGTTCGGGAATGCGCTACCTCGCGTGGCACTGTTACGTCAAAACAGCCCTAATAGCGATCATACCGGCAAACGTCGTCCCCCTTCGTTCCTTGTAAGCCGCATGTACGCGGGCTCGAAGGTGACTGAAGGTGACAAACGGTATGGGATATACTTGGGAACTTGAGTTGTTAGAAAAACATGTTGTTTGCAGTGCAGAAGTCGTTGATGATGCTTAGGGCTCTGGTGTTAATGTTTTTCAGGAATGTATCTATTTTTAATGGAGGTTTCCATTTGTCTTTTAGTAATTTGTTAATCATTAGATTCCTTTTCTTAGCTCGGAGAGAACAGTGCCAAAGTAAATGATCTATGTCTTGTAAAGAAAGATCGCAATCCCCATCAATATAAACGCCACAGCTTCGGTGTATACAGCAGAATGTGCTGCCATATCGTATGCTCTCGATCATTTCAACAACCCCGACAAACCTCTACTAATTTGCTCTGACTCTCTCAGTGCCCTCATTGCACTTAACGGTTCCACTAGCAAGCATATCCCACAATCCAAATTAAGTCACATTCATATGGATCCAAGGGAATGAACTAGTTGGCGGCAATCTCGCAAAAGAAGCCACAAGAAAAGATCCATCCCCCCGTTTGTACAGCGCCAATTCATGCAGCGGCAAAACGCTCAAACTTCTCGCCAAATGTTACCGACAGAGCAACCGAGACGGCGACACTAGCGATCCTAGCGGCAAAATGTCGAAACTTGTCGGCAATTAGTACCACCGCGATTCGGTAGATGGCGCTACTAGTATCATTGTTAGTTGCCACGGTCGGTATATTTGACGAGAATTTTGAGCGTTTTGCCGCTACGTGGAATGGCAAAATACGGATGTTTGGATTAAATTAGATTAATTTATTTATTATTAATATTTCTACTATTTTAAATAACTTTTATTAGTAGATTGAATGCTAAAACAGTATTTATTGAAGCGATTAATCTCTCCAAGAAATACTTTCTATAATTGTAGTTGAACTTCTATGAGAAATTTGGTGATTTATTTAAAAAATTTCAAGTGCCAGAAAGGTTGAGCATAAAGGAATCAATTAAACAGTAATTAAAAATGAAGCTCCCAATGATTATTATTGCATAATCTTTATTTTATTAAAGTGATCGCACTGAATTGGCAAACGCTTTATCGCAATGGGTGTACTTTTATCTTCTTTCATTTTTACGTCAATTGGCGTTTAAAATATATGTATATGTATATCTTTAAATACCGTTAATCTTTAATGAAAAGAAATAAATAAATTCCTGTATTTAAATGTTCAACAAGCTGATATTATATATCTAAATAATAATAAACTGAAAAATCGAGGTATATAAGGAATGGTCGAGTCGCCTTGGATTAATTGCTGCGTGACAGCTGCCGGTGGGAATTCCATAAAAACGTCTATACATATATATTAGTCAGCGATCCTGAGAGATAAATATCGTTACGCGTATACATAGTTGCATTAGTGGGTGGAGCTGTTGCATTCAATCTGCAACTCACTGCAACTGCAAGAATCTTCTACATCTAATTTATTAAAAAAATAAGGCTTAACAATAGATTTGTTAAAAATGGTCACCGGGCGAGCTCTGCATTTTGTGTTCAAAATACCGAATCGGAAATTGACGGCGAAATTTTATCGAGAAATTCTTGGAATGAAGGTTAGTCGGCATATATTTCTGTATATACATAGGATTTCGTTGAAATCGGCATATAGTAATGAAGAATATTTTTACAGGTATTACGGCACGAAGAATTTGCTGATGGCTGCGATGCCACCTGCAACGGGTTCGTAATTATTCTGTTTAAATCCCTAGAATTATAATTCAATTTAAAACTAGTATTTTGTATACACCTGTAGACCATACAAAAATCGATGGAGCAAAACCATGATAGGATATGGTCCAGAGGATTCTCATTTTGTGATAGAACTGACCTATAATTATGGAATCAAGGAATACGAGAGTGGCAACGATTTTCGTGGAATAACAATTAAATCGAAAGAAGCTATCGAAAGAGCACGTTCGAATGGATGGCCTATAAGCGAAGAGGATGGAAAATTCGTTCTAGAAGCACCGGGTGGATACAAGTACTATCTCATTAACGAGCCACAACCTAAGGATAAAGGTACAAAGAAACATCAATTAAGCATTTTCCATATTTCTGCATAATCAATTTTTAAATCATAGATCCAGTAGAGAAGGTAACTTTGTCCAGCTCTAATCTTCAAAAGACTATTACATACTGGAAAGATATTCTGGAATTGAAGGTATTCAATCAAGCAGAAAAAAGCGTATTGTTAGGCTACGGGGATGATCAGGCTAAACTTGAATTCCTAGATATTGGTAAGACTTTTGAGATAATTTTTTTATAATGAATGCACTATGAGCAGAGAAAATACAATTCATCTTGTGCTTTCAGGGACGAAGGTTGATCATGCTAAAGCCTATGGGCGTATAGCATTCTCTGTTCCGCATGAAGAGCAGCCAGAAATTCAGAGGAGGATCAAGGAGAATGGAAACGTAATTTTAACAGATTTGATTACTTTAGATACACCAGGAAAGGCTTCTGTGAGGGTCATCATCCTTGCAGATCCAGTAAGTACAGTTAGATGCTCTTAATGTTACACTTGATCTATCAAAACCAAGTTCTGATTGCGCAATCGAATATTTTAGGATGGCCATGAGATTTGCTTCGTGGACGATGAAGGATTTCGTCAGTTGTCAGTTCCAGACTACCCCAGTGAAAGAATTTTGAACAGATATATCGCGAAAGAAGAATAAATTATATACATATCCTGTGGGAATTACAGATTTCAGTATTTTCATAAATTTGTTGGCTGTGTTAATAGTAATTTACACATTCAAAGGTCTGTAGAGTATAGAGGTGAAGGTTTGCATTATGAATTGGTTCCGATGAAAGTAAGGGATCAATTTTCAATGTTTTTAAAAACATTCTAAATATTTGTTACATATTTCATAGTTTGTATCCATATATTATTGGTGAAGGTTGTTATTTTGAATAAACACGATTTATTATGAATTACGTTTTCATGATTACACGAAACGATATCTCCGCGAGGTCATCAACGGTGACCCCGTGTCATGAGATGTATACATTACGACTTCAGAGAAAACTGTGACGATAACATTTATTCGTAGTAGTGCAACTCTGCAGAAAGAATGTAAGTTGATAATTTAAAGTGCACATACACGTATCCTGATCTCCGTATTCCGGTTTCAATAGTTTGTCGAATGTTACAGTACTACATCCAGTAACGATGAGATTCCAGACATTTTTATTTTTACTCCTTACTCTCTCTGCCATCGGTAAGTACTACCATTATAGTATCATTTTTATAACGTACCAATGCGTCTATTTAACGAAATCAAAATTTTATAATTGTTTTATCTGTGAATAATGATGAGTATTATTTTCTGTAGGCACTATTGTTACAGGGAAATCCCGTATCAGCTCTTCAAGTAGATTTCGAGGTTCTAGTTCTCGTGGTTCTAGTTCTCGTGGTTCAAGTTCTCGTGGTTCAAGTTCTCGTGGTTCAAGTTCTCGTGGTTCCTATGGCAGTACACATAGTACCAGCAGTTCTCATGGTTCCAGTGGTTCCTCTGGTAGTAGTACCCATAGTGCCAGCAATTCTCATGGTTCCAGTGGTTCCTCTGGTAGTAGTACCCATAGTGCCAGCAATTCTCATGGTTCCAGTGGCTCTTATGGTAATAGTTCCCATAGTAGCAACAGTTCTCTGGTTCCAGTATTTCTCCCTATAGTGATCTGGGATCGTTTTTATCTGATCTTGGTTCTTTAACCCATAATAATCTCCTTTTTCAAGGATCTACACCGGTACATACTGCGCCTACTGGCTTCGGGGTCCCCACGAGTGGAACGTCTGTGTCTCATCCGTCATCTGGTATATTGTATACTATTATTTAGTTATTATATAATTTATTAAAGATGTTAATTCTTTTTCCCAATCTTAGGTGGACATACACAGCATCAACAAAGTACAAACTCTAATACAAATTTCTTGAACGCTGAAGGTGGTGGAGCTACGCGACCAGGTAAATTCTATGCATTTGAAATAGAGAATTCATTGCATACATCATAAGTCTGAATATCATCCAATTTTATAGCAGGACCACGAAATAGTAAACCAGGGACTGTAACAGAATCGAAACAAGCTGCATCACCTTATGCACCATCTGCGCCAACACAGACAAACCCGAGTCAAGGTATACTCGACAGACATTACATTAATAAAACAAAATATTATAAAATACATAGCAATACATATTACGGTGCAGGTCTCATCCCTTCGCATCAAGCAACGAACAATCCTCCATGGAGCAATCCTCATCTCGGCACCAATCAACCAAACGCTCCAGTCCAAACGCATCCTCTAGGGAGCAATCCTCATCTTGATACCAATCAACCAAATGCCCCAAGCCAAACTTATCCTCCATGGAGCAATCCTCATCTTAGTACCAACCAACCGAATGCCCCAAGCCAAATCTATCCTCCATGGAGCAATCCTCACCTTGGTTCCAACAAACCGAATACCCCAAGCCAAACTTATCCTCCATGGAGCAATCCTCATCTTGGTACCAACCAACCGAATGCTCCAAGCCAAACCTATCCTCCATGGAGCAATCCTCACCTTGGTACCAATCAACCGCATACCCCAAGCCAAACCTATCCTTCATGGAGCAATCCTCACTTTGGTACTAACCAACCGAATGCCCCAAGACAAACCTATCCTCCATGGAGCCATCCTTCTCCAACTCTTAATCATCCGACATCACAAGCTTCCCCAGCTTCTCCCATTGGATTCAAAGAGCACGTGTATCCATCTTCCATTCCTCCTATTCATCAGCAAAATTCGATGCCTATGGGAAATCCGTACTCCCTGCATCCTTCCGGGAATATCCACGGTGCGTCCGGACCAACTTACTATCCACAACAGCCGCAAATGTTCGCACAACCCGCGATGCAACCATTTGTACCCGGTCAAACCGTGTTGATGATGCAGCAGGATTCTGGTCGGGGTCTAGGACAGATGGTTAAAGAGGCGCTTGTCTATTCAACGATTAACGCAGGAGTGAATAGACTGATAAATCCTCATACTCACTATGTTGAAAGCCATCCAGCCAGCAGTCCAACGTCCACAACTCAGATCACGTACAACAATCATTATTTTAATACTCCATCTGGAACGGACAGTACGGCAGGTAGCTCTGTACCACAAGGAACGATTTCTGGTAATAATCCGTCGATTGCTCACGGAGGCTTCACTCGAGTAAGTGAAACTACCTCTAACGGCGGCGGTGCTACTGTTAATGGTGGCGGTGCTACTGTTAACGGCGCTGTTGTTCCTGCTCCTGCTGGAACCAGTACAAGTGGCCACAATTTTGTACATCATCATCATCATCATGCAACGCAGTCTAATCCGACAGCAACAAACCAAACTAACTCATCTGCTAATCCCAGCATCGTCGACAATTCTTTCTACAAAATTTCTGATAACGACATCTTCAAGATAACGGAAGACCTGCTCGCCATGTCGCTTGACATATCGAAATATATCCAACTGGATTTGCAGATACGTTCCACGTCCAACACGACCAACGTGACCGACGAAGCTAAAAAACCGTAAGTCAACATAATTATTAGACTGCGACATCTCTATGCATTGATAGCAAAAATAGGTGCGTGCAATTTCGTACAGTGGAAAGATTAAACGAATTTACGAATATCAATATAATACATCTTCTACAACTTTATAAAACCACCGCAGGGAGAAATGAATTCCTACTTGTTTCTCTAGGACTGCAAATCTCTATGCATTTATAACAAAAATAAGTGCGTGCAATTTCGTACAGTGGAAAGATTAAACGAATTTACGAATATCAATATATATTTTACAACTTTATAAAACCACTGTAGAGAGAAATAAATTCCTACTTGTTTCCTACGCGTTGTAGTGAACGCAAACAATTTTTATTTTGCATAGAGATCCGCAATTTGATAATTATCTATGCTAATTACCGTTTCGAATATCCGGTGACATGTATTGAACTTGATTTTACAGATTGTTCAAGATAGATCCGATTCTGTTGAACTACCCTTCGATTTATGTAACGCATACTTTGTACGATAAGTACGAGCACGACTTTCGAAATAAGGTGAATCGCACACAGGAGATAAGAGAACATGAGAACCTTTTAATAGACACTTACCTGAATACGAACGTGATGGCGACGGCTATGAATTGGCTAGGTGATCGAGGGTTTATCGATCCCGATGATTTCGAAAGAAAGGACGTGCTTCGACGCATCTGGTTCACGATCTTCAGCGGAAGCACGTGCGGATTCGAGCGCGTTTTCGAGTCAGAGAATTATGGAACAGCGATCATGGGCGTACAAGATTGGCTGTACTTTGCGAACAAAGAGTCCTCGGGGCGTATCAATTACATGAGCTACGTGGATCAAGTGAAACTTGGAACTGTAAGCGAGATCGAGTAGACAATATTACTATACAGATGATTTTTGTCATTACTATTATTCGTAACGAAGAATATTTATACAGGGTGTCTTATCCGATTTTGACATCTTGATTTCTTCGCTGCTGTTAGTCCTACCGAAAAATGTTTCAGATAAGAATTGAATGGTGCCGAATGGGGCATAATTTGGTGTCATTAGTTTATTCGTGAGTGAACGTGTTAACGTCATATGAAGGTCAACTTCGTTTTTTTAAATGAAATTATATACTTTTTAATACATCAATCGATGCAGTTGGACATTCTTTATAAAAAAGTATTAACCTATTTATGTTGAAAAATTAGTCGTTTAGGAGATATTTCGATTTAAATAATTCTAAGATATCGCATTACTGTCGCGCTAAGACGTTCGCTTTTATTCCAAATAGGTTAATACTTTTTTGTAAAGAATGTCCAACTGCATCGATTGATGTATTAAAAAGTATATAATTCCATTTAGAAATTATTTTAGGAAATTATGATCTACAAAAAAGTTCTAATCACTGAAACCGTAGTAAGAGAAACCGAAAATAAATCGTAGGGCAAAAAAATAGGGTAAAATAAATCGTAAGGCAAGCAATTAATATCGAAAACTCATTAGTTAAGAAGATATTTTGATTTTAGTGTTGTTATGTAATACGAGATCCCCTTTAAAAAAATACTGATGACCTTCATATCAAAATATGCATCCCACGAAACCATTCAACCTTCTGTAAACATTTTTCGCTACAAATAATAATAATGACGAAAATCGAGGTGGTAATATCTGGTGAACCACCCTGTATGGAATGTAGAAATTATCACTGATTTTATAAGTTATTATAATTTATTTTTCAGACCGCCTCTCTACTGAAACTGAACTTCGAAATGGACGGAATCGTGAGACCAAACGCGACAATATTCGTGGGCACCATGCCCGAACTGGAAATGTCTTTGTACACTATATGCTTCTACGCGAGATCGAACGATGTATGCCCAATTTCGCTCGGTGGAACCAGATTCAACATTTACACCCATTCGTTCACGTATTTCGGAAACTTGGTAATGGATCTTGGTCTCCCGATTCTCTAAGATAAAACTGGTTGTATTCATGGATGTGCACCTTATTAACGAAACTCACAATATGTTATATTTACAAATAAATTGTTATGGATAACAGTGAAAGTTCTCGAAGAACTTTGTAACATTAAATCTTATCATAAATGTTCTATATTAATATTCCCAAACTAACAGTAACAGAAAGATGTTTAAACAAAACAAGAGCGCTGCCACTAATCGTCTTATTTGTTGAATCCTCAAGAGAATCTTCAAAATTTCTTGTTAGCACGTGACTTCAATGATTTAAAATTTAATTTGTTCTGAAACATAGAACGAATAGTTATAAAGGATTCAAATGTCAGGCGATTGATAAACATGATCGATTATAATAGAGAATTCTTTTTAAACACAAGTTAAGAAGTTTCCAAAGCTTGATCTCCCATTTCCAAAAGACATTTAACTCGTCATCGAGTAGCTAAGACGTTAAAATAACATTGAAGTATACAGAAAGCACAGGAAGATATTTGTTGAAGTTTAATATTGTATTTTTATATGTCATTTTTTATAAAATGAAATAAAAATTGAAAATAAGAAATCAAAACGTCCCTTTATTAAAATTTTAACCTTGAATAATTTAGCGCGTGTATAAACGTTAAAAATATGTAATTGCTTTATTTCATGCAATACTTTCTTAAGGAGAATAAATGTTGGTGAAAACTATGCACACAAAAGTTAGAGATTTCGGTTTTCGAAACAGTTGTTCGCGATGATCGTGATGATGTTCGGTTCATCACTGCGGATTTGATGAATTTATAACAAAAATGAGTGATGATTATTAGTATCATTATCGACTTATTAAAATAAAAAGAAATAAATGTATATGGAGCTCTCCCGCATTGTATGACCAATGCAGACAATTTTTATGTCATTATCACAACAGCGTTCAAGCCTTGCACAAGAGTTCCTCTTGTTCCGCGAATAATTCCCGCCGCTAGATCGCTTGGATCCCTACCACTCGACGATCGCAATCGTGTCGAAGATCAATGCAAGGAGAAAGGCCTCGGACTGACGTTGCCATGTCGAACGGAGTTGAAGCGTGTGTAAGCGTTTCCGGTTAGAAGCGTTTCAGTAACCAGCCAGCCATTGAACAGTCTACATCGATCTTCGTGGAGATCCTACATCGCGTGCAATCTGACAAGTGAGGCGACCAAAGGATACAGCTCGAATCAAGAAAACGCATAAGCACGCAACATGCGTCACAAGCTGCTGTTATTCACGGTGTTCGCGCTGATTCTGGCTGGTAAGTGGGAACCGAGTCAAAAACGATCTTTCCTTCTCGTAAATGATCCGTTCTGTGCGGGCATTCGTATCTCCGACCTCCGACGATCGATTCGCGCGATCTACACTAATCGTCTAATACATCTGTCGATCTATACCAGGTATCCGTCGCTTGTAATAAAAGAAATTCGAGCCGACTCGCTGCTAGACGTGGAAACTTTCTTAAAAGAGAAATCCCCAGCGGGAAAGGCTCGCTAAAATAAATCGACAAATCCTGTTTACACCGTATCAATGTTCCGCGTTGCTGGATACTTTAAGTTTGTCCCATGATAAGAGTTCCGAGTTTGTTGTATTCGTCGCAGGTGAGCCACGCGGGAAATTAGAATAACAAATTGCTGATATATCACGGATATGTGTAAATCGGCCTTAATTGGTTTACAACGCGGAATTGCATCAACTAGTTCGTAACGAGATCAGCGAAGGGAAAATTGCTCCGGTACCCGGACACCAACACGTGTGTGATTATTCACTTGTCTACAGTTAATGGGACTTGAGAAGCTACGGTGTGTACGTCGCAGAAACGATTCGCCGGTTCTAGAAAGTCGCGGCCATGCGGATGACATTGAGCTCCTAATGAATTTAAAGCGGTTCTCTGGAAACACGGTATACTGTTCCACAGCCGGCAGAATTCATCGCGATGACGTGTTCTCATGACTAACTCCCCACGAAATCGTGCCCGAGTAAACAAGTACACAAGCCGTATCGCGATGGATATGCCTAGACACGATTTTAGAGATTTCACGGTTTTACATTGCGGACTACAGTTAGGAGCTTAACTGATCACACACACTTTAAATCAGAATAACTTTTTTGTAAATGGACCAAACGACTTTAACTTCTCTGTAAAGCTAGAAGAATTAGTTTAGGAAATGACGTCTAAAAAATATGTTGAAAAAATGCATTTAGTCGGAATTGTAAAAAAACAATAGTAAAAATTGGTTTCTTCAACTTTTTTAGCTGGGCCAATAACGAAAATTTAAAAGATGTGTTTGATCAACTCGTATAAATTATATACGTTTTGGAAATTTCATTGAAATTGGTTAATTGGTTTATTAGTTATAAACGATCGAAAGTGGTAAAAATTGCAATTTTTCAAGATTTTCGGCCTTTTTTCCACGTTTGATCGTTTATAACTCGATTTTGAGGCATTCTTTTTATAGCCGAAAGAAATAAATTCGTCCCATCATTCCCCATGGGATCTTTTCAATCGCAATTTAAAAATGTTAGAATCCGTTATTTTCACGGGTCCTGTAAATCTAGTGTTGTCACAGACTTCGGTCATTAAAACGAGGATAAAAATGATGTATTTCGAAATATTATTAAGCGAAGACCCCCTTCTAAAAGAATTTCCTGTTAGGGAAAATTTTCAATGTGAATTTGCTTTATCGGTAAAGAATATGTCAACTCTTTGTCCTCGGGTATTTTTCTCGGAGCAGTTCATTTATTATTCACGGAAATCGTTGCTCCACTTAAATGGGTTCTGGCATGAAGTTGTATTGATACAAACATTTTAGATCTTCTCAGTACCGTCGTTCGAGTTTCTGGCTAGATTTGCGAAAGATTACATAAAGTAGCCGTAAATCGCGTTTTAAATGGTCTGGGTTATTACGCTTCCGCCGTTTTCTCATTCAGCTAGCTGTTCATACTTGAGTATAATTACTAGACTGCGGATGGATCTTCATTCAAAATAAAAATTGTCTGCATCGATTGCAAGAAATAGAAACTAAATTGATTGTTACTTCTTCCCTTAATGATTTTAACAGAGGAGAAATCATGTATTGACATCTTCAATTTTGAAAATTCTTCAACAATTTCGAATTTTATCTACTCAATTTTGCTGTAAATGCATAAAGATCCGCGTAGTCTAATAATTACGCTGAATTTACATGAAGCTTGTACTAAGTCGCGATAACGCGTTATAGTTTGACGCTGCGAGAAAAAAAGGCTTATGCAACGTAATCTCCGTAACGCTCAAGCTAGAGAAAAGCTAAATAGCTCTCAATCACGGCGATAATTCGAAGAAACGGTTCGCTCCCCACTTCTATCTGCAGTATAATATTTTTAGAAGTAAAAAGTTTTATCTAGTCGTTCAATTGAAAGAGTCGGTACGGCAAATGTAATTTCTTGCCGATGCTAAAATGTTTACGGCAGTTTCTCATTAAAAATTACGTTTAAATAAATCCGCCTTTATTACGTTTAATTATCCACCACCGTTGGATTTCGGAGCGGAAAAGCAAATCCTGTAAAGTGTAGAGAATATAACGCATTATTATATAAAAGTGAAATCGTAGAGTTGTTGCTTTTCGAATCAGTAATAGTATAACATAGATGGGCCTTGATATTGTTATTGTAGTATTATATGAAAAATTGAAGCACTTAGAAATCGTTTATCGATGAAAATAGTGGGCTTGGTGTGTACAAACGTGTTGGTACGGCCACTGAAGATATTTACAGTGACTCCCACTAATATTCGGATACTTAAAAAGACGATAACTTTTTTAATATAGTATTATACGATTTGACCTTTTTTTTGGAAGCTAGAGCAATTAGTTTGCTACAGGATGCGAAAAAAAATTTTTGCCACAAATTGCAATTGATCGGAATTGTAGAAAAAATACTGAAAGTTGCATTTTACAACCTTTTTATGTGGGCCTCTATTGAAAATTTAAAAAATACGTTTTGTAGATCTGTGTCAATTAAACATATTCTGAAAATTTCGTCAAAAGATTTTCACGATTTTCGGCCTATAACTGCAGTAAATCTAAGGATTCTTACATCTTTCAATACCTGTCGTTTTTTCCGCATCAACGGATTTCGATAAAACTTTTGCAGTGCATATAACTGATACAGATCTATAAAACGTACCTTTTAAATTTTCAATAAAGGCCTACATAAAAAAGTTGTAAAATGCAACTTTTAGTATTTTCTCTGCAATTCCGACAACTTGTAATTTTTTTCAAAAATTTTCGAATCGTATGGTCCAATATTAAAAATGTTGGCGTCTTTTTAAAAGTGTCCGAATATTAGTGGGAGTCACGGTATATTTGACTAGCTATAGAAAGCCGAGACCTAGGGTCAACAATGCACAGGAATAATAAAAAGATTTATTATTTTCATCAGTTCGAGGACTGCACAGATGGAGAACGCTCTAGATGGAGATAATCGCGTTACCAGTATATCATTATTTTATTTAGCAGATTGTTAGAGATTGTTAGGACACGGTATCACGATCAATCATGGAATGATCGGCGAGTCGAACGATCAGTGGGCAGAAGATTATGAAATATTCGCTGCGTGACTCGCAATTCCGCGCGCGCGCGCTCTCCTAATCGCGAAAGTTTCGCGTGTTCGTACTTATATGTGTACAGGGTATATAAAAAGTAATGGTCATCCGTCCTAGGGGTGAATCTTCACGTCTGGATCTGTGCATATTCGAAATTTAAAGGAACATTCATCGTACCAAGTCATCGTTGCTCGTCCATCCAAATCATAAATTTGAAGCCAAATACCTCGAGAGAAAACCTTATATCCATTGTTATACACAAGAATACTAATTCTACATTATAAAATACTAATGTAAAGTATAGGTACTTACAAATTTTTTAGATTCTTCTGTTCCTCCGTCAGATCCCAGTACACTGCCATTTACGCGAATACGTCTTAAGGGGGTAGACACGTCCCCAGGATTACAAGGGTGAGAATGCGCCTTGATTTCTCGATAATGCAAAGATGGGGTTTTTTAGTAGTCAAATGCGCTAGATAAAAGGTCAATCTAGGCTGCAGTCCTCAAAAGTCCTATTTTTACATTTACGAGATGTTATTTACATTATTCGGCAGCATGTAGCTGTTGCGACTGTTCTTTTCCTTGAGTAACCAGAAATTTTTGCTTTTTTCCTATGTCATCCAGTAGATTTGGACGAGAAGATGTGAGAAATCCAAGTAAGAAAAAGGCTAAAATTTCTGGTTACGCAAGGAAGATTGTTTACCCGCTGTCGCAGCTTTATAAAAATAGCTACATGTGCCTCCCGAATAATGCAAATTACGCCTCGTAAACGTAAAAATAGGACTTTTGAGGGCGACTCGGCCTAGATTGACCTTTTATATAGTGCTTTTGACTACTGAAAAACCCCATTTTTGCATTATCGAGAAAAGAAAAGTCGCATCTCGTATCCTTGCAATCCTGGAAACGAGCTTACCTCCTTAATAACTATGAAACACGAAACACCACACTTCTATACAATCACTAAACACCACACAACGAAATCGTCCGAAATCGTTACAGCGAACGAGAAGAAGTTACTCCGATCACGATCAAAATAGTAATGCGATTGTCATGAATGGTTAAGGGGTGGATTTAGGTGGAGAAATGTATTGTTTGTTAATGGGTGTCCGTCGGAAGGACTTTAGGTTGAGGAGTGAGAAATTGTCAAAGAAATTCATTTTCATATTGTCTTCGTCGTCAATGGCGTGATTTATGAGTGTATGTCTGCTCGTCGCTTCGGTGGGTCTGTCGCACGTGTTATCCATCTGTTGGGGTTGAAGTTGTCGGAGCGCGGTGGTTGCAAAATAATCAGCCAGCTTTTTTTGTCTGCTATAACGTTCTTTTCAGGTATACAGGGTGGTTTACCAGACATTACCGCCTCGATTTTCGTCATTATTATTCGTAACGAATGTTTATATAAGGTTTCGAGAGATGCATACTTTGGTATTGTGAAGGAGAAATAAGATTTGAGAAATAAGAAGCTTATCAGTATTTTTTTTTAATGGGATCGTACGTTTTTTCCTGTACCAATCGATGAAGCTTCATCTCTACAAAAACATATCAATGTCGAAAAGCTATTAGTTAAGGAGATATTTTAATTTTAGTGTTGTTATGGAACGCGATCCTATTAAAAAATATACTGATGACCTTCATATCTCTTCTACGCGTTCACCTACAAAAAAACTCACAACACTCCACACACAAAGTATGCATCTCTCGAAACCATTCAATCTTCTATAAACATTCTTCTCTGCGAATAATAATAATGACGAAAATATCTGGTGAACCATTCTCTGTATATAATTCAAATGCATGATCTGAATGTGACGAATGATTGCATATCCCACGCACGCGATCATGTTCTGTCTCATCGACACGGTCAGGTGGACTGTAGCAGTGTTTTGTCTTTATGTATAGCTCCACACAATCAAATTTTGCGAGAACTCCAACAGCTTGTATCTCAATAACAATTTGTTTGCGACACACAAACACATCTGGTTCCTTTCAAACTTCTCTTCTCGACGAGTAGAAGATATTGATGTAAAAAAATCTTTAACCACAATTCTTTTTGTTATAAACAATTTCCTTTTCAAATATCCACCGATCCAGAGGCGTAGATTCATCTCTAGGACGGATGACCAGTACTTTTTATACACCTTGTATGTTCGCGTGCAATCACGGAGGAGCACCATCGTGGATTTCTTTGAAACGCACCGTGCGGTTCGCCGTTGATTATCAGGCGAATACGTAATCGTGGAAACGATTGTATTCGGTGATACCATTCGTTTTACGGTTTGTTGGTTCCAGCGGCCGGTAATTCCGTTCGCACGGATTCACCTCGCGTTTGAAAAATTGCTGCTTTGAAATATTCTGCAGAGCGAATCGTTAACTTTGCATGTTTTTAGCGAACGTTCTAGCCGGTAAATCGAGCAGAGGGCGAACAAGAACTTCCTCTGGAGGATCATCATGGACGAGATTAGTTGGTACAAGGGGGTCGAACTCTCAGTCCAAGCACCAAACTCAAGGTAAGTAACGCTCTTCTAACCACCGAGGATATTGACACGGTTTCCCCGTCCCGTCTGCTGCTATCTTTCTCGCTTTTAACTTTAACATTAAACCCACCACGGTCGAATTGCCGGTTTTCTATTTCACAGTTAGTGAAATTTTAAAAACGTTTTAATTAGAAATGACTGAATTGATTTCTTTATTTCAGCACGTATTGTAATAAAAACCATAAAATGTTTAAGCAAATTCAATCTATCAACTTCCATACGATGTTTCAATTTTATATACAGTGACTCCCACTAACATTCGGACACTGTTAAAAAGACGATAACTTTTTTAATATCGGACCACACGATTTTTGAACTTTTTCCAGAAGTAAGAACAATTGGTTTGCTACACAACGTGAACAAAATTTTTGGAAAAAATTGCAAGTTGTGGGAACTGCAGAGAAAATACTAGAAGTTGTATTTTGCAACTTTTTTATGGTCTTATATGGACAATTTAGAAAACTCGTTTCGTAGATCTGTATCACTTAAACATATTCTGAAAATTTCTTGTTTATCTAGTTTAAAGATGGTCGAAATTGCAGTTTTTCACGATTTTCGGCCTCCAACTGCAATAAAAAGTATTCTTAGATTTCGATAAAACTTTCACAGTGCATATAATTGACGCAGATCTACAAAAGGTATTTTAAAAAATTTCAATATAGGCCCACACACATAAAAAAGTTGTGCAATGCAACTTCTAGTATTTTCTGTAGAATTTCGACCAATAGCAATTTTTGAAAAAATATCTCTTCACATCGTGTAGTAAACTAATTGTTCTAACTTCTCAAAAAAGTTCAAATCGTATAGTCCGATATTAAAGGAGTTATCATTTTTTTAAGAGTGTCCGAATATTAATGGGAGTCGCTATCTTGTGCGGTTTAGTGTTTAGTTGTAATCATCGCGTTCCCTCAGCTTGATATTGAGTTTCTCGATTGACCCAGACCTGTAGGTCGAGTCCTCGTGTCGGAAAGCGAATTGTCTTGCTTGTTACAATTTTTGAATCGATTTGACCCATATATGGGTCACAAAGAACGGTGAACATTTAAACTCTTTAACCCTTTGCAGTCGGAACTATTTTAACATGAAAATTGAACATTTCTTCTGACCTAGAATAATTCCATTGTATATGGCTTTTTTCATTTTATTATGGATATAAAGTTGATATAATATCTCGTATAATACTGAAATGTGTAGTAATTGATCAGATACCAACATATTTAATAATGTAAACAATATTATAAATGATGGTACAGCAATTTTTAGTGATGACTCTGAGTACCCCTCGACTGCTAAGGGTTAATTAAGTAGCATAACAGGAGGCAACGTAGTTCAGAATCTACCGAATACATTAACGAATGATCGACAGCTTCAAGTGGAACCAAACCTGTCAAACCTTCTGCCCCTGTGAATGAGCAATCCTCCAAAACAAGTGCGTCGAACGTGCAATCGTCGTACCAGCCTTCAGGTATTGTATTGCACTGTTCAACGTCAATTTTACGTTTCGATAGCCTGTAGACCAACGTGAAGCTCCAAGTGAAGCGCCCTTAAATTGCACCAACTCGTTTTTGTCACAAAAAAATATTTAAAGTCAACCTGTCCAATGAATGAACACTTAAGCTGCATGAAATTGAAATTAGTGTATTCGCAAATTATTATTTAATTTCCTAATGATTCTAAATAAATTCAATATTGTCATTCTTATGAAGTAATACATACGAGTTGGTTTCTGTGATCGGTATGTTTAGTGGTAACAACACCAATGTTTTCTTGCAGCCCATAAAATTGTGCGTGCCATAAATGCATAAAGATCCTCTGGTTACTAATGATAAATACTTAGCGACTAAACGGATGATCGTTTGCAGGTGGATACCCGCGCCAGCCACCCTCGAACCCCAACTACCCTGCTGGTCAAGCCGGGTCATACCCGAGTCAAGGAGGGTACAATGCTCCAGCGGGCCATGGTTATAACGCTCCAGTGGGCCATGGTTACAACGCTCCAGCGGGCCCTGGTTACAATGCTCCTGTGGGCCATGGGTACAACGCTCCAGTGGGCCATGGTTACAACAGTCCTGTGGGCTCTGGTTACAACGGTCCAGTGGGCTCTGGTTACAACGGTCCAGTGGGTCATGGTTACGGCGCTCCTGTGGGTCATGGTTACAGCGCTCCTGTGGGTGGTTACGGACAGCCGTCATACGGAGGAGCGTTCGGTTCTATGGCACCTTCGCCTCAGCAGACGATCCTGCTGCAACAATCCTCGAAGCCAGGAATCGGGCAGCTGGCGAAGGAAGCATTCGTCTATGCTGGAGTCAGCGCCGGCGTGAACGCTGCGGTGAATAGATTGATACCCGGAGGAATCTACGGCACCAGAGGAAGCAGCGAAGGCTCCCACAGTGGTGGTGGTGCTGCTGGACAACCCGTCTCAAACACCCAAATCACTTACAACAATTACTACAACGGGTCCGCGCCAGTTCCCGGAGAAGCGGCTGCTCCAGGTGCTGCTCCTGCTGCTGCACCTGCAGGCCAACCCGCACCTCAACCATCGGCACAACCTGCTGCCGACGCTCCACAGTCTCAACAGAACAACCCCGGAACCAACAACTCCCCACCCGCGAACTCCAACTCTCAGGAATCCAATCAGAACAACCCTAATCCGCTAGGATTCGTCACCTCAAACGACGACCTCAAAAAACTGACCGAGAGCTTGTATCAGAAGGAGAAGGACAACAATGCTTTCTCGCAGATCACTATGAAGCTGCAGGGACAGAAGACGGATGAGAGCACCGCGGACTCTGCGTCCGAACCGTATGTATCGGGGCGTTCGAATAGCCTTGGCTTACCGGAGGCTTTAGCTGCTGGCAGAAACGTAACGCATTATCTACCGGCGATTATTTCATAAGTTTTGGAAGTCTATGGCCTATGGCTGAGGATTTTTGAATAGATCCTTTATCAAACTTCAATCATAAACAATTAACAATAGCAATTCGTCCCCAATAAGGTAATTTATTTATTTATCCCCAATAATCTCATTTCGTTTGGGATTACTGTGTAAAAGAACATTTTTAAGCTTCCATTTGGTGCAGCAAAATTATTGAAGGGCCTATTAACCCTTTGCACGAAGCTATTTGGACTCCGGAACTTGGACGTTCGGAAATTGTTTCGAATTATAGTACAGTAATTTCTAGTAGTGCCTCAGAAGGTTTGATAGACTGTCGGTAGATAAAGTGTTAACACATTCAAGCAGAAGGGAAGCCGACGTGGAGCAACACCGGTGATCGTGCCTGTTTCAGATTGTTGGACGTGAAAGCCGAGGCCTACGATCTTCCGACCGTGAAGGCCGTAATAGCCCTGCTCGACAACTACGAGCTGGATGTCAAAACGAAAGAGACTGTCACCCCTGAAGAGCGCCGCGAGGAATCGGAACTTCTCGACAAGATCGCGGAGACCGACATCATGAAATCTACCATGAAGTTCCTGGCAGACAAGGGATACATTCCGGATGACGAGTACGAGTTCAAGGACACCATGAAGCGCATTTGGTTCTCTCAGTTCAAGAGAATCGATGGAGACGCGTCCAGTTCCGGTTTTGAAACGGTGTTTCTGGCTGAACAGTTCGACACGGACATCCTTGGACTACACAATTGGATCTACTATGCCAAGCAGGAGGCTGCGAACAAGCTGAACTATATTGGATACCTGAAGGAAGCCAAGCTGGGCGATGTGAGTTGTCTACTATCTTTAATCCTTGGTCGAGCCTTGGTCCATTCTGACACAGAGTATCAAAATCGTTATTTAATTACTGGACAGCGGATCTTTATGCAAAATAAAAATTGTCTAACTGAATTGCAACAAACTGAAGTGATATAGAAATTTATTATAGATTGAAAATAATATAACAGTACTTTTAAATTCTTCTAATGAATTACTGTTTTAAATTACACCTTCTCATTTTTGTTATGAAGGCATAAAATCCGCTGTCTATTAATTACACACCGTTTCTAACGATTAAATTAAATGAATTGCTGAAGAATGTCTACAAGAAGTATCGCCAGAAGTGTGTTTTAAAATATCGGTAAATTGTCCTAAACATCTTCAATTATAAAATTGTAAAAACGGTCCGCCGTTCGAGTGTTAATCGTTAAAGTTGTACGAAGTCCACTGACGGGTTCATGTTCCTATTTGTAAGCTCATAGTTCGAGGATATTTTGTACTATAAATTGATAACGATTGCAGAAGGGAGCGATCCTGAAGCTGCGCTCAAGTCTGAACGGAATAGTGCAACCAGTGAGCACCGTGTTCGTCGGCACATCACCCGAATTGGAGTTTGCACTGTACACGATGTGCTTCTTCACTCGACCGAACAACCCTTGCCCAGTTTCACTCGGGGGAAAGGAGTTCACTATCTACGTGAGCAGAATCAACTACTTCGGGAAAGACATTTTGATTTCCGCATACCCTGATATTTAATTTACCCCTTTCAAATGGAATACTATGCATTAATTAAATATATATATATGTATCTGTTAGATCGAGTGCATACATTATTGCTTTTGTAAAATAGTGTGCATATTAGATGTCTGCTATGTTCTAATGCGAGGGTGATGTAAGTGTTTCTATGTGATCGAGTTTGTGAAACGGAATGTGTAAAAGGCATGCTTGGAAATGTTTGAACAACCTTCTGTAAAAAGAAGTATGTAATAGTAGTGTGCAATGCATACCTGAGTGGTTTTCTTGCCCCATTTTTCGGACTCGGTGAGCTCCAGTATAGGCACTATGGATGGCCTCCCATGAGCGCAACGCGTCGGTGTTTTTGTCTGTTGCAACAGCTTCAGCAGCCAGTTACATTCTGACAGCGTCAGCGGATCCCCAAATTTGATAGCTCCTAAAATACTCCGTCATTAGGTGATAGTAAATACGAAGCTCCATATGAACAAATGAGATTATTCTTGTACCGATATTTCCTACTAAAAAATATACAATTTAAGTATTTACGTTTTCTATGCTGTGTACTTTACTCTGACCATATTCTACGAGTGTGTATACACTGGCAAGTAACTTCTTTTTATTAAGCTATAGTTATAAGCTATGGAATTATTAGCAACATGCACATTGCTGTGCATGCTAACATTACAAGAATAACTTAGAATCTAGAGTTGACGATAAGGTGGAATATTTCTGAATTCAACTTAAAGGGCAAACAAAGGGTTCGCACAAAAAGGCATCTATTGTATAGAGTGGAAAGTGGCAAATAACTTAAGTTAAGTAACCCAGAGCTTATGCACCGTGGCAAGCTTCCGCCGCAATTGCATTGTGAATGGTGACCGGCATATCGATCGATTCCTGGCACCTATTGTCTTGAAAGTTTCCTAGCATTTCGTTCAAGAGATTTTGTACGCTCAACTGCAACTTATCGTCGTCGTAGCGATTCTTGTATTTCTTTAAACATTCTGGCACCGTGCGCACCACTATTTTGTTGTCATTTGTGATACCGAAACCTATCCCGAATTTTTTCAATTGCTTTCGATTTTTTAGAAGCAAACCACACTCTTCTGCGGGTAACTGTATAATAATGGGCTCTTGCAGTTTGATGGAGATCAGCTGGTTTCTAGATTGCGTCTTGTATACTGTAAATTAACACGCTATTGTTAGTACGAGGTCTCCCAGCTTACTCGACGGTCTGAAGTGTCTTGCTTTGTCTTAGATGTCTTTATATTTACCGTGGAGCAAAGTCTCATATCGTATTCTCTCGTGAATGGCATGCTGGTCCATCAACAGCAGCACTTTTCTATCGTCCTGAACTGCTAATCCTACTATCAACTCGTTGTTCATCTGACCCAATACCTGAAAATGATATTACTTGTTAGTAGAAGGGCAATGCGCATTTTTAAAATAATTGTTAACACTAGATTCACGGGACGAATCAACATGACGGGTTCTAATATTTTTCATTTACGATTATTGATTATTGTACTTTTACGAATTCTAGAAGGTCTTTCTTCAACTTGAACTCGTGGAATCGTTGACTAGATTTGCATAGACGTACATCCATTTCCTGGTGCAGCAATACATCTGGAACTGAAAGCATTTTAACGATTTCACGTGCACGAATCGTAATAATTAAGCAAACTATAATGTATCTTAATGTAAATTGCAGTTACTGCGCAATCCAGATTTCAATTTTCTGCTCAAATCGCTTGCATTCCATTCTTTCAGGACGTCGGTTCTCGTCAATTTCGTGTTGCCTCGTAAAAGTTTGTGCAATTTCTGTGGCAAGAAATCGAAGCGTTTATAAAATTGCACAGAGCCATCGAAATTCTTCGGTTCGTTCAACCTGTTTGATTTATTGCTGGGATAGGTCCAGTTTGACCACTCGGAGAGCGTCAATGCAATAGAACCAGGAGTAAACTTTTCAATATGGATTACTTGACTCATTCTTATTTGACTTTGATTAATTTCGCACAATGCTTTACTTTGTCCATTATCGTTATCGATATTTAGTGCATCGGAATAACACAGAGGATTCTGTGCATCGATCATGGTTCCACGAAGAGATGGAACTATAATCTTCGTGGTTTCTTTCCGGACAATATGGCAGACTGAGCGCGGTATACAATTCTTTTTTGGGAGTAGTTTGCGAGAAGTCGGCGCTCTTTCAAGAAGTGTTGCACCATTTTCGCCGTTTATAAAACTGTATATCAAATGCTTAGGCTGTCTAACATTCTTTGCGAGACTATTAGAAAGAGGCATGGTATTGTTGAAAAATATATTCAGTATCTCATTTTGAATACCAAGAAATAAATTCTGAACAGAAGGTAAAATCAAGGTCCTCTTCTTGTTCTCCATAGTGAAAATGTACTTTCCGCATGAGATGAACAACAAAATAAAGATAGACTTCCTCTTTGGTATTTGATGATGTGTTGCTTTAGCAACACATCTTAATTTACCAACAAAGGCAGCTGAGATCATACGGAGAATCAACGGACAATGGACAGGTCTGTTATTGAGGAAGATGTACTGCAGAGCATTTGATTTTGTGTTAGCTAGTCCAATGAATGCGCAGAACTTCACACGAGTTTCGCTCGTGTTTCTTATGTACCACAGATTATCCAATGATACTTGCTTACCATGTAGCTGTTGAAAAATTTCTATGGGTTCATGGGGCTTGGTGATTGCCATGATAACCCTTTGTCTTTGGTCATCTCTAATCGAGAATGATATCTGCACAAAAGTATGAAGTATTTGAAGCAAATCACTTGTTGATGATAGACATACAGTGACTCCCATTAATATTCGGACGCTCTAATAAAAATGATAACTCTTTTAATATTGGACTCTTTTAATATACGATTTGAACTTTTTTGAGAAGTTAGAGTAATTAGTTTACTACACGATGTGAAGAGATATTTTTTCAAAAATTGCTATTGGTCGGAATTCTACAGATAATACTAAAAGTTGCATTTTACAACTTTCTTATGTGGACCTATATTGAAAATTTAGAAAATTTTCGTTTTGTAGATCTGTGTCAATTAGAAAAAACGACAGACGTTGAAAGCTAGAGGCCGAAATCGTGAAAAACTGCAATTTCGACCATCTTTAAACGATTGCAGCTCATTGCAACGTCGACCGATTTTGATGAAATTTTCAGAATATATTTAAGTGATACGTACAGATCTACGAAGCGCATGTTTTCTAAATTTTCCATATAAGCCCACATAAAAAGTTGCAAAATACAATTTTCAGTATTTTGTCACGTTATAGCAAACTAATTGTTCTAACTTCTCAAAAGAAGTTCAGATCGTATGGTCCACACATACACACACACACACACACACAATATTAAAAAAATTATCGTCTTTTTAAGGGTGCCTGAATATTAGTGGGAGTCACTGTATTAATGATAAAAAATTCCTTGCTATGATGATAGAAGATTTTTTATAGAGAATATACTGATCAATCCTGTTTGTTTAAAAGGGCTGATATGTTCATTTGTATTCTGATAGGGCGTTTCAAGACGAATACGATGGCCTATGTTATGAAGGTCGTTCAAGGACGTTCAAGAGTATCTTTAAATATAATTGAGCTTGATCTTGGATGATCTTCACAATATAGGTCCTCAATCCATAGCAAACGAAATATTTAGTCTACACAATAAATCAATGTTAATTTTTACGTGAGGATTAACTATGGCAATGTTTCCAACGATGAAGTACATCAACGGTACATTCCACTTGTGAAATGTTAATTCGCGAAACCCGTATATGCTCACTGTCGTTCCACAGGATGGTCTTTTTTCAATTTCGACAATTTTTGGCGGGTGGCACACTTTGAACACCTGCGAATATAAGAAAAGTTTCAATTTGCATTCAACGCGAGCGTAATGATTAGAATATAATCATACCTTCATATATGTTCTAGAGGAATCTCGATGTCTGGAACTGATTATCATAATGTCGGACAGTCTACGGATACTTGCAAGCGTTTGCTTCCTGGTGTTGCAAATGTCTTGCACATTCCGACGAACGCTGCAATCATTATACTCTGCCATAGCTGTTAATCTGTCTCTCGAGATTCCTACACCGTTATCTACCACTTCAATTTTCCGCCTCTCCGCGTCAAGCCTTATTGCGATCGCCGTTGTCTCGGCGTTTAACGAATTCATTACCTGAAGAATTCGAAACCAGAATAATCATTGTAATTACAAATTTGATTCACTTACCAATTCCAGTACACATTCTGGAAGATCGGTCACGTTCGACGCAGCAATTATCGAGGTTGTCATCTTTATTAACTGATATTATTAATTTTTTTCGATATTCACCCTACTGAGTTCGATCACGGACTATAGAAACCAATCGCGCGTCTTGTTTCAAATCAGTAAATACGCTGTCGCCCAGCAGATTGCCGATCGTCGGTAAAGAAGATTTAACTTTGAAATGACTCATTATTTGATTGATTAATTTTTACGATCAAATTTACAATTTGCAATCGACGATCGACGGTTTGCTTAGATCATCTAGGTCAAACGAGACATGCGTTTTTATTAATATTTTTTTTGTAAACTAATATATGTAACTAATATATGTCGTCAACTAATATATGTAACTGGCCAAAAGTTTGGAATCAGTTGATTTTTGTAAAAATCGAATATATCGATAAATTTTGAAATTATCCATCGTTATAATATCAAATAAAAACTAGTATAATATTTCTTAACAGATTTCAGGATTTTCTTATGACCATAATGCTCTTGTTATAGTTTATACACCCAGTGTAAGGCAATGTTCTACAAGAACCATGGAAAAATATCAAATTAGAAACATTCGGAAAACTAATTGCCAGGATACCCTGAATATATCAGACTGTTATTAAAAATAAAGGCGGTTTTTTAATGAAAGAGCAATTTGAAGAAAAATACGCATTCCTTGATAAAAAAATATGTAATACAAAATGTAAAACATACTGCTCGTAAGTTTTTTGACAAATTAATCTTCCTTGGTTGTTCTAAAGGCATTCTTCTTATAAACCTTTTGTTTCGCTGAATTTACGCCGTGATTCCAAACTTTTGGCCGGTAGTGTATATATATAATTATAATATATAATAATAATAATGTATATAATATATAATACATCTATAAATATATATATATATTATATTATAAATTATATTATAAATATAAATTAACTTATATGTTATATATATTAATAATAATATATATTATATAATATATATATATAATAATAGTATTATATAACAATAGTAATAAAATATGTTACTTGTATGTTACATATTAATACTCAAATAATTTTTTTAACAATTATATCGAATATTTTCAATGAATGTAGAAATAATCAATTTTCTTCAATCATATTCGACGATGACTGGTCAAGAGGACGTAGAGAGCAAAACGAGCCTCGTGTACGACGTATTTATAAAAATTTCTTTATTTTATTGCAACTACTGAAGAATTTTTCACATGTCGCGCTGTTGCAGCTTCGCATAAATCGTGGAAAACGATGATCGCATACTTTACATACAGAATACGTGGGTTTTTATACGATAACGAGTTCTTTCAATGTTTCGTCTTTATCTGGCTAAGAGTATTCGAATACAATTTTACGAACGTTTAGTTGTGTGTGCACAGGACCTCGAATCATTAATAACGGCGTGTGTGTGTGTATGTGTGTGTGTTTGTGTAAGTGTAACGCGTGGTACCCTATTGATGCTCGTAGAAATTCGAAATGCATATACCGGTGATGACTTCTATTGATTTCGTTCGACGTTCGCGTCCGTGAGTCGCCTTCAAAATGATTACACTGTTGGCCACGTTCCGATAATTAATAACAGGCGTGCCGAAATTATACTCCCGCCTTACGTGTAGAAAAACTTAACAATTGTAACGGGTATGTCAATACATCCGGCGTCGGTATAGTTAACACGTTCGCCGCCGTTCGTTTCTCAGCGTCGATCTCCTCTTTCAATTGCTCCCATTATTGAAATCGGAATTGGGCAACATTCAATGCAACCAACGATTAGCTATCACAATCGATACATTTCATTATCAATTGCAATTAACGACTAAACTTCTAATTCAACTGATATATAATCACAGTTACCTAAAGCAGGTACTTAATCATCAATTGCATTAATGATTATAAATTATACAAACTCGATGTATACATATTGCTGTTCTATTTATTCCATTCGACATCGATCGAAAATTTATGGTCACTGATGAACGAGTGATTTGTATGATCTCAATAATTGACTAATTGACTAATTTCATTCAAATGAAAAGTTTGAGTCGATCAATGCCCAACTCCGATTTATATGTTAAGAAAGGTTTCACAGCAACGGACGTGTTAACGAAATTTTCCTAATCAGCGCAGCTCGAATTACGGTTCCTGAGTTTGTCTTTTATCAGCACTTACCATCGAACGTCGTTTTACCATCGTTTCTAGATCATTCATCTTTTCATGCGAACGTTCAACAAAACGCAACTAAAAAGGGAAGCTTAATTTACGTAGAAATACGTAGTTACATACGTACTCGCAATGGGGCACGTAACGCGCGTAAAAAATGTTTCCTCCCGGTCTCATTCGTCATTAACGTATCAATATAATCGATATTATTACAAATATTACGTCCAACAGAACAACGTTTTTACAATGTATAATTAAAAAGACAAAAAAGAAGTATTAATAAAAATACGCTCGTTCAGATACGGCGAATCGCGCAGAAAAGCCAACCAAGTTAACATTTACCTGCGGATAATCCCGTCTCTCTACACACACGCATCGACCAGTGTTCTACGCATCGGACGTGTACACATTATATATATATACAATGAAGATCGCGAAAGTATCCCATCAAAACGTCTACTTTAGTTATTGCTGTGTCTCTCGGCTCACATTGTCGTGATACATGGAAGATTTAACGAATAACTTTCTTTTTTTCTCCTCGGAAAAGCAGACACTTCGTTCCTCGTGTGTACACGGTATCGCCAGCACTATGACGGTATTTCGAATACTAACCCTGGCAAAACGTACTTGTAACTCGTACATTCTCTGTCAACGGTAGAGACAAACAGGTCGATAAAACTCGCCATACATAAAGAAAATATTCGTACAAAAATTCTCGAATTTCGAAGCAATCCTGTTAGCAATCTCTGTTGTCACACAACAGTGGACAATTATTTCATATTCGATAAAAGTACAAATTAATCGTTTCTTGGGACTTTTCATTTATTTAATACATGTATATGTATAGTACTATTTTGAAGTAATTTCTGAAAGAATAGTTTCTCGGTGATATATTTTCTGCCAGGGTGAGTAGAAAATGCCGTCACCGATACCAAAACACTGTACCCACGAATGGGTGCGTCACGAGAGTTGTCAGGAAAGAAATCTGTATAATTCACCGACAGTTTAATCATCACAGATGCACACGTGGTTCCGATTTTCTTTGCCGCGAATATGATTTTAGGCGCACGTGATCTTGAACACTGGTTGCACGTCGCCCTTTTTCCCCGAATTTGTTTCACATTTTTTCTTGAATCGTTAGGAAATAATGGAGATCAACGAAACGATTTCGTTATGAAAGAAACACGCGACAGAACATACAACTCGCAGCAGAATTAACAGCATACCTTTTCTTCGCACCCGAGACGATCTTAATTATCCTAATTTCCTCGAACTTGGCTGATCCGGTCGCACATCAGACACATCGAGAAAGTAGTAGAGGATAGAGAGAAAGAAAGAGAGAGAGAACAGTATAAACGAGTGTGTTCACAGTTGTTGTTGTTGTTGTTGCGGTTGCAGTGAGCTCGAAAAAAAACGGTACTCATAATACTAAAAAAAAATAGAAGAACTTAGCGAGTAATATACACGTGGAAAAGCGTCGAAAATATCGGATTGAAAGCTCGCCGTCTAATAAAATGGTATTGATGGCTTTATTGTAGTAAAATTATAGTAATAACAATCACATATGGTGTCATCTATCAACGAGATATAACACGCACGTTTGAAATGATGGGGGACATATATAAATAATTTAGACGTATCGTGTGGCTTGACGTAGTGCTTAGAAATCATGTAACATTAGAAATATATATATACATATATATGTGTATATATATATGTATATATATATGTATATATATAATATGTATAAATTGTTGAGTTATTTTCTATAAATATCTTCTAAAATCTGGCTTGGCAAATGAATCACTTAGAAACAAATTCTCACAATTTTTTGTTGTTCATTATCTTTAGGCACCAATGGTATGCAGACCCTGTCTTTGGTACATACGACCGATTCGATTATTTTTTCTTATTATATCCTGAACGCGGAGAGAGATCGCGATCTCCGTGTTATCTCCCCGGAATACGTGTTCAAAGAATTGATTCGTCAGCGATGATATGCGCACTGTCTTGGTCTTGTTCCTCCATCGTTTATTCGTTTTACACATTGTTCGTTACATGGTGAGTTTCGTCTTTGTTCCAGTCCGATATCCAGGAATCAATTGAGATATTCCTCGATCAACGATACAGTCCTTAAACAACATTCCCGGTAACAAAAACTCAGTCTTCTTCCTTTTTCTCTGGCTTCAGGTCCACCATTGCGTGGAGCTCCTCTGGACTGTATCTGCAATCGAATCGGATTGTCATTTAATACATTCGCTCTATCGAAACCTCAACGATTCGACACAATAAGAATTTCTTTGTTTAAAATGAGATTTAATAAGGAAATAAATCCATAGCGCAAGGGGTCAAATGTTGATGAACATTTAAGATCGAGTGCAGACTTACCCTAGCAGACTCTGCAGGTCGCAGACGAAACGGTAGACGTACCGCTTCCCAGAGGTCTTATGGATAATGTTTTTGTCGTAGTAGTAGCGGAGACCACGGCTCAGCTTCTCATAGTTCATTTTAGGCTTGTTCTTGCGAATCCCCCAGCGACGCGCAACCTCGTCCGGGTCCGTCAGCTTGAACTCCCATCCGTCCCCAGTCCACGAGATGAACCCTTGGCAGGATTTGTCTGTTAACAGCTCCAACAGGAACTGCCACAGCTGGATGGGACCTGAACCGGTGAAGCAGGGTCCACTGTCTAGAAATTTACGTCCAATTTCAACATCTATCTATCATCTTAACCAGGAAGATTGGATAACAGTGTCAATTCTCAATACTCACTTGTATAACCAGCGATCATCGCGCTCTGCAAAAGAGGTTTCTGATCGGGGTTGTTGCCGATGGAGGAGGGATGATGGGGGTTTGAAGAGTCCCTGGGACCCAGGCCCGCGAGGAACGCGGGATGATGGGACAGGTGTTCCCCAATGGGACCGACACCCCATTGGTCCCCGCTGACGCCGCCAGCTCCACCGCCGCTTCCGCTTCCGGGAACCGTTTGGAATGGCGTCGCATCGTACTGTCCGTATCCACTCTCGCTGTACCCTTCGTGGTAGCGACCTGTTCGACAAATCATCCAATCATTACGATTATTCTTCTGTCTTGGAGGAAGTACCGAAGGCATTATTATACCGAGGACTTTATTTACAGTAAGTATATTTTTGCTAGGGACAGTATCGCTTTGTAGACCATTACCGCGTGGATAGTTCTTGAACGGGGACGGCTGATACTTCGGCTCGAGCTGAATTCCACTGGTGCTGTAAAACTCTGGCGAGCCGTCTAGATTGTAGGGATGGGGTGGCTGATGATCCTGCGGCAGACTATGATACTCGGAGGTCTCATCGTACCCGGAATAGTGGGCGGGTGTCATGTAGCTCTCGGTGGTGGCTTGGCTGACCCTGAGCTCGCTCTCGTTGGTCCCTGTGCCCGCGAGATCATTGCCGCTCGTCAATGCTGCGCCACCCCCTTGCAGGTGCTCCGTTATATGGTGATTGCTGTAGTTCGCTGCAAAATTCATCCACCGTTTCACAAAACGTTCTAATCGAATCCCAACGCAAGAAGAAGGCACACTGAACGCCACAGATGGGCTCCACGTGAGAATACTCCTTTCAATCTTATTCGTTCACAATGTTACTATCAATAACAAAAAAAAGTTAAACACAGTAGTACAGTAAAGTCCCATTCTAAGTGCGGCGGAAGAGGCCGTTCTGTGTCAGTTCGCCTAGCCATTCCACTGGGGAGCATACCCCGCGAGGAGCCAAGAAGCTCTAACTGCTTCGGTCTTCGAACAGTGTAAACATGCCACGCAATCCGATACCGGTGTATCGGTGTGAACACTAATCCAATTATAAAACTTCTTTATTTTTCATTATTCTTTTATGGGACTTTCACCAACTTATTTGTGACAGTTTTCTGATTAAAATGACACTAAACACGATATAATTTCAACTGTATTTAGTGGTTTAATTGACAGTATGGAGTAATTTACTGAGCGAAACTGAACTTGGTGAGAGGAAAAGCAAGAAAAACAGCGACCGCGAAGGTCGGCAAAAATTCAAAACTTATTGTACTGTATAAAATACCAATGCGATGCTAACTTTTTCATTTTCAACTTTCTTCTTATACAACCTTTCTCAAGATGTTTATCACATTTTTCTGATTAAAATGAGTCGTTTAAAAACCTCCAACGGGCTGCAGCTCCGTTAATTCGCAAAATTCTAATCTAATTCTTTGAGAACATAATATTCGAGATGTTAAGTTGTTTATTTAAACATGTCCTACAATAGCATATGTTAAATATATGATGAATTGTAAGTAATGCTTTACATGTACAGTAAATATGGGCCAAATTGTATCTTGTTTGGTGTCATTATAATCAGAAAATTGTCGCAAATACATTGGTAAAATTTCATTAAAAATAAGTACTAAATGAACAAGTTTCAGTATTGCTCTAGCATTGTCTCACCGATACGCTATTTTTTAAGGCACAAAAAATAGTGTCCGGTCCCGATCTATGTCACAACACAGAACCGAGAATTGACTTAGGGACTTTACTGTACTCAGTTAACACTTTATCTGTCGGAAGCCTATTGATAGGCGTTTCAATAATCCCAAATTATTAGATTAGGTTATTGAGGTTTTTGTTGAAGGATCTATTAAAGAATCCTCAGCCAAAAATTATTCGTACTAAAACTTGTGTTTGTTGCCTATAGTTATCTACCGAGTGAATTGTGAGTGGAGGCTCAGTGTAAATTTAACCGAGCGCAGCCTAAGGATAATTAATTGCGTCCCCGTGTCTTCCAGATTCTTTCCAGTATACTTACACTCCGTTTTGAGTTGATTCAAGTTCCGTAGATGAATGTACGCGTTGTTCGCGGTGTTGTTGTTATTGTTATTATTGTTGCTGTTCGGCGTACTGGAATGAGAGTTCGGGGCTTGAGTGCTATGGCTATGCGGTGGCGGCGGTGAGGTCTCGTCTCTCTGGTTCTCGTCTTGGCACACGGGACTGCGTAAGTGGTTGTACCCTCCTGCAACCGAACGTAATCATCCTTTAGCATCGCTTATTAAAACGAACAAGATCTTTGAAGCTATGGTGTGCGCTGTGGTCATAATAGTTATCCAATCTAACAACGCTCATCGGCACACGCAGCTTTCAGTTCATAATCCTATCGAATCAATTTATTCAATATTCTCCGTATAGTCCATTACGGACTTAATAGCTATAATGTTTAATCAAATCGATTTAGTGTCGCTTTAATCCTGATGGTCGTATATAAATACTGTAATTAGACGCTGGTTTAAGTGCCAATACTTTTCTTCGCGATCGTGTGCGCTTTAGAGAATTCAATGGACATTTATAATGTCATGATGCACGTCAAGATTTCTTCTATTTATAAATGGGGAATAGTTTACAATGTACAGGGGAAATTAACGTTAGGATTAAGGGTCGCGTGATAATATTTTTAATTTATGGTTATTGAGATTGTAAAGATGCATCCATGGGGAATTATTCAACAAGTTTCTTTCGTCGGGTGTATATTATAAGAAAAATTTCTAAGGAGATATACACATTCTCGTTATTTTTATAAAGTAAGGTAGAATAGTAATTTTTGTGTCAGCTCCTCCGATGCTCTCGAAGCATTTGGACGGTCAACACGTTGACATTATAGTTAAATATATGCGTCCATTTCTTCGAGAAGACCCATGACTTTCGTTTCTGCGTGTCTGACTACGAGGATCATTCTACTGAACTAGAGGCGACTAGAGGCGACTAGAGGCAACCTGTCGCCTTCCTAGCTGCCGACGGCACAGACGGTACTATACATATCGTCTATCGACGCGTCGAGACGCTGTAGAGGTCTTCCACCATTTTAATGGAGGTGATATTTCCAATTTTAGGGATTCCGGGGGCGAGATCAGGGACGATCGGGCCGAATATTGATTGTCGTCGGTGGACCAATGGCATCCGGAGGGTATCCATTGTGTTTCGGTGTGGGGGATTCAGGGAAAATCGTTCGGATGAAGTGCGGAGGATCGTGCGAGGCCACGGGAGGCCACCGGAGGCCACCGGAGGCCACCGGAGGCCACGGGAGGCCACGGGAGGCACGGAGTCTGCAGGGAGGAACTGCTGACACGTGGGCGGCGCGCATCTCGACGATTGGCTCGAGCGAACTCCGCCTATCCTCGACTTCCTTTCCTCGAGCACGAGAAACAGCGTCGCGTAGCGTCGCGCCGACTCGCGCGTCCATTACGGAGGCTGCGATTGTTTCGTCCTCGATCGAGCAACAACCGACAAACAACCGAGCAACAACCGAGTAAAGCGATTTCCTGCGGCGGCGACACGCTGCCGAGAGTCTTCAACCCGAGCCGTTAAAGTTAGCCAACGATTCGACGCTGACACCACCTTAACCCTTTGCAGTCGGAACTACTGGGTCGGCATTCGAGTAATTTCGGTATTTTAAAGTGAAATAAAACCCAATTTCTTTATTCAAGCAATAAACTTTCACTAGTGATCATGACCTGAAATCGCACTTGGATCAGTTTCTGGCCGACAAGGACCAGAAGTTTTATGAGCGCAGAATTGTGAAGCAACCAGAAAGATGGGAAAAGATCATCGAACAGAAAAATGGGATTTTATTGCATAAAATACCGAAATTACTTTCTTGCCAAGCCAATATTTTAACTTGAAAATTAAACATTTCTTCTGACCTAGAATAATTCCATTGTGTATGATTCTTTCCATTTTATGGATATGAAATTGATATAATACCTCATACAATACTGAAATACATATGTAGTAATTGATCAGATACCAACGCATATTTAATAATGTAAACAATATTGTGAATAATGGTACAGCAATCTTTAGTGGTGACTCTGAGACACCCCTCGACTGCTAAGGGTTAACTCTCGTGTCATGTTACTTTAATCCATATATTTTTATGTCACAAACGTAAATTAATCTGTGCCCGCTAGACTGCGGGTTTATACGAGGTGTGTTCAGAAAGTAACGGGAATTTTGCAATTTCGCGGATTGTATTAGTCCGATTCAAGCCAGTCTTTTTTTGTTGTGTTAGTAAACATGTCTGAAAAGTGTCTGTATATTGGTTGTCGCATTCGATGTTTAGTCTATTGCCAGCTTTCGAGAAGATTACATATGTTTAGGTGCGATCAGCGATTGTTCGTGGCGAAACAATTCATGGCTTCTGCACCACGATAGCGAACATGCTCACACATCATTGCTTGTTCGTGAATTTTTGGCCGAAATCAACACTGTAACGATGCCCCAGCCTCCATATTCTCTAGACATGACCTCGTGCGACTCTTTTCTGTTCCCAAAATAAAGAGAATTTTGAAGGGTCGTCGTATTTCAAGCATAGACGAGATTAAAAGTGCATCACGCGCTGGCATAAGTCTGCAATATCTAATGGAGACTATTTTGAAGGGGATAATATTCGTATAGACGAATAATTAAAATTTTTGTCCGAGAAATGAAAAATGTTCTAAAATTGAAAGAAAGAAAATTGTCTTTTTAACACACTACGTATGCAAGTTTACATTTTCATACGTTATTTGATAAACGTCGAGAAGTCTCCTTTTATAATTAGACGACTTCTGCTAGTTCGCGTTAATGCGTTTCCTTGCATTCCACGAACCTGTTCGTGTTGTAAATGTCTGAAGATCCGTAGCGATAAAAATTGTACAAATGTGTAGACACAGAGAACGGCATAGAAACTTGCATAGAAATCTACAGACCCGCCCAATTGCATTGGTATAGTTTTTATCATCTAGATAAGTACGTAAATACGTTTGTTCGAAGAGTGCGTGATACCGTAACGTGTCGACTTCGTAATTTTCCACTTAACTAGGAAAACCGATGATACATGGCAAAATCTAACCACTCCAATTTGTGAACGAGCATTTCGATAACTCGCACGTTCACGTGCACGGTTTAATCGTTTCGCACGGCAGCCTGCCAACCGGGAAGAACAAGCGGATTCGTCATTTGTATTCGACCTCCTTTTTTAAACGGTTTTTACATTTACATAGCTTTTACTTGTTTTTCTAACTAGTCTCGCGTTAACGCGTCGTAATATCGTGAATATCAATTATGTTTACACGAGTCTCCATAAATCATAATATCCACAAATCACTCGAATCCACTCGACTAACAGGCTGCCGATTAATTGCAAAAACTGTCTTTCGATCGATGAACGCTCGATCGAGATGCTTATTTCATTTTTCCCTTGGAGAATTTTATAGACAATTCTAGGCGTTAACAGAAGGACTAACAAAATATTTTTTACAGTATTAAAGGGTCGACTGCAATTTTGTGTATTTCACAGAAGTCTTGCTTATTTCATTCGTATGAACGACCATAGATATAAATAATTATCATTAATTACTTGATAATGAAGTTTGAATCTTGCACTATAGTCTAGTTCATTTCAGAACGAATAAATTGTATTCAGTGTTACTAATTTGATGACGATCACCAGTGACCAATGCGCGGCAGTCAATACGTTAAATTCATTTATACTTAATAAATAACTAACTTTCTATAAGCAAGTTGCATCAGTTTCATACGTACAAATTGGAAGAAATGTTCGAGTGAAAATAATTCCGAGTGCAAAGGGTTAAGTAAGAACCGGTATTAAGACGTGAGGTTCGCAATCCTCGCGTATTACGTCAAAAGTCTTTCAATTTGAGATGATCACAGGGTATCGGTACCTCTAGATTACAGTCTGGACAAGCGATCGTACCGGCGATAGTCATCGCCGCTTATAATTCCGACAGGTATTGCACCAGGCCCCCAGCGGATCCGAAGTTCGATAAAACCGGCTGCTGTTCGTGCGATCGATGATCGTTGAAACGACACCATCGATCCGCGATTCCGTCGTAGACTGGCCAAAATGTTCCGTACACAAAAGCGTATTAAAACGGCGTCCTCGATCGAATCTACGGCGCGTAGATAAGCGAGCGTGTGCACGCATCCTGTTTTGATTAGTCGCGGCAGATTTATATTTTTGTCGAAAGCCGATAAGATGCGGTGGAGATCCAACCAAAACCGCCTTCGAGGCTTACGCGAACGGAAGTCGACGGAAATCGCTTAATCTTATCTGAAATTTCACCGTTAGCCGACGCGTCGCGAGGGAATGAGAGTGCTGCGAGGAGGCCACTTATTCAAATTCAGGAGGCCGCGTTGTTTCCGTTCGAATCAATTTCCAACGCCGCGTTCAAACACCCCTATGCGACAAGCCGTTCAGCTGCGGCGACCATCAACCACTCTTCAAGTTACTTCAAATAGCTTGACTTTAGCCTGAAACTTCGCTCGGTAGTAGACTTAGAATCTTATGCAGGTAGCACTGGGTGTCGAAGTGTGTACTGCAGACTCTGCTCAAAATTCTAGTAATAATTTTAATCCTTAGCAGTCAAGGGATGATCCAGAGTCACCACTAAAAATTGCTGTAGAGATATGTATAAAAAATATGCCGGTATCTAATCAATTACTACACATTTCAATATTGTATGAGGTATCATATCAATTTCACATCCATAAAATGAAAAAAGTCACATACAATGGAATTATTCTAGGTCGGAAGAAACGTTCAATTTTCATGTTAAAATATTAGCTTCGACTGAAAAGGGTTAAGAATGGTAGTACATTGCATCTTCTGGTAGTCAGCCATCTTAACCCTCTATTGCAAGGGGTTCTTAAACTTATGTACCTCTTGAACAACATTCTTTTTGTGGACCCCATCCCAACCCTATGCATTTTACGTTGTTCTTGAGACGTAATTTCTAGCTCAATAATGAATTAATTATTGAAATAAGGGATGTAAAGTTAATGTCAAAATCCCCGGTAAAGGCTACGCAGACCTCCGGGGATCCGCGGACCACAGTTTAAGAACTCTATTGCATTCAGTTCCCAATTGGGGACTTAAATTTCAAATGTTCTATAGTAAATTAAGTAAACAGTACTGAAGACTTTGAGCATGTTGGTTCCAAGTGGGAACATTGCGCTTATGAATAAAACCGCATATATATTTATATATTATTTCTTATACAATAAATAACGTTTTCTAATAAAATTGTATTATTTATTTCATGACCACACCCATTTTTAAGTAGATTAACAGCCATATATATTTTTTTCAACTCTTCATAAAAATTCATGCAATAGAGGGTTAAGTGTCCTCGTTATTAATGTACTGTTTTCTCAATTTGTTATACAAGAATCTGAAGCTAGACATTAAAAGTGAGGATCTTAAAAATGTGGATCTCTAAAAGCGAGGATTGTCTTCATCCATGTCAAAGTCTACAATCGTATATTACTCTTTGAATGTACTTTTCAGGTGATCATTCTGACCTACATTCTTCTGCTGGCCAAATAAAATTCAGTATACTTTCGACATTGCGCATCCTCGTGCATTATTACTGCAGATCGTTAAGCAAATTGTAATCTTGCACCTTTCGCGAGACGTCGAAGCTTTCGGAAACGCTTTCGACGACCATGGTCTTAGCATCCCCAACTAACGAAGCGCGGGACAATGGCTTCCGCGGATTACCATAATCCACCGCCCAAGCGTTGCGTTGGGTTGCGTTGCGTTGCGTGAACGGTCGGAATTATAACGTGATATGTGTGACCAGCCGACGTTCCCACACTTATCCGTCTGAACGGCGAGGAAAACAGGTGGCCCGGCAAAAGACACGACCCATAACGAGTCGGTATCGTTAGCATGGCCCCGCGACGCCTCGCGAGCCAGTCCTCATTTAGGGACTTTCAACATGGTGAAACCATGGCGAATCGGTATCTTCTTTTCTTGAAAACTCTCTATCCTGAGAGGTCATCGTACTATTCGCTTCTATACACAGGTATTGGCATGAGCCACTGCTTATTAATAGACAAACCATACACGCGATCTTCCATCGACACGTTAATTGCTGCGTCAGTCATTCATGTGAGTGACGCAATTTTTATTAGTACATTTCTAGCGTGATATATTCGAATAAATCAATTCTTGTTAGGACTGTTGAAGCCACAACATAAATTTTCTGGTTTCAATTTCGTCGACATAATCACTCTGATCTTGTGGGATATTTTCGAGCACAGTAGAATTCCATTTATATGAACCTGTCGGGAGACAAGCTGGTTCACATGATTGTCTAAGTCCATCTGTTTCCCACGATCGACTATGATTTTTGGTCCATTTTTATTAACAAAATTCAGTTCATATAAACCGGGTTCCACTGTTGGGGGTGGTTCTACTCTATTGGAAATCCTGTCGTTTTTATTCTGAAAGAACTCTCCTTCGTTGATGGCGAGCATTGTATACAAAACTAAATGTTACAAGCGAGAGGAAGACGGCAGAATATTTTTCAATATAAAATGAACCACGTGTTTTCGGAAGAATGGTCTAGCGAAGTGAAACTTCCCATTGTTTCGTTTAACCTCAGTTTCCAGAAGCTGAGGGAATCAGCATATTTGTTTTAAATTGTTAGCCAGAATTAAGGCAACCCTGACAAATCGGTCCGTTACCGAAACGTATTGTATTTGTTTCGCTCGTCTGCACTCGTTCGATCAGAGATTGCGCTCAAAGCAGACTGATAATACCTCCCAGTTTTCGAGATAATGCCTCCAGCGAGGCGCAATTAACCACGAGTTTGCTCGCGTACTGTTCTCAAGAATAAGTTCGCACGCGTTTCTAATTCAGCGATTATCGTCGGAGCCCCGCGAGAGTTCCTTCCTTTGGTTGCGAAGGGTTGAAGAGTTAAGTGTGCTTTGCGAATTGCTTTCGTTACTAGGCACTGTTTGCTTGAACAATACCTAAATATTAATTCTAACGGATTCGTGTACCTCTGTGTATGTTCTTTGCCACTAATTCTGATACCAGAGAATACATTGCATTATAAATTTACTAAATGTATATGTCATTGCCTTTAAGTCGAACTACAATTCTATTTCTTTGTCATCGATGTTTAACCCTTATAGAAAATACAGAGGCACGATAAATATCGATTTTCTTCTTGTTCTAGGAAACGTATGAACAATAAGAATTCTCATCTTGTTCACGCTATTAAGGAAATAATGACAATTTTATTTGGCTTCTGTCTCTTACAATGAACACAGACAATTTTTATTTTGCATAAAAATCCGCAGTCTAGTTATGATGACACCCTAAGTAAGTAATACTGGTTGGATAAAGATGTACGGATAGAATTTCTTTCTGATACTTCGGTGGCCGAAGAGGTGACCAATTATGAGAAGACTGTCATCGGAAATTGAGTGAAAATGGAAATCGACAGAGGCCGAGCAAGACGCAAGGGTTCATCCGGTAGGATAAAAAGCGTAGTTTGAGGCAGATAGAACGAGGAGTGGGAACGATAAAGGAGGAACGAGCGCGGGTTCTCAATGTTCTCATACGGTCTGCTCGCGGCCCGTACGAGTTAATAGGGCCTAAGGGACGGACCCTTGCGCGTACACCACCTACACCTGCTTGGGCCGATGTGTGGCTGCACCTCGCACCCCATTTCATGGACGGTGAGCGTGGGAGTGCAGCTTCGGGCAGGCCCTCACGCACAAACACACTCCCGCCGACACAGACAAACACGCACGAACAGAGGAGAACACGCACGTTCTCGCGAGCGAGCATATGCGAGGCTCCTCCGGCTACCTAAATGCACCCTCTTCTCTCGGCTTTGCGATCCGTCTCGTTTCGCCTCGCGTCGCGCGACTCCGAGACGACCGAGGCCGACAAACAACGGCCAAAAGGGAGAACGCGCGATCGCGGACAAACTATTCCGAAATTCCTGAGCATTCAGCCCACGCGTTTGTTCACACGGATGAACAATTGGACGCCGGACCAACCGGTCGAACCCCGCCCACCCCCTCCGCCTCCTCGCTCTACACCCGCGACCCTTTCAAATCGGACCGGCTCCGGAATTTCGCGAATCGGCTCTTTAAACGACCCGCTCCCATAATCACTCCCGACTCGCCCAATTTTTCCAGAAGACCCCCGTCAGATTCGGTCTCGGACACCTAATGGCCCTCTTCGCTTCTTTACTCGCCGGTGTTGATCGATCAGGCTCCTATCGGGGTTTCATTGTTTCAAACCTGTCACCGAACTGAATATCGTACTGCGATCAAATTGTTATCGGCGATCAGTCGTTGGCGCTACCACGCTTACTTGGGTCAATCTACAGAGAAATGAATCATTGTGGGATATAACGTTCTATCGTTGCTTTTATTACGAAATATATTCACATGGAAGATCATGAAGTATTTGAGACAGTTATTGCTCAGATTGCTCTTTACAGCAGAGTTCTAGCTCCATGTGGAGCTACGAGAGCAACGGAATCACGTTTACCTGGATCAATGTAGATTTCTCTGTAGAGAGAAACGAATCGAAGTGGGGTGACGTTCTATCGTTGCTTTTATCATGAAATGTATTGACGTGGAAGATTATGAAGTACTTGGGACAGTCATAAATACAGATTGCTCTAGAGCAGAGTTCTAGCTCCATTTAGAGCTACGAGAGCAATGGAACCACGCCTAGTTGAATCAATCTACAGACAAACGAATCAAAGTGGGATGGTATTCTATCGTTGCTTTTATTATATTGACGTGGAAGATTATGAAGTATTTGGGACAGTCATAGAGATTGCTCTGTAGAGCAGAGTTCTAGCTCCATCGGGAGCTACAAGAGGAACGGAACCACGCCTACTTGGATCATTCTTCCTGTCTTTACCCTAACTGCTCGAAGAAGACTCAAACACGTTCCAAAGGCGAACAGCACTTCGAGACTGAATACTCGGTAAAGAATGTCAGGGAGTTCCTCGGGGAGAAAAGGTCGCTCGGAGTTTTCGGGCGTCGACGTGGCCCGTCGATGTAACAGCAGGAGTATTAATTGGCGTGCCAGTTGCGGTCGCAATTAGAACACGATCCGTTGACCAAGTTGTTAACCGAGGGAAGTTAAGCGTGATCGACTCGAAAGGAACGTCGGCGGAACGCAGGCTGGAGAGTAAGAAGGTTTCGAGCGGGCAAAAGTAGCCAGCCGCGTATCAGCTGTGGAACAGGTGCCGGGTTCTCGGGCTCGGACGGAGGAGTAACGGCGAAAGCGACCAACGAACGAAGAAACGGAACGGAACGAACACGACAAGAGAACCGGAGAGCGAAAGATAGAGAGAGAGAGTCGGAGACGATGCGGCCAGCAACGAGGCACGCGCCAAATCGAACGAAACACACCAGTCGGCGTGCACAGCTGCTGCACAGGGCAACAGGAGCGGACCGACGGACCGGCGGCGGCCTCTTGAAAATTAAAACCTGCCCCACGAACACGCTTTCAACGCCGGAAGCCCATTATCCTCCTCTCTTTCTCCCTCTTTTACTCTCTTTCTTTCGCTGTTTCACCCGCCGCACCGAGTCCGGTCGATCCTGCGTCTCGCGGCTTCCTCTCGCTCCTGGCCCGTATCGGAATCGGGACGAACCGCTTCCTTCCGCGATCCATCGATCCTACACGACCACCGATATTCATTCCTATCTCCTCGACATGCTTTCGAACCGGTTCATGCGTTGCGCAAAGTCGGAAATCGGAATGTGTACTCGCCAGTTGCTAGCTTTTCATGTTCCGAGGTAATGGATTTTGATGAAGAACTGTGTCAACGATGTCTACAATAAATACAATGATCAATAGTGTTCCATAAGAACTACAAAACTGTGTTCATTGAGACTGTGCAGCAGTGTGCAGACGCATACACACATACACGCACAGCGAGACAAGCACTTTTGGAGCACGGTATAGGGAAAAAAGGACAGACGAAAACGATTTCGCTTATCCAGAATCTTCTTTCAAGCCGAGGCAGGTGTTTCCCGGTCGATCGGGCAAGTTTCCCGAATCGGTGGCTGGCACAATGAGAGAGTCGCAGTGAGAAGCACTCTAATCGTGGAGGTCGTGGCTAATGAATTAGTAAATCTTCTAGGTTTATTATAGGAATCGTTCTGGGGTAGCGGAGACAGACGACAATGGACAATCAGCCGTCGGTCTATCTGACGGAAAAAAATTCATCGGTGCTCGCCCGTCGAGCAAGCAGAAGAAAAAGACGGGCGAAGAAGAAGAAGAAGAAGAACGAGAAGAGTAGAAGACAATGTCGCGGTAGAGGTGACGTCGGTGGAACGCGGCAATTGTGCGATACTCGCCGGTAAAAAAGTCGTCCTCGACGGCAACGAAATCGCGCATTGTTCGGTAGACCGGTGACCTGCGAACTCTCCCACAGTCTACGGTCTGAGTGGATCGTTTCGTATGCGTGTATTTTTCAACGAAAACGCGAGCACACACGGCTTCGCTCGCCGGCGATGATACACCCATGGAAACGTGCGTAGAAAATTTATACGCACCGACTTTCTGCAACGACGACGCTGCCGACGCGATCCTCCGGCGGCCGATCATTTATTTAACACTCCAGACATTTACGCAGTCTACTTTACACGGGAACGCGTGAATAAACTGAAACATTATACGCCGGCGATCGATGCCATTTCTGCGACTGTAAGAAACCCTCCGTTTGCTAATTCTTGGGGAATGAACGCTTCCGATGGTTTCACCTATTCCCCGACTATTAGACTCGCCGCACCGTTTATGATACGTCGATCAGTTACTGTAATCAACTTCTTTTGTACGGAAACGTATACAGGAGCTACATAAACCTTTATTTCTTAATGATTTTAACGAATCCGAATTTTCACTATCTCGAATTTGATTTAGCCATTTCTGTCGTGAATCCATACAATCCCTAATCACGATCAACCGAATTGTCTCATCACTAATCGAAACAAATAGTACCTACGTAGATCATGAAAAAAACATGTACACACACATATGCAGGAGCAACATACATCTTTATTTCTTAATGATTTCAACGAGTCCGAAATAGTATGACATTTTTAGATTCTCGGAATATTTGCACTATCTCGAGTTCGATCTAGCCATTTCTGTTGTGAATTCATAAAATCCCTAATTACGATCAACCATAAAGAGCTACCGACATAGACCATTGAAAAAATACTGCATGTATGATGAGAAAATGGACTGTGTATATTCAATCACTACGTTTATACGAAGCTTAATGATTTTCTCCCAGATAAGAATCTCAACTATTCAGATACCTTGTTGATTTACGAGCAAAATTGTTATCGCCATCGATCGATTTACTAAGAAAGTCAGGAATGATCGATCTTCGATCGACGGGGCGATTTCGATCGCATTCAACTTTCCGGGAAAGGATGCGAGTCGAATCACCAACCGGCAGTACTCGTTTCGCGAGGTATAAGTACAATTATATTTGACTGGTGTCGCGAATCAGAGACGTTTGACGGTTATCGCGATTCGCTGTTTGCCGCTTCGTCGTCCGAAATCTATCTGGTTTCTGTAATCTACTCGGTAGCGAACCACAATGTGGTCATCCTCGCGCGATTATTCGTAACGCGTTCTTATCATTTTTCCGCGCTTCCGCTCGCGATTTCTCGAGTTTCCTTGCTTCGACACCGCACAATGGCGGACTCGGGACGTGATCAATTTCGAGTAATTCAAAGAACATTTTATACCGAGCCCGGAGAAAATAAACGTGAATCTCTTAGGCGAGTTTCGAGCGATTTCGAGACGGTAGAACGCCTCATCGGGGATTAAGAGCTCAAAAGGAAAAAGTGCTGTATCAACGGGCGACAATAGACTCTCGCACATTCAGCACAGAAAGATTGGATCAATCTCGTGGCTATTCTACCATTTCGCCGAAGCTTTCACTCGCATTATATATTAACAGACGGAGCTTTATGCAAAATAAAAATTGAGAGCAAGAAACAGCAGCCATACAGATGCTTACCCGTTTCTTTTAATCATCCTAATAAGCAGACCGCGGATTTTTGCGTTGTTTGCAAGACACAGGTGCCAAATAAAAAATTTTTTCATCATTTAATTATCTTATTAAACTGAAACTAATACACTGATATCCTTAAATCTTTTTAATATGACCATTGCGTAATAGCCGCAGTCTACTAATTAGATGAAAATGATTGAAATGATGAAATTCATATTTTTAGAATATTTTAATCTTTGCACCATTTTCAATTACATCAACACATTTTTCTCATAAATGCATAAAATCCGCAGTCTAGATATTTAGTTCCAAGCTTGAAATAAAATGAATTCTGCTGTAGATTTCCCGAAGATTTTGTATAAACTTCCTAGAATCGTGTTAGGTGTGCAGGCTACGAGATTCTGTTGTCCAAAGAATGTTATGTTTATAATTATTTTGTGGTGCAATGCTCTACAATGCAGTAGCGGATTGTATAGAAAATGTTCTTGGAATCTGAGAAACCTATTCGCGCGGTCTCGTTTTATCGTGCCATCGCGCAACTGCAGTCTTGCGCCATAAAAATGGCACTATTTTAACCCTAGACAATTATGCGCGGGTCATTACGAAGCATTCGTGAAAACGATGGTGTTAATTAGAAACGGGAGAGACGGCATTAACGAGGGACACTTCTCTAAAGAAACAGGATGAGCGAAATTACGAAGTTGTATTTAAAATTTATTAACTGAAACGTGTGTGGGAAGATCGCCTAATATTATGAGATTAAAAGTTTGTTCAGAATTTACTAACTCCGAGTCAGACTCCTGATGAACTCTTCAAACTATTAAATGTAGATATTGTGCCTTTCATTGTAATTTATCGATTATTATCACGTTTTTTTCTGGAATCAAACTGCATTCTACTGTCAAAAACAATCTTCATAATTTTCTGTGTATTTACTAGGGTATCCGAACCTCGGGTCCAATTTTGACGACTCGGATCAGGTCGAGGCCCGAAAATTAGTGATACTCGCGTACCCGAAGTCGAAGTTAGGTCTGGCGGGAACCAGAAAATCTCCGAACAATAAAAATATTCGGGTACTTGGGTATCACGAATTTTTGGGACCCGACCCGAACCCGAATTTCCGGATTCCCACTCCCAGTATTTACTCCATCTTACAAATAATAACTGAATCATAGATTGATTGCGAGATCCACGAATTAATTTGTACCTCTAATAGAACAATTCAAGAAAATGCATACGCTAAATACTAGTGCATAAATCACAGAACTTTTGCATCGTCCTGACATAAATGTTCTTTTTTCTTCTGTGCAATGACTAGGTCGTAGAGCACAAGTTCGTGCCCGATTATTAAACTACGAGGAATTTTACAAATGTAACATATTAGGAATAAGGAAGATCTAATCATTGCAGCTGCGAAGAATTTCTCACGGAATTAATTGAAACGCGTGGTTTACGGAGCGAGAAGTTCGACTAATATCGCAAGACCCAACAGATGGTCCTTTAGATTGACGATAGTCGAATCTGAAGCAAAGTAGAATCGTCCAGCGGTAGTCGGACTAGCGTTCGCGTGCGCTATTTAATGCGCAGACTAATTATCGGTCGGCTGACCGTCGTCTTTAGGCCGGGTGTGCGTAAATGCACTGTCCTTGAACAAAAAAAGAAAGAAGAAAGACCAATTATCGGTGTGTCAACGACCGAAGTCGCGTAACAAAGCTGAAATCTCGGATCGGCGGGATTGGTATCGAGGGAAAAACCGGCCAGAGCTGCGATTCGAAGGATGTATCGGTACAGTCTGCCGGGCCCGACCTTGCACGGTACCATTTTATTGGCGATTTAGCGCGAAGCCACACCTTGCCGCGGGCGACGCGCATCGCGAACAAAAGGAGAGGTCCCCGCGTTAAAAGTAACGATGCGCGGTTACGGATCATTATGCGCGGCGGTGGCGAGAGGTCGGCGAGGGAGGAGGCGTTATTATCAAGCGGAGCGGTGCGGAGAGGATTGCAGAGAGAGAAGCGAAATTGCCGAGAGGAGCAAACCGTGTGGAACCGACTGGGGAACAAACCTAGACACATCGATTTTCATGAAATTTATGTCGGAGATGCTTCTTCGATAAATATTAGCTGAAGAAATACTTTCCACACGGCTTCGTGCAACACGATGTGTGATAAAAAGGAACTGGACTCTGTCTAAAGTTTTATAGGTTTGTCCTCTGTACCCTTCTGCATCAGTTTGTCAAATTTCGTCGAGCTGCGAATAGCTCAATACGTGTCATCAACACTTTAGTAGCGCCGTGGTTGTCACTCGGCTTGGGAAAGCAAACGGTGGATCCGTGAAATTTGTTGTCAAATTACAAAGATCTGCTACAGAGACATTTAAACTGCTTCCTATTACAAAGGAAATGGAAATTGAATTTAACCCTTTGCACTCGGAGCTATTTTAACTGGAAAATTAAACATTTCTTCCGACCTAGAATATTTCCATTTCCTATGATTTTTGAAACTTTATGGATATGAAATTGGTATAATACCTCGTACAATACCTAAATGTTTAATAATTGATTATTACGACATATTTAATAATGTAAACAATATCTTGAATAATGGTACAGCAATTTTTAGTGGTGCCTCAGATGGGACAACCGAGTGCAAAGGGTTAAGTTGACTGGTTTCTTTCAGATTTTTTTGGGAATCGCAGATCCACACGATTCGACTTTTACTAAATTGCAAGTAGCGCGCTATAATTGAATTGTAGGAAGTTCTGAAGCAAAAGAGAGGGAGCACAACCGCAAACGGTTACTTGTCGCCTATGGCCAATGAGGAAAGACGTGTCGAATATTGTTCCAAGAACTATCCTCGACACGATCAGCGTACTTTCATCAAAATTAGTATGTCCCGCAAACTTTCCAGCTTGCCAAAAAAGCGTCAATGACTGCGAAGATCATGAAGATTGCGAGGGTCGTTCGCGAACGATAGGAGACAAGGCGCATAGATCCACACGATCCAGAGATCCCGACCCCTCGCCACCACGAAAAACGTTACGCCGCGTCGCTGGCTGCGTGCACACACCGGTGATGCACTTTAATGCAATCGTAGACGATTGACCTTGGTCGAACGGCCAATTAGGCGCACAACGTAATGACACGCGTGCCAGCCGGCAACGGCAGACGAAGCTCTGCCTCCACCCGCGAGAAAACTTTGATCCCTGACCGATCCAGACCCAGACACGCACCCTTCTTCTCCGTGATTTTCGCTGCGAACGACAACAATTGACTGATCTGCCGATCCGTTTCCCTTCATCATTCCTGTTCCGTCAGTTAAATATTCGTACTTGCCTCGCGCCGATCTTTTTCCCTCTTCAGCATTTATAGCAAAAAGTTGCATGAAATCATCTTCCCTTTCTAATCGCAATTCTTTTCCACGGTGCGATTCTCGTCACTCGGTCTCGCTATGAATGACGCTGTAATACAATAATAATACGCAGGAGCTTTTACGGAGCATAATAAACACAGCAAAAAGTCATTGCCTACTGGCAATTTTCGCGATCGTGCAACCACGAGGCAAACAATTCGAGAACGCAGAATGACGCTTTGTTTCCAGGATAATTGCCGAAGACTCTACGATATAGAACGCTGTACTTCCGAATGAAAATCTGCCTGCACAATGGAAATGCACACGGTGATTTTGATGAAACCTGCGCGATCCATTGGAACGTAGTTCACAGAAGAAGGCGTGAAGAACACATACTTTTCTTATCAATGATTATTCGCATTGTGGTGAAAATAACCACCAAGGCTGTAGGTTAAAGACTCTAGAGCCTACATCAAATCGAAGGTCCTCTTCCTATAGAGTGAAAATGTAAGGATGGAATCGGTTTCTAAACACACCAAGAGAGTCAAAGATACTAATTTCGTCATCTCTAGTCTCTTAAACACGCAAGATTCGTATTGCGGAGGCGAAGGAAACCCTCGCAGACAAAATTAATTTTTGAGCATACGAGGAGCAAAGATTCAGTCCTTTCTCAATCCTAAGTTTTATAGACAAACAAGCCTTGCACTCTGGGGGTGAAAACAACGCTCAGAGTCAGTAATCAGGTATGCATAAAACTAGGAGCAGTGATTGAAACAAGCAGGACAACAAATACGCGTGGCGCGCGATCGAAACTCCGTGGGATGTCGAGGGACTGATCGATTGTGGCAACGGCCCGGTGGCACGATCGAAATGGAAGGCTGAGCCGGCTGTTGCGGGTCTCGTTGTCGCCGTCGAGAGTCGCGATTGGGTGTACCTGGCGTGTGGGTGGTCGCGTCCAAGGAGACCGGCGGCATGCCGGTGTTCCTCGTGATCGCGTGCTGATGCGGATGCTGGTGGTGCGGATGCGTGAGAGGCTCCGCCTCCTGGTACGAGGGGTAGTCGGCGTAGAACGGTTCGTGGCCTGTCATCAGCGTGTCCAGCATCTGGAGCACCATCTCCGAAGACGCAGCGGCGCCGCTACTCGTCGTCGTCGTCTGACCGATATCGTTCCCGTAGCTGCCGACGATTATGGCCGGCGCCTGCCCCGAAGGCCGCGACGACGTCTCGACGCCCGCGACGCCCGCCGTGACGTCGTCCCCCTGGCTCGACGCTGCTTCTGCCCGGCCCCGTTGCTCTTCGATTCACCGTTTGCGTTTTTGGTCGCAAGCGGCTGCTACTCGCGACCTGTGCCGATGCACGAGCGCATCCGTGCACCCGGCGCCTACACTCGCCGCTTCTATACTTCTACCCTAATGCACTCTCTGTGTCTTTCTGTCGTAAAGATCTCTGAAGGAGGTTCAACACGTTCTCGACAAGCGCGAATGTTCTTTGCTGCAGGCGTCTCGCGTCGGTGTCCTCGACTCGACCACGATTCTCATAGCTGATCGGACACTCCGTCTCTATGGATCGCGCGCGCGTTCAACCTCGGCACCACGGATCGACACAGCTAGAATCGAGGATCTTCAAGGACCGAGCCTCCATCGAGCACACTCTCGGAACCGGAGTACACACTGGGTTCCTCGAGAGAGAGAGAGGGACGATGTTTCCCCAGAGCAGAGTTCACTGATACGTTTCCATTCACTGTCGACACGGTGTTGTACCGCACAGATTTCGCGACGATAACCCACCCGAGAAACTCTATACCCCGAGAGAGCCAGGCTTCTTATCGCCAGAGACGCAACAGGTGTGTGTGTGTGCCCGGGAGAGGGTGTCGGACACTTTGCCGCGTTTCGAAGGGCTTCGACCGGGGGAAGGTTTCCTCCGTTTCCGTACCGAGACGCGATCACTGTTCGGCGACTCCGTGTGCACTGTGTTATTATATTCCCACGTAGGTCACGACTCGTGATGATCGACGATCGAGGAACCGTAGGATCGAGGAAACAGGCGCGAACAGAGAAGAAAAACCGAGCGAACGAATATCGTGTGTGCGTAGAAGGGAGCTTCCTCTCGCGTGCACTCTCCACTTGACGTGAGCGCGCGTGTCACTGTGACGAAGCGCCGCGCCGTTTCCGCTCTCTGGTCCTCCGGTTCCCTCCCTCTCTTCCGTCCCGGTCTGTCCCCACCCCGATCGCGTCACCGTTTCCCCTTCCTCGCCCCGCTACGATTCAACCAGCTGCGGACTGGGCTCTCGTTCGCCGTCGCACCGCTGCTGCCATCGACATGGAGGTGGTAGGGGTCCATGGTAGGGGAAACTGTTCGCTGGTGAGGGAACCGATCGCTGGTAGGGGCTAGAGGAGCATCGTGGAGGGGGTACTCGCGCCGTCGGAGGGGAGCCCGCATTCCGAGAGGGGTTCACGAACGCCCCCTCGAACCTTCAACCACCTGCTGCCACCAAGACGATGCGTTTTATACGCGATTCAACGGCCGATCCATCGCCGCGAGGATCTGTGGATCTTCCTCGAGTGGCCACGAGTGTCTCGCAGCCCTTAACGATCCTGTCACGACGCTACCCGAACGTCCTCGCGCGTCGACACTCGAAAAGAAGATATCCTCGCGCGACGACGTCGTTTGCATAGATCTTTCAGCATGTTTCTGTGTATCATTCTGGATCGCTAGCAATACAGAGCCTACCTAAATGCTTCTTGGAATCGTGCACCGTGGAATTCCAGTGCAAACTCTTGTTTTCATGACCGTGTCTTAACGCTAAACCTACCGAGTATTAAAAGTGGCTAGCATGTACCGACTTGAAAAGATTACGAGACTTATTATAATTTCAGTAATTGTAAAGTAATTGTAAAATCAAAAATCTGGAACCCATAGTGTTAAGAATCTGCTTTGACATACAAATGCATTAAACAATAATGCATGAATGCATTATACAAATGCCGATAGCGAACTAAATTAAGCTCGAGTAACGACGATAACACAGTGAAACCACGACTAACCAAATCTCCGATGTCTGGCATCTCTATTAGATAAATACAAGATTCACGGCGCAAACAGTTCGACCAACGACGATTCGCTGTACAAATCCGCGCAGCAACGTAACCAAGTAACTGTTCCATTATCCCAACACTCTCTCGATTGGTTGCAGGGAAAACTGCGTGTACCCCAGTTCCCTAATTACCGCGGCCGGTTCAGAGGTTGCAGAGGTGGAAGGATTTGTAATCGAATCGACGAGTTGCGTCTCGATGGTCGTGTAATTGGATCACATTTCGCTCGTTGACGAGTGCGGAGGAGGCACGATGTATCAGAGGCCGAGATGGAAAGCGTTACATCATCATCGGGCAAAAATAGCCACGGTGGCGTCCACTTTCCGGCTCTCGTTAGAACAATGTTCGACACGGTGACCGTTTCTGTGGAAAAGCGGGCGCACCTGCACACTCGCGAGCCGTTTACTGCATCTAGAGAGAGAATGAGAGAGAGAGAGAAACAGAGAAAGAAAGGGCAAAAGAAGGGGGGAGAAGCAGGATTAGTGCAACCGTGTGCTGGCGGCGAAGGTGAACGCGCAAACATAATTACACCGTGCGCGGCGCAACGTTAGATAATTAAGCGGCGTGCAAAGAACACCGGGACGTTACCGGCGCCGCTCGTTGCTCCCGCTGTTCCTCCTAATGACAACAACAGAACAACAGCGCAACGGGCGGGGAGCACACAAAGCCACAGGAGTAGTCCCTTGGTCCTTCTTTCCGTCGGAGTCCGTTTAACGCCCGACTGTACATATCTCTGTCTCTTGTTTTCTTATGCCGGTGCACCAACTACGCCTCTAATTACGTCGACCGGTTAATTGAATTTTAATCCCACGTTTCCTTGTTATTACCCTTTCCGCGGGAACCGGCGCTTTAACGCGAGGCGATGTGGGAAGCGCGAATTCACGGACCCAGATTCAACCCTCTCAGAATCTTCGATTTTCGGAACCGTGAACTAGTTGGCAAGAAAAATTGAGATGGTATTAATTATGTAGCAAAATGTTCAGAGTGCGCTGGTTGAACGAGGAGGGTTCTTTTTGTGGAAAATTTGGAGGAAACAAGCCGAGGGCAGCGGTAACGATGCGCGCGCGCGCTCACGGCACAGTAGGCTTATAATACTCGGTCGCAGCCTCGAAGGGCCTAGCCTATTTTTGAGAGGGGGCCGACTGGGGAGGCGCGGAGAGAGACCGGATGCGAAGAGAGGCGAGGCAACGGGGGTTTCTCTGTTCGGCGGGCTCGCACGTGATGCAGAGGGGACCGGAAGCGCTCACTCCCCTACGCCTCGTGCCTCTCTCGCTCGCTTCGTATAGTCCGCCGGCAATAGTAATGGGACTTACGAAGCGACGCACAATAAGGACACGAGTTCGATGCGCCTTCTGGCTGCCTGGCTCGCTGCCTTCGTTTCTTCGCGCACGCTTTTACCGTTCTACCATGCGGTCTGTCGTTGTTGCGTCGATCCTCGATTGCTCGCTTCTTCCCTCCGTGCAACTCTGGTCATCTCCCACTTTCATTCTGCCCTTGGTGAGCTCTCGTTTCGCCTTGCGTCGCGACGCTTGCCCTATTGTCCTCTCCCGAGATCGGAGCTCGATCCAGCAGTCGATCGCTTGCGAGATAGAGACTCGCTCCTCCTCCTGGGAGAGGCCAGGCTTCAGCTATAGTTAACCCTGCTGGTGGAACCAACTTCCACTGGGGTGAAACTTCGATCGCTGGCTCTGTCGCGCTCGATAGCGGACGCCATTTTTGCAGATAATGCATTGTTAACTTCGGCGAGGAGTCCTTCGGTCCACGGCATTGGGAAGCAAACGCGTTGAATCGAAGGGACGACCGCTTGTGTTCCACGCAGTTTAATCTTTCTGGTAACTAGACTGCGGATCTTTATGCAAAATGAAAGTTGTCTGCGTCGAGAGACTCAAGCCAAACAAACATTTCATTCTTACGTTAGTCATTTTAACAAGCTGGAAATAATAAAATTGCATTCTCAAATCATTTTATCCTATCTACTGTTTCGAGTTGCATCTACTCATGTTTGCCATAAATGCGTGACATCCGCAGTCTAGTCACGATATTCTCGGTAAAGGTAGAGGCACAGGCCCCGTCATCAGGGACCCAATGCTGCAATCCCTTCATCGAACGTGTCGTTGTACAACTGAAGTAACTGGCTGTTTACATCGGATTCAATGAAGGGATCGATGCAGATTTCGAAGAAGCACGGTCGAGAGTATCGCAAAAGGGAATGGTAAGTATACCGCTACGAAATCGTCAGAATTGAGCCCGCCTTCCGAGGGTTGCTCCACGAAGAGAAAGTTGCATTCAGACCTCCGCACGTTCGCCGTCCGGATATCTAAGTTTGAACTTATAAGAAAGGCATCATACTTCATTGGAGTTGCCATTGCGTTTGGCTCACACATATTTCTATCGTCGATCGCTCGGTGCACGTTTCGATGAACCCAGGATTTCAGTAGAAATATGGAACGAGAAAGGAGGAATGTCGCGGGTCTCGAAGAGTTTTCTGGAGAGGAGCGCAAAAATCGCGATGGAGGTCACCGTAACGTATTTCGGTTGGCAAAAGCGGTCGTGCAAGATCCGCTGGCGTCCGCATCTGTTCACCAGTCTCTCCACGGAGCTGTTTCGTCGAAGTGAGCAACAATACGGTCACGGGCGTCTGCGAAGGGTGCATTTACGGGTGCATTAAGGGAGGAGCACTCGAGGACATTATAAAACTATCTTGCTCGCCGGAATATTGGGGTAGGACTCCTCCCTCCCTTTTCTCCTGGCTGCCTCGGCTTCCGGTTGTAACGTGAGCTTCGACGATGCTCTCGCTCTTTCTCTCTCGCTCGTTCTTTCACCTTTCCCTTCTTCGGCTCGTGCTCGTTTCCACCTATCTGCGGCGTTCCCTTCGCCGATGAGCACCAATCACGAAAACCCGCGAGAGAGTCGAGGACTACGTCTCCGACGACAACGACGACGACGACGATGTCGAGGGTCGACGTATGTACACGGACAGGAAGAAGGGACGAAAAAAAACACACATACACGACGCGCGCGGTCGTGTCGTGAGTTCTGAATGAGCGAGAGGCTTTGTAGGCCCCCGAGGCGGTGTACGAACTATGAATGAACGAGTGAATGAATACAACCTGCGCCAACCATAGCCCCCTCTCGCTTGTACACCCCGTGTCCACGGCAGCGTACGCCTTTTCCCTTCAAGGCCCTTCGCCCGTGTTTCATCCCCCGTACACGAACCCACCTTTCCAATCTTTCATCCCTCTTCACGGCATTTGTTCCGCGAGCTTGCACAATTGTACAAGCCACTCCTGCCTCCATATGTTCGGCCTGTTGCTGCCTCAGATAGACGATCCTTGCACCGCTTTCTCCGGCCGGGCTTTCTACCATGACAAACCCTCTAATTGACGGGCTACCAGCCAGCGTCAACCCATTTCTCTTTATCGAACCGTGCGTTGTCTTCGAAGAGGTCCGCGGTTGTGCAACGGAAGCTGATTGGATACCCCCTAATCTTTATACTCTTTTCGTTGGTCGTCTATCTATTTCTCTCATGGGACGAGGAAGAGGAGCTAATTGCGAGCTCCCTCGTTCTTTAGCTTGACAATTTACTCCTTCGCTTTTCTCTGTTGATCGAACGATCCTTTATCTTCGAACCACATGATAGAAGAAGGGCCAGAAGTTGGAAGAAGACCCGAGAAACTCATTCTCGTACTGTTGGTCGATGGAATTTTTCAAAAAATCGTTTCGTCAACATTCGGCACGGAATCTATGGTCGCTTTCCAAGCAAGAGACACGCGTGTCGAGTTTCTGCGAGGCGTACGAAAAAGGCTCGGAGAAGGACTCTTGAAAGGATCCCGAGGCCGAAAAATCGTAGCTCGATCAAAATGCCGCGTGGCCAGCGACGGTTTATCGGCGCGGCAGTTGCTTAACAAATGATCATTGTGCTCATTGTCGGCACGATTGACTAACCTTTCCATAAAGGTAGATCGAATGGCGTCACACGATGGCCGATCCTTTTTTGGCCGGGCGTCGTCGGCCAAACCGTAGGGACCCGCTGCTTTTGCGCACGCTGGATTCTGCCTCCTCTAATTTATGCACGCGACTCGTGTGGCCGTCCCGACGCGGCTCCGCTCGGCTCGGCTCCGCTTCGGCATCGGTTTGTGCACGCGCGACGAACATACGTGACACGGACAACCTCGCCGCCGATCGAACATATCCTCGAGGCTGTCGATCGTGCCCGTTCACGACGGAATCCACCGCGAATATTCAGTTACCATCGTTTATTCGGCATTCAGCCGACGTCCGGTTTCGACAGAGCGGCTCGCGGAAGTCGAGGATGTGGCTTCCACGCATGTGCCCCGCGGAAATCGGGAATCAGGAGTCTTTTGCACACCAGTTGTAGCTCATGCACCGCCACTGCCATCTTCCGTTCGACTTTCGATTGTTCCGAGCGGAAGAAATCACAGCCGAAGAATCGCCGACACGTTACGATCGAAAACAGTTGTTCTTCAGTACTACGGCCAAACAGCGGATTTTCACGCGAAATAAAAACTGTCCGAGTTAATTGTATGGAACGGAAGCTCCACAAAAATGAGGCAGAATTTTTATCGTTGTTCTCGGAAGAAATTATCCGTGTACTCTATTCGCATCCAGTGTTAACAGTCTGTTTTATTATTAACACTTCGAGGAGCAACTCAGTATCCCCGCAAGTTCCATAAATATTGAAATATTAAGACGCGCGATTCTGATCAAATTTGGTGCACTGAATATATTAGTGTGGAAATGAATTTTCAAATCTGGACACATAATTAATAGGATTTTCTATACTTGTGCTGTACCAAAAGGAACCTCGTTGATGGGACTCCCTAAAGGCGATCAGGCGGAGCTAGCAGACCATTGCCTTTGTCCCCATGCTGTACAGTTTGCAGATGTTCTGCACATGATCTCTGTGAACTACCGCTAGGATTTGGATCGCATAAGAAATCGGTGAGCGCCAGAAGCGCTCGCAATTAATCTCGCTATCCCCCGTTCTGTAATTCTGTAGCGGTTGTGAAAATATTCCGGTGAGAATCGGGTCGATGGCGGTATTCGGTGGAGTCAGTCCACCGGCTGGAAAAGTTGGAGAGCGAGCACACTAGCAAAGCCAGCGCGTGCAGCACGGGAGCAACGTAACGCATCGGTTCCAAGAGGAGGAGGTCGAAAGCGAGGATAAGCGAGAGTCGAACCAGAGACCTCGAAGAGCCGCGATACATAACGTAACAGTGCTCCGGCAAGCAGAAATAATGAGTCTATTATACGGTCGTCTGTGTTGGTCGTCTTGCAACGACACGTTCTATGAGCGCACGAATCGTGATACAGTTCGCCAAGTCTTATGCAAAAGTCAAGCGCGATGTAAATTCGCGCGCAGACTCGGACCTGGAATCTCCAACCCCTAATATTTCCTCAATCGCTTGCCTTGTCATTTATTTTACTAATAGAAGGATTACAACATTTGCGTTGTTCAGAATTTCATAGAACAAGAGTTTCTATCAATCTCTTAATATTGTGAGTCTAGCGTACGAAATCTTTGTCATAAGTCTGGCCGGATAATATAAGAGTTGAATGGATAATTCTTTCTAGGGCTTTCAGAATTTCTACAGCAATCGTATAAGGATCTGAGATCGATCGCAAAGAGTATCGGGGACTCTGTACAATTCTGTCTGTAAATTAAAGTGTTCTAATTTCTTTTTAAAGATTTCAGAATTTCCGTCATAATCTTGAAAGGACCAAAGATCGATCGCAAGAGGCTCCCTCTTTGTCAAAGCGTCTACTGTGCCCATCTCTGATTATCGTCTGCCACGACTCTACCATCGGAGGAGTTGATCGGTAAAGATTCTAGTTTTAGCAAATATATGAGATTTATGGTCGGAAGGGATTGCTCGACGGCGACCCGGGCATCGCGCAAGTTTTTTCTCGAACTGAACGCGAGGATGCCGCGAGAGGCAACGGAGCCCGGCGTCGTCTCTATTGTCCGCGGCGAAGCGTGCAGAGGGCCCGACTTTCCCTCGTTCACCCACGGTCACTGCTGCAATGACGTAAGGCCCCCGGCTAGGTAATTGTTACCTACGCTACGAACGCTCGCTTCATAATGTTCTCCTCCGTTCCGTTCTATCCGAGCTGGCTCCAATCCGCTCGGCGACCGTTCACGTATGCCCGTACTCCCGTTTAGGGGATCGCGGCGAGCCTAGAACCCCGATCACTGTACCGTTTCCGACGGATCCCAGCTACCCCGAGCAACTATCAAAGGTGTAAGTTCACGCATCGAATCAGATCTCACCGGATCTCACATTTCTTGTCGAGCCAGAGGATTGTGCCGTCAGGTTTGAGCAAGTTGAGAGATTGATTAGTTGAAAGATTGGGAATTCAGATTTGCAGGAGTCGAGAGATTCGGGCGCCCGGTTTAGAGACTAAAGATCATAGGGGTTTGCAGGTTTCGAAAGATCGCAGGGATTCGAGCCATCCCGAGGCGTCGGGAGTTGGTTTGCAGGATCGGTTCTCGGCTAAGCGTTTTCCCAGGGCCGGTGTTAACCGTGGCGATAAGCATCGGGCAACGGGGGAAAAAATCCAGGACAACAAATTGCTCGGCCGGATGAATGGGATGATCCACTCCCAGCGTGGCCCGCGTTTTCCATTGTTCGTCGCTGGAACGCCGGAGTCCTTCAGCTGAATGAGTTGCGTCACGGAGAGTTCAGCGATGAAAACGCCGCGGAATAAGGTGAACAAGGTGAATCACGGGGCACGAATCGCGGCCGACCGAGAGATATTGCAACTCGAAGGAGAGCTCTAGGCTGGCGGGGTTAGGCCAGCATGATCCGTCGCCGTCGTTCTCTTTAGCGACCGTCAGACCGGAGGACGCTCGATTTCTAGAGACGGTGGGCTCTCGTGGAACAGTGAAATCGAGGATTGTCGTTCCCCGATGACGACGAAACGGTTAAACGAGAGAGGCGAGCCAGCGACGATAATGAGAGACCTGTGGCAACACGTGCAAACGCGCCGAGCCGAGAGATGCTATCAGCCTGCCGGGCCTGACGTAACAATGAGAAACTCCTCCGCCGCAACGCGACTCGCAACGCTTTCGTTCTGGCCGCGCGCGCGGCTGCAATCGGGGGAAATAAATAAACCGGCTTGTCGCGCCGTTTCGCGGCTGGAACACAGGCCCTTTGCCCTACGATCAGCAATTCCCAACCTACGCCTTTCCCTTCCCAAACCCTTTCCAAACGCTGCAAACTCCGTGTCACCCTCTTCGCAACTACACCTCGCACTGCCACTCGCAAGAGTTTTACTCTTAGGTGGACTCCTAGTTTAAGACTGCTGCTTGAACTCTGAATGAAGAATATAGTGGAGGTTTCGAACGAGTTGGGAGACGCTGCGCAACGCGTCGAGTCTGCGAGGAAGACGTGTACCTATCCCCCGGGTGCATTAATCCTTATCCGCGGGTAGGCAGGAGGCGTTCGATCCGCTCTGTCGACACTATAATGTCGGGAGGTGTTTCGCGAGCTGGACAGACGCTAGACAGGGGAGTCGCGGGCGTCCAGATTTATGTCCTCGCGAGGACGTCCGGAAGACGAGCGTGGGACCTGTATGTGGCGAAGATCGTGGTAGACCATGCCTCGCCATGGAGATTTGCATGGTCCGCTCCGACAGTTCATCGATCGCATCCTCGAGCGGAGAGCGTTATACTTCGTTTCTACTTGAGAGCAAGCGACAACGCGGCCGCTATCGGACAGTTAAACGACGTTGCTCGCCTATAGTCAGTCTCGACACAGTGTCAACTCGCGAGAATTTGTACTCTCTGATACCTAGCTTTGGAGAAGTAAGAACGGAGCGGTGGACCCTGCAGCGGAAGCTCGATCGGAGGACTTCGAGAGAGGGTCGGTGGAGGAACCGTCAGGATAGTGAAAAGAGACACTTACCATCGTTATGATACTGTCTCGAGGGTAGAGAAACTGCGGCGGAGGGCGGTTGCAGCGTGGACGACGCCGGCTGACTGTGAGTCCCGGTTCGAGGGCCCGAGGTGTTCGAGGTGACGGAACTCGAGGAGGGCGTCGCTGGACTCTTGTGCTCTGGCGTAGCAGCCGGCTGGTATCCCAAGAAATCGCCTAAATCTGGCACGCATACGCTTTCGTACATGCTGCTCGGCGCGTTCTCCAGCGAGGCCTTCGCCGCGTCGACATCTGAATGGAAAATGCAACAGATCCTCAGTCGCGGGTCGATCCAGGTTCGAGAGTTTCGAGGCGGAAGCAGCCTCGCTGAGAATGGTACCATCGCGATCGGGACCTAACTTGAACTCGGAGGATCTCCTATTTAAATTATTAAGGCTGAAGAAAATCGTGTGAGAGGGGGAAAATCCTAACTTGAATTCAGCGAGTCCGATATTTAAATTTCACCACGAGTTTTAGCACTACGACCGAAGAAGGTCACCCGCGATAATTAAGGCTCCGCGATGATGAGAGTCCATCGTCGTCGGAATGAAATTCAATTAGGTAGCTCGAACGCGAAGTCGGCCCGCGCCTCTGCCGCAACAATAGCACCGCGCGGCCGTAATCGTGATCAACGATCTAGCCTAGGTGCTCCATTATTCCCGCCATTATTGCGAAGGAGACGTGATTCATCGGCAATGACCGTTTCTGCGTCTGTTGCGAGGAGTTTGCGCGAAACGGAAGCCGACGCGGTCCCCGGAAAAAATTCCGTGACTCGTCCTAACCAACCCGAGAACACGTTCCGGACTCGATTCCGATGTTCGAGGAACGCGTTACCGGTTGCGACAACGTGGGCCGGCGCAGGCGACAAAATTCGCGAGCGAAACCGTTTGTTCGCGGATACCCGCGTAGTTTCACCGTGATTCGATCGGTGCCGTGTCGGCAAACGGGAGGATGCAGCTTTTTAGTTTCTACTTTTTTTCTTTTTTTACGGCGCAGCAGAGTTTCCTAATATCCGTTCTCGTTCGCGGAATCAAAGCGATTACCCACGCCATGTCGCGTACGAGCACGCTAGGCTTCGGCCGCGCGGTGAATTACGATTCGCCCGGAGATCAGGAGCTCTCCATTGTTCCGCGATTAAACGGGCTTGGCCGCGGCAATTAGCCGGCCAATCGGATGTCTCCGATACTTTCGACGGTCGAACCGATTTCCGTTTTTCCACGGAATACCTCTGCGATTCTTCCGCGTTGCTCTCCTACCTGGAAAAGGTGCGCTTTTCAGTCTGGGTACCTATCCCAGACTCTTCTCTTCACTCTCGGACAATTTTATATGATTTTATGCTTTGTATACGCGATTTTGTATTGTAGTAACAGAGAGCAGCCAATCTGAACACAAGCACCAGTTGGATGCAACTCGTAGTTAGACTGCGGATTTATAATACAAATGAGTGCACATGAAACACGAGATAGATAAAAGGAACATAAATGTGTCGATATATGATCATTAGACTGCGGATCTTTATGCAAAATAAAAATTGTCTGCATCGATTGCAAGAAATAGAAAACAAATTGAATGTTATTTCTTCCCTGAATGATTTTAATAGAGGAGAAATCATATATTGACATATTCAATTTTTAAAATTCTCCAACAGTTTCGAATTTCATCTACTCAATTTTCCTATAAATGTATAACGATCCGCTGTATAATGATCATCAAATTATTAAAATTGATAGAGGAAGAAACAAATTTTCATTTAATTCCAGTTCCTCATAATTAATGGAAAATAATTAGACTGCGGAACTTCATGCATTTATGGCAAAAATGAGTCGGTGTAATTTAAAACAGCGAAAACATTAGAAGAATTTAAAACTACTGTTATATTATTTTCAACTTTTAAATATGTTAATAATGTAAATTACTTTCAAATATGTTAAACATATTCAGAAATAAAATAAATTTGTATGTCACTCCAGTCTGTCGTAATTCCGGTGGAAAAGTTCTATTTTGCATAAAGATCCGCTGTCTAGTTATAATAAACATTCTTTGTCGCCATCTATTAGAATAGCACGAGTGTGAATTAGAATGAAAAATGCATTTTAATTATTTCCGACCTGACCTAATAATGCGTGCACGATAGAATAATTCAATCACTTTCTCCGGAAGCACGTTTATAATCGTTACAAGGAATCTAAAATCGTGAAAAATAGCTTTTCGAGGGAGGGAGATGTACGGATATAAAATGGCGGCTTTGTTTCGCAGGAGCATCGGATTCACGCATTGAATCGGAGTCGATCGATCGAATCGCAGTTTCTCCGTTGCGAATAATCGATAGGGAAGTACGGGCTTTTTACTTAACGGGAGTTAAATCATGGGTGAACCTCCGCTTCCTGCCCGGATCATTTCATACCTTGTCTCACCCGTCTCTCTCTTTCTCTCTCTCGGCCGTCCCCATCCGCCCGTTTCTCTCGCTCGCGCCCTTCCTGCCTTCTCAGCCGAGCAAGTACAAGTTCCAGGGAAACTTCCTCCGGCGAGTGATATACGATACGAGCGATGCACGCCTCGTAAATAATAAACCGGAGCACGGGCGCTCGATCAATGGCGTTCTCATCTAATTAGAAAATAATGTAACTCCCGTGTGCCTTCGAACAACGTCGCTCCGAAATTATCCATTTCGCTCCCTCGAGGAGAATCTGCGTTTTTCCACCGCGAAGAAAGGACGATTTTCCTCGTTAACACATTATCTACCGGTGATTATTCCATAATTGTTGAAAGTCTATGGTCCGTAGCTGAGGATTTTTTAAAAGAACCTTCAATAGCAACAGCAACTTTAAATCATAAACCAACAACTCACCCTCAATAATATAATCCAATAAAATCCTTCGGGATTATTGTCTAAAAGAAGATTTTTAAACTTCTGTTTGTTATAGCACAATTATTAAAAAGCCTATTAATAGGCTACCGGTAGATCAGTCAATCTAAACTAGATGTGTTCTATCGAGCGTTTGATGATATTTTAAAGAAGTTACCAATCTCTCTGATTCAAACAGTTTTCCGCGTCAGATTTTCAAAGACCTGAGCTTCTCCGATTTGTTTTCCGATAGTAAAGCGAACTGCTCTAGTTTCCTGAACGAGGACCGGCATCGATCCGGTAGGATCTATCTCGCTAAGGATCTCGTAATCGAAGTGGATATTGTCGGGGGTGGTAAACGGCCGAAAAACCGGCTAAGTGGCCGAGGCAATGGCACGGGACCATTCTGGTGGCACAGGATATCCGGAGTGGGAGTTTCTATGGCGTGCGCGGTTGCGGCTGCTCTCTTTTTCCCCCATTCTCTCCTTGGTTCCGAATAAAAAGTGCCGATTCAACGCTTCGAAACGCTGAAAACACGAGCCTCGGGGGCCAACAGGGGTCAAGGGGAGAGAGGGGCAGAGAGAGAAGAGAAGAAGGAGGAAGAGAACGAAGCGTCTCGCCTCCTCGATCTCTCTTCATTGTTCGTGGCCGGTCTCCGGTCTCGGTGTACCTGCCGTGACATCGCGATTTTACGGAAATTCGATATCTGTTTTTGTCGACACCCCGATTCGATGTCGGCGCGAAGCTACTCTTCCGGTGGCAACCTGCTTTTCCTCGCGAATCTCCTGGAAACAACCCCCACCTACTCTACCTACCCGATTGTCCATCATCATCTTCGGCTCGTATGTCCGTCGAACTTAGGGCAACAGGTACACGAAGGCCGCGCCCACCGATCCACCGGAAATCGGCGAATTCTGGGCTGCTTCTCTGTTCTATTAATGGGGAGGTTTTCTACCCTGGAAACGTCCTCACTGAGATCTCGATTGTCCGCTTAGAATGGGCACGTCTTTGTATTATTCAGGCCAGCGTCCAGATCGAATTCTACCCCGAGTGTAATTTCTCTAATCGAACATTCTACTGAGAGATGATTGCTCCCGGAATAGAGATCTCGCGCACCAATTTTTGCGTCTGATAAGTTCACCTCTGATCTGATCAAATGCTCGAGCTCGTAGAGGATTGCGTTGTCGAGGATCAAACTATTAGATCCATCGAAAATTCATTATACTCATTCGATAAACATATCCTGCTTACATTTTTATACGCGTCCTCGTGAGATTTTTATGGAGAGGGAGATCAGCTAAGGAATTTCTCCTATCTGTGTTCTCATGTCACAGACAGGTATTTTAGAGTCCGTATAGTAAAAGTTCCAATAAAATCGAGTCATTTCAGAACGGTTATTAGGTACTAAATAAATAACGACTGTGACGATTATTAAATCTTTTTCTAGCATCATTAATTAAATGGTACTCTGTATTTGTAGCGAAGATTGGGCTTTAATAGCCACAAACGAAACCTGTCGCGTCTAGCGCAGAAAAATGTTAATATTCCTGTTTTATAGGTCTCGTTCTGGTTACGACTTTTACTTTCAAGAGCGCACCGTTATCTGTTCTCACCGAAGCTTCTAATGTGAGAACGTCATTCTAAAAAGTTTTCCACGGTTCATGTTTCGAATAGAAATTAGACTTCTACACTTTTATTTACATATTGACTGTTTTAGTTCCTCGGCTGACGCAAATGGCTCTAATAATTCATTTGTCCGTCATACATACTTACATCATACATAGATAATTGACCTGTCTAAGTCACCTGTCTAAGACCAATAGTCGGCCATGTTATTGGCGTTGTTATTGTTCACGCGGTTCGTGACACGTGACACGAAATACATAATTTTATGTGAACACGTTTATTTAGAAACAAGGCCGACCATTGTACTCATTCAAATCAGTATCTTTTATTTTTAACCCTTCAGTGCGCGGTTTAAAAATATCCATTTTCGCACAATGTTGTTACTCATTGCTGTATTGCACAAAACTGCTCTGAATAAAACAAGAATTCATTGAGGCATTCCAAGATAATTTCAAGAAAATTTAACCCCTTGCCTTACAATATCGTGTCTGACACGTGATGAAGATTCTGAACACATTCTGATAAAAATGTATGTTAATAATTTCCTTTAAAACGAAATAAAATTCTATTTTGGCTTTGTTAATATACAGCTATTGGAGAACATACAGATATACAATTTATATCAATATTCTCCTTTTTTAGGAAATTACGATCTACAAAAATGTTCTAGTCACTGAAACCGTAAAATAAATCGCAAGACAAGGGGTTAACACTATACCTGCCAAGCTCTAAAAATGGCTGGCATATGTTGTCTTACAAAAATGACATTATAAAATTTACATAGATCTTCTGTGATTTTTATTATGATATGAGCTTGGATGCAAAAATGTGTATAATCATTTCCAGTGAAAGCATCATTATAATTTCAATAATTGTAAAAGAAAACCAGAAATCGGTCATTTGACCAGCGGCGGTAGGTTCAGTGTTAAACAGAACGAACCCGATTCATGGATCCAGGATCCAGGCCCAATCCGAGCACGGAAGACTTAACAAGTTCCGTGACACGCTGACATATTTATTTAAAGCGCTGGAAATTTTATAACAAGTTCAAGACTGTAGAATATATGTCCACTAAAAGGAGGTGGCATTATAAAAAATGCAGTCTAGAACAAAGCGCCCAAGTTTGTTTAATTGTCGAGCAAAAACGGCTCGGTGCGGAACGTGTTAAGCAATTTATTTCCAGTTGACTACGGGGTAAGGGCAGAGATGAAGCACCTTTACCAGGGAAAAGTGTTCAACACCGAGAATGGAGGGAAAAGAGCGTTCTATAAAGAAACAAACCTGGTCGATGTGGGAACAAGAAGAGAGTCACGTACCTTTCTGGAGGATCTCGAGGTGTTCCCAGAGGATGTCGCCCATGAAGGCGGGCGCGCGTGCCAAAAAGGACTCCTTGCCCATGGCACAGATCTGTTTGCCGGTCATGTGTTGCCAGGGCTGCATTGCCACACCCTCGAGCGAGAACTCGCCGATCGCCCAGTGCAGCCAGTGGGCGACAGCTGCTTCCGACCATTGCCTCGGGTCTGAAAAGTATAAAATCACCGTGAACGCTTGAACCGTGTCGCGCGAACCATTGTCCTATCTCAATTAAATCCTCTCTCGCCGCTTTCCTTTTTCCGAAACTTTTGCGCGTTTAAACCGATAGCGTGCAAGCCTGCAAATAAACAAAGATCGGCTCTCCCCACGGTTTGCCAAGTTCGACACGAGGCTCTCGATTTCTATAATTATCCGCCGGTTTTATACCGGATTCGGTAGAGTGTGAAAATTGCATTTAATCTCCGTGATCCGGAGCGGCGATCCTCTTTCCGCGTTAAATTATCCTCCGAGCCACCATTAAAGTAATATTTTTCCAGTAATAACTGGTTTTCCCCGCGAGCGAATCACGGATGAAAAAAAAAGAGGAACGCGGCAGACAGCGAAAAAATTGGATCGCGCGGGGTTTCCGTATATCACGCGATCTCCGAGCAAATGCTACGTTTGACACAACGGAGCGCATAATTGACCGCGTTAACGACTCCACTCCACTCGACTCCGGCTCGGCTCAAGCTCGCGACAAGTAAAAAGCAACCGCACCGCCGCGCCGGCGATTATTCAAATCGAATCGGTGATTAATAACGTTCCCGGTGCTTTCCAACGGGAAACGATCGGTATCTATTCTAATCTGCCGAACGGTGATTCTCTAAGCGATTCGCGATCTTTCCACCCCGGCATGTCATGCTGCAAACTATATCAAACTATTCTCTGCGTCTATTTTTTTCCTGAGGTCAAGGTTCAACAAAAATTCATTTTTACTGTTCCGCGAAATGAAAAATGTCTTTTCCGCACGGTGGGCAGTATTGTTTACTACTCTTTTACGCTAGCAAGTATATTATATTATTCTCTTCCTCCATTTTTTATTTCTGACATGAAGGTTCGCCGAAAGTTCATTTTTACTGTTCCACAAAATGTGAGATGTTATTCCCGCACCGCGGGAAGTCTGGTTTATTAACATTTTACGCTCTAGCAAGTATATTATATTATTCTTTTCATTCATTTTTTATTTCTGACGTGAAGGTCTGCCGAAAATTCATTTTTACTGTTCCGCAAAATGTGAGATGTTCTTGCACCGTGGGCAGTCTTGTTTATTACTCCCTTTGTCCCATAATAATAGTAGCAAAAGAAAATAAATATAGAACGCAACATTTATTATCTAAAAACTAGATTACATTAAACAATAAATTAAAAATATTACTTCTAATCTTTATTTTGAGTGTTCAGATAGTTTCTGGATTTTTCAATAACTTCGTTACTGCATTTTAAACTTGTAGGTAGGATCTCTTGGCTGCGAAACTTTGCTTTCCCTATATGCGTGAGCTTAAAACTATTGGAGCCATCGTTCTTCATTGCTTCCAGCATAACTTGTTTTTTTTCATCTTACTTTTATACAATGGGTTGATGTTCAACTGAAATAAAACAATTGATTTCAAAACAAATGACAGAGTCATGAAACATTTTGATTGAAGGCTTCAGAATTTTGCGCTATAACATAACTTACGGCTGCATTCGCGAATAATTCCCGTTTAAATATTCACTTGCTACGATTATTATGGGGCAGAGAGAGTACTATTTTACGCTAGCAAGTATATTATATTATTCTTTCTGCGCCGTTCGAACGCTTCTTTATAAACGTATTTATTGTATCGGGAATATATAGATGGAATTTCGTATTACACTGCAAGAAGATCTTTCTTTTGTGCAGCTCGAATGAAACAATCTCGACGATAATCTCGAACGAATAATGCATGAGAATTAGAGATAATTGTTAGCCTTTGGATCTTTATCCGTACGACACACACGTGAATACAGGAGATACAAGAAAACGTGTGTACGGTAACAATAGTCAACAATACCGTGGTCGTAAAGCGATTTATGAAAATAAGAATTTGCATAAAGATCCGCAGTCTAATCGTAACATGTTTCAACGATCGACTGAGCGTAGAATATTAATCGCATGGAAATCGATGAGAGTCAGAACGAGCAGAAAACTGGTTCGTCTAGGTTTACAAATATCTAGGTATACAAATGAATTTCAATCTAATAGGAAAAGTGCTGGGTACACCGAGTTGTTGAACTAATTCTTACAAGGAGATTAATACTTCGCGAGAACGACGAGCGTAACTTTCTTCAAAGATTGCGATCGTAGAGCAAGAGAGTCAAGGAATAATTTACAATTTATAGGTACATTGAAAATACGTGATAACCGATAGAATACGGTCGATATTATATCGAGAAAGGGTTCGAGTTAGAAGACAGACGTCGAGAAGCACGAATGGGCGGGTGACGCAAGGCTTTTCGAAGCCGGGAGATATTGTGTCGGGTTGACGACATGATCGGTGCTCGTGCCCGGCCATCTTTGGTGGAAGCAATACCGAGAAACATTGGAATGTCCCATTTGAGGTGCGCGCCCATATTTGCACGCGTGTCTTGCATTGTTTCGCGGTATCTTCCCGCGTAAAAGTACAGTTCGGCTCATCATGCAAACAGAAATTACGAGCTGGCCTAACGAGGCTCTGCCCCATCGGGCGGCGAACAATTCTTTGAAACGCGCGCAAACCGATCCTCTCGAGTCCTAGGAACTTTCGGGGAAAATCCTGTGCGTCCAACGAATCCGTTCGCTTTTCTCCTTGGGAGATATCCCTCTCTCTCTCGAGTCAACGCGAGGTCCGAGGATAAGGACGGAGAGCAACCATTTTTTTAAATTCATTGCGTGTAAATCGATCATTCCTGGAGTCCCAGGAATTTTCAGGGACGAATCCGTTGCTTTCGACCCTTTCTTTGCTGAATCTCTTGTGAATCACTGTGGCTCGAGGAAACGAACGTCGGACAGTGGAGTATTTGTCTCGAAAAGTTGGGCAAAATACGATTTTTCAAATCTTGCGTAAGATCACAAATTTTGATTGTCTGAGATATTGGAATATATGGACAACAATGTTCCAGTTTTATTCTTTTTTGATTATATATTAAATATTATATATTTTAGATTAGATATTATATATTTAGTGCTCATTTTTCTCTTCGCCCGTTTCTGAAATATCGCTCGGCTAGTAATTTTTCCTTTACAGACACATTTTAGACAGCTGTACATTATAGTTTTCAGCAATTTTCACTTCCTCATTGTTTGCCTGTTTAAAATTATTCAAGTTCGAAGATGACCGAACCAAAGTTAATCGGTATTCAGTCATTAAAAAATTATAAAACATTTTTTTCTTAATAAAAAAATTAATACATATTGTTGTAGCTGACGTCAAGACGAATCCAATGACTCACTACACTATGCATACAAGTCTTAAAATAATGCTAAAACAGTTTTGACCAGATTTTCGGGGTAGATACTCCACTGCGCGTCGAGACGATTCCTCGCCGGATGAAAGGACAGGACGGAGACCGAGAAAGGAAGAAACCGTCATAAACGTAAATAGGTCGTTGATCCGTCTCTAAAAGTTCATTATGCAAAGCAGTTCGCGTGCTTCCTGATCGAGAGACGCTACTCCCCGAGCCGGTCGCGTAAAAATCGGGAATGCAATTTGTTGCGACGCTAATCTGTTTTCCTAATTAAGTTGGATCGCGTGTCGCGCGCGGGACGGGGGAGTCGGGAAAAGGAAACGAACCGACCGCAACTGACTCCTCTTGTTAGACCTTTTCTCTCCTCTCTCTCTCGTCTCCGATAATCTGGTTCTGGAGGCGCATCGCGCAACGATCTGCATATTTCTCTCTGCGGGCGATGATAATGCACGGAGGAGAATAATCTAATGTAATACGGCACTTTTAACTCCCACCAGACCGTTTCCACCTTATCTGGCCGGCTGATTACGTCGTAGGAAACTAATTGCCTAGATTAGTCTATTGCGGCGCGGTTGATTAAAAGCTGTGGCCATCGAATCAGAGGTTGGCTCGTCCAGAGCAACGATAGCGAACCAGTGAGATCGCGTTTATGCGTTTCCGTGCCGCGATTTCCTCGATTCGACACCTTTCTGATCTCGGAGTATGCATCTTCTATCGCTAACCAACTTCAATAATCTCCTGGATAATCATCTTGATGTCAACTAATTAGCGTTCGATTGCGAGGATCCCCAGTCTAGTGATCACCTACTCTTTTGTCGACCGGTTAATATGGAGACGCTCGAAGAGAAGCAAAAAGGAGCCATCCAGAAAGAAGACGAAGTAGCAGAAGAAGTGAAAATAGCAAAGCCGAGAATTTGTCATCATTCAACACTGTTCGATCGAACAATGTGGAGACGTTCGAGGCGAAAGAAAGAGCAGCGATCGAGAAAGAAGATGAAGAAGAAGAAAATGCGATGGTGGAGGGGTTCACGCGCCGCTGGCAGCGAGAGCGAGAGCCTGGATCGAGAGAGGGAGAACTGGCGAGTCTGTTAACAGTGCTGACAAGGAATAAGTTCGGCAAACATCGGCGCGATCCTCAAATATCGGCGGCCGCTTTGATCGTGCCGTGCCGTTAGACACTTCGTGTGGCGCGCTGTGTTGTCCTCTTTGCTCTCACCTTTTCTCTATTTATGCATTATCGCCGCGGAGCGCGCCGCGCCGACGTCGATCCGCTCCGACAATACATGCGTGTACGTAAGGTACGTATGTATTCTCGAGTTTCCCCGAACGCGATGCCGTCCCCTTCATTCATAAAAAGGACCTTACTCTCGCGAGTCACGTAGCCGATGCGCGCGGCGACCATCGCGAGATCGGACTCCCGCCGATTTCGATATGCCCATTCAAGGACTCCGGTTTTTCCACCTCTCGAAGACGAACGACAACGGGATCCTGCTCTCTGCCAACTAAATCACTGTCCACAGGAGAATCCTGTGTCCTCGACGCTCTGTCATTGGAAACACTGACACGTGGAACTGCTGAAATACTTGGATTCAATGATAGGGCTGCCAACGACGGATTTAATGATCTTGACGTACATACACGTCTCAGATACGTCGCGCATTCCTGGCGCCATTGTACACGCTCAAGTAAAATATTTGTTAACCCTCATTAAAACATTGGATATATACTCCGGGCCCAATAACAACATCAACGTTGTTCTTGAAGAAATAGTCGCCGTAAAGAAACATTGCCCTGCGACGAACAAACCCCAAAATAGAAATTGAAATGAGAAATGGGAGCCAAGTAGTATATTCTTTCTTTCTCTAATGATTTTAACCCCTATAATAATTATTAAAATTATACAGCTACTTCCATGGGAAATGTTTGAATAAATATCTTTATTCCAGCACAAACGTAGTACTATAATAAAAATTGTACACGATCCGAGTAAATACAGTTTTGTAATTTTTGTAAGGTAAAACATTTTAATCGATTTTAGTGCTCGGTAGGTTTAGTGTTAATAGATTCGGAAGAGTATATTGCCGCCCTAATAAATTTGATTGTTCCGAGCCACGGCTGCCATGAAATCAAAAGCATCCGCCTCGCTAGGGTTAACCCTTGTGTAGTCAACCAAAATGTATAGATTATTTAAAACCTTTCTGTATTTAACATGTTTGCACAAATTCTCATTATGAGAGTATAAATTAATATATTAGCGAGTAAAGAATGAACATTCAGAGAAAGTTTGTAATATTTTTTAGAGCAACATTAACAAATTGTTGAAAGAAATACAGTAAATGGGTACCCGGTTGGCTATACAAGGGTTAACATGAACAGGGAATCGCGCCGCGACCTGCTCGTAAATTGCGCGACGCTGACAAGGGAGAATTGTATTACGAGATAGTGAAGAATGTCCGAATATTATGAAGCGAGCGGATTACCGCTATCGGCACCGGTATCCTGCGAAGATCAGGCGCGTGCTGCAGCAGCGGAGAAGCACCTGCCGCAACTTGAGGCGCGGCGTGCATTCGCGATCGGGCCGTAGGACGTCAGAACCCTCTGACGCATTCGTTATTATGATTTATTCAGAATCTACCTTTCTTATGAATAATAAGCGTCGCCAAGGATATGAAGAAGTTCTTTGTTGAGTCGCAGATAGGCGACGAACACGCGCCAAACGCTGTCCGTCGAACTCGGGGCCCTTTCCTATTACGAATCGGTGACTGATCATTGCGACGAGAATAAGTACGAGAATATAGTGGAGCCGTGAAATGAGCGTAGCGTAGAGGAGAACTTCGCTATACAGTAAATCCTCTATAAACGCAACAGCCTCGGGGAGATTCGGTTGCATTTATCGTAGACGGGACATTATTTCTGAGCTTCAAAGGCCGAATCGAACGTAGAGAAGGACAGCGCGTGTAAACAGAGACCGCACGAGCCGAGATCAGATTACACAGTGGAGGGGATATTTTTGTTGCGTTTATCGTGTACGGCCTTGTTGCGTTTATAGAGGATTTACTGTATCTGTACCCTAAGACAAGCGATAGCACGTGATAGTGTGTCTGTACCTTCAGTGAGCGAGCCTAATTCGCGACATACGGAAAACACGATAATTTTCTTTCGAAATTTTGTACACTTTCTCCCAGGAGGATCGGGAGAGGGTTCGCGAGAAGAAAAGTGGAGCGAGACGAAGCGATTCGTTGCGAACCTTGATCGCGGGTTCGTCGAGATCGTAAATCAATGCCGGAGGAACGAGGCGGTGGCACACGTTTCCTAGTCCCGAGTGATTTACACTGAATGGAGTTCGCATGCAACCGCCGAGAACGCTTCGGCAGCGCTTCGGTTGTAACGGGAGGAACATTTACACAGCTTTCGAACCCGAGGAGTATTCATAATAAAACAGTTTCTCGCCTCTGCTGTGGCAACCACGTGGCGCGCGCTGAAGAGGGAGAGAGAGAGAGCTCGAGTTTTCTTGGCGTTAAATAGAATGTCGAGAATAATTCATGTCGAAGTAATCTGATCTACCGAGTTACGCGGAAAGCGAAAGGATGCGCTGAATATTACACGCGAGACGAGGCAACCTCCTTTCCTGCGAAATCCTTCTCCACTGTTAGGAAAAACATTCAGCGTCTCGGGCCTCCGCAACTCGAAACCCGTTCGATGATCATTCACTATAAGTAGACTGCGGATCTTTATGCATTTATAGCAAAATTGTGTCGATGAACTTCAAAATTGTAAGAAAATTTTAAACTTTGGAAATGTCAATATATGATTTCTCATCTATTAACATCATTAAAGGAAAACATAACATTCAATTCAGTTTCTATTTCTTGCAACCGATGCAGACAATTTTTATTTTGCATAAAGATCCACAGTCTAACCATAAGACTCTCAACCATTATGCATCCTTCGTGTCAATTTCACACATTTTTCACTTATCTCATTTTATCCTATATTCACGATGTATTTTATGATATTCGTTGCCTATCATCTTCAAAGTTAATTATTCATCTCTTGTCTGTCCGCTAATTAAAAAGTCCGTCAAAACGCTCGACAATCGTAATCTCGACATCGGCCGTTGGCCGACCGGGCCTCCTGCAAAAATCGAGAGGAAGAAAGAAAGAAATTGGCGCCCACCTGTGCAACGCGGCGAAATTTATCACTGGCCGGCAGGTACATCGTGTCGCGGGCAAACCGCCTCACGGCTCTCCTAAACCAACCGACCGAAATCACAGTCGGCGTTTCGATTATTGCTTTAGAAAGGTTGGCTGCGCGTGGCACCTGCGGCTACCTACGTCTACCTTTCATCCTCTCGCCCTCTGTTTAGGGATCGTTGGGGGCTCGATCGTCTTTATCGCTGCTTTTACACACCTCTCGAGCCTGCTGCTCGATTTGTCGCCTCAGAACCGTACAAAATTCGCCGAGGAACTACCTTTGTCTTCGCTTTTCATTTTATACTCTTTGCTCTTTTATCCCTCCTCTTACAAGAGACATTCCTAAATCTAACACGCCGATTTTAATGAAATTTGTAAAAGATATAGTTTGTACAAAAATCTGCTGACATTCACTTTAATAATAAACCTACCTCCACCGGTCAAAATAACCGATTCCAGATTTTATTTTATAATTATTGAAATTATAAAAAGGATTTCATAAGAAATGATTGTATAAATTTAGATATCTTTAGTAGAGCACGTATTACAATAGGAACCGCACAAAGTTTAAATGAAATCAATCTTGTTATTTTTATAAGGGAAATGTACCAGTTTTAAAGTTCGGTCGGTTTAGTGTTAAGGAGGTGGAAGTAGCTATCAAAGTTGGGGGTAAAAACCTAGTTTTCAGTCTAGGAATGCAGTCGTATAAAAAGATTTCAGAAAAAATTATTTGTTTAAACAGTATTTTAAAAATTCATTTTTTTCTGCTATATTGTATTTCTTATTAATTGCTTATCGATATTTATGTAAGTTTTTGTACGCAGTCTATGAACTAAAATAGGGAATACGTATTTTTGAAATTTTCTTGTTTTTGTCATTCAGGGGCAAGTATTTTAACCCCGTAAACATGAATGTCAGCAGCTATACAAAATATGTATCCAATATTTTTCAACAAACTATATCCTGTATAAATTTCATAAAACTCGGCGAGTTACACTTGGGTAATGTCTGTTAGAACGCTTCGCCACTCTGGAATAATTTGGTGTTCCAATGTATTAGGTTGGCAACTAAATTCGCGACCTYTCGTTTTGTAATTCTTTTATTGTATCATTATAACCTCATTGAATAGCCATTCCTTTTGAACTGTATATCATTGGAAAGCTCTGAATTTTTCGATTAATTTGACATAAAATACTCGTGCTTAAAAAATACATAAAAATGACTTTGTTTGAGAAAAAGAGGAGGTCGCGAACTTAGTTGCCAACCTAATATCATGTTATCTTTCGCTTGCTAGTGTCGTCACGTGGGCAGAGTCGAGGAGGTGGTTCCTTGGGAATAGACTGTCCGCTAACGAGAACATGTACTGAAGGAGGTACGCAGTCGAGGAGGGTGCAAGGGGTTAGCCAGCTCGAAGAGAGTATGACACCGGGAGAGGTCCACGGTCCACCGATTCCACCTGGGTGACCGAGCCCGAACTCTGGCTGGTCGCGCCGCTAGAAACGAGTATGCGAGCGGAGACAATGGCGGGCGAGAAGGTCGAAGAGACAATAAAACGGGCGAGCGACCAGCAGCCGGAGAAAAGAAGAAAGAAGGAAACAGGGACACAGATTAAATAGAGAGGGAAGAAAGGGAGAGACGGGGGGCTGGGACAAGAGAGGGAATAGACGAGAATCGACGCGAGACTCCTCGCCGGTTTCGAGCGGTGCGGAGCGCGCGAGGTTGCTCGTTAGGTTCACGGAGGTCAGATTGTAGGTGATCTGGCCCCGGAGGGTACGAACCCGGGGCATGTAGACCGGAAGTAACGTCACACCCGCGTGGCTCTGAATGCGCATACCGGATGCGTGGCATCGGCTCCCCATCAGAGAACTATCAACATCACATTCACAATTCCTGCACATCGCCGCCTCGTCGCACATCACATCACATCGCATCGCATCGCATCGCGTATATCCCGCGTCTCCACGCTCGCGTACTCACGCACCCGTTTCTCTGACCCCTCCCTGCCCCTATACTCGAACCCTGGCCGAGAGAGCACCGTTCTCCTCCCGTTGCCGATTTTTCGACAAATTTCTCCTACCGAGACCGCTCGACCATGCCCTGTGCGCAACCAGTCGAGAAGCTACCTTCTGACCATCGAGATTCTGCCCTGCGATTCTCTTTTTTAACTGTTCCCTTTGTACGATAGAGAAGCTCTCGTCCCTCTCTCTCCCGTTTGTTGCGACTCGGTTCTGCTATTTGCTAATTGCTGATCACGTAACGCTATCCAACTCGCAGCTCTTTGGATTTCTACAAGAAAAACGGCCCGTAATTATAATTTAAAGACCGGTGGCGGATTTAGAGATCGGCGCATTGCTCCGCAAATGCGACGGGATTCGTAATCGGAGAATGCAACAAACTGGCAACATACTCTCGTATGCATCTCTGGACGCATTAAGATCCTCGGACGCATCGAGAAAGCCCCCCGCCGCTGCTCCCGGTTATAATTTCCGTGGCAGCGCGGTAACGAGTTGCGCCAGCGCTAATAACTCTCGATAAAAGGAATCGAACGGTCGGTGTTACTCGTTACGCGCGATTATCGGGCGTCTCGTTATCATTAACACCGAGGTCGAACGATCGCGAGGTAATGGAGCCGTTTCCTCGGAGGACGATATCAAAACGTTAAGAACCCCGGCGCATCGATGCGCACCGCCAGGACGTTCGTTCGCGGTCTTTCGAAGCCGCCGCGCATTCTCGAATCGCAATATCTCGATACTGTAATTAGAAGTCGTTGAAGACCTTGTACGATACGCGGGATATGGCCGGTCCGTACGAACGGGAAAAAATAGAGACCGGGAGACGGTCTCCCGCGAGCAATTAGAGGTATGGCGGCATGTACTACCAACCTTTGGTGATGTTCAGGCGAACTCGTTCCTTCTCCCACGAAGCGAAAGAGGCCTCCAGGGCCTCGGTCATCTTCTTGTTGGTCCCAGGTGTTAACGGCGGCACTTGCGCCGGGATATCTGTAACAGCGAACGGGAGAATCTCGATTAGTCCGGAGTTAGTAGCATCCCGATTTCCTATCAGCATTCGAACTTCTAATTTCCTAAGACTCGTTCCAATTCCGCCGAGAACTTGGGACTCTCAAGTATTAACCCTTTGCAGTCGGAGCTATTTTATTTTGTCAATTAACACGTTAAGTACCGAACCCGTTTTGCTTGCCGCTCCGTTCATAAGATCTAATGTACCATATCACTATCTGTTACAACTCGCTGCTGTTTCTTCGAGAGTCTAGAACTCTCACCTGAATGGACTCAAATACTCAAGGTAGTTAATTTCCTACGTCCCTAGAACACGCCGCCATCCCTCCTTGTAACCCGCAACGAAGTATAACCAGTGCACGGAATACCCAAGGTTGCTATGTCTCTAGAGCCCGCCGACATCCCTCGAGAGCTGCCCGGTCGCCATAAAATTCCTCAAGCGAGGAGCCCCAAAATTCCTGCTCGTTGAAGCAGTCGGGTAGCCGGTAGGTGTCAGCAATCGACACGAAACGAGGTCTATCCGTAGAAACGGAGGGGCGGGTGGATGTGTGAGAAGGCAGGTTAATGGTACTTCTCACAAAGCGGCGTACAGGCTGGGAGCACGCGCGCGCTAGCTTCGCTGGTACGAGAGGAGAGATAGAAAGGGAGAGAAAAAGGGAGAATGAGAGAGCTAGAGAAAGAGAGACAGAGAAAAAGGAGAGTCAGGTGTCGCGGCGGCGGTGTCGGCAGGAGCAACGAAAGCGAACAGGCGAGGGGGGCATGCACACCATCCTAGATAGCATCGTCGTAAAGAGGGGTGCAACTGCCGGGCAGGTGCAGGTGCATCGTCGTTGTAGGTACGCTTGCTCTATGCCGTGCACACCGCTCTCTCTCTCTCTCTCTGTACACCTTATGGCGCTCACGCGAAATGCTTCTCTCTTATTCTCCTCTCTTCGTCTTCTTCTTCTTCTTCTCCCGTGCCCCTTCCCTCCCGACGACCCCGTCCCCTTTTCTGGAACACTTTTTTACCCCGACCGACCGTTTTACGATCGCATAATTCGAGGGAGATCGAACCGCCCGACGTGCTCGTCCTACACGGAAAATCAACAGTCATCGACTCTCTCCATTAGGGAGCGGATCTTCCATTAAGCTCCCTTCAAACCTTTTTTCGCCGTCGTTATATCATTCGTGAATTTCATTTCACCTTGCTCTTTCGAACTGTCTTCGACAAAACAGTTTTGAAACTCGATTATTTTTCTTGCCAGCACTCGCGAATGCTGCAAGACCTGTTACCAAGTCCTACATCGCAGTGGTCCTTTGTTTCCACACGCCAGCCGGCGTATATCTTATCAAGCTCGCTGCCTCGTGTTTCTTCCGTTTACGATATAAACGGGAATCACTTCGGGCAGACTGTTTTTCCACGGGGAACAGTGACCAGGCTTTTCAATATTCATCATCGAGGTTCGCGGACGTCGCGAGGAACGGGAGCGAGCAGAATCGTTGTTCGCGGTGACCGCGAGGAGGAGGCTCGCGCGAAAGCGCGTTAAAAAATGTATGGGCATAGATTCAATGCGATCGTTACGGTGCCGAGGAACTTGGGTGTAGTGCTCGGCCCGAGGACGCCGTGACTCGATAAAAATCATGTGCCTCGAAGAACCCGGGGATGTCTCTGCACAGCTGGATTTGCATGGCCGTAGCCAGCGACGGGTCCGCAACCGTGCTCCGGAAGAGAAGTTAAGGACTCAGGAATTCACTTCTCCTCTACCTTGGACTTTTCAACCATGTTTATTACATTGTCAACTCCGCTTCAAGAATACTCGGTTTCATACTTCGTTTTACCACTGATTTTCATTCAATCCACACACTTAGATTGCTATATATTACCCTTGTCCGTCCTCTGTTACAATATGCTTCAATTATATGGTCTCCGAAAAGCTTCAATTACGAAATCATGCTCGAGAGAGTGCAGCATAAATGTCTCAGGTTTTGTTCATATAAGATAAATAATCCAATGTCAATCTTTGATCATGATTACTCTACAATAGAAGAAGAGTATCCGATCAGAGCTTTATTTTTAATTTGATTAATAATAATATCGATTGTCCCTCTCTCCTGAGGCAAATCAATTTCTATGTACCTGAACGTGTTTTGAGAACTAGAGCAGGATTTCAAACATTTAAATCCAAATCCACACATGGATTAATAAATCCTTTAAATCGCATTATTGCGAACTCAAACACACTATATAATAATATTGACTTTTTTAGTAGTTCGTTACAAACATTCAAGAGAAAATTACACACAATTATATGTTAATATCATACCTGTATTCCTACAGCTTTCTGGATGTCCCTTAGGTAATTTTACGTTAAGACTTCCTTTTTCTTTCTTTTCTGTTGTAAACATCTGTATATGTAAAACTACTTCGGTCCGTACATAATAAATATAATAATAAAGAAAACTTTTTTCGAGAAATGAAAATTCCTGTTATTTTTTTAACACACTTCGTATTCAAAGAAATAGATCTACTGAATAATTCCTCTTCATCTGTGCAGTCTGAATCAATTTTTACTTAAAAATTTAGGCGTCTGTTGAAGCAAGCGAGGTTGTAATAAGTGAATATTTTCCTAGCTACCAAAGCTCCGGGGTCTCGTCTAACGCGCGTTAATTGCTCGAGTGTCTGTGTCGGTGTTAATTTCGAAAATGGCTACGAGACATCGCTAGCTGCGAGCTCTTCGCGGACGACGCTCCGCCGAAAGTCCATTAAGTATGTATAGCGTGCACGCACGGTAAGTCTCCCGTAACCCATAAGCACCTTTGTCTCAACTCGCACGGGCACACGCGCGCACGCCAGCCACTATAGGGCCACGCACTCACGCACTCGCACGCAACAAACACGCGCGTCAGCGCGAATTTGCATACGAGCCGAGCTGCACGACTGCGAACGTATGTACAGTGACTCCCACTAATATTCGGACACTCTTAAAGAGACGATAATTTTTTAAATTATGGACCATGCGATTTGAACTTTTTTGGAAAGCAAGAGCAGTTGGTTTACTACGGGATGGGAAAAGAAATTTTTCAAAAAGTGCAAGGTGTCGGAATTGCAGAGAAAATGCGGAAAGTTGTAATTTTCAACTTTTCCATGTGGGCCTATATTGAGAATTTGAAAAATACATTTTGTAGATCTGTGTCAATTATATGCGGAAAGTTTCATCGAAATCGGTTGATGCGGGAAAAAACGACAGGCATTGAAAGATGAAAACAAGATCTACAGAATGTATTTTTTCAATTTTCAATATAGGCTCACATAAAAAAGTTGTAAAATGTAGCTTTTAGTATTTTTTCTACAATTCCGATCAATTGCAATTTTTGAAAATATTTCTTTTCATATATTGTAGTAAACTAATTGCTCTAGCTTCCCAAAAAAGTTCAAATCATATAGTCCAATATTTAAAAAGTTATCGTCTTTTTAAGAATGTCCTTAAGAGTGTCCCCCACTGTATGTACAAATTATCGATGCATCCTTCCGAACCGAAGACGACCGTGTAGCGACTACCTGGCTGTCTCCGTGACGATCTATGCGAGAGGATTTAGGGCCAATTTCATCCGCGATGACCTTTATTCCTTTTCCTCCCTGCACAATAAATCTAGTGGAGATCTCTTTTAGAAAGTTAATTGGCTTAACTTTCGGACAAATCAACATAAGATAAACAAAATGAAAATTGCATGATGAGAAGTTAAACGACGTTCTTGAGAACATTTTCGTCGTGCCACAAGTTGAATTTTATTAAGTCGTGTAGGCTCGGAGAGAGTCGGGAGACTTGTAAGGCCGCGATAAATTCGAACATTTCGGTTGCAGTTTCATTAACCGAATTAATTTAATCTTCTGGGATATTCCAGGATTGGAATTTTAATTAAAGCAACCTGGTTGCTCGTTCCTGATAAGGAAGAACAGAATCGGAACGGATCGACGCGAGACGCTGATCGTTCCCGAAATAGTCTGAGATACCAACAGGTTGCTCGTCGAGTTTGAAGTCAGTTCAGGGAGGATTCCGCGGCGCGGGTGCGAAGTGTATCAGCGACGTTGCGGAATTATTCATCGCAGGCTGAGCGACGCGGAGAAGCGTGTAATTGCAAACGGAAAGGTAGAAAGGTATAGAAAGGTGGATAGGAAGGAAGGAAGGAAGGAACGTCGAAGGCAGAAAGAACGCAGTCGCCGAGTCGGCTGGCTCCCGGTGGAGTCCAATGGAAACCCCACGTGCCACGGCGCAACGCGTCGCCGTGGACGGAATCTCAATCGGCGAACTTTTGCGGGAACGACGCCTGTGGTTCTGCCTCGTTGCGAATGCGCCGTACGATCGGCCGAGCCGAGGCGTGCGTAATATAAGCGATCCCGAGGATTTCGCGGACCGAGGATCGACCGTTTCGATCGCGGACTCGTCCCTCGGACCTCCCTGATCGAGGAACCCTCTGTGATACACGCGATGGTCGCTGTTTGCAATCTGGAATGACTTCAATCGCACCACGGGGCACCTTATTATTAAATTTAATATCTCTATCTGTACTCTCTCTAAATTACCTGGAGCTTCTTTGGGGCTTCTTTGCCCTTGGCTTTTTTATTTAATGCAATTTGAATCTCAAGCTAGAGATTATTATACACAAGCAGTTTTAACACTAAACCTACCGAGCCTTAAAAGTAACTGGTACAGTAAATCCTCTATAAACGCAACAGCCTCGGGGGGATTCGGTTGCATTTATCGTAGACGGAGACTGTAGCGTGTATACAGAGGCCGAAGCGACTGCGACTCCGCGTCGCAGTAGTGGTTTATACCGATATACTCGAGCCGAGATCAGATTACACAGTGGAGGGGATATTTTTGTTGCGTTTATAGAGGATTTACTGTACATGTTCCCTCATAAAAATGACAAGATTGATTTTATTTAGACTTTGTGCGGCTCCTATTATAATACGTGTTCTACTAAAGATATTTATATAATCAATTCTTATAAAATCATTTTTATTATTTCAATAATGGTGGTGGTAGGTTTAGTGTTAAAGATGTACTGTTTTCTTAAATCTTTAAATCACAGGCATTCAGAAACAAGTAGGTTATTTTACATATTTCCACCGTAGGTCTGGAGAATAGAATATTGCATGAGAGCAAAAGAAAAAGATGCAGTTTCTGCAATTGCGTGATAAACTCCAATCTTCGTTCATCAAACTTGGGACACTGCCATAGCACATGGTCAATATCCTGAATCTCATAGCCGCACTGATATTGTGGATCGTTTATGATGCCAATTCGAGCGAGAGAGCTGGCAAGATTGTAGTGTCCTGATCTAGCGACAAACACGATAACTACATTCTCCATCAAAATTCCCTTCACGGATCTAAGGGAATCGTCTAAATCAGCGGCAACACAAAATACACATAACACCATAGAGAAAGAAGGTTTATTTAAAGGCCCTTGGCTTTGACGGGGCTCTGATGGCCCTGGAACTGAGCCCTGGAGGGCGATTCTTGCCCAGGGATGTCTCACGAGCTTCTACGTCTCTATACTTTGGAATAGGAATGGTGAAAGGCTATTTTGATTTTTTCTTGTACGTAAATTGCCCTGAATAGGTGTGGCCTGGTTGCTCTCGACTCCGACAGAGCCAAGCTAGCACTTCATAGAGCAATCTGGACTCTGCAAATAACAAGATCGCCCTGGGGACGATGCCTCGAAGCAAAAGATGCCAGAGGAAAAGACAAAGGACTATTTATTTTGTTCTCTCTGTGTTGTGTAAGCATTGAGTGGGCGTGGCCTGGTAGTTGCAGAGAGATTTCAATGCAGCGAGAGGAGTGTCCCATGAGAGAACATATGCTCTTGCTTAGGGAAAACTTGCGGAAAATATCCAAATTTCTTTCTCCGAAACAGATCGTAGAAGTTTGAAGAGCGATAAAGAAAAAGGAAGAGAATTTTGGATTCGAGCGTCGATGAACTTCAGGGCTAAGAGCGCAGGTGCTCGGAGGCAGCTGATTTTTTCTGTTGACAAAATTCGATATCAACCGATCGAAGCCTTGCCGCGAACGCGGCGGCCGTTGCTTAATCGAATGGAAATGCAAATAGGAGACGACCCGCGACCCAGCCGACGACACTTGACCCATCTCGTTCAACATAAATTTGCATAGGCTGCGTTATTTGCGGCCTGCTTACCGTCTACCGTCTACCTACCCTCGTACCAATTGTGCACGTCCGACAGAGAAATATTCCCTTCGCCCGATAACCTTAATTGTCTTAAAAAACACATTTCTATGCCGAAACAAGATCCATCGTTCGGTTGTTCAACGCAAACGCCCCTTTGGCCGTGCCGTGTCGAGACGCTTCGAATTCATTATCGTTTCCCGCCGGGTCCTCCCTGGGAACTGGGACCGATTAAAGGCTGTTTACATTCGAGATCGTATCTTCGTAATTAGAATTTTCTTCGAGCCAGAAATTGGGACGCTCGACGCCGCGTTCAAGAATCTACCGAGAGCCGCAAAATAGTTTTCGAGGGAAAAAAGTCGATCCGCGGCCGATATCGCCGGGAGCGTCTTTCCCGGAACGATGGAACAATGGGAACGATTAAACGCCGTTTCGACGGGGCCAGTTTCCCGGGATCGTTCGCCGTTCGCCAATTATCCGCAATAGAAAGCTCGGTTCGACGCGATCTCGGCCGCTTCCGCGGTTTCTTTCGCTCGAGAAATTAAATATCGGGGCGAGCGCGCCGGCGATTTGGTATGCTAAAGGCCCGCGATCTGCATTTTTCGCCGGCCGGCGTACACAGTCACACGGCGAAAAAATGCAGCGGCTGTTTTCCATTGCAAAGTAAGCCGTCGTCGCCGCGGACGAACATCGAGCGATCATCCTCATTCCCGACGCGACGAGGAAAATATTTACTTCGAGACTGGTGGAAAAATCGACGAAGTTCGTTCCAACGTGTTCCAACGTGTTCCGTCGACTCGACGACTATTTAGGGAAGAACGACGGGGCTCGAAAGAAATTTTCCTGGCGACACGCCGGCGGTCGATCGCAGAAAGAAAAAACCGATCGAACAGCTCCTCCGGCTGTGCTCACGGGGTCGTAATTTTTTCCCTCCACGTGGAACACGCCAGAGAGTTCGTTTGTAGATGAGTTTAACGGACACGGGGCACGTGCTGGCAACGTCTTCTGGCTTATCCCTCTTTCCACGGCGACTCTGGAATATACTCAGCAGCCAAACAACTGCGGCAGCTGTCCTGAACAAACTACTAGCCGCCGCGTCGCCCTCTGCCTCGCGTACACCGTGCTTCCAAAATCTTCCGCTCCGCCGTTTTTTCGACGTTACGAACATTTTTCCGGTCCGCGGCGTCCTGACGAAATTGTGCGCGAGAAAATTAACGAGTTTGCTGTCTATATTGAGTTTACTAATGTAAGATACTGATTCAATCAAAAACGTAATCAGGATTATAGCCCTAGAAAATGTTCGCTTCTGTTCCCTGCCGGCTGCGCGTCGATCCGAACTAGTTAAAATCTGGAGCACTCCATGCGATATAATTAGCCGATTTATGTACAAATATTTCGGAAAAAAATATTGTGTTTTTAGTATAAAAATGCTGGCAGTTAAAGGGTTAAACAATCGCTGAGGATTATACTCATTCTGAAGGAATGTCTAATTGTTGCGCGGGACATTGCACTTATACAACACATAAGAATTTATGAAATACAAGAAGGGCAAATCGTTATGAGTTGACTGTAGATATTGAGGCAAACTTTTATTTTACAAAGATGAGGATAGGGGGAGAACCTTTGTATCGACTGCAAAGCAATTACGTTAATGGACATCGATGATGCAATCATCTTGTTTTATAGAATTGAGAATGGAGGGAGAATTTCTTTTGTCGACTGGAAGGCTTCTTCAGAGAAGAGCGAAAGGAAATGACTAATTTCTGTTAAGCTCCCATCCATCCCTCATTTTTCTAGCTTAATCAAAAATCAATATGACGGAAGGATGAATAATCAACTTGTAAATGGCGTCTTTCAAATCAAATTGTTACGAAGTCGTGTCTTATCGATAGGGAGGACAAAAAGTAGATACTGTGCTTGATAAAATCGTTCCTACACGCAGAAGAACTTTCAGTAGTCTAAATAAATTTTTCCCTGTGGTTTTCGTCTAGAAAAATTCGCATAAATAGCCACGGCAACAGCATTTAGAAGACAATGCCGGGGATAGTATCGTCTCGGAGGCCCGGTTTCGCGCAGAGGGTTTACAGAAGCGGCACAATGGCTGGGAAAGCGTGCATGATGGCGTCTGACCCGGCGCGGATACACCCACAACCCCTTTCCCGAGTTCGACAGTAGAAGCGAGACGTTCGATCGCGTTTCGCACGCAAGAAATTCGCCGTCAGTCAGTCATTCGCGGGGCCGTCAGTCCACGGTTGGCAACATCATGGTTTCCTTCTCTTTTTCTCATCGAAAGCCGATCTCCGAGAAACGTTCGTGATCCGAACCGGCACTCACGGCTCCCGATAATTAAGTTGCAGCATGTCGCAACTCCGGGGACAATTTTCTCCCGGGATTGGAAAGTGTATGGGCGATTTTCCTCGCTGGAGTAGAAAACACGGAGCGATTTTTCTGAGCGACGCACAGTCTTCCGAAACGCCGAAAAGCTGGCCCAAACATTAAAAATACTAGAAGAACACTAAAAACCTTTCTAAAAATACTGTGTACTAAGATTTCCGCGGTCGCTGATCACGAAATTAATGTCAAATTTGCATTTTAATTAACCGTTCGTTAAGAAAAAATTAAATTTTTATTAAAAAATTGTTATTTTATATGTATATATGAATATAAACGTTTATCTATCTATGAATATTTGTTTAAACGTCAAAGTGAAACATCAATGTTTTAAACAAAAAGTTTATATTCTTATAATAGTAAGATGTACAAAACAAAGAGGTGTACAAATATAAGAATAGTAACACAAATGATAAATAGTTTTCTATAATAAACATTTGAAGCGTTTCGATTCGAAACTTTCGAACGACTCAACGTTCAGCAACAAAAATTGATTTGAAAAAAATTTCTGTTTAGAATGTACTGAATAATATAGCAGTTTTAGTAAAAACATTAAAAATTAATATAATTTTCAATATAATTAATTAATACAATTTCGATAGCAACACAAAATCCTCAATTTAAAAATATTCATATATCGACACCGATTTTTCAATTTTTATTAAAAAATTTATTCACTAAATTATTATTATTATTATATCTTGTTAAATATATAAAAATTAGACTCTAGGAGTAGTATTGTTTATACAATATATTCATGAGTTAGATCCGACCGCAAGCACACAATCGTATTGGTATTCTGCTGTCTTGCATAGAAAATTTAAAACATGAATATCTTTTTTTGGCGGAATTTTGCGGAAATTTAGCTTTCGAAACATTGTTGTAAACATATCCACGTATACTGTCCATGCAAAACTTGCATGTGTTTCGGTGTTCCTTTTGTTTTATTTAAGATGCAGATCCGACAACATGATTTTTCTTTATGAAACCGTATATTTTAAACTCTATACCTCCATCTATCCATCCATGATCACGAAGGTATTCCTACTATTACAGTTTCATTATTTAGTCATCAAAGAACAATTTTCAATTACAAAATTATTCTCTAAAGTGTACGGGTTTAACACAATATTAAGAAATAAGCATAGCATGTTCACAGTATTTGAATGAAGGAAAACTGAACTAAAGATATAATTTAGCAATGTTAACATTAATTTTTGAAACTAATTTTTACAGTTGTTCATAGTTTGAATTATCCAACAATATCACCACTCACATCATCAAAATTCTTTACTTCGAAAAATGGTCCCATGGCCAGCTTTTTGGCGTTTCGGAACACAATGCGACGCACAGCGGTAAATGTTTCGATTTTAGGTGGACAAAAATAATTTTTCTCAATTAGTGAAAAACATATTTAATTGAGGAAATATATTATTCGACATACTGAACCAAATAATTCTAACAATTATATCTCATTATTTCCATCTTTTATCCATTAACGACTAGTTGAATGTTCCGAAACTGCGGTATATGTTAATGACTAATTTCACTAATTTTTGTGTTGTGCATTGAAAAATGGAAAGTAAGTACATATGAAGCTAATTTATATTTTCTCTTTTCTGGTTTAAAACTAAAAGGTGGAAGTAAATAAAATGAACCATAATCAAAAACGTTTTTTTTTGTGAATGAGTAAATAAAGGTTATACTTTGACTCAAGCATACTCAAGCTGCAATTTTTTTGTATATTTTATCTACATGAATTACTCAACAATGTCGAAGAAAAATTAGCTGCTACAACCTGCTACTTAGTGATAAATTATTATATTTAAATGGAGCTGTGATGGGATCTCTGGCTATATAATATGTTGTATGTAATTAAGTTACTGTAATTATAATTTAAGAAAAAAGTAATCATATTAAAGTCATTTTCTTATACTCACAAGCTCTACCTTCTATAAGCCAGAAATATAGAATTATAAGAAAAATATCCGTTTGTTATAATTTTTATCCATCATAACAAAAAAATAAATATCATAATTGTAATTATCAAGTATCAAGAGGATATAAATTATTCAAAAATAATTTCGTCCCCCTAAAATCGAAACATTTACCATTGTGCGATGTGTCCATCGATCGCTGGATCGATAGTTCAATGAAACACAGAACGGTGTTTCGGGCGCGTGTTCGGCCTGCATGTGACCGGTACACCTGTTGCTCTCGGAGCAACGTTCTGTCGAGGGGGAGAACACCCTTAGGAAGGGAGGAGACCATTTACCCTGCACAGCGTGTAAATTCGGCCGGAACGAGGGATGGCCCGCCCCTCGACTATATTTAACCGCATCGGACACGTACCAGAAAGCAGCAACCAACAGAAACAGCGACAGGCAGCAAATCTCCCGGGAACGTTTCCCCGAAAATAGTGAAAAACCAGTGGCTGCCGGGTATTCTCGGGTGACCAGAAACGGGAACGTGGATGGGATATGTTTATCGTGCGTTCCCTAGACCTCCACGCGAACATCCTGTGCCCAGCGGTTTTCCCCGAAAGGACTGACCAGGACTATCCGGCTTCTACCAGATAAACCTTATCTAGCCGACGCGGCACCAGCTTGTTTACCCGCGGCGCACTGCGATTCTAATGGGCTTCCCAGCCACGCCTCTCGCTTCAACGTCGCGGAGCAATAACACTCTTCGAAACTCGCTGATCGATCTCTCGGGAGGCTTGGTCGAGAGAGTCCAAGATCTTTAGGTAGATAAATTTTCAAATATATCGATCGTAGACAGTGCAAATAAACAATTTAATGATTTCGGCGCTACAGGTTCGATCAATTGTTCGAACCCAGAGGGTTCCTGAGACTTTCGAACTTCCGAAACTGTCTTTGTAACACGTTGACTGTCAAACACTGTAGCGGCCAGCCATGGGCGAGGTTTTTTAGTATGAACAGATCTATTTTTCCCTGTTCTCGATACGCGATTTCCATAGCTGAATTTCATGCCATTCTCGTCCTTACCTGGGTGTCCTCGATGCTGGTTTCCCTAACGCTGCACCACCAATAAACCAACGAACAATACCTTATCGGATTTAGGACCCTGTAAATGACCTAGCAGTGATTAGCGGGCCTGTTTCATAAATCTCCAGACAATGGGACGACAATCAGGTACTAGGGACGGTCATTGCACGTGCACCCCATTGACCATTTACAGTTAGATCGCCCCTGCTTTCTCGACACCAGCGCGCGCCAATCAGCGAAGTTCTTTCAATTAGCGAACGACTATTGGGCCCTGCCCGGACCCAAAGAATTGTATATAAACCGTCCCAAGCACGAATAAAGATCAGAGCTGAGCATCCATGATGACTCTAGTCAATACTAAACCCTCCTCCTTGACATATAGGTACCCCCCTCATGTTTAAAGAGTAGAGATCGCTAGATCTAGGAATCTTTCATTCCACTCCCATGTTCAAATTTCAGGCTAGTCCTGTTTAAAAAAAAAAGAAAAGAATAAAGATCAGAGCTGAGTAAACCACCAAACAGTGTGCATTGATACGCAGAAGCAACTCCTTTTCAACCAAGCAACAATCGACTTCAACACAAGACGTTTCTCACTCTCGATCAACAGTGAACATATACATTGGTCCAATCGAGCCGGATCCGAACAACACCATACATTGGTCCAGTCGAGCCGGATACGAACAACATATACGTTGGTCCAGTTGAACATCATAGTTCAAATATATTTTTGCCTAGTCCTTCCATCAGGAAGGTGGTCCTTCGAGTAATCATTAGATGGCACCTCACAGTGCAAGCACCAACAAGGCCTGAACGATCAACACAAGATCAACCAAGGGCACATTCAAACACTCATCCCCCAAAAATCCCACATAAACAAAGCAATTCGATCATTGTAATCTGAATTGAAGAGCTAAAGCTTATTACGACCAAATGGTAATTTGATCTTGTAGAATTGTAGAATTTTGAACTATTCTTTCGTATTAGTACAGTGTGCCAACGTCGTCCGCCAAGGATTAATGACTGAAAAATTTTCCACCGAAGTTGCAACAAACTGCAGTGACATACGAATTTATTTTCTTTGTCAGTATGTTTAACACGAAACCTACCGATCGTCAAAAGTGACTAATGTGTATGGTATTATAAAAATAACAAGATTAAATTCATTTATTTATTTTCTGCGATTTTTAATATAATATAATACTGGAGTCAAAAAATGTATTCAATAAATTCTCATGAAACCACTCTTTAACAGTAAACCTACCGACCATCAAAAGTGACTAATGTGTATAGTATTATAAAAATAACAAGACCAAATTTATTTATATTTTGTGCGATTTTTACTATACTGTGTATAATATATACTGGAGTCAAAAAATATATTCAATAAATTCTCATGAAAACAGCTTTACAATCTCAATAATTGTCAAATGAAAAATCTAAAATGGGTCATTCGACCCCTCGTGGTAGGTTTAGTGTTAACAGGTTCAGTAACAGTATTTTAAAATGCTACTAATGTCGTTATTGTTTTATATTACATCTTCCCATTTTCCTCATAAATATATAAAATCCGCGTCTAAATATTACGGAAACCGATAGCTAAAAGATCGAACGAGTGAGAGTCTCCGTTTCCTCGACCGGAAGGAGTAACGCGGTTGGAACAGGATCGTTGGGAGGAGTTCGGTTTGATCGTCGACCGGAAGCGACCGCGAGATATCGAAACGTCCGCGGATTCCCCGACCGCGATTTATCTATCTCGTGGAGGATCAACGATGGTTTTAGAGAGAAAAACCGAAGCTCGGAGGCCAGGGTAATTCCCCGGTTTGCGGCGTCGCGGGCGATCGGTCGGCCCGATAAGTGCCTGCGAGAAGGAGCGAGCGATCCTTGCTCCACTACCGACTCGATAACGCGATGTTAACAAGCGACGGCAACATTGTCGAGCCGTGATTATCGCGGAGCCGCGTGTCTCGGCCAGATAAGGGCGGACACCGGGCACGTTGCAGTTAATTATTGCTCCTGTCCGATCGGCGAAAGTATGAGACTCGACGTGTTAATACGCTCTCGGCTTGGCTCGACTTGGCTCGGTTCAGCGTGGCGGGATCGGTGCCTTGCGCTCGTTAAATCGGCTGAATGGACACCGAGCGGAAACAAGGAAAATACTATGATCCCCGGCCGGATTAGCGGCTGGGAGACAGAAAACCAGCCACCGTGGTACACGCGGTTCCCTGGCCCGATCCGAATGAGACAGGAGCTGTGGGAAGCGGGCAACCAGCCGCTCGCATTCCTCTTATTGTGCTCTATATACGAGCTCGCTGTACCAGATACAAATGACGACCAACATTTCTTCGAGTCTTTCTCCTGGGTTCGGAACAGTGTAGCGGAGAGTTGCCTAATGAGTACTGGTCACTTAAATCGTTCCGGCTTATTTTTTTGGTAACCAATTAATGTTTGCGACTTCTAGTGGCAAAAATATAAAGCGTTTATGGAGTCGGTAATATAGAACACAATTTGGTGTTATCTCGATTGATTTCGCGCCAACTGTACAAACCGGAAGATTTCAAGTAAGCTTGATGTAAATTTTAACCAATTATTTTAAGACAAATTTCAATCAAATACTATAATTGATTAATACATTTTGTGTTTTCTTTGAAATATATTTAATATGCCATCTTTATAGTAAGTTTATAATATAATTTATATAATCTTTTAGAAATCACACTGAAATTTTATCTAGGTCTTAAGTCACTAACACTTAAACTTCCTATATTTTCTATGGTATGAAAGCTATGAACAGCAAAATCGTTAGCGAAATGGTATAAATATGCCGATGAAGCGGGACGCAGCCAGGGACACTGCAGATAGGGTATCAACGTCGCGGGACGATACACAACCAGGAAGATTTTCAGCCGGCTTGTCAGCAACAAGTGGCAGCGGAGCATTGTTAGCCGGCGATTATCAAGGAGCCGCGTGTTTCACCGAGATAGCTTGCAAGCCGACGTGTGCGTCCCGCGATAATGTCGACCATGCCTGCCCAACTTCCTGAGGCGCTCCGACCACGACGGATCCGTCGACGGATAGCTTCATCCAAATGAAAAACCAAACCGCTTCAATTCTGTTCGACCATATCCTAAAATCTTCACACAATTCGAGATTATTCCGGAAAATTCAAAATACCAGTTCGCACAACTTCCTTTTACACTTTGAGTACTCCCTCAGCGGTTTCGAAAATTCTTGATGAGCATTTTGCAGTTCTCAACTAGACTCGCTACACGAAAATTCCTTTACGAACAATTACGTCTCCCATTTTTGGGATGAAGATGTTAATTTACCGTAGTCTAGCGAGCCACGTTATGGAGAGCTTTCCGCAGTAAAAGACGATCAGGAAAAATGTTTTAACGAGTTGCTAGGTTGCGTTATGAGCGCGTCTTACGGGCGTAATCCGAGATGGACTGTTTAAATGGTGGCGAGGTTTCTTCGGTTCGATAGGTTCGAGGTAAATCGACGGCGCCGACAGCGACGAGGTAGGATCGCGCGTCTCATGGTCCAATTATCGTACCGCGGCTGATTAGCCAGAGCCGGTGGCTCTCTCTCTCTCTCTCTCTCTCGTTGGTCGTGGCAGATAAAGCGGCCGATTACGGTGAATCGGTTATCGTCCTGGCGCGTTTCGTTGCAAGGCCGTGCCGCAGTTTTTCCACCGGGAGAAAACCCGCCGTTTCTGCTGGGAGAGCCTCGAATATTATTAAACGTGCCGCTAATTAACGAAGACGATTGCTCTCCCCCCTCCCTCGTCCCGATCCCGGCGTACCCCGCGAAGATAACGAACCGATCGAGACACGACCACCGTTTCACGGCTCGATTACGAGGCGGATTTCGAGAACGTTACGTTTCGGTGGGCGTGGTGGCTCGTAATTGGCCGAGATCGATCGCCGATAACAGATCGGAGCTCTCGATCCTCGAGCTCCAGCTCGCTTCGGCCGGTTGGGTCTCGGCTCGGGTCACGAATGGACCCCCTTATCGATCGGTGATTCGATTTTCTTCGATTATTTGCGCACGATAAATCGAATTCTGTCGATTCGCAACGACAGACTTGATTCCTCGATTCCAAATTTGTATTGGCTATTTTGTTCCTTACAAGCGAAAACAAAGGCTCCGCCTTTGGAAATGTAAAACTGGGGCAAGATCAATTAGACGGCGGATTTTATGCACTTATGAGAAATATGAGTAGATCAAACGCAAGACAACGGTCGCATTGTTTTGTGTTGCATTATTCCAACTCGTTAAGATTATTAACACATTCGCACCGGAGGACGTACACGCGTTCTTAGATTCTTCGAACTTCTGCCTTCAAATAAATGGATTGTACGTTATAAATGGTTCAGTTTGTCTCCGAATATGTTATAGACTGCGGATATTTATGCATTTATAGGAAAATTGAGTAGATGAAATTCGAAGTTGTTGGAAAATTTTAAAAATTGATGATGTCAATATACGACTTCTCCTCTATCAAAATCATTAATGGAAGAAATAGCATTCAATCTAATTTCTATTTCTTGCAATCGATGCAGACAATTTTTATTTTGCATGGAGATCCGCAGTCTAGTTATAACAAATGTTTCGAGAGCTAGACATATTAATTGGTTAAAAAGTTGTAGTAGTTTGTGGCAACCGTATCAAAAATGACCCGACGCCAATGTGTTACGAAAAGAAATAGATGTCTCTATAGTTCTTGTATCTTAGAATCAATGCATTTATGCAATTTATTTTGCATGAAAATCCGCAGTCTAGTGCGCGGTCTCAAAGTCTTGTAAAGTTCAAAGTTCCTCCATTGAAAAATAGAAACTAGGGCAAGGTAAACGAATGTCACCGAAGTTCGCAGGGAACCGACGATTCCCGAGTTTCCCCGATCGTTTCGCCGTCGTGATAAATAACGGGTTGACATTGATGATCGGAGAAGAGCGCGAGTGTCAAAGATCTGCCAAGATCTGGACCACGACCGATCTCTTTGGAAACGCGAGGCTCTGCCAGGGCCTCGAAATAGCGTCGCGACTCTCGAAAACCGAGAGTTTCTGTGAAAGAGATCGATCGCGACGAGCTCTCGGTGCCGGACTCTTTGGTCCGAGCGATCGATTTGATTGACCGACTTCGACGCCGCGCGCCGTAGCGATTATTAATAGAAAGCGGCGATATATTGTTCCAGGACCTCGCCTGGCTATCACGCGCAACGGGAAAGGTGAAATTGCCGGGAGATTGTACGAACGTTCGATTTCTTCTAGCTTATCTACACGGTTCTCGATCCCCACCAGAGCCGCGGCGATCAAAGCGAATCGACTCGACTCCTTCCGCGGAGAAATTGCGATGAAATAAAAATCTGCGGACCAATGATTGCGGGTCGACTGTTTCTCGCGAGGCATCTCCGCGATTCCAAGAAAAAGAAAAACTGTACAATCCGTTTCCAGTGCCGGACCAAGACCTTCAGAGGCCACTACACTCGAACGATTTTAAATTCTCTTTACGCAGGATCACTTAAACGCAATAACGGGGTGGACCTGTACAATTTCTTCGAAAGTGTTGGAGTTTTAAAAGACGTAAAATTCAAAAATGCTTAATTCAGAAAGTGTTTACTTTGCTTCTCTGTTTCCGCAATGATCGATGACGGAAGAGGGAGAGAGATAGAGAGAGTTTTAAAGGGCGTTGGCTCGAAAAATTTCAAGACGAGCTCTAAGAAGGCACCCGATGATCGGGAGCAAGGTAAAAAAGTACAGAGTTATTAAAGATCGAGCAAGGGCGGCCGCTACCGGTTTCTCGAACTTACTTATCGAAATGCTACCTTGCTGTTGCAGGCTACGGGCAGTTGCACGCCGCTCTACCGCGTCGGCAAGCATCGTCGCTCTCTCGTTTCGAGCTGTTATTAATTCGCGAGGTCGCCGGGGCGGTTTTCGTGGTCGGGAGACGGCGGTAATCGACCGAGGGGAATTACACGCGAGCACACGTTCTCCCTCCCTTTCCTCTCTCTCTCCTCCCCTCGACCTCCGATCCCCGGTTTCTCCTTATCCGCGATCGGATCGAAATTGCTCGGACCGAAACCGCAATTAGCGCGGGGAATTTCGACGCGAGAACGCCTTTCCCGAAAAATCGCAATCGGGGCCCGGCGACACGGTGTGTCCCGGGTCTCTGTAATTTCGCGGCCGATCGATCGTTCGTTCCGCTCCGGAATCGCGATCGAGATCGAATAGGAGATCCAACCGGTCGATCGGGGAGAGCCTGGCTGGCTCCGGCTAGCCGGGACTCTCGGTTCAGGAAAGAGAGCTCGACGCGCGAATCACCCTTCGGCTCGGTGATATCTACATGAACAAAACGGATCGAGCCATTCGCTGGAACCGGTTGCCAGGAAGAGCCGCATCGTCCGATAGCTTCTCCGCTCGAGATATATCCCCTACTTAGGTCGCGTATGCTCGCTCTCTATCTCCCTCTCTCTCTCTCTCTTTCTTTCTCTGTTTCTCTCTCGTACCGCTGTAATCCACCCGTGAGATTTATCATTAACCCGCGTTTCAGCAGATGCACTCCGAGCAAAACTCGCGGTGGAAATAACCGGGCACGCACCGACCCGATATCAACGGTGCCGAGAAACGAATCGTGGCTCTCGTTGATCGACGAGCAGAATTATTCAATTTGTGCGTTCCCTACGCGGCTAAGATAAATACCGGGCTTGTTAGCGAGGTTGTAAGTAAACTACACCCTGCATCACTCCTAAGCAAAAACCAGCTGAATTCGAATCATTGCCTAGGTTGGGTCTAATGTTGCACAATTCGTAATCAATTATGATCGCAAAAATCCGATTTTCTGACATCAAAATCTTCTTTGAAGAAAATTCGGGCAGTTCATACGAAGAATGAGTCCAGCAGTTTGTTAGAAGCTGAAATGGTTTGAAACTGTGGTAACCATGTGTACAATTGTTTAATGAAACTGTCTACAACTTACAATAAGTTCAAATCCTAATATCCTAATATTATCCTACAATTTTATCACATCTTTTAATGACTTTATAATGAAATATCTTGTAATGACTTAAGCATATTCAAATGTATTTTCTCAGCCGCTACAAGATGGAATAAAAAAAAAAGTTTTCCCGATAAAAAATAACGATGACCTTGGAAAAAACTATGAAAAAATAACCGGACAAAAGAAATTGTTCTTCTATGATATTACTCCTTCGATATCATTTAAATTATGCCATAAATATTTTTTGTGCTATTAAAAATAAAGGAAACACCCTGTATAGCTAAAGCAGATCCAAAACACAATCGATTAACAGCATTGATGCAGGTCCAAATAAATCGAGAATTAATACTGTCGTTGATGCATAGTACATAAAAAAGGAAACATCGTATGGCAGCTGCGTCCATGTTTGAAATCCACGCAGCTATACGATTTTCACGGGTGCAGGGTTCTCTCCAGTCGACAAGCAATCATTACTGCGATCTTAATGAGCAGACTATTTATCTGTACGCTAATTCCTACCTTCATAAATCACTCGATACAGATAAGAAAAACCGTAACAACTTTTTCCGTCGACTCGGGAATATCTTGCCGGAAAGATACAAGAAAAAGCTGCTCATTTTCGCCAACGAATATATTCTCTTGCACCTCGGCTTGCAGATGTCGCAGACCCAACCCGCCTATTTCACGAAGAAGATTTAATAAACTAAAGTGATAATCTTGAGAAGTTCAGGCAGAGCTTCTGTTTTTTTGAACCGTGTTTCCTAGAATCGAACGAACAGAGGGAGCGGAGCCTGACGCCGAAGAACCAGGAGCGTGTCAGGGTCAGAGGTCGGCCCCACCATGGTGAAAGAGTCCCTGCAACTGCAGGAAGCGCGCGTGCAGCCGGGACGCAGGTTGCCGTTGCACTCCTGCGGCGTCGACGACATCTGCCGCGATCTGTCGCCGTCCGAGTCACGTAAACTGGTCTTCGAGCTAATCCGCAGACACCGAAAGTCAGGGCTAGTCCTTGACGAGAAGCGTGCCATGGGGATTAGTGATTCATCGAGGAAATCCTCGCTCGCGACCACTCTAACAGCTCGAAGACCGTGAACCAAAAGTGTATCCTAATTAAACGTCACGCAACGACAGAATCATTGTTCTCCGGTACATTCATCAACACGAGAAAGAGAGTTACTGCACCATCTGTGGTCCTGTTCAAATTGGGAACGATTACATCGCTGGAAGATGTCCAGTTAGATTCCCTTTAGGACCTAAAGTAAGGTCTTGAAAAATTGGAAGAACAAGGGTTAAAGAATTAAACTAGATAGATCGCCGCGAAGGAAAGAGCCGAGCAGTTAAAATTAAAACACAATCCTGAAAAATTCCATGAGACCAAATGATACAAACGTTGAAGAGTATCTTAAAACTCTGTAGCATTTCGTTCGAAATACCTATTAATTATTGCCATTGGGCAAACGATTCTATCATCCGCGGACGACTGATACGACAGTGAAGCTAGATCGCCGTGTCTCCGGAGCATTCGAGGTATCCGGAACACGTCGGCAATGCTCGTATTCGATGAATTCGAGCCGGGCGGGCGGCCGAGCGGAATAGCTGAAGTTCCTCGGGTCGGGAAAGTATTTCTCAAGCTAGACGTCGACGAATTCGACGAAGAAGGGAGTTCCTAAGTATGTACTACCGTTCCTCCTAGCATCGGGCAAAAGGTAACGCGCGCGTCGTCGCGGTAACACGCTCGGGCGAGGCTTCGGCCGGGAAAGAAAGAAAGGGGACTCGGTGGGGTGGTGCGAGGTGGGTTCCGTACCTCTGGGCCTGGCAAAGGACTTCATGGCCTTGATTCCCATTCCGGCATAAGCGTCGCCGCCGTAGTCAACGTACATGAGTGCTGTCCTCGCGTGCTCGCTGTACATGCACGACGGATCCCCAGGCTCGCTGTCATTTGCTCGATCCCGCGCACAGGTCGCGCGTCACTGTGGTCGCGGTCGCGTGGATCCGCGATGGACGTGGCTCCGGTCGTCAGGACATTGCGAGAGGATCCACGCGAGTTTCCGGCAGCAGACAGAAGTGAAAGGACACGTACGATCTTCTATCCCATGCTCGAGGCTGCGAGTCAAGGATACTGGAGAGACATCTGCCCTGCCACCGAGCTGAATCGATCACCGACAACACACCGACGTTGGTTCGAAGCACTGTGGATCGTTACGGAAGACGATGGAGATGGATCACGGTCTACGACACTGGCTTCCGGTGGTCCGGAGTATAATCCGCGACACTGTCGATCGCGCTCGATCTGTCTCGCGAGACGATCTCTCGCGTATCGGCGCTTCGACGGTCAAGGAACGGTTCCGGAGAGGAGCAGGTGAAACGATCCGCGAAGAAACTGGTCCGGGAGTCCGGGCTGGACGCAAGGGAGAGCACGAGGCCGAGAGGCGCGTGTTGCCGCGAGAGGAAGCCGGTCCCCGCGCGCGCCGTGTCCACCATGTGTTTGCTATCAATTCATAACCGCGACCCGCGGGCTATTTCCGAATACCTGCTTGCGCAACCGGCGCGCAAACGGCTCATACGGCGAGGGAGGACAAGGGGGGCCAGCGAGAGGAACCAGAGGCGAGCGAGAGGAGAGAGAGCGTCCAGGAGAGAGGCGAGGGGGCCACCGTCGAGGATGAGGATGAAGAGGTGGTGGTAGAGGGACGGGGAGGGGAGGGGAGGAGAGAGAGAAGTTTCACGCGGGTGTAATAACGCGGCCGAGCTCCGAAAATACGAGGACGCGTCGCTCCGGGATACGCTCCAGTTTGTCCGCAGCGACGGCGCCGCTTTTGCACGGTTTTACTCGGTTTCGTCGTTCTTCGGGTTCGAGGGATCTCGGGTGGCACTGGCACACACGTTGCTCTGCACGCACGTATACACACAACAGAGTAAACGAAAAACGTTGGATGAGAGAAACGGAGCACACGCGCGTCGATCGAGAGAAGAGACTCGCGGCTCGGATCAGCTCGGGCCGAGAAAGCTCGCGCGGCGAGATATACACCGCTTGCGCCGCGCCGCGCCGGTGGATTTTTCGGAGCGGTTCGGATCGGATCGAGGGATCGAACGATCGAGAGCGAGAAAGAGTCGGCTTCTTCGGGCGAAGCGCCACCGTCGAGCACGTACGACCGCGTTCCGCAGGTAAGTGCGTACGCAAGGAGAGAGGAGACGAAGGGCAGGAACTCGCGGGAAGCAAGAAGAGGTAGCCGAGTGAGAGAAAGAGAGAGAGGAGGTAGTAGAGGAAGTGTTCGCGAACGCGCGCCTCTCTCGCTCTCTTTCTCTTTCCCGGCGAACGAGGAGGAGGAGGATCGGCTGATCGCGTGGTGGAGGAAAAGAACAAGAGAGGAAGACGCGCGACGCCGCGCCGTGCGGCACGAGAGGGGAGCAACCAGAGTTTACTCGAGCCGACAAGGTGGGGCACGCACGCCCGGCGGAGGTGGACGCGCACTTATTTCTCGTCCTTCGTCGAGCTGAATCAACCAGATTCCCCGCGATTCCCCTATTCGACCGGAATCGACTCGGACAACTCCCCGCGAACAAAGATGCTCCCTTTCGAAGACACGATCGTTCTCCGGGAACTCGAGACGTAGCGGCACCGATCGCTGCGCGGTGAGATCGCACCGGATGGATCCTCGGAAGGAGCTCGAATGATCTCGATTCCAAAAAGTCGGCGAAATCGACGAATCGGAAGACAGCAGCTCCACCGGGCACCGGTCGAAGACAAAGAGGCGATCGGTTGAATCAAAAGGGTGAACTCGGAGCGGGGAGATAACAAAGACAAGAGAAGAGAGAAGAGAGCGGCGAGAGCCACGGTCGTCTCTCGAATCCCCACCAATCGCGGTGCACGCCTAGCCTCGCTCCTCGCTTAGTTTTATGAATGAATACTCTCCCGTCGACTCGGCAAACTCACACTGGCGTCGGCACGCTGGCGCGCGACTCGTCTCTCTCTCCTACCATGATCGGCCGGTCTCTCTCTCTCTCTCTTGCTCTGATCTCTCTCCTCGTCAGTCGTCTTTCCTCGTTCCGCGAGGTTCTCGCGTCTCTATCGATCGCTTGCCCGCTCCGCACCGCTCCACACCGCTCCGTTCCCGTTCCACCGCTCGCCGATAAGTCTGTCTTCGTCGCGGCTCTCCTTCGCTCGTTGGCTCCGCGATATCGCGCGCATACATCGTCTGTCGTCGTCCAACCGCTTACCCGGCCATTCATCTTGTTCGCTCGGCCACAGAGAAAGAGCAACGAGCAGAAAAGCAGGAGCAAGAGAGCCAGGCTTCTCCGTTCTCGCCGTGTCTCGTCTCCGTCCGCTTCCACCCGCTCGCGGAACACGGTTGTGTGAGTACGAGGTCTCTCGCACGCACGCGCCACACTCGCACTCCATAGCTCGCTCGCTCCTTCATTCGGTCCGCTCTCGGTTCATTCATGCCGCGCGTCTCAACCGGCTAACCTCCTCTCACCCTCTCTCTGTCTCTCTTACAGGCTCCCCTCCCTCAGACATTCTCCTCTAGCCGTCGCTGACGTCGCGACGCCCGCCAAAAAATACTGCAACCCGGCATCCAAATCGCGACATCGATTTTCCGGCGCAGGTTTACCTTGGAAATGCAATTCCTCTGTGCAATCTATGTGAAACTGCTGTCGGATTTGATATCCTGTTTCATTTCTGCTGATACTAAGCTGGCATAGTGAGACACAGTCTCCCTAGATCGAGAGGGACTTGGTTAGATCCCTCTTCATAGGGCTCTTGCGGTATTTTGAGCGAAAGTTTCAAGAAGATCGATCGAGATCGATCGAAAACGTCCTGGGGCAAGATTTCTTTTTGTTCTCCAACGAGTCTAAATAGCGGGTTCGGGATGAAACGATCCTTTTCCTCAAGTATTAATACCCTGTACTATAATATCGAGATTTAGCCTACATTCTAACCGGGTGTCGTACACCGACAATACATCCCCCCGCTCATGGAATTTGGCGCGAAAGTTCATTTATAAATCCAGACAAAAATAATTCTCTAATAATAAATAGTCTCCCACTTTTCTGGGAGACGTGGCACCCGACGTGTGAATGAAGTAGATCGCAGGGGGTTTCTGGGGAAGAAAAGTGTTAAAGAAACCGACACGGCAGTTTTTTTGCGGAGGAGCATAGATTCGCGTAGAATACGAAGGGTTTTATTAACGGCGGGTCACGCTCGAGCGACGGACAAGTTTTTCAGCAGCGTGGCCGGCGGGTTACGCAACTAGCGTTATTTCGCGTCTCGTTGCGGACCGTTTTCCCAAGAGAGCAGCCCGATAGAGATCGTTGGAAGAAGTTTCATTCAGGTTTCCGAGCGGAGCGCACGGAAGTGGCCGCGTAATATCACGCAGCCCCGTTTCAGCGGGAATAATCGACGAGAACACGTAGCATTCGGCGGAGTGGCAGCGAGACGTAATTACGTGCAACGCTCGAACGCAAACACTATTTAACAACGTCGGTAATTCCTGGCTGTCCCTACTCTCATTCGTCTCTCTCTCTCTCTTTCTCCGTCTCTCTCCTCCCCCTGTCTATCTCTCTCTCTCGGTTCTCCTCCCACTCTCTCGCCTGGCGGCGTTGAAACGCGCCGGGGCCGAGAGGATGCTGACGGCCGAGTGTGATTAATGTGAAACTTCTTGCTCCCAGGCAAGGCTAAAAATTTCTTACGGGACGCATTTCCGGCAGACCGGAGGACCATTCATAAACTCACCTCGATAATGCTTGCCGGTTGGCTCGATCCTTCTAGGCTATCTTCCGCTTCTCGCCGAGGGACACGCGATTCGATCGCGATATCGATCCTCTCGCTACCGATCTACCCGTTGCATTCAAATTTCTCGCGAGATCGTCACCGATACGCTGCTAGACATCTCAAGAATTTATCGAACGTCTGCAGGCGCCTGATCGCGAAGTGCTCTGCGGTGCACCGAGGCCACGCCCACTCATACCGCTCTACCCAGAGACAGCACGATAAAACATTTTCTATTACTACTTTTTATATCGTAACATGTAGAAACGACGGAGATTGAAAGGTAAATATATCACCCCTTGTGGGTCATTTTTCTAGCTCCAAGAACAATAATGCTACGCCTCCCAAGAACAACGAGGTACGTATTTCTGTCATTTTCTCTGACCTTATTTGATTTTCAGTAAATATGGACACAGCTTGCCACGTGGGGAACTCTCTCGGCTCCGTTAAAGTCGGGAGCGCCGAAGCCACGCCCACTCCAAGCTACAGTGTTCGCTCGAGAAGCTTCGGAGTTGAAAGATTCGCGCAAAGTTGGTAGAATCCGCCGTATTTGCATAGATAAAGAACGATTTCGTCGGGTCGATGGCCGCGGAAAGTTTCCGCGAAAGGGGCGTGGCGTTACCGCTCGGAGTAGCCAATTAACGATCCGCAACGGTCGCCTCCCGTCAGAAAATCCTCGAATTAAAAAGCGACGCTGTCGATTATCGTCGCAATTAGATTTTACTGCGTTCCACAAAGTTGTGTTAGAATCGGAATCACGGTTCTAGAGCGTCTCCTCCCGGCTTATTCTAGTAACCGGTTACGCGGCGCTCGCATCGATTTTAATGGTAAGTTCGTCCGAGCTGGATCCCGCTTCCTAATCACGGGCAACAGGTGCGACTCGCTCCGAAGACGATAAATTCGCGGCTCAGAGGCAAGTATGTACACGATAAGACGGGCAACGAGCTTTTCCGCTCTCGGATCGGTCCATCTATGAATGATCTTCCTCGAAGAGACGCGAATTCAGTGGCTCGCAATTCGTAAATCGTTGTCGGAAGCATGGATCCGAGCCAGTCGAGAGCTGCTCGACTTCTGCGAGAGACGGAGAGACAGCCGATGCTGTATTATTAAACGGACAGCGACAAGTTGATCCGATTTCTTTTATTCCGCGATCGAACTGGTTCTATGTTTACACTATCGGCCGTGGGAACGAATTCGACCGCGTTACTTGCTACCCACGCGGAATTTCTTCCAGAGCGCTAATCGATCGCGATACTGTGAAATCCGATTAAAAACGAACGCCTACTTTCCGCTCTCGAATTTATTCGCGAACTTAGTCAACGGGAACCGCGAGCCACTTGGCGTTCTACGTGTGCGCTCTAGGAAGTTTCAAGCAGCATACACTTTTGCAAGGCACGACAATTTACGACACTGTTATACACGACCAAAAATGACGGGAATCATAAGCTCCGACTACTTGGCGTTCTACAGGTGCATTCTGGGGAGTTTCAAGTAGCTCACAGAATTTTCGCAAGACCGAAGCCTCGCGACTCGGCGACACACGAGGAAAAATTAGCAAAACGGAGCCGCAAGAAGGAAAAATTACCTGCGATTTTTGGATCTCTAGAGCTCCGGTAGTTGCGAATTTAGTCACGACAGGCCCCGAGAGTGAATGCTCGCGATTCAGAGCTGTGAGGAAATGCGGGGAATTCGAGTTTTCGAGCCGCGGGAATGCCCCGTTAAAGTTCCCCGCGGAAATAGCCTGCCGGTGCGAGTTCCGGCGGGTTGTTCGAGAACGCCGCGTGTACCTGGTCCGGAGCGGTGGCGCGGATATATTATTCGCCCGCGGATGACCGAGAACCCGGAAGGCAGCGCGCGAGAAAATCGTAACCGTCGATCAAGAGCCGTGGATATTAATAAAGGCGGAAGGGCGAGGAACGAGGAGGAACGAGAACGGGCGAGCGAACGAGCGAAAGCGAGAGAGAGAGGGGGCGGAAGAGGAGCAACAAGAAAGATCAACGACTAGCCGGCCCGACTTCTCTACGGAGAAACACCGGGATTACCGAGAATAATAAGTCGGGAGGTGTACGAACAGGGAAGAAACGACACCGGATGATAAAGAAGGACAAGCGGGGGGAACGTCGAGATTCGCGAGAGGTACCCGGGTAAAGAGAGAGAGAGGATGGCCGTGAGGAGGAAGGAAGCTGTGCTTGCCACCAAGCTTGTCCGGCCAACACCTATGCTGATCGAGAGAAAGGGGAGAGAAACCGAGAGAAAAGAGAAAGAGGGAGGGAGAGAGAGAGAGAGAGAAGGGAGAACGCGAGAGGGAAACATTCTGTGCTCGGATGGAAGCACTGATACAGAGCAGAAGCTGCTGCTGTTGCTGCTGCTGCTCGGTGCTGTACGCTTCGCCGAAGGCTGGGCAGGTTTTTGCCCCGTTTTTTACGCCGTTTATTATAACTAGGAAGCTGCTGTCGGACAAGATACGCTCCGATCCGCTCGGCCCACAATCCCTCGCGCGGTTGCTCCCGATTTTCGGGCGGCCTACTATCCAGGTGTCTCGCGACACTCCCCAGAGACATAGAGTTACCCAGTGTGAGCCGTAGAGAGCTTCAGTCTCTTAACCTAAAGGCGATTTATGAAGGTTTCGATCATGGCTACCAATAGACTGCGAACACTTATGCAAAATAATGAGAATTTTCATAAACGCTTGGACATGGGTCAGCTTATTGTTGCTCCAGATTCGCCAGAAAAAGGTTTAATTAAAATCGACGACCGCCACCACTGTGGCGACTCGTTGTAAGTCGAAAACAAGGGTTGCAAGGGAAAACTGGGTAATAATTCTAGGGGAAGACGAGGGAAGGCAAAAGGACGATAAGAGAAGGAAACGAGAAGGAACGACGGAAGACGCCTCCTAGCGAGAACAGCTATCGCGTTACGAGCCCGTGAAAAAAGGGAGACGAGTGTTTGAAAGAGGCGCGCGACCGAGAGCGGAGCGTGTAGTTAACGGAGGCGGGATGGATAGCGTGAGAACGCATAAACTTATAAGGCACGAAAGAGAGACCGAGGACGGGAGGATACGGAGGATATACCGAGGAAAGGAGGGAGAGGCGTGCCGACTCCTTTCCTCGCCGGTGGAAACTGCTCCTTAGGTGAACCGTAGGATAGCCGCCTATCCGTAACACGCCGCTTCCTCCCGCGGAGAGAGCCTTTATACCTATCTTTTTCGCTCATTTATCTCGCATTTTTGGTTTTGCTCTTTTTTCGAACTGCCGCGCCACGCCGCGATCGGCCTTTTCCCGAAGACCTGCCTGCCGGAGCTGCTCAACCGAGAACAGAAATCATCCCAGAATTTAATACCGTCCACGCAACCTGGAATTAATCCTCCGTCATTTTTCACGGACCCCAGGAATCTCGAACGTGTGTCCAGTCGCGATTTCCCCTGGTCAACTTCCGTGTTCTAGCCAGCAATATTGTTGTAACGCATCTGTTACAGCCGAACAAGTTTGGTGCTATATTGTTCGGTTGCTCAACGCGGAAGATCAAGATATCGGTGAATAAATCGACGAACGCGTCTGCTTGAACCTCGGCAGCAAAAATGCAGCGGCGAATGATCGATACCTTCTGACTTATACTTGTATCTGGCAAGGAGATTAAGCGTTCAAACGGTAGGCTTTTTATTTGCGTTGGTGGCGGCCTTCACAGTTGTGATATTTTATGAAATGCAACCATCCTCTGACAAAGTGTCAAGATAATTTATCAATGACGATTCACGGGTTTCCTGAATATTCCGCTATACGTGACAGCTGGACTACGGATCTTTATGGAAAATAGAAATTGCATTGATTACAATAGACAGCATCCAAGAGGTAATTTCATTGCTCCTATAATAATTTTAGTCAGTTGGGACTTGTACAATGTAGCCCTTAAATTCTTTTGATCCGTCTTCTGTTTTAACACTAATCCTACCGAGCCTTAGAAGTAACTGATATGTACATGTTCCTTTATAAAAATGACAAGATTGATTTTATTTAGACTTTGTTCAGCTCCTATTGTAATATGCTCCGCTAAAGATATCTATACACACATTTCTTATAAAATTATTTTTATTACATTAATAATCGTAAAATAAAAAGTCTGGAACCGGTCAAATGACCCATTTTAGATTTTTCATTTTACAATGATTGAAATTACAAAGGTGTTTTCATGGGAATTGATTGAATACATATTTTTATTCCAGTATATATAGTAAGAAGAATCGCACAAAATATAAATAAATTTGACCATGTTATTTTTATAATACTACACACCTCAGTCACTTTTGCTGGTCGGTAGGCTTAGTGTTAAATTGAGCCTACTCGGTTTCGTTACAAATGTGTCAAATCCGCAGTCTAGTGACAGAATTAAAAACCAATGTGCAGGTGTAAAGTTAGCCTAAAATGGAAATGAGTAAGATGATCGTAGAGCTTGGCAGGAAGGAATTGGGAGCAGATTGGCTCGAAAGCGAGAGGAGAAAAGAAAATTGGTTTAGCGAGTCGAGCGACTGGTTTCTAGAAGAGTAAACGGACCGAGCGATGTAATTTCGGGTCTGAGTCGGTTACGGTCGAGTCCCGGGCCTTTTGGATTAATTAAAAGAAGAAGGAGCCGCGACCGAAAGCTCGGCTGGTTCGTGAGCCGGTGGGTTTGGCCGGGCAGAAATCACGGTCCCCACGAAATCGTGCAGAAAACCGGAGCGGAAGCATTAACGAGAAGAAGTCACGGTTACGTGGCCGTGGGCCATGCGCTCTCGCGCTCGGGGTTACCGGAAGTCGAGTGACCGTAGCGGGGCAGGTGAGCTGCTCGATCCCTCGATCCTCCTCCCGTCATTCTCTCTTTCTCACTCTCTCTCCCTCCCTCTGTGCGCGCTGCGAAAGAAAGAAAAATGGAAGGAGAGCCCGTAAAGGAAGTGACGTCGCAGCGAGCGAGCGAGCAAACGAGCAAGCGAGCGAGAAGCGAGACTCGTTCACGCTGCAACGGGAGAAGGTGGTGTGGTGCGCGCTCCACCTTCTATCACCTAGGAAAACAGGCCATAACTCTTTCCTGTACCGCCGCTTCTCGCGTCCGACAATGGAGACTGCGCGCGAATCGATGGGATCCACCGTGCTCCACTTCGATCGAGATACCGCCTCGATTCTCAGCGGAATATCGATCTTCTCGCTAGCGAACTCTTCTGCGTGGTCTGATCGACGATCGAGATGCTCGGGGCTAAATGTCCCGTAGCTGAGAGCGCTCTCGTGAACGCGGCAAGGTTTTTTCTACGATGCGTCGCTATGTAATAGCAAACAGGATAATTTAGTATCTTTATATAGGATTCAAATTTTGTAAATCTTATCTGTGTATTAAATTCTCGAGCTTCATGCCTCGATCCCACGGCTGAGAGTTTGAAGCAGATACCACAGCCGCTCGTGACAAAGATTTCATTTCGTAACGGAGATCGTTTCAGCGAAGGCGGTAGATCGCAGGGACCCTTGAAGAAGCGCGAAACATTTGCGAAACGGTCGCGTAACGTTCGCGGGAGGTGTAACGCGTGAAATCACCGAAGGACGCTCGCTTTCTCGCCGAGACTTTCGGCGGGATTGTGCGAGGGACGATCGGGCCGGGGCTCGGGCGCAGTCAAACGATTGTCCTAACGACAACGACAGTTTTCTCTCGCAACTCAGCCGATTATTGCGGCACATCGGTACGCGGATCGTTGCGTGAAAGTCCACCGTCCGTCCGCCCGTGCAAACGAAAGAGAACGAGTGTGAGAGGGAGAACCGAGAGAAGAGGAGTCGGGAACGAGAGGGACGACAGAGAGAGAGCGAGAGAGAGAAGGTGGAGGAGGAGGAGGAAAGGGAGGACGCCGAGGGAGAGGAAGGGAGAGAAGAGGCGACAGTTTCCGGTCTCCCTGAACGCTCGCTCACTCCGTGGCCTCTATCCTCGTGTGCTCGCCGCGAGCATTTGGCAAGCCACTTTTCCAATGCCCTTTCCGATCGACCGACCATCCGTGATTAGCCTGTCGCGCCGTCCCCGGCGACGACGCTTCCGAATTCACTCAGCATTGTTCGAAATTGTCTTGACATTGTTTTGAAACTGCCTCGGGTTAAACCCCGTCAGACAAAAATAATTAATTCGAGGGGCGTTTCCAAAATTTGAGGATGTTTACTCCAACGTTTAATACCTTGCACTACTTGCATAATTTCATTGTGCGGTTGTAGCGATCAGAACTTTTCAGTTGTTCACAATTTCAAGCGGACATTACCATATTATTCTAGTAGCTTCAAGAACACTCTTCGGGTAAACTCATAAGTAGACTGCGGGTCTTCATGCAAAATAAAAACTTTCTACCTGAATTGCAACAAGCTGGGGTGAAATAAATATTTAATTTCTTGTTGAATATGTTTAACAGGTTGAAAATAATATAATAGTATATTTAAATTCTTCAAATTGTTTTACTGTAAGAAATTAGACCTACCCATTTTTATCATAAATGCATAAAATCCGCAGTCTACTCATAAGTTTGTAACAGTACTTATCTCATTGTGTAACAGTACTTATCTCACAGGGCCCAACTCATTTCACGAGACAAAATCGAGACTTCCTCGTATTGATTCGCATAAAATCGACTGAATATTTATAAACCTCGTCGAGAGAAATTTTCTATAGCGGCTACAAGAAATGTTCCTGTTACTCCGAGTTTCGTAATTAAGTTCTGCTAATTTTCGTTGATGCACAAGTAGCACTGTTTGTAAATATTCTGCGAGCGCAGTCTATTAATAATGTCCGCTCGGAGTAAAAGGAACGATGCTCGAGCAAACCGCAGTAATGAAAATTAAAGTGACCCGTTCCCGATCGTTAACCGTAAACCGCGGAGGGAGTAGGCTCGTAGGTAAGTCGTAAAGAAGGTATTCGAACGAATTAGACGGAGAATATATGATTCCGCGATTATGCTCGTTTCCTGGAATCCTCTCGCCGATGTTCCCGCTGAAATACCAACGCGGTGCAGGGCGGTGCAGGGCGGTGCAGTCCGGTAAAACGAAGAGGCGTTCGAAGTGCCGCGGTACAGAGAGTCAGTGTACATAAAGTCGCGCGATGAATAATGCACAGAAGCGGATTATCCTCGAAACGAGTTCTCTGCTTAACTCCCACGCGCTTCGGCTACCTTGAAACAGGTGTTCTATGCGTGCGCCCGATAACCGATAAAGCTCGTTGGCTCCGCGGCTATCGCCACGAATTCGAGAAAGGTGTCACGGGACTCTCCCACGGACGCTTCTTCCAGTTCCGACTTCCGGTTCCGATCGATTTCGCAAGGAGAAAACAGAGAGAGAGGGAGAAAAAGAAGAGAGAGAGATGAAGGGAATTGCGTAGGATGATATTGCGGGATTCGAATGCGGAAAAGGGCGACGAGGAGGGCTCCGCTAAATACCACGAGCAATTAAACCATTCTGTCGATTAATTAGCGCCGATTGGATTCGACGAACCCGCATGATTGATCGACTTTATCGGCGCGCGACAAATGAGTCAACGTTTTGTCCCTGTGTCCCAGGATCCTCTCTACCCAGGATGAATCCCTTCTTCTTCTCCTCCCTTATCTCTCTTGTCGATCATCGAAAGCGAGACCCGCCAGACGGACAATCGCGCCGCGTCTTTATTCGTTTCTTGCACCGATGCGGAACGTCGCGTCACCAACCATCATTTCCTAATCGAATCCGGCGCGACTTTCGTGCGATTAAACGTTGCGCAACCTTCCGCGACACGCGAAAGGAAAAGCGTCCCGATTTCAGAAATTTTTCGCCGAAGCACCGGCCATTTTTTAACATTAAACCTACCACATTCAAATGACCGGCTTTATATTTGGAATATTTCAACTTAACCTTTCTAAGGCGGTAGCCTCGTTTCCAGGATTGCAAGGGTGCGGGATTCGCGTTCTCATTTCTATATTATACATATTTAAGTTACATATTTAACACATTCGCTACCGGGCATTTGTTTTATTGCTTGCGTTAAGGGAGTAGATTCCTTTTCCCAGGATTGCAAGGGTGCAGGATTCGCGTTTTCATTTCTCGATAATACAAAAATGGGGTTTTTTAGTAGTCAAAAACGCTAGATAAAAAAAATGTAGCTATAAAAATAGCTACATGCGTAGCTATATGCTTCCGAGTAATGCAAATTACGCCTGGTAAACGAAAAACTAGGACTTTTGAGGACGACAGCGCCCTAGATCGATCTTTTATCTAGCGTTTTTGACTGCTGAAAAATCCCATTTTTGTATTATCGAGAAATGAAAACGCGAATCCTGCACCCTTGCAATCCTGGGAAAAGGAATCTACTCCCTTAACGCAAACAATAAAACAAATGCCCGGTAGCGAATGTGTTAAATAATTACATCGCCAAGATTGAATTTTATTTCGATTGAGGAAGGTTGTACGATATTCCTTCTCGATTTACGACGCAATATTGCGTGGTAAAAGGTTAATAATATTGTTTAAACATTGACCAACCTACTGTGTCATTTTGATAGACGTACCATGCTATTGTTCGTCCTTTCAACGAGGGGATGGGAATGCGTACGTTCGATATTTTCTGAATATTGCTGAACGTTCTGTAGAATTTGTTGGACAAACGATGCCGTTCTCCCTTTTTGTAACGAGGGGATGAGAACGCGTGAATCAGTCAATACATTTTCTAAATATCGTTCGTCGTTCTATACTATTATCACGGATAAACGATGCCATTCTCCCTTTTTTTTAAATGAGGGGTTCGGAACGCGTACCATCAGTCAATATATTTTCTAAATACCGTTCGTCGGTCTATATGATTACGATGGACGAACGATGCCAATCTCCCTTCTAATAAGGGACGAGAATACAAGTATAAGCATCATGTACAATGCCTCTTGTATGTTCCATTAGTAGACTGCGGATGCAAAATAAAATTTGCCAGCACAGCTACGTAGACGTTCCTTTTTCGACTTGAAAACAATAGCATTTTTAACACTACATCTATCACGATCGAATAACCGGTTTTATATTTTCCGATTATCGAAATTATAAAAATCCATTTATGGAAAATAATGGAACAAATTTCCTTCTCTAAGCGCATCCATTATAATAATTATATCTTTATATCGATCGTATTTGTTCTTAATAGTAAATTACTAATGCTCTCAGCGCAAAGGTTCGATCATTTGTTACTTGATTTACAACGCAATTTTGCAAACTACTTAAGTAATTCCGACGTTTCGATCTTTATTTAGATCTTCTTCAGGGATTACTAGAATTGCGTCTGTAACCCAATCCTAACCGAATCCATTATAACGAAAATTACAGAGAACCTCAGTTTTAGTGTTGCCATTTTTATAAGGCAATATTTACCTGTTTATTGTTAAATTCTTTAAATACTTTTACTGTTTCGCATCCGATTCACTCATTTTTCCTCGGGAAGGCATAAAATTCGCAGTCTATTGACCAGCGATTTTGATGACGTTCTTTTATAGAGAGGGCCAACAATTCCCACGATCCACCTGAAAATCTCGTCGCCGACAACCTCGGTCTTCGAATCTTGTAAATTAGTACGAGGAATCGACGACGGGCAGACGAGGCAAACGGCGCCGTCTCGTTTTAATTTCGGGACCGAAATCTCGAGAGAACGAGCCAAGAAAAAGAAAGAGGCGAGGGAGAGAGGGCCAGCAAGAGCGTAGAGGGAGAGAGAAAGAGCGGGAGGAAGGAACCGCAGAAGGGGGAAGGGAGGGGGCACGTAGTAAGCGTAGTAAGACACGACCGGAAGTTCGAAAGGGGAAGCCCCTCGTGGAGGCCGGAGAACCGGAAACGGCCGAATGCTCGTCACGAGCCTCGCCGGCCGGCCCGAAGAAAACCAGCCAGAAAGAAAGAGCAACCAAAGGGAGAGCAACCGAGAGACAGACAGAGAGATAGAGAGAGAGAGAGAAGAGGAGAGACCTCGGAGCGGTGCTCGAGAGAGAGAAAACGAGCAAACGAGAAAACGAAAGGATTTTACGGGCAGAGGCTGCTAAACGAGCTGCGGATCAAAGGGCGGCGTATTAATTGATATTAATTGCTGCTCGGCCTCTCCGCTCTGCTCGTTCAGCGTTTCTGCTCTCTCTTTCTCTCTCGATCTTCTGCTTTTCTGGAAAGATTGTGCATCGTCTCTGTTGAAAATAGCTCCCGCAGCGATCTACCTTCTTCGATTTTTGATCTTGGGAGATCGTCGTAAATTCGCAGGACGGGCGGATCGTTTTCGATTCTCTGAGCGGATCGGAAATAATAGACGATCGATGTTCTCGGGCCAGGGGTCCGGGCGATAAATCGTGGAGTCGCGCGCGCGTGTCCGCGCACCGGCTACACGAATACGGGCCGTGTACGACACGATCAATTAACAATCCCTGGACACGGTCGCGGCGGCCCGTCATGAAAAAAAGCAAACACAAAGAGGAAAAAGACGAAGGAGGCGGAGGAGGAAGAAAAAGTCCTGCACGCCTCCGAAATATGTAACCGACACTTCGGGAAGACATTGTGTTCCGCAGCGCGACGAAGACACTGTACACCGACAAACTCTCTCTCACACATAGGTATATCGGCCGTGTACACGCGTCGTTCTACAAAAGCCCGTGGAGAGAACACGATCGTGTGGCCAACACGGTGGAAGTATGTCCAAGAATGAGTAATACGGAGCCGGCAGAACGGGGAAAGAGAGATAGGGTGTGCGCGAGAGCAAGAGAGACAGTGAAGGAGACACAAAGGGCCCAGGGACCGAGGGAGAAGGAACACTAATGAATGACTACAAAAGGAACAGGTACAGAAGAGTGAGAGAGAGAGAGAAGAGTGAGAAGGACAGTTGCGGAGAGAGACGGAAGCAGTGAATGAACGCCGAGGAGAGAGAGAGAATGTGCGCTATCCGTCGAGGAGAGACAGAGAGAGGGAACGCCGACGGTAGCACGCACGCCAAGGGGATAAGGGACGTCACACGAGGGTGAGCCAGCACGGAGAGGAGAGTTATTTTGGTGCGTGTATCGAAATCAGAATGCAACAAGTGACACATGCGTGCCCCTCTACTGCCGTGGCCAGAAACATTGCTTAAATCTCCAGCCCGATTCTCCCCTACGCCTCGTACAGCGAACATACGCTTCTAACTTTAGATCCGCCATCGGGAACTTGACAGACCCGGTGGGAGCTTTGACACGCTTCCATCCCCGCCTTCCCCAGTCGCTAACGAGATTTCTGAGAACGACCGAGCTGTCTCCAACGGAACCGTCGATCGCGATCCATTCTCGATCATCGCGACAATCTCGGCCAAACCCTGTCGAACTCTTCGATTTCATGCTAAATGTGTAGCTCAATTACAACTTTTATCATTTTCTCTGCAATTCCGATAACTTGCAATTTTTGAAAAAATTTCTTTTCACATCCTGTAGTAAACTAATTGCTCTAGCTTCCCAAAAAAGTTCAGATCGCATGGCCCAACATTAGAAAAGTTATCGTCTTTTTAAGAGTGTCCGAATATTAGTGGGAGTCACTGTATTAGCGAGTAGAGAATGGACATTCAGAGAAATTTTGTAACATTTTTAGAGAAATATTAACAAGTAGTTGAAAGAAATGCAGGAAATTGGTATCCGGTTGGCTACACAAGGATTAATGTGTACAATTAACATAGATCTACAATAGTTTATGCGTGTAACCTTACCAATTGCAATTTTTTCAAAATTTTTTGTGCACGTTATTTGGTAAACCATTTCTTCTAATTTCTCGAAAAAAGTCAGGTCGTTTGGTCCGATTTTTAGAAAGTTTTAAAGGTCGTTCGGAAAGTTTTGTCCGCAGCTGTATATACTTTTAAAGTTGGCGATGAGTATTCGAGTCTGAAATTTGGAATGATAAGAATCGAATAGTCGACTGCGATTTGTCGGGATTCCGAGAACAACATTCCGGATCGTTTCGATTCTGTGCTGCGATTTAAATTCGACGAAAGGATGAAATAAACGCGGGAGAGGATGATCGATTGCCGTGGAGGTGTTCCCCGTCCCGAAACGCGATGTTCCACGAAGACGAGGCACAGTTAGCGAGAACGAAGCATTCGTATGCAGCGTGTCGGCCGTGTAGACGGATAGGCGATCGTGCCTCGCCTGGCCGGTTCGTCCCGTTCATTCACTAACTCGCTTCGTACTCCAGTACATTATTGTTAGACAACTGCCCGTTTCCGGCGCTATCACTTCTACGTGTTTGTCATATTTTCGTCGGCCATTATGAGACGGCCGGCGCGAACGAAACGCGGCTCCTTCCTTTTTTCCTTTTCCCTCTTTCCTCTTTCCTTCAAGGATCTCGCGAATTTTCGAAAAGAAGTTGCGTCTCCTAAATTTCTCAAAGATTTTTTTCGAATCCGGTGAAAGAACTTTAGTTTCCACTTTCGATTTTCAATCGTTATGTGTAGAGGTAGAACTATTGGAATAGTTACTAAGAGAAGGAAAATGCCTCTTTTGTAATTAGATCGTCAACTACATGCCTTTTTACAACTTATCATGTCTAATATGTTATAGCTAGACTGCGGATCTCTATGCATTTATAAGAAAATTGAGTAGATGAAACTCAGAATTGTAGAAAAATTTTGAAAATTGAATATGTCAATATATGATTTCTCCACTATTAAAATTATTAAGGGAAGGAAGAACATTCTATTTGGTTTCTATTTCTTGCAATCGATGCAGATAATTTTTATTTTGCATGAGGATCTGCAGTCTGATTAGATAGATAACTTATAACCATAACCAAGTGTAAACCACGTGGTAGCTAATGACCTCGCTGTTAACGCGATCACGTTAAAATAAACTGTAAATGAATAAATAAATAATAACGATTCGAACGATTTTTTTGATGCGGCAAAGCAGCTGAAAAGCTGTCTATTAATAGGATCATTCCAGGTTGAATTCCGCGCAATAGTCGAGCATAAAAAGTTTGTCTATCGTTTACGCCTTTCATAATTATTCAATGACAAACGCAGAACCAGTTCATTATCTCTTATCCGTAGCTCGAGAGCGTACACCTGATGCAGATAACGAATATACCCACGGTGGCTCGTAGTGTTCGCCGATATCCAATTAGTCCGTTCCCTTGTAATTTGTTTCGTCATTGTATCGATTAGAAAATTATTATACTATTGATAATTTACTCCGATTTAATATCGATATCATAGGTATCGTAGGTACATTTTTCAACTCTATAAATAGTATAAATGACGGTTTTGCATTACAGGAACTGAACGGTATTTAATTACTAGATTGCAGATTTTATGCATGTATGACGAAAATGAGTAAGCGCAATGCAAAGCAAAGTGGACAAATTAACAGAATATAAGAACTTCAATGTACCAAGCTCGGCTTATTAAATGTATGAATAGAAAAATGTAACTTCTATTTGCCTTCTGTTTCTTGCAATCGATGCGGACAATTTTTATTTTGCATAAACATCCACAGTGTATTAAACCTATTATTAAACCTACCACTGCCGGTCAAATGGCCGATTTTATATTTTTCATTTTACAATTACTGAAATCACGAGGTTGCTTACATGGATATTGATTCGATAAATTTCTTTGTCCAAGCACATACTGCAATAAAAATTGCACGAAATCTAAATAAATGGAGCCTTGTCATTTTACTATATTTTTATTAACTCGCTTTCTTGTCTGTCTGCCTGTCTGTTCGGTACAAATTTTGCAATTGATTTTAAACTAACTTCCCGATGAGCTCAGAACTGTCTAAAAAGCAAAAAATAATTATTTAAATAAAAACGGACTAAAACATATAAATTAATTTACAATCACAAATTTTCAGGACTCTCTGTATGGGGCCAGAAAAAGTTATTTTATACTTTTTAGTCCGTCTTAAAAACGTGGTATATTAAAAATTTTTTTTTATTTAAATAATTTTATCAGCTGAAACATTTTAATCGCTTTCAGTGTTCGGTAGGTGTAGTTTTAATTACTGCAGATGGTTTGTGTCATGCAAATTTTGTTCAAAAAATACAAAAACAATTACCAAAATGGGTTATGGCGTTACGAGGCAAGGAAATGAACAGGCTATACAAGCGTTTAAGCCTGTTATGGTGGCCAAACTTGGACCGGAAGTAGACGGACGCTTTGTAAAAGCTCGAAGCTCGAGGGTATCGCGTAGGAATCGGTACGTGACCGTTCTAGTTGGTGGTCGATCGGCTCCGCGTTAAATTCCAGAATCGGGATCAGAATCGCGGGGACCCTGGTTTTCGCGATCCACGAAGCTCGACATTACGATGTCGATCTCACACCTGAGCAGGAGAGCGTGCCTTTCGTGTCGCGCGGTAACAAATCGTTTCCGCTGCGCGCGGAGCCTCCACGCCGGAAGAATTATTCAATGGCGTACTCGCTAACTGCGACTACTCGATAGATCGCTCTGCGCCGATACCGGCTGCCGAGCCGAGCGGAGCCGAGCCGAGCGGAGCCGAGCCGAGCCGAGCAAAGCTGAGCAGAGCTGAGCTGATGAGACACCATCTAACGGAACGGAACCACGAGCCGAAAACCTCCGATGCAAATTTAATCGCGAAGAAAGCCGACGATTAGACGCCTCTCCAGTCATTCAAATTTCCTTCGTTCAAGGACTTTCGAACGACGAACGAACTTCCTCCGCGTGGCCAAACTATAATTGGCACAATTTTCTCACGATTTTCAGAATCACGAAATCTGTCGTGATTTCACTTTCATTCACATCGTAATTATGCGAATTGTCATTCACATCGAATTTATGTGCTCACTGTCGTTCAAATTCTCAATGACTATTTATTATTCCTCATTGTTCATCATTATTCCTCATTATTCCTTTACCTTACACGATGTAACTCGCAACTTTGTTTATTTTGTCGTTAACATTAAACCTACCGAGTACCGTACATATTAAAAGTACCCGGTACATATTGGCTTGTAAAAATTACGAAAATCGCGAATATCACGAACCACTGTGATTGGGAACGAACGTGGTCGAATCACGAGTGCTCCAAAAATAGCAGTATACGCCAATCCTTGTCACACATTTTTTTGGTAACCCTTCTGCGGTTGTGAAAGAATTTCTGTTGCTCAGAGTTTATAAATGTCGTCCTCTAGGTACAAATGAACACTGGAATCATAAGTAATGGGAAAATGACCCACTTTAAATTACTGGTGTTTTGTAATTGTCCATGACGCGAAAGAGCCTCCATGCTTTATTCGGCACATCGATTCTTGTATGCACATACTGCCGTAACAATCAGTTGGAATCTCGGTAACTTCGTTTTTGTAAGTCATCTAATAATGTCAAATCTAGTCGCCTTGATCTCTCGGTGATACTAGTTAACCATCCGTCTCGCTCCAACTACCAGCGCAGTGCGATGTTAGCAACTTTTGCAGTAGGTTAGTTCACGATACGGTTGTAGCAACAATGAATATTCTGCTAGTTTCAAATGTACCGCCAACGTTACCAATTAATTTATAATTTAAAGCGTGACTGAATCTACTCCGACGTGTGAAACAGGAGGTTACAATGGCGATACATGACTCTCATGGTTACAAAGGCACAAAAGAATTAGAAAACTATTGATCTACGGCGACATCGAGTTTAGTGAAGTTAAAGTGGCTGTCATCGGTATCTGGTGTTCCATCTCGTCGAAACTTTCGTCCGGTGGTGTATTAATCAAATTCTCGTTAGCCGATAATCTTGGGCGCGGAATCTCCGCGGAGCGTTTAGCGCCTGGGAATCGCACGAATTCGAGGAATCGTTACACAACGAGAGATACCGAGGATGGAAATAGAGTGTTGTCTAATTTCGGTTTCTCCGAAGATGGCTATAAAGTCGTCGGATTTGCATAAGCTTCCGCAGTCTGGCGGCAAGTGATGCATATCGGGTAGCATTGCCTCGCGATCCGACGATCTCCGATCTCGGATCTCCTTCGGGGATCGATCGGGTCTCGCGGAGGGTTCAAAATGTTCCGGAAGGGTGCGTTCTTCTTTTCTTGATGGGTTGAGGGTCGCCCGAAGACTCGAAGGCCCCAAGGTTTGTTGAAGTATCGTGCACGGCAACGCGTGTCTCTCCTCGGCCAGCAAGTACACACAGTCCGAAGGACTCTCTCTCTCTTTCTCTCTCTTGCTCCTCTCCCCGAGGGAAGAAGAAACGTGGTCACAGAACACAACAAGGTGGAGGCAGGAGGCGGTGAACAACCACGAGGAGGTGGAGGTGAAGGAGGACGAAGAGGAGGAGGAGAGGGAGGCAGGGAGGAGGCACGGAGGGAGTTCGCAGAGTTCTGGCTGGGTGAGCACACGTCCGGTCATTATCGGAGCTTATCTACATGAGCACACCTCAAACGTACCCAACCAAACCCGACCGTTCGCTCGCTCGCGAGTACGTACCAAGACTCGCGCGTTACCATTGTGCCCGTGTTTAGAAACCGCGTCTCTGTCTCCTTTCTGGCCCAACGGAAAAATTACGTTTCTTGGACTGTCCCCGAACACCTATGTATGCTCCTCGAGCGAGCGAGGAACACTCGTCCATAGACGAAGTATATCCAAAGAACACTTACCTGGAACAGAAAGAGAACGATTTTATTAGAAAATGATGTTACTTCGAGATTGTAGAGAATTCTATAGTACCTTCCAATATATTTTACTGTTCTTATCTCGTTATGTGACTATTCAATTAGGTTCTTGAAGTTAACAGAAAAGTTTACTCGAAACATGTGTTTCTCCTGTTAACGAATGTTTTATATTACTTTAATATATATTTGATAAAGTAATCAAATATCCTGTTATATGAAAGCGATCTCTAGAAATATCTATGGAACTGATTTTCAGTGTCTAGGCTGACGTGTGTCTGTGATATAAACCCGCCGCTTTCGAGGCGTTTCCGCTCGGTTTCGGAATATTTCAGGTGCGATGAGAAGGCGAGAGGTTTGGGGGAATAATGGAGGGTCTCGCTGGACAAAAGAGAGGATGCAAGGTCTAATTTCGGCGAGAGACGGGAGTTTCGTCATCGCGACGGGTCAGGTCGCGTCGGGGCGAGGGGCATAGTGCTCCGCGAGCAAGTGGAACGACGACGGACCGTTTTCGAGGCTCGGAGGCACAGAGGTCAGCGACGACCTGTGCGAAGAGGGCAGCAGCGAGAGGTGGAAGCACGCTTCGGTGCTCCCGGCCGTAGCGACGAGTCGTGTCGAGTAGAATCGAGTCGAGAAACGACCTCGGCGACTCTTCTGCCCGAGGACTGGACAGAGGACCGATTAAACGGTAGATTCGGTGTCTCGATTATCGGCGATCTCCCGTGCCGATACGAACGCTTATTACGGGCCAAAGGGCTGCTCAAACCCTCCTCCCATTTAATCGGATCGCTTTGATATTTGTAGATACTGCTTGCACCCGGAACGAATCTCCCACCGCGATCGTCCAACTTAATTGCACCTTGCCAACTGTGTTTCGTTGTGGTTACACCGTCGAGTCGGGGTTGTACTCTTTCCACACAGAAATCTCTCTCTCCCCTTCGAATCTATTATGTACAGGGGTTGGATAAATAACGAGGCACCTGGCATATTAAGAAGAGCTGATTAATGGCGTGCGGGAACACCTTTGGCATTGCTTCTACTCTCCTGGACGCGGAACAGTTCCAGTCGGAGGTCGCAATCGATACTTGACGATCTCAAAAATTAATCAACTCTGGTAAGTTTCAAGCTTTAGAAAGCTCGTTCGTTGGTGGACTGAATTTATCAAGCAAATCGGATCGAATTTTAGAAAAATGGATCGGCCAATGCGCGTCATCTGCCGACCCTTGTACCCAACCAAACGTTTCGACGGCTTGAGCAACGAGATCGGTCGAAAAACGCAAGGAGCAGTCTCGTCACGCAACAGAATAGCAATTTGCGATAGGTACAGCGTGTATGCTCGACGCAAATGGGCCTTTTTATCTTGGATCGCGGCTGAGGGCTGGTGAAAAATCGCCGGTGGCCGGCGATGCGTGAACTCGAAACGGCCAGGGAACACGGGCAAGAGAGGACGAAGCTCCGCAACCTCGCCGAAATGCCCGAGCCGTGTTTGCTATCCGGCATTGTCTTCCACCTCTACCTTTTACCTCCTCCTCCTTCCACCTCTTCGTCCTCCTATTCCTCTTTCCTCGTCACGATGCTCGCTGTACTCTCGGCTACGCTCGCCGGAGACGCTCCTCGCGCGCTTTAATTAACGATCGATCTTTGTCCCTCTTTGTCGCGCTTGTGTATTTGACTGATCCCCGACTTTGATCTACTCTACTCCCTATTTTCCCGTTCGTCGTAAGACTCGAACGCATGCAAATACGCTGATTAACGTTCCTTGTACGATGGCGACGACGATGTTTCCATTTTTCTGACAGAGCTCCGCAGAAATCAAGGTAGGAAACGTCGCTCGAGGCTGCCTCGACTGCCTGTTAATTGTTACCAGTCCGCGGATTGTGTTCGTTTGCCAACGTTTCTACAAAACGGTAGAAACTTGGGAACAATTGAAGAATGCTGTTACATTGTCCTCGACTTTAGAGAAACACGAAACCGTGAACACATTAAAAGAACTTGGTACACGATTCGACTATAACGTCGAGTCATGACGAAAATTCCGAACAGGATCTACTAAATATGTGCTTTCAAATTTTCTATAAATAAAATTCTATTTTCTCGTACCATCGTTGTACACTGCTAAATTGCTTTAGTATTAGGTGTGCAAATAAGTTCTTTCCTCTTTTTCATATTCAAGATTTATTACATTGTACGTAATAAAATCTTGTCTGGTGACTCCCAATCTTTCTGCCAATTCTTCTTGCGTCTGGGTCGGATTTTCGTTGAGCAATTCCTCTGAATCACCGTCACCGAACTTTCTCGATGCACCTGAACGATCGTGGTCTTCCAAATGAAAATTTCCGGCTTTAAATCTTTGGTACCAATCTTTGCATGTTCTGTAAGATACAGCGTTCTCTCCCAGTGCCCCACAAATCATTCCAGTAGCTTCAACAGCTGATTTCCCAAGCTGGAATGATGCTTCTCGCACGCCATATTGCTTGAAATTGTTGCATAGGTCTGGAAACTCTTAGAGCGCTCATCACGATTCTTCTTAAAACTAAAAGAACGCTCTTTCAGATGGCACCAAAATCGGGAAGTAATTCGAATTCGGTCAGAAGTTATGATCGTAGAAAAAAGAGGGAAGAAACTTGTTTGCACTAGGGATAGGATCAAGTTCAATATATACTCACTCATTTCATGGGTTTCGATTACTTAAAAGCAATAATGTTCCAATGATTATATTTGAAAAGTATTCGCTTTATACAAACTGATATCGAACCTCGGAGTGAGTACCTACAAGTTTCGAAATAGATACGATGTTGAAAAGAAACGAATCTTTAAGTAGTACTCGAATCTTGGAAATCAAAACTGCATAGAGGGTTTTAGGCACTTTATTTATTAAATTCGTAACTATTTCAGAATAGTATTTCATTTACAATACTTGGTTTTAGCATATTTCTTTTTTTATCCATGATATTTCCTGTTTTTGAAAACACTTTCTGAAGGTACAGAAGTGGCCATTATACAAAGATATCCACGTATAATTTTTGATAAAATGGGTTAACTTCGTTGAATTTTCATGCGAAAATAATAACGGGTCTTCATGCGAAAATAATAACCGGTCTTCTTTGCGATTTAAATATTGTGAGTTTAGATAATTTTCTACTTCTAACACAGCAGTCGATGAGCTAGGTATCGTATTATTTGTAATTGTTATTTCATTGTCAAGGGATAACCAAATTGATAATTTACTATTTTGCCGATTTACGGACATCTATATCTGTGAACCATCACATGTTGTAGATGAAATAAATGCATAGATAGATAGATCTATAGATCTATACATCCGATAGATTATGAAATCATAATTATACGTGTTATATATGTTATTCTTGTTATATATGTTATATATGTTGAATTAAATTATGCATTAAAGCATAATTGATTTTAAAAGTAAAATAAATAATGATTAGAAAAATCAGAGAATTTCATAAAAGTTTTGAATCTGTTCGAACAAGATTCGAGTATACTTGCAAGTATTACTTCCATTTACCAAAGTACTTGTAAAAGGTTCGAAACTACCTGGCATAGGTTCAAGGAGTACTATTTCTATTCTTCGAAGTACTTGTAAAGTGTTCAAGTGTTCAAGAATTCAATCGATAAAAGTTCGAACCTGTTTGCGAGGTACTTGATTACATCCCTAATTTGCACACCTAATATTTCGTAAAGCCGGTCCATCGTATATGATAAAACATTTGAATAGCGAAGGTAAGCACGAAATAAATATGTTGGTAGCGCACGTGTTCATGCGATGTTTAATACGTTAAATGCTGTGTTTAATACAATGGCTTGCCGGTGCCATTTGCAAATGGTTTCCGAGGTTGCATCTGTTATACAATGTCATACAAATGTTAGACCGAGTACTATCCTTGCGACAGTGGGAGGACGATTAGGTATCAAGTATCAAACGATTCCGCGACTGTCTAGATGGAAAGATGTCAAATAGATTTGCACGTCCGGTGCTGGCGGATCGAGAGCAACGAAGATCGGATGATCGAGCTCGGGATAAGGAGACCGGATCCTTCCGAGTCCAAGGAAATCTTTCCCTTTCGACGCAACGACTCATTGAAATCGTCGGGTAACGAGCACGCGACAAAAAGCGGCCGGAAAGTCGACCTTAATCGTTTCTCCCGCGATCGAGCGTCGCTTCCGGCGCCATCGATCATCCCGCGACTTTCCTCTGGACTTCAGAAGAGCGAGGAGAGTGGGACTGTCTCCTCTCTGCTCGGCCGGAGCCCGATCGTCAGTGGGTCTGGCGTGGTTTTTCTGCGGCGTGGCGCGGCGCGGATCGGAGCGACGGAGAGGAAACAAGCGTACGCGGCCGCGAATTAAAAAGCTAATGGCCGTTCGCGGTGTTGCTGTTGCTGTTACTCGCTGTATCGAACGGTGAATTGGATCGACTCGCTGTGACTCGGCGTGGCTCGGAGTGGCGGTGTGAAAAGGGAAACGGGGCTCGCTCAGCTCAATGAAAACGCGCGCGCGCGTACTTGCGCAACCGCCACACCGATTCCAGCGGATAAAAACCGGAACGCTTGCAGATAAGATTCAGGATAACTGAAAATGCATTAACACCGGCTAACGCGATAAAGAGAACACGGAGATAGAGAGAAAGAGAGATAGCTTCCGTTTTTCCCTCGATACAGGTTCTCCGCGGACTGGAAACCGTGAGATCCTGCGTCGGCGGCTCGACGGCTCTGCGGCGTGACGCACGAAAAATCGACGGTCGATCGCCGGTCTCGCGAAACCGTGTCACGATCGAGCCCGAGAAACGAGATCATTAATGGAGCGTGAATATGAAAGGATCGACCTTACGTTTCATTGACGTTAAACGAGATACCGGCTCGCCGAACACGGGGAAAAGATTGAATCGTCGTCGAGCGAGGCAACGTCGCGTCGCGGTTGTACGACCGATCAAAAGGGATTGAAACGGATCGACGAGCGCGGGGATGCGGGTGTGGGTGCGATCGAGGGGATCGAGTGAGGACCGGTGGCTGCGCCTCGAAGAAGGAACAGACTATCTCGCGCGCGCCATCAACGCCAATAAACGAGCAGCGAACACGGGAGACAGGGCGAAACCGGGGACTAATGATAGCTTCGGGCGACGATTAGCGCCTCCGTCGATGCCGGGACCGACTGTCTTCGATGCCTGACGGCGACGAACCTTCTAAAGGCTTATTTGCTTCGGTTTAATTAATTGCCCCTCGGCCTATCCTTTCTGCGAGCGAGCTGCCGCCCGTTTCGTTCCGTTCCGTTCTCTGCTCTTGCCGTACCCACCGAACACACCGAAAATCGACTCCTGCGAACCCACCTATCGCGAGGAACGAGTTTCTCGTTTATTTCGTGTAGAACCGTGCCGCGAATCTTGGTTCATCGCTTCACGGTGCCCCGACTCTCTCTCACTCCCTTTCTCTTCCTCTCTTTCCCTTTCTCGTTCAATCGATATCTTTATCGCGTAGCCGAAGCGTCGTGAATCCTGCCGCTAATTATCATTCTTCCGATACTCTTATCTAGAAGCAGCCGTTTTAAAACGCTCGGAACGCTTTATTGCTGGTCAGAAACGGGCACAGTTTTAATTGGCCGATCAGCCTCGTACGTTTCTCGGGTGTAGATTCACCCGTTTTGTGGTTCTAGATACTGTTAAATGTTTCGTTCCTCTCCGACAGTGTTGTAAATCGGTGTAGTGGTCGCCGACTGAGACGGCGAGTTAAAATAATCACTGTTTCCACCGATCTGCCGCAGACTGGTCCAAATATCTTGTTCCTATAAGCCACGCAATTTTACACCAGAGCTACCAAGCACAAAAACCGATTAAAATGTTTTACCTTACGAAAATGACAAAACTGTATTTACTTGGATTGTGTACGATTTTTATCATGGTGCATGTGCTGGAATAAAGAAATCTATTGAAACATTTCCCATGGACATTTCCCACTGTATAATTTTAATAGTTGTAACATAGATTTAGTGTTAAATCAATCGCTGCAGCGAGTATGTGAAAACGTGTCGATTATGACTCAACGATTTTATTCTGCGAACAGATGCTCTTGGTTCAAGTTCCAGTCTCTTTGAGAAATGCAACGATTCACGAAAGATTTTTTTCGTGGAATGGAACCTGGAGAGGGTCCGTAGATCGCGGGATCGTCGAGATCGACAGGCTCGGCAGGGTGTGCAAAGCGAGGAGGCTCGAGAAAGGGGTTAAAGCACGGAAAATTGTTGCGAGGGCGACGCCGGGCGCGAAAGAACGAAGCCAGACCGGTAGGTAGGTAGGTAAATGACGTATAGATGCGTATCACGCACAATGCAGGCTCGTGGGAGCCTGCGTGCGCTCGCTCCCACGCCGGTTTTGTCTGGACGACCGACCCAGACCAGCCCTCTGTCGCTCCTCGAACTGCTACAAAGGATTCTCATCGCTCACCTGCGAGAGCCGTTCGCCAATCTAGTTTCTCGCGGTCGAGCGAGACAGTTTAACCTGTCAACTGGGAGGATGAGCTAGCTTCGCCGCCTTTTCTACACCACTGTTCCACCTTGGCCGCAAATCGACGGGTTTCCCAATTTCCATTCGATCCTGATACAGTGTCATCATGGGAAAGTAGAAATTGCAGTAGACTGCGGATTTTATGCATTTGTCGCGAAAAGAAGGAATGATCATTGTATGTGGCTCCTGTTAGAATTGATGCTAACAGTTTCTATTTTGCATAAATATTCGCAGTCTAGTTCAAACTCGGAAAGCTGAATGAGAGAATTAAGCAAAGCCGAAAATATTTTCGATAAGCCTGTGCTGGTCCGAAGGTCCAGTTTTATCTCGAACCGGAAACTATGATTGGAATTAGTTCAATTACTAATAGCTGTGGGTCAAATAGAGAGCGGTAGCGTCGCGGTTATCGTTAGCATCGAGCTCTCGTTTTTCGATGGTTATCTATAGGAGGGAAGAGTGATAGAGACGACATCGGTTCCTAAATCGGGGAAAGGATCGCGGGATTTTGCGCAAGGGATCGTTACGCGGCGCCATAAAACGCGATTCTCCGGCGAGGTGTTCTGTGGAGACGCGACGAGGCGGATCGAGCCGATTGCGAAATCGTTAACTGCAAAAGGTCGGCGATCAGACGGTTTTTCGCCGGCCTTCGGCGAGTTTGGAGCCGCGCGCGGCGGTACGCGCCTTTTCGATCGAGCAGAAACGCTACCGGCAATAAAACGGTCCGCGCGGTCGTCCCGACACGCAAGCCATTAATTAATCCATTAGGCCAGTTACGTTGGCCACAGTCCTCTCTCCCGTTTCGCGTGCAAATCCTCTCACTCCCTTTCTCTCTCCCTCCCACGTGCGTTCCGAAGACGGCGGCACACCGTTCGGATAATTAATCCCTGTGAAATAAGAAACGAATATTGCGTTGCGAATTCCACTTTATTGTCGGTGCACGCCGGCTATTCTTCGGTTTCGCGAGCATCCAGAGAGAACCGGTGCTACCGGCTACCGTGCTCCGCCGTTCTCCTCTTTTATATTTTTAACCCTGCCGCGACGAGCCTCGACGTTTATGCCCTCTGTAAACCACCCGGACAGACCGAGCCTCGTTCTTTCCAATACCTCCTCTGCCTCTAAATCCGCTCCAAGGCCCTTCCACGATATTTCGCCTTCGAAACTTTCGACTATGCCCGATTCGCAGCCACCCAGCCAACAAAATCTGTTCGAGCAGATTAAGACCAAATGTCTGCAATCATACTTTGCGAGCAAAAGACGACAATTTCGGTGTTAAGACATGTTTGGAACAGGATTTGGTCCTTATTTGCTCTGAATCTGCAGACCAAAACCTGTCGCCAAATACCGAGCCTAATGCGGAAACAGATGGGTCGATATTTGCCGCCAAATTTGGTGCTAAATTTATGCTAAATCAAGAACAGATTGCTTACTGGGCATTTACGTCCGTCCTATCGCACCGATAACGTTTCTCTAATCAGGCTAGTAACTGTCTCTCATTCGGCAATCTAACCGAAAGTTAATTATTAGGCTGTACCGAGAGTTTCTTCCGCGACATGCGTGTTTAGCACTTTGACTGCCACGATGGTTATGTACGCGGATTTTTATGCGAAATAAAAATGTTCTAAGTCAATTTGAAATCAATTTTTAGTAACGATCTATTAACACATTACCGACCGGTGATTATTGCATAGTTTTGAAAAATCTATGGTGCATGGCTGAACACTTTTTAATGGAACCTTCAATAGCTGCAGCAATTTTCATTGTGAACTAACAAGTCACTCTCAATAACGTCATCTAATAGTTTCATTTAAGATTGCAATGTAAAAGAAAATTTCTATGCTTTTTTTTGTATAACACAATTATTGAAACCGGGGTAAAGTGTTAACATTCATCAATTTAGATATATTCTTTAGTGTCAGTATGTGGAATTTGATTTTTCGTGTTAATGGAGACATACGAATGATGGAGATCCGCCATTCCCGAGGACCGCGTATTCAAGCAGAAAGAATTAATCGAGACGGTTTCGCGCGAATCTACTCTAGGCGTAGCCATCTGTTACTTTCTCATACTATAAGAACGGCTGGATCCTTATTCGAATTATCTGTAGAATGTGAATACCGTAAACAGTATCGATTCGATGCAAAAGTAATGGGCATTTCTACTAGGCACACCCGACTCACCTCTTACAAGGCGGGGAAAGTGTTAACACTAAAACTACCGAACACTGAAAGCGATAAAATGATAAGACTGCTAAAAATGACAAGACTCTATTTATTTAGATTTCTTGCAATTTTTATTGCAATATGTGCTTGGATAAAGAAATTTATAAAATCAATTTCCATGTAAGCAACGTCATAATTGTATTAATTACATAATTAAAAATGTAAGACCGGCCATTTGGCTATTTCCACGATCTGACTGGACAAAATTCAATTTTGATAATGATCGATGAATATAATCGATAATGATATGTATATTAACAGTATCTAAAAATGTAATTCATTTCGTTTACTCTTGTGGTCCAGTATTATCTTAGCTTTCAAATTCGTTTGCGTTGTACCGTGTCTAACAATGCCATTTAAAAAATATTTATTGTTATCTTCCACCATTGAAGATACATTTGCAATTTTCTTTTGTCCACATTATGTTTCGTTAATCTTTCAAACCTCCATAATAGTTATCATGTAATTTAATCTCTATTCCGAACTACAACTAGACTTTTAACACGTTGTACAACTTTATACTTATATTTTTATCTCAATTGAAAGCTGAAATCATAATCATAATTTTATACAAATTATGAGATCCATTGTCTTTCTCTTGTTTTGTCACGGCTTTGTGTAATACAAAATTATGTTCACGTATGGTTGTTATTACATATTGTTGTAGTCTTTACATATTGTTTTTAATCGGACATTTTCGATAATCTGGCAAAAAAACCGTTTCGAACAAAAGTTAATTAATATTCAGTCGTCTATAAACCCCAATAGAAAAAATTGCGAAACATTTTTGTTTTAATAAAACATTATAGTCACATTAATTTTTTAAATGCAACTATGTATTATTTTTGACTTATTTTTTTATTGTAGTCGACGTCAAGACGAATACAATTACCTACTTTACTATGGCTTTAAATCTTAACCCTTAGCAGTCGAAGGGTCACTCAGAGTGACCATTAAAAATTGTACCATTATTCACAATATTGTTTACATTATTAAATATGCTGGTATCTAATCAATTACTACGCATTTAAGTATTGTCCCTGCACATACGCGGTTTTATTCATAAGCGCAATGTTCCCACTTAGAACCAACATGTTCAGAGTCTTCAGTATTGTCTACTTCATTTACTATAAAACACTCGAAATTTAAATCCCCAATTGGAAACGGAATGCAATAGAGGGATAAAATAGCTCCTACTCCAAAGAATTAAAATAATGCTGATAAAGTTTTGACCCGCTAGATTAGCATTTCCGACCACTTTGCGCCGTTAGAATTTCTCGTGAAATTTAGTCTCGTAAAAACTACGCTCGCTGCGACATTACAATAAGTGCAATTATTGTTTCGCGCGCGTTGCGCTGAGTTTCTCTTCTCATTAGCCTCGAGATTGCCTCGAGATCCTGAAATCTCGTAAATGAAGCCACCTTGAGGAAAAGTTCTTTCTACGAATCGGATAAGACCGAGGTCATCGACAATCGAGAAGAGGATCTGGGATCACCAGGGTAAAGGTGTTCGATCGGGTCCGATTCGATTGGCCGGGTCGTTTACCCGAGGATTGTAGGACGCGCGGCTCGAGGGCAAGGTAAACGGGGTCCGAAATTAATTTCCAGCCGACCGTTGGCGCAATCGACACCCTTCTGCGCGAACCGCGCTCCATTATTAAAAAGCAGGCCGAGTCGTGTGGGAAATTGGAAACGTTGGGGTTGGCTCCTGGCCGGTACGGGCCGGCGTTACAGGTGTTCGACGGACGAACACGTGAGAATGTGTCGCAGGTGTTGCGCCGGCCCCGCGTACTCTACTCGAAGGGCCGGTGCTCCCTTATGTTATTGTTTCGCATCGTAAATGGTTATTATAGTTCTGCATGGCAGTTTAGGAGGCCGGGGAGTGGGAGGGGGTGGTTGCGTGCCCTCGGCGAACCTACCCCGAGCTTCGAATCGTTGATTGCCGGGAGACACAATCGCGTGACACTCGCAATACGCATACAATGTACGAATATTATCCGAGCTTCGCGGCTTAAACGTCAATTCCGCGTCGAGGATTCCCCCATCAAACATTCATCCGCGAGTCAAATGTCGCCGGTCTAAGGGTACAGATACAGTAGAGCGGCGAAGATCGAGGATAGGAACGAAGTGAGCATTGCAGCAAAATCAAACCAATGTAATTATTAGACTGCGGATCTTTACGCAAGGTAAAAATTTTCTACACCGATTGAAAGAAATAGAAACTAAATTGAATGTCACTTCTTTCCGTAATGATCTTAACAGAGGAGAAATTATATATTGACATTTTCAATTTTAAAAATTTTTCAACAACTTCGATTTTCATATACTCAATTTCGCTATGAATGCATAAAAATCCGCAGTCTAGTAATTATAGTGCACGTAGAAACAAAAATCACTGCACCGCTCTCCTCTACGCTACGTTCACCTCGCTGCTATACTATATTCTCGTACTAAATCGCGCAATTTTGTCGTTCTCCCGGGAGACTCGAATTTCTCCCTCGTGAAAAGTACTGCGTTATCGTCGAGCAGAGATACGTTCGCGTTTTTTGCTGTTGCGTTGGCATCGCGTATTCGGAACAAAGCGACGTTGCCCCTTCAGCGAAGCGTGACACCTAGAGGGGGACAAAGGGGGCAGGTCGGGGGCCCCCGAGAGGCAACGTCTGCCGAAATGCCGTTCGAATGGCGGCCATGTTAATGCGCCAGGCGAAAGACAATTGCTTTCCCGTGTTCCCTGGAAAGTGCGTTCTCTTTCTGCGCCGGAGAGCCGCGCCATGAATTCCTCGCAGCAGCGTTTCTCGCAGATAACAGCCACAGGCTAACGTTAATGGCGGAACAGGTGGCCGCCGAGGCGTGACACGATGACGTCATTGGTCCCCTCGTGCCACCGACTCCTCCGCCGCCAGATACGATACGAAACTCCTCGGCCATAACGTCGGCCTCCTCTCGTACTTACTCTCCTCGTCTACCCTCGCCTCCTGAATACATTTTCGGCCGCTCTGGCCCGTAACATTCTGCGAAACCACCGCGCTGCCGAGTATCGCCGAATCTTCTTCTCCTTCACCCTCTGTTAATATTCGCATAATTACACCGCCTACAACACGAGCGCCGGCGAGCAAGACGAAATTCCACACGATCCGGAAAATAAAAATCTACGTACGAGACACAAAAACCGTCTCTTTTGCTTTCTTTGTGGACTGGGTAGGCGTGGCCTCGTTGCTCGTGGGATTTACAGAGCCGAGACGGTGCCCGAAAGGGCACTCGGTTCTCTGAGAATGCTCTGCATTGATCTGTAGCAAAGATTTGGGGCAAAAAGTGCCAAAAAAACAATCTTGTCCTCTCTCTCTGTGCAACACTCTGACAGGGCGTAGCCTAATTTTTTTCAATTTCGAGGAGTCAGAACATTGAAGACTATGACAACCTTTTAGTTAAAATAGTTTTGATCCTCCACGCGCACCGAGGGGGCGTGGCTAAATGGCTCCCGGCTTGAGAACAGTGCGCTAAAGACAACATCCCATATTTGACAAACAAATTTCCAGAGGCAGAACGTTGCGGGGAATCTACGAGTGGTGTCGAGGAATTCGGATTCGGCCGATCCGATAGTCCCCTCGTTCCTCGTGTAAAAGCGTAGCGACTTCCTCGACTGGAAAGCGTATCGCGCGAAGAACGATACCGACAGCCGCGATAGAGCGGTCCCCCTTGAGCCGCCGCTCGACGAACACGGCCGAGGCTATCCCGTGCTAATTGTTTTTCATAAATTTTCCTTTTACATGCTCCGTTGGACGCGACAAGTGTGGCGTGCGTTATCGCGCTGGCTGCTCACCGCTCGTAGCCGCTTCGAGCTGTTGCCACAGCCGTCGCGCCGCCAGCAGCAGCAGCTCGGTTCCATCTAGTCGTTTACTAATCTCCGCGTAAATTTACTAGGTGTCCGTCATCGTTACTCAACAGCCAAATAGCACGCGAATGAAACGCGATACGGTATAAAACGCGTCTCGAGAACTTTCACGATAAACATCTCGTAAATCGTTTAACCGTGCTGAAACCCGTGTGTAGCTCCGGGATACGAAAAGCTGGCTAATCGACTGTGCCCGACGGAAATCGAATTCGAGATCTCGCTCTGCATCGACCACACCGAGGTGTTCGATTCGACGACAGGACAAATCGCGGTCGAAGCGGAAATCACGGTCGCGTGACCACGGAAAAAGCTCGGGGCCTGTTCTCCCTAATCTCTAATCCGAGGCGATTGCGAGGACTGTTTACATCTGCGACAGGTGCAATTTCGGCGGGGTGCGAGCGACAATCTGGAGGCCATGTCCACAACGATCCCTTTGTAAGTGACAACGCGGAGATCTGCGGAGATAAGGGCGCGCAGTATTGAGCCGGTATCTCTCGGTAATCGTGGAAACCTGCCGCGGCAAAAATGCCGTCGGGTTTTTCGAGATAATCGAGCGCGAGCACGGCGGATCTGGCCGCGCATCCAGCGATCTAGTCGCGCCCAAGGTCGCCTCTTCTCCCGATCCCCTTCGCGAAGTCAAGAAAATGAGAAGGGAAGAGAAGAGAGCGCGAGCAGAATTCTTTTTGCGCGGTGAACGAGCCTCGCCGGGACGAAAAACGCGAGCGGAGAGGCGGGGAGCGAGCGCGGAGAGTCCGGAGCCGAGAGGCGAACAGAGAGAAATAGACGGAAAGAGAGAGAAAGAAAGCGAGATTGGAGAAGGGCAAACGGCGAAGGAGAGAAGCGCAGAGACCAGAGAGGAGACCAGAGAGAAAGAGAGGAACAGGATCATCGAGGATTGGACAAACGAAACTCCTCCCGCGTTATCTGCGTCCAACCTGCACCCACGCATCAATTCACCGCGGCAACGGACAAAGAAAGAGAAGAGCCCGCGAGAGAACGAGAGAGACGTAGAGCAGAGCAGAGCTCGAGAGAGGGAAAACCCGATCCTCCACCATGCCACCGATCTTTGCTACCGCTACCATCGCTACCACCGGGGCACGCCGGCAGCCATGACCTCGTACCAACGGGCTCAGGCTACTCGAACCGCGAATTCGTCGCTACCAATCACCTAGACGATCGCTTTTCGACTATTATTTCCTCCGACTCCTCCTATTCGAGCTCTCCGATTCCTCTTGCCGAGCGATTACGCTCGGTGACGGACGACTCGACAAAAGCCAGTTTAAACTGGCGAGATCGTAGCCGTAGTTTAGCGAGACTAAAGGAAAACCATGTTTTCCTACTCGATAGCGTCCACGACGATTGTAACAATTCGTTCCGATCGTTCCTCGGTGGGGACTGCGGATCTTTTCATGAACATAGCGCCCGTAAACTTGTGAAATGCACGGAAACGTCAATTCCGATTAATAGTAGGTCTAGTAAAAATTAGTTTTATGTTCAGTAAAAAATTGTTCATACACGACTGACGTGGGAAGTGTTCAGTAACTTAACACTAAACCTACCATCACCGGTCAAAATGACCGATTCCAGATTTTTTATTTTACGATTATTATATATATATAACAAAAATAATTTCATAAGAAATGATTCTATAGATATCTTTAGTAGAGCACATATTACGATAGGAGCTGTACAAAATTATCATTTTTATGAGGGAACATGTACCAGTTACTTTTAAGGCTCGGTAGGTTTAGTGTTAAAGCAATGGATCGTAGATCGATAAGAACTGTAGATTATTAACTATTGCTAGGTGATGCGTTGATCGGAAATATTTGCAAACAAAATTGCGACTTTCTGGGATGCACAGACCTCGAGCAAACAGCCGCGCCGGACCGTTACGGCCGCCGGAATTTTCTATAAATTCCGTGGAATCGGACAGCGACGAGCGCGCGCCGCGGTAGGGACACAAATCCCGTCGGAATAAGATTCAGCAGGCCTGGCCGAGAGAGTTAACAAGGATGATTCGAGGTTGCCCACGTTAAAAGCCGGCTAATTGATTGAATTTATGTGAGCGGCGGATAGAGAGCTGCTACCGAGAGACGACGGGCCGGCTGGTCGGCCAGCTTCCGTAAATTCAATAAATCCTACCCCGCGTTCTCCGCTCCCGCCGCTTTTATTTGCTGTCTCGCGTCGCGAAATTGACAGGGCCTGGTCGGCGAGATTTTTTGCTAGAGGCTAACGCGATTTCTCCGGCCTTTTTATAAACCGAAACCCTCGCGTGTACTTCAAGACCGCATTTTTCGTTGCCTTGACTTTATCTTGCTGGTGCGGACGCCAGTGACTTCACAGTTTATGCGAACACGTTAAAATAAACCATGAATGAATAAAACTGACCATCTTTTGGGAGTTGACACGGAGGCGGTAGAAAAATATAGAAGCTAAACAGCCAGTCCCTTTCCTATCTTTGATATTCAATGGTCAATACACGTGTGATCATAAGTGATATTTGACTAATCGGAGAAATAAGGAAGAGACTTCTTCCCATGTGTGCAGGAAGATTGTGTTAAATATTTTGGACCAATCACAGACTATACTAAACCCAATTTGATCCCAGTTCAATACCAATTTGATTTACCCGGCGGAGCAGTCAGTTCCTCGCTCGATTCTCCAGTGGAAAGAATTTCTCAACGGAAAGAATTCCTCGAGGTGGCTGGTAGACCGATGGTGGCGAGGCATTGAATGCAGATGAACGCGGAGCGGAAGAGTAGTGGGTGTCCAGAAATCAGTGCTCGATTTATAGCTCATTGAATGATACTTTTCCAAGGGGGGCATCCTTGCGCGCTCGATCCGAAGCGAACGGAAAAGTCGAGAGACTCGGTGTCTTGATGGCAAACATCGTGTGCCGGTACCGTTACACGTGCCCCCGGGCAATCGGCTACAATCCGATTGTGCCTCTTGTTTTTCCTGCACGTTGCTCGTTGCTCGGCCAGTTCCTCCGCAACCTCGAACCTGTTTCACGAGTGCTTCTGCCTGTATACAACCTCTCCGACGAGCCTAGCCGCGATTCTGCGGGGCCTCGCCTCGCCTCGCCTCGCACTCATCTTGCCTCATCTTGCGTTTTCACCGAGAATCCGACGACTTTGCTGCTCCGGGCACCGCCAGGAATTTCTGCTCCGTTTCTGATTGGACTCGCGACTCTACCTCACCCCGAATAACCACCACTTTCGATCCAAATTTATTGTCTTGTTTATGGCGAGACGAAATTCGAGATCCGAGCGACTCGTATTTATTAGGTTGGCAAGAAAATTATTTCGGTATTTTAAGGTGAAATAGAGCCAAATTTTTTAATTCAAGATGCGCTTTAATGGGTAAGATATTTTCCCTTTCGTTCGATGATCTTTTGTAAAAAAGAATAAACAAGAAAATATTTTATTGATTAAAATTCATCGTTTGAATGAAGAAATTCGGTTTTATTTCACCTTAAAATACCGAAATTACTTTCTTGATAACCCAATATATGATTCACGCAATTTCATATGTATGACATAATTAACTGTTCTATTACGTATTAGGTTATCGAGGTTTCACTGTATACCTCAGCGCGAAAAGTGCAAATTAAAAGCAAAAATCCTTGGATCAACAGAACCAGTAAATTCCGTCTACCTTCTGATCATGTTTGACAAAGTCACTTCCAAATTTCAGTAACATGACTGATCTTTCAGGATCTGAGGTGGCTCGTGAACACCTCGCGGACAAATTTAGAGGATGGTAGCAGCGATGTCGGGATTATTCGCGTGTTCTTGCCCGCGAGACTGGTTCGTGCTTCACCACTGTGCCTAATCGGCCGAATCCTAATCCCGGGGTCCACGGCGAGCAGAAACCCATCAACGAGTTCTCGTGGGCTCTGCCTGCCCTGCCTCGCCTCGCCTCGTCTCGAGATTGTAGCCGAGGCCGCAGTCCACCTGGATTATTGCACCACTAAATTGCGCGTAACTGTATCGACCGCGCACCACCCAGATTATACGCATTAAGATCCTCCGTATTAGATTACCCGGCGAGCGTATCTCGAGAACAAGATCAAGGTTGCTGTTATATTCCTCGGAAAAACGTAATTGTAAGCCAGCCGCATAACTCATCGGCCCCGCAACCCTTTTTCTCCTTTCCTCTCCATTTTTATTCTTTTTTTTTACCAATGCACAGTGGACTATTTGCCTCGAAAAGTTGGCCAAAATACGATTCTTCAAATCTTGTGTAAGATGAAAAAGTTTGACTATCTGGGCTAGTTGAATATATCAGTGTATCAGTTTTATTTCTTTTATTTCTGTACTCGTGTACTCATTGATATGCATTGAAAGTAAAGACTTTTGTAATACTCATTTTTCTCTTCGCCCGTTTTTGAAATATCGCTCGGCCATTAGGATCGTTTATATGTGACGAAGACGTGTTAATTTTTTCTTTACAGACACTTTTTAGACAGGTATACCTGGTATAACAGGTTTCCCTGTTTAAAATTATTTAAGTTTGAAGATGACCTGTTACTTCCGGCGATATTTCCCATTTGTACAATTTTCAAGAAAGAAATTTTTAGACTTCCAAGTGAGTCTCAATGTTCTTTTTTGCGCCATTGGAAACTGTAAAGATTTCTGTTAACAGAATTTATGTAATGTTTCCGGCGCACAGATTCGATCAAATATTAAAACAAAGCAATTTTGCAACTTAAATAATTCTCAACGTTTCAATCCAGGTATGGACCATTTTCAAGAGAAATTTGCGTCTGTAAAATAATGTATACTGTAATGTATGTTAAACATAATGGGGTAATGGCCAACAAAACTTTACCGTACTTGCTATGTGTAAAAGAAAAGTATATATTCAATATTGGAGAATATCTTAAAATAAAGTTTTGTTGGCCATTACCCCATTATGTTGGAATCCAATGACTCACTACACTATGCAAGTCTTAAAATAATGCTAAAATAGTTTTGGCCAACTTTTCGGGTCGAATACTGTGCGATGCTCCAACAAAGTTCTCCGCGATAATTCCAGTCCTGAATGATTTTTCGGTGAAAAACGCGACGATCCTCGGATTCCCGAATCGTCCCGGACTACGAACGGCCACGACTGTCGTTTCATTCAGGACCGAATCGAACCGATTCCTTGAACCGGTCGAACTTCGAAGTTGGCTTTCCGAGAAGGAACCGTGGACATTTTCGAAACACCTTCTCCTGGCCAGGCCGTAATTACCAGCACCGGGGCAAGAACGATCGGGGTAGCGAATCGTTGATGAGGCACCGAAACCGCGGCCGCCGTCGATCCTCCGGTTTTAATTAGCTTTTCTCGAAATCGAGCGTCCTTAAGGGAGCGCAGACACGCGAGCCCTCGCGTGGCCCTCGTGGGATCTCGTCCCGAAACTCGTAAACCAAATCTCCGTCGACGGCCTCCGCTTCTCTGCCAGTTTTTATCGACGACAAAGCCTACGTGATCGGTTAATCGTAACGCTCTCTCTCGATGATTCGTTACGAGATGATCGGTGCAGAACCGGTCCAGATTGCAACCGGAGTTGAACGAAATGGCCCACTAACTGCAATAGCCTGCATAGATCAGGATCGTGGATCGGTAATAATTGGACTGCGGAGTTTATGCGTTTATCGCGTGAATTAGTTTGTGAAACACAATACAACAAAAGAACGAATTTAGTGTTACTGGAGCATTATTTACAGCCTATCAAAATTATTAAGAGAAGGACGAAATTTTTGTGTACGTGTAGTTTCGATCGATGCAGAACATTTTTATTTTGAATTCCGCAGTGCAGTAATAATTATACTGTAGATCTCTATGCGAAATAAAAATTATTCGCATCAGTTGCAAGACACAGGAGCCAGAAATTCCTTTTTTCTCACTCAGCTGAAACTAATACAGTGATGTTGTAAAATGATTTCACCGTGTCGAAACTACTATATCGCCGTTCTTAAATTTTTCTAATGTCTCTCCTACATTAAATCGCACCTATTTATTTCCGCATAAACTCAGCGGTCTAGTAATAATCGCAAGAAATCGGCGGGCCGGTTATATACCCTGTTGAATAGCGACGTTGTCTCTGTAGAGCGGAAAACCCGCGGCACGACAGCGAACGTGTTAACGGAGATGTAACTCGCGATCGAATCGACACACCGCATTTCAATCGAGTTCGGTACCGTGTAATCGGATTACACTCCGCCCAGCTGCGATTGTAACGTTAACCGGTAAGAAATTACATGAAGAAAAAGAAGAGATATCGGTATGGCGAGAGAGCCGTTCCGAGCACGGCGAAGCCAGCACGAAGCCTGTAGGAAACAAGGAACGCGTTAACAGCCGGCGTGGACCAGTCTCCGAGAGTGAGCGCAAGGGAATAAACAAGGTGGCAGTGTCGTCCGCGGTTATATTTTATAATGCGACCGGGATGCGAGTTTTCGTGTTACACGTGTTCAACGGGGAATAACACCGACACGTAGGGCGCACGAGGTCCTACCAGGGTCCCACAAGGCCCCACGGGGGGCCGGGGGCCTGGTGAATGGCCTAGAACGCTCTGCTCCGCTGCTCCTACGATAAATTTCCACCCGTGCCGATTTCCGGTTTCGACCGGGAAACCAACGACTCCGTGGGACCCGGACCACCGACTGTTTAGCAACAGGTTGCCGGGGACACAAGCTTACACCTTCGTTTCTCGTTCTCAAACTGTTTGCTGGTCGTCGCCACTGAAATGATCTATCATGACCGAGCTTCGAAGACACCGGAATGCACTGGTAGTGTGGTAATTGCACGGAATCCGAAGAGAACCGCGGTCTTTAGAATGAAGATACACCTGTCGTCGCATTGAAAGAGAGAAACGTCATCGAACGTTCGCAATTCGTATAGGAAGATTTGCAGAATATTAGAACTGCAGTCTTTAGAAGATACACCTGTCGTTGCATTTATAGAGATTTGGCTCCACTTTCGTCAACGTGTTGTTGGATGACCAAGTATTTACTGTATGATAAATAGTGACTAAGATGTTTTCGACAGTGAACCTCGACCGGTTCCTTAGTCATACAAAAATCAGCAGTATGACACATCATTGTAGCCACCTATCTCTCCCTTTAAGGGACTGCTATTTAAGTTCGCGCAAAAGACTGAACCTAGCTTTTTTAGTAGACACCTCAGCGCAGCTAAGATCTCGCTCTTTCGAATTTCCGTCTATCTCGAGTTATCAGACTTCCGACGAATCGTACCCTGTAACGCGCTTCTCGTACTTTGTGACCGGAGTTGCATCTGAGGAGTTTTATTGATAAACTAGTGTTTTATTTATCATAAACTAACAACCCCCTTTATTAATCCCTCATCCGGAATACGACAGTGTATCGAAGACGACGAGCTTTCAATCGATTCTTGTGAGACAGCGAACGTTCGCAATTCGTATAGGAATATTTGCAGATTATTATCATATATTATTTTCATACATTATTACAGCCAGAGGCTATTCAAATTGCATAATTACAAATAAATTATTCAAATCCAGTCTCGCAATAGCAACGTGTAAGTACGACAGCCTGGAGGTGCTGGAGACAACAGCACCGTTCCAGAGCAAATTGGGCTTTCCCTTTTCCGGACAGCGACGTTTCTGTGTCTCTCGTTTGTTTCTGGTAGTAGCAGCGCGAGGAGGGATTATGGGACATAAGGGGGACGTAAGGTATCGCGGACAGGTGAATCGACGCATAAAGCCGTGGTGTTCTAGGACACGTTGACGATCGCGGCACAGCGGTCGCTCGATCGGAAACAAGCTGCTCTGCTTTGCTCCGCTCTGCTCCGCTCTGCACTCCGTGCGTCAGGTGCTAAAAATCGACCACATTCTTGGGGAGTCTGCGAGCGGTGGTTGGTGCAGTTGGTGCAGCGGCTGCGGGCGACTGCAGGCGGTGGCGGCGGCGGCTGCAGTCGAGAGCGCAGCCTCTCTCCCTACCAGCCTCTGACGCAATAGAGTCCGAGAGCGACTTTTCGATATCCCGGTATCCGCGGTGGTATGCGAGAGCGAGGGACTAGAACGACGTAGATACTCGCCGTTCCGTGCGGCAATCGTCCAATGAATGGCGCTTCTAGCAGAGCGGAGCAGAGCGGAGCGGAGCGGAGACCAAGCCGGCAACGATCCAGTAAACACTCGACAACGTGATATTTAATCGCGATATATACGCCCGGTTCCGTGAATAAGAGGAGCGATCCCCCGCGCGATACCGCGCCGGGCCTCTCCCTCTACCAACCTTCTAATTGATTCTACTTACCGGCCGATTTCTACTTGTCCCGATCGTACGATCTCTCGGGAATCGAATCGTTCGACCGTCGATCGAACGAGCTACCTCTCCAATATATCCACAATTTGCGGTGTCCTAATGCCGTAACTAGCACCGCTGCTACACGACTCGAATCGCACGCTACCAGAAATATTACACGCAATCCAGTGTGTCTTACGACAGACGTTTCTCTTCGGAAAAGTACGAAGACTCTGAAGAAATTACCTGTACCAGAAGAGAGCATCGAGTACCCGATCTGCGCATGATTATCATACAGGTGGAACCACCTGACGCGGCTAACTTTAAATTATTCTGTTGATAATCCCGCGATTTGCAATCTCATTCGTTGCACTTCGAAATTCTCACCGCGAGTCCGACTCGGTTTGATAAGGGAGACGAGGACCGGTTATGAAACGAATTTTCTTTTTCCGAGCAACAGCGTTGAGCTCGTTAAGATTGCATTTATATTGTAATTCATGTTGCTAGCCCGGGAAGAAGTGTTACAACTTGCACAAGGATCCTCGAAATAAAACAAGTTGGGAAAGCAAAGGTAGGGGCTCCGCGGTTTAAGACGTCACCAGGAAGATTTCCATGGAATTGTTGTGTACAGAGTTGCAACGAATTAACCAATCGATCGCAATCGCAAATCGTGAAGATGAAGTGCTCGGTTCTCGCGTCTTAATATAAATCACGAGCGCTTTGTAGTTCGAGTCGCGTTTGTGGGCGAGTTGCGCAACCTCTCGATAAAATTTCCAAATCTCTGGCAGCGAACACCGTGGCTGAGGCCCACCCCGTTTGGCAACCAGCCGCTGCCAAATTGACGTCTGGCAGCGCGCGAACAAAATAATCGACCGCGACCACCGATGGACCGGGACATTTGGCGGGTCGGGGGGATGGCATCTGGCACGCTTCTATTTATAATTGTCATTCATACGATTCGAGCCCGCTCTATGAAGTCCTGCGAAGTATTAATAAAGTGCCGAGGAGGCGGAATATACGATGACGGAACGGGAAGAAGATTATTCCGAGTGACCGAGAGGAATCCAACCTCGGAACTTCACCCTTAAGTAGTCCATCGAGGCTGCCGCAACCTTGGTCGAATCTGTGCTGATAATTCAACTTCCGGCAGCTGTGTCAAATTGCTGTTTTATTACGAGATCGCAGATTTTAATGCATTTATTACCAAACTGAATAGATATTTAGAAAAGCGTAAAGATTAAAACAATTTAAAGATGCCGATGAATTAGTTTCAGCTTATTATTAATTATTAAAGTTGGTCTCCGTTTCTTGTAATTGATGTGGACATTTTTTATTTTGCAGAATTATCGGCAGTGTATTTATTGCACGTTCGTCGGTAGTCTGGGACGTCGATCTTCTTCGTAAACAATTATCTCTGATATAATATTGCACGTCCAACGAGCATTTTCTGTGCAAGAAAATAATTTTGTCTTGAGAGACCTAACAAGGATTACAAGTTTCCAGCACAGTATGAAATATGTGCTAGTTGCAGGATCTGTTCTGATTGAAGTGTCTCTCGTGCGCACTGTGCAATCGACGAATGAAGAACCATTTCCCCGTATTCTGCATTAGTATTACCGCGCAATAACATGTAATTCTGGCGAAGAAACTAAGAAACAGGTAGACAAACTTTTACCATCCGCGGAGCAAAACCGATGTCCATTTACTTCTCGCGTCCACTTACGGGTTAACAGATAGCGGCGGTCGCGCGTTTCTTTTTCCGTGGACAAATTGCCGGCGACAAAGTATCGCGAATCGGTTGCGATCTTTCTTACTCTCGAGCAACCTGAACGATTACCTCGCTAACAGCGTGAACATCGAGGGTTTCGGAACGATCGTTGAAAAAATCGAGGAAGAAGCGAAATAGCCGAGGCAGAATATTAGAATTAGCGAGGACGGCGAAGCGGTAAAGCGGCAACGAGAGGAACCAGCTCTCGGTGAAGGTGGCCCGGCAGATGCGGAGGCGCCGAGGAGCAAGCAGATAGCAAGCAGAGAGAGCAGAGAGGAACAGAGAACCAGTAGGAAGAGGTTTCGCGGTAGAGAGGCGAGGAGGAGGCCGCGAGTGAGCCTAAGCTCGTCGACTTATAAATAAATCTCGATCGCGTGGCTCTCCCCTCCAGGCGGCTCCCCTCGATACTCGCTCTCTCTCCTCTCTCCGTCTCCCGTCCTTCTCTCTCTTTTCCATTCCCCTTCCCCGTCGTTCCACCCTTTTTCTTCTTCCTTTTTCTCCCTTTGCTGCATCCCTCGCGCGCCCCGAAGCCCGCTCGCCCTGGTCGCCTCGTTTCTACTCTAGCCGCTTTTTGCCCTTCCAGGCCTTTCTCTCTTTCTCTCTCTCTCTCTGTCTCTCCTTCTTTCTCTTCGTCTCACCCCCGTCGTTGTTCCGCGCCGCGTTCTTCTTCCCGTCTTCTTGCCACGATTCTCGTTCCTTGTCCTACCTTAACGCCCGGATGCCGAGGCCGCTTCTCGACATCGGGATCGGGATCAGAATCAGCTCGCGCGCCACTATACCATTATTTCCGTGAGCCACGCATGCGAACAGGGGCGCAAAGTCCGCCGCGTTTCCGCGTTTCGATGCACCTGGACGCCGCGGAATACCTGTTCTCCTGTGACTGCGTCTCAAACACCCCGTAACTTCGCGAGACCCTGACCAATAGTTCGTCTCACATGAAGTTCAACATTTTTCTACAGTATGAACACGTTCCTGAAATGACCCTTTATAAAATCAATAAGCTATGGTCAAAGATTTACATACTCCCGCATAAAGAAACGAGTAGAAGATCCAAAGACCAGTGTGAGGTACCTGATCGCGGGGCGTAAAGAGTGCCATAAGCGCTCGGCCCCGAGGATAGAAACGAGCCGGAGTTGGTTCGCGCGAGTCCCCGTGTTCGAGATCGATCATCGGTCGTTTCTATTACTCGGACGGCGATAATTGGAGTGCTTGGAGAAAGAGGAAGAGAGAAAGAGAGGAAGCTTGGAGAAAGAGGAACGACCGGTTGGCAGCCGCGGGGACAGGCGACAAAGCGTTACAAGCGGCCCGACGAATAAATTGAAAGCGTCTCTCTGTTGCGGCCGATAACGAATCGCGAGATGTTGGTATCGGTGGCCCTCGGAGAGTCCGCTCGGCGCAACACCTTAAGCACAATCATTTGCATCCTGCCGTTATCGCAACAAATCGCCGCGAAAAACCCGTTCCCGGCCGGTCCGTGGCGCGCGGCTCGCGATGCGCGTTTCAGAGCTGGAGAAGAAGAAGTAGAGGAAGAGGAGAGGATCTCGCTCTCGCGTTCTCTCCGTCTCCGTCCGTGCACCGGCGACGACCTTACAACGCTTCTTCGGGCAGAAACCTGTTCGGCTTCCTCTGTGCTCGTTGCGACGCCTCCCGGCGGAATCAATTATTTATTTCGTTGTTTTATTTGTGTAACGTTGTTCGCGTTGCGCGCTAATCAACGCCGTTCCTCCCGTTCTACCGAGCGCGCTCTTGGGGATCGGGACCGATCTCTCGCGGCGCCACAATGACACAACCGGGCCCATCATCTTCTTCGTCTTCCTCCTCATCCTCCTTTGCTCTGCTCTCCTTCTGCTGATCCTGCTCGCGTCTCTCGTTTGTCCTTTTTTTCCTGCTCCTGTCTTCCCGTTGCTCGTGATTCCTCGCTTAAATACACGAGCACCACCCCCCGACGCGATTTATTTCCGACTACCGGGAGCACGGCCCGCGCAAATTGCCGACACGACGCTGCTGCATCTCGCCCCTATTCCCATTCGAATTAATGGCGAACCGTTCAACGTTCTCCCAGTTCTTTACCTTTTGCACCGGGATATATGTATACAAGGTGGGCATCCCTCTGTCCTCACCGTCCATGAGTTATCGCTACTACCATTTGTTCGCAGATGATAGCGTAAAGATTCTCTTAAGGTCCCTCGTTTCTATCCCCTTCGAACCGCGAACGCGCGAACGATAACAAGGATTACGCGCGCGCGGTCTCGCGTGCAACGCGATTTTCTGCGCTCTTCTCGGTATCCTCGCAGGAGGCGAAAGCACGGTTATGCTTGTTCGTTTACCGACCCGTCGGAAGAGGATCACTCGTAGTCTCGTTTCCCTGAACTTTCTCCCCGAACTTTCATCGATCCGGTGGTGTTGTAAACATTTTAATAGCTGCTCGTCTACTCTCCGTGTCCTGAATGATTTCTGAAAATGCTCCTCTTCGATCATGGTAAACAAGACGTAAATGACATCTCCACGCTAGCACCGTAATTTCACGGGCACAGCGATTAGAACTTCTTTGCCGTTTATATTTATTGTATGAATTTAGAATTTTTATTTTCCAGAAAGATCCGCGGTCTATCAATAACATATATATTTAGTAGTAGAACCTGTTCGAAATTTTCATCAGCAGTCTGACTTGACGTTATAGTGCAAGGGGTTAACGCTGTTTCTAAAAAAAGGCACTATTTTCATTTATATTCAGACTTGTATATAATGTGCAAATAGAATGACGACAGGTGTTTTGCTTGGAGAAAGAGCCTTCTGCAAACTATTTGAAACCTGGCAGGGGAAGAAGGCTAGGTACAGACTAGCTCGCTAATCAAGCATGTGTGAACTCGGTTTCTTTTTGGTAGCACCCCTCACTCCCTGAGTGCGTTGAGTCCTTGGCCCGCGGTGTCCAGGAGTGAGGCGAGGAGGAAACGCGAAGGAGATCGCCTAGAAGAGGCCAGGAGGGTCGTCGAAGAATCCTCGCAAGGAAAAGGGACGAGTACGGAGCCAGCTGGCGGAGGACGATAGCCGGAGCAGGAGTGGAAGGGAGAAGAAAAGGACGAGTCGCGAGTTCGAGGAGAAAGAGAAAGAGAAAGATAGAGAGATGGAGAGTGGGGGTAAAAAAGGAAACGACTGGTCCGGAGCGGCTTCGAGAACGACCTGAGGCTAACTGGTGCGTGCCGGTCGTGTGGCTCGCCCGAGCAAAACCTGGTGGCAGAGGGGAAACGCGAAGAGAAGTGGACGGATGGGTCCTCAAGCCGCTGTCAACTGGTTTACTCGGCCACTCCTACGCATCAGCTGCCCGGCCGATCTCCTCGAAACAGCCTCTCCTCTTACATAAGAGAAGATCCGTGAGGATCGCGCGATCCCCTCGCGACTCCCGGACCTTCTTGTCCTCTTCTCGTCCTCTTTCTCCGTGAAATTTATCGCCCCAGACTCCTTTGATCTGTTCACGCTCGAGTTTCCGTGCGATCCTCTTCCTCTCGCCTCTAGCCATCGGTCACTCGTCTTTCGGGGATCGAGCGGAACGGAGATCGAGGATTTCCGTGAGAGACCAGGACAGCTCGAGGCTTGCCGATCGACGTGATGGAATAGCCCTGGTTTATCGTTTCTGCGGAGTAACTCGCGATAATAAAGCAGGAAGTCCCTGTACGAAGAATCGGTAAATCGGGCGAGACAATTAAAACGATAGTCACGACCGTATTCGTGTTTTTCCGAACGGCGACTAATGAAGAGCGCCTCTAAACTTGATGACTTGTTAGCCGCTTTGCCGATAACGAAGTAGAAAGCTGGTTTACGAACGGGGCCGAAACCGGCCCGGCTAAAAAGAATAATTGCGAGCCATTCCGCGCGCGCGGAAGGATTAAGAAACATCGCGCTGTCGATAAGAAAAGACTCGGGCCGTGTCTCGTCTCATCGAGAGGAGACACATTAACCATCTCGCGCGCGCGCAAAAACCGACGCGGCGGCGCTGCGCACGAAGAACGTCCATTAGGCAGGAAACGGAATTATCGCAAAAACCTCGATTCCCGAGGATTCCAGAAAAAATAGGAAGATGACTAGCGGTGAGGGTCGTGTGGATGCAAGGATCAACCGATTGGTTCTTAAGGGGCGGGGGAGAGAGAGGGAGAGTTTAACGAACTTTTCCGAGAAACTCAGAAGAGGTTCCCGGCGAGATGAATCGCATAATCTCGCGGACGTGAGTGTCTCGCGCGCGTCAACCCAACGGAAACAACCCAGCAAATTCATCGTCGTCCTGTTCGAGGAGGCGAGATTCATCGCGCCCCGCCGAACGGATGCGGCCTCGCGAACGAGATCCAGAAATCACCACGATTTCCGTCGATCCGAGATCGCGCTCTTATCTCTGCCGATAACGATCGACCGCAAAGGAAACCTCCGCTCGGAAAGGAAAACGGTTGAAGACGCAACACACGTATATCTTGGAATGCTCGTTAAAGAATATGACTAATAGCTAAATATTCTGTTCAATTGGGCTTTTTTAGGGCTCATAACTCTTAGGAATTCATCAAGATTACTGTGTGTTGTGATTTTCAACGCCCTTAAAAATGATCACCCTTTTGCATTGCCTGGATCCTCTGAAATTGTAATCCCTTAAAAGAACCCTTACAAAATTCGCATGACCCTGACCCTTTACATAGTCATGACCCTCGCAATCGAGATCCTTTCTACTCCCAAACCACCCTTGGATATTTACTGCCCTTTGTACTCCCGATAACCCTTGACGTTCTCAAAGCGTTTGTTTACCTGCTGCCCTTTATACTCGAGAGTGACCTTGGAACATTGACCTTGACCAATCCTGAAGGTGGCCATGACATTCGACCACCACGATGGCGCCAAGGAAATGAAGAGTGATCTTTGTAGGAATTAACTATTGAGAAAAACTAATCGGTACCGCGAGGTTTATTGCTTAAGGCGGTAGATTCGTTTTCAGGATTGCAGAGATGCGGGATTCGCGTTCTCATTTCTCGATAATATCGAAATGCGGTTTTTCAGTAGCAAAAAACGCTAGATAAAAGATCGATCTAGAGTGCTATCGCCCTCATTTTCGTTTACGAGGCGTAATTTTCGAGACGCATTATTCGGAAGCATACAACTGCCGAATAATGCAAATTACGCCTCGTAAACGAAAAAATAAGGCTTTTGAGGACGATAGTGCCCTAGATCGATCTTTTATCTAGCGTTTTTTGCTACTGAAAACCCCCATTTTTGTAGTATCGAGAAATGAGAACGCGAATCCCGCACCCTTGTAATCCTGGGAAAAGGAGTCTACTCCCTTAACTTGAATTACCAATTGGTGAACCTGCATCTGAAGTTACCAACTCAAGTATACCAACGACAACTTCCTGTATACTTAGCAATTATTTATTAGTATTCTTGTTTCTGTTAATTGCGATCCTCGGTTCGTTTACAAGCAGATTTCCTGTCGATTTGTTTCGAAGATGTTTTCATAGCACGAGGACAAACTAGGCGGGAGGAGGTGGTATTCTATCATCCAACGAGACCCGGAACACAGTGATTCGCTGACAAGCGATATTAATTTATGCAAATCGAATGGTGGCCTGCAATCGATCCGCGATCGACGCGGACACGTCAACGACTCCTCGCCGTTCCCGTCCCCCATCGATTCCTCTTCCTTCCACGCTGCGATGCATGTTCCACCCTGTTCGAGGCCTACGCGTTTATGATATTGGAAACTCGACACACCGCATACCAATTTGTTCCGACAGCCGGGAAAGAGCACGGACGATGGGAAGCCCCGATCAAATTAGTTTTAACGACTGGAGAACGTGTAGCTTGGCATTGCAACCTACTCTCCGTGCCTCACAAGAACTCTCGCTCGCAGCCAATGGTTTGACTACTAAAGTGGATCCGATATCGGTCGATTCGGCCGAAGTCCGACGCATCTATCTCTTTTTTCAAGCGTACGAAAAAGAGACACAATGCACGCGTCCTTAGGCTTTGACGTCACACACTTTAGGCAATAATTCGGCTAAAACCGAAAATGCGAGTGGAACGACCCAATCGGACGGCTTGCTGCCGCATTCATTTCGAATTCCTGCCAGGAGACTCCTTGCGAGGCACACCTGCACTCCACAGGCAGTACCTGTGTCAACTTCGCCGCACGGCCGTAATAAAATATTTTCTCCCCGGAGAAAATCGGTTCAAGGAACAAATCGTTACACGCTCGTCGATAGCGGTCGAATGGCGAGCATTTCTCACGCACGAAATTATCCTCGACGTAGAGTGCGTAATCTGCGCGCCGTTTTCTCCCTCCGGATGAACGATTGCACGCCCGGGAAAAAAAATCGAGACCCGCGAACGGAAAAGCCTGGCTAATGGCGACTCCTCGATGAAAAAGATCCGCAAGATTAAGCGTGATTGCCGCTCGAACGAAACGAGTCCGTCGATTTTTCTCCGCTCGTCCTCTCTCTCTCCCTCTCGCTCTCTCACCCGGGAAGCGCGTTCAGCTTCCCGCTCGATAAATTTAACGCGACAAGCACGACGAAACGGCGGAATCCGTTTCGAGAAATCGCAAAAGCGCCAGAAATCGTGCCAAACACGTTTTCGAGAGTCCGCCGATCGAATAACAATTCCGAAGAGCACGGTCGCGGAAGAAACATCTCAGGATCTTCCTCCTTTACTCTCCCCACGTTCCGCGTTCCTGTTCTACCGCGAAGATCGCACGAGAAATTCTGGCAAAAAGACTAACCGAGCAATTATCGTGATCACCCCTATATATCTGACCGGGCGAAATTATCCAGAGCGTGTAATTTTCTGTGTCGAGGGGCTAGCGCGAGGATCGGCGCCGATAGCGACGGCCTTTCCATTCTCTTTGATGCGAAAAATTCAATTCGACAGTCCCTAGATCCTCCAGCGAGTCGCAGGACTCGATAAAATCGACCTCTTGTAGTCCAACGCGTCTCTTTTACTCTGCAGAACTCGTTACAAAATTATATAATTCATTTATACATATTATATATAACGTGTGCCTAACTCGTGATTAATGATGAACGGTGGCAAACGCAGGGAAAACGTAGAAGTAGACGTTGGACGGAAATGAAGGCTATTTTGGTGCGATGCGTTTGGAGCTCTGAGAGGACTGTTGGAACTGCGGGCTGGCGAAGTTCGCTATACGTCTCTTTAGACTTTAGACAGTGATCGAAGATTAATCGAAGTGAAGTGACGGGTCCGCGAGTTGGGCAGATGTTCCTCGAGTTGTATGCGATTCGCGGCCATTACTAGCGATCGGGCGAGCGCGTGAAATAAAAGAGCCGGCTCGATTCAGGAGCAGCTGAAAATTAATATGTAATTACAGTCGCGGCCGCAAGAAAGGGTATAGGAGATCGTTATTGGGAAACGCCGCGTGAATTCCAACGAAATATCGAGCGCCAGCCAGCTCGAACGGGAACGGAACTGGTTCGTCGGGGGCCAGGGAAAAATTCGTGGCGCGACTCTAATCGCGCGTTAGTCACCCCAGGTAATATGGAAATTATCGGGTCCGGAGATACGTGAATCATTCTACTCGCCTCGTCGCCGATGCCGAACGCGGAGAAACACAACACGCGAGGGACCGATGAAACAAGCTCGAACCGTGAATGGAGCCTATTTCGTCAAGAGAATTTTCCCGCAAGAACGACCGGTTATTAGCGTTCGACCGTGCGATATGTTCTGTGGAACGAGAACGAGACCGCGATCGAACCGGCCGATTGCGCCGAGGCCGATCCGAATCACCGACGAGGTATTTAAACGGCTGAGAACCTGCCGACGTGACCGGACACAAAGCCACGCGCGTTTCAACAACCCTATCTACTAAATCCAGTGGAAAAAGAGCTTCACCCTGTAGCTTTGATCCTCGTGCAATCCGTACCGAACACTGCATAGGTGAATAATTGTTGGAAAAATTCTGGTAACACGTAAATATATCTTGATAGCTTACTCTTGCAAGCATTTTTCCGGAGGTGGAGACGATATCTCAGTCTAGTTGAAAGAAGAGGAGCAAAGAGGCGAGAGGTCAAGCGCCGCACAGGTGGCTGCGAAACGAAATCATTGCCGGTCGAGATTAATTTCTACGAGCGATCCGGTCCCGACTCACCGGTCGCTCCTTCTGGACGATCCGCGCGAGAGGATGCGAGGCAAAGAGACGCGATGGATCGAGGAGAGAAAGAAAGAAAAAATGAGTGAACAAGAGAGAGAGAGAGAGAGAGAAGCGGACGGCGCACTTCCGAGCCGGCTCGCGAGAGTCGGTGAGGTTTTATACGGTGTGTATCTGCCTTATGGGATACGGTGCCGGTATATTATGGTTAAGTTGTTGCCGGTCGAGGCTTCTATTGGAGCGCAGCTTCTGGTCTCGCGAGAGATTATAGAGATAATGGGGCCCGGATAGCAGCATTGCTCGGTCCTCGCTCCCAACAAATTGCGGGGTTCATTCATCCTCCGCGATAGAGAGAAAAACTAGCCGCGCTGCCTCTCCGCGTTGCTCCGCTTGCTCTCGCACCATCGCGCACAGGATACTCCCTTCTCCTTTGCCTTCCTTGTCCTCTTCTTCTTCGCCTCGTTCCTTTTCCTTTCCTTCTTGTCCGTTGCTCTTTGCTCTCCTTCCTTCTTCTCCGTGAACGCGGATCCGCTGCTCGCGCGCGCGTACATGCGTGGAACTCGCCTTTCCTCGCGTGCCCGTCCTTACGTGGTCTCGAGAGAACGTTCCCCGACTACCCTGAAATTACCATTTTGCCGGACGATGCTCGTCGCCGTGTCCTTGGAGCCCGATCCTCGAGCGTCGCGCTCCCTGACGCACCGTTCGTCGGCACTCTCTCCTCCGTCGATACTCTATCAACTGAGCTCTCTCTTTCTCTCTTTTCATCTTTCTCTGTGACTCAATAAACGGGACGCGTTCCGTCTGATGCAAATGGCCTCGAACGACCCAACAACTCGGAAGGCATATTCCGGCCTCGACATGGAAACAGTGAAGCCAGATCAAGACTTTTCTACCATACACTCTATCTCGTGTATCCCCCCAACAACCCCCCGCTTCTGCCAAGGACCGGTCACGTGATGCACTTCGTCTCCATCGTGCACGTGTCACAATGTCACGTGACTAATCCGGTAATGACAGAGAGTGGGTAACTCTGTTCCCCTTAATTTCCCCTGTCTGACTATACCGTATGGAAGAGGGCAACTATATGTTCGGGCATCTCCGAGCAGAGGGGATCCTCTTCCTCTGGGTCTTCTTCTTCTTCCCCTCGATATTCTTTACAAGCGCTTTGGAGAGCACGCTAAGCGAGGCCACGGCACAGCGGAGAGAAAAAAGAGGGGAAAAGGAGCACCCGATTCCGCCGTATAATTTGCGGGTATAGAGAAACGCAACGAGCCGCGCGCGGGCTTAGATCGCCACGGATGGATTTAAGAGGATAGACCAGCAGGCTCGTAACGTATAAAGGGGCGCAAGATAATCAATTACCCCAGCTACCGACTTCCCGCGAGAGCAATAACATCGGCCGGCCGCTGCCAGAGAGAGCAGGTCGTGTACCTGTTGCAACCGCGTATATTTAATGGCACCCCTAATCGTCCACGCCCGGTCGTTCCGAGGCCTCTTTATACTTTTCCAGGAGGGGCTGGCGAGCTATCCTCGTTCCTCCAACCCCGTCGAATGCCGCACCGAACCACCGGGAACCACCGGAAACCACGGGGAGCCCCATAAAAATTCACCGCTTCTCCGATATCCTACGCAACCACCCTTTAACCACTTTTTTCAAGATTCTATTAACCCTCCGGGAACGACGACCGATTCCCTCTTTGCTGCCGTAATTCGTCAATGATTCGAACTTTTTCGTAGTTTCTCTGTCTTCACCTTTTACGGGACCGGTGCTTTTCATCAGAATTTGAGCACGTTTTTCTTGCTGAAATGTTAGGTGCTGGTATTGCGCTGACCTAACACATAAATCAATTGAACATTGACAGTTCGCACGCATGCTAACACTTTAGTTGCCGACAATTTCGTAATAGTCTTGTTGCAACAGTCGAGAGTTTCTCAATACATAAATTGGTCAGAAGCAACTTTGTTCACAGGTCAAGACATTTTTACAATTAATACGTAACAACCTTTCAATTTTGCCTGACAGCCATCATCTGAAGGACCCCCCAAATTACCTCACCAACTGATCAAAACAAGTCCCCTGTCCCAAGTTCTTGAAGGATCCTGTCGATGTTGAAGCATCGGTACGCGCGGCTTCGGAAGAGGATAGCCCAGCATCCCGACATATTGAGACCCGATGCTCGGCGGACGTTAAGAGGCTCGAAATGGTGAATAAACGTTCGCTCGTAAAACGGGCGGCGAGCCGTATCTTCTAGGAGTAATGGCGCGTATGATACGCACCGCGTAGAGGGCCTGCGTCCCTCCCTTCGTCTCGTCGCGATCTTACTCTCGTCCTCGTTCGTTCTAGCCTGTTTCTCCTCTCCTCAGAGTTGATCCTGCCCAGAGCTGTTCTTTCTGCTGAAGGATCTTTCGCGCCACTCCCTCTGGTCGCTTTAATGCGTTCGATTTGTTAATTGAGAAAAAGTCCGCAGGGACGAGCAGACCGCTTTGTCGGTCGTCTTCGCGCGCGTGAACGAACGAGACCAGACCGACAGCCACTCTTCTCGAAAGTTTTTACAAGCGACGCCGATTCTGTGCTCCCTTTTACCTTTACCGAGGATCCTCCCACCCTTTTTTACGCCGCTCGATTTCCTTCGGCCATCTTCTCTCCGGCCATCGTTAGCGTAGCCCGTTGATAGAGAGCCTCGGGTATCGGGGCACGCTCCGCTTAATTGCAAATCGCTTTCAATTAATCCTCCATCGGAGCGGTGTTTCGATCGTCTCGTGTCGCGAATCGAGTCCCAATCATCTCTCGAGCGGGAACACGCGCAAGAAAGCTTCCGAGAAAGAGGAAAGGAAGAGAATAATTCGAAAAGAACTTCTGTCCAAGAAGGAAGAGGGGTAGAGAGAGAGAGAGGACTCTCCTCGGCAGGGCACGATGACGAGCCGCAATTATGTCTCCGCCGGCTGCCGATCGTGTAGAGGTCGTCGTGTACAGTAGTCCACGAAAGTTCCCATTTGTCACTGATCTCCATCGCGCGACTCGACACCTGGCTATCCCCGGGACCAGCGCTTTCTCGATTAAATAATCGACTTTTATCGCCGCTCTCAGCTGCGCAGCGGCACACGAAGGCTTGTTTTGCTGTTTTTCGGTTCGCAAGGGGGACGTCCGCGTGCCTAGATGAGTCTCATTCCTACTTGAATCATTTTGACAAGCTTAAAATAATAAATCGACGTTCTTAAATCATTTTATCCTTTCTGCTGTTGTAAGTTACCACCTACTCATTTTTGCGATAAGTGAGTAAACTCGATGCGAAGAATTAATGGGAATTGTCGAGATTTGCAAGTTTTTGGTATTCCCCGTGATGTCAGAAGATCTGACGAACTGCGTGGAACAGTACAGGGAGTTATCAATAATTTGCATATTTCCACGGTTCGTAAAGTAAAGAGTGACCGCCTCGACACCGAATTCCGTTCTCCGGCTGTCACTGACCTATAATACCGATCGGAGCACCGGTGTCATCGATAATTCACTTTCACGGTCCAGGAGCGGTATCCCGGATCGAAATGAAGCGACCCGGTGATTATCTTTCGATAGGTTCTCCGTCCTTTCGCCTCTCGCTCGCTCTGTCTTCTTTCTCGAGGCGATCGAGAGAGAGCCGAATCTCCGATCGGGATCTTTCTATTTGCATCGTTAATGGCTTGGCCCGGGAGCTAAATCATTTTTCTTCGACACACAATGCCCAACCTCGCAACCTGGCGAGTTACGCCGAGTGGTAACGCAACACCTGGCCGGCAGCAGCGCGAGATATGGATCTGCTCTTTCTGCGTGGACGTCGGGCCCTATAAACGGGCAGTTAACGTCGAACTCGGTTGTTACCGCGTAACAACGACGGCACGCTAACTGACCGTCATTTCTCCAATTTATTCCCGTTCGCGAGCAACGGATCTCGGACGCCTGGAGCATGCGAGAAACCCGACTCGATCGAAACTGTCGCCGCAATGGTCCGGGCAGCCGATCTAGCAGTTCATTAAGATTTTAGCATTATTTGGGAATTTAAGGGTATAACAATGCAGGTCGTTGGATTCGCTTTGACATCAGCTATAATATTATGAAGTCAGAATGTGACCTTGATTTTTTAGAGAATAAACTTTTCTTTTTAAATTTGTTGTTTATAGAGCGCTAAATGTTGAGTAACTTTTGTTTAAAACATTTTTGGCTCGTTATCGGAACTGCCTGAAAAATCATGTTCAATTTTAAAATAAACGACAATTCATAATGGTGTTTATAAAATGTTGATTTTTAAATGCTTGTACAATTGTTAATAAATCTTATTAATATAATCGTTTTCGAAGGTGATGGACATCTAGAAAGCAATATACATTCGATAAACATCAATATCCACTGAAGTATCTGTAACACTTTAAAGAATAATAATTCCCGAAGAAGGACGAAAGTAGAAATGATGCTTGCGGAATAACTTTGCGAGAAATGTAAATATTTAGTATTAGATTATGAACTACAATAAACCGCACTTCATGCAAATGTATTAGGGCTGTTACTTTCCTTCGAAGGTCGAAGATTTCAAAGGCGATGAGAATCGAAGTTTCGAATTTCGAACCTCCGTAGTATTGTAAATTATTAGAAGATTGAAAAAAACGGAGTTTCTTCTTTTTTAATCTAATTTTTGTGTTAATATTTTTATTTATCAAAAATCGTGACATTGAAATTTCGGGCACTTCGAAGTTCCCTTCGTTCCTTCGAATTCCTCGAAGGGTTGAAGCTTCAGAAAAGTAACGGCCCTAAAATGTACCAACGAAGTTTATTCAGAAGCGAGAAAGGCACAAGCAAACACGTCTTTACAGTCTGAAAGGAACTCATCAAGCGAGGATCGCTCGGGCCAGAAAATTGAGGGACGATCATATGAACAAGCAAACGACGGTTTTATAAACAAACTGAAATTGAGCCGATCGTTCCTTCTATGTAATAGTAGATTCATTTTGTTTGTCATGTACGAAATACATTTCAACATTTAGCTTGACTGACTTGACTCGTTGGACGAAGCATAGCTTTCGGAGTGCCGAGCAACCTAACGAACGGTATCCACCTCGATAGCCGCGGTTAACAGCGTCGGTCCAAGCAGATCCATTTCCACAGCAGCATTGTAGCCTACGAGCAACTCGAAGGCGTTATCCTGTTGCAAGTTGTGCTGGAAACTAGTTTCTGGATCTAGTTTGAGCGTCGTTTATTTTCGAGCCTCTAAACCCCTATTAACCGGGTGGTTAACCAGAAACCATCCTCCGAGAAAAAAACCTACGATGCGATTTATCTTCTGGTGAGGATAGTTAGAATGTTGCCGAGCATCAGCACCCAGCTAGCTACTCGTTTTACTCGGTGGTAACCGTTCGCTGCCACGTCGGACGTATGTGGGTGACCTTCGGCCATCTTCGGAGATTCATTTATATTGTAACATGTCCGTTTTTTTGGAAAATTTTGTATCGTAATGTGTCTGCGCGTACCAGCTTTTATTAGGATTTGTTTTTTAGAATCTGAATAGTGTAACCCTAATCTCTCGTTGGCTGGGATGTCTCTAGCACTCCAACAGTCTTTTTAATCTTCAATCTGCGTACATATATTCTAATGTTAGCCCTGTACTCGAGTGTAATTACAACCCATGCATGTTTTCAGTATAAAATGTAAAGAAATACTTCGACTGCATAAGCATTTGTGAAATTTCATTGATTTTCATGACGGTAGAGATTTGAGAAGATCAGAGAATTTAATTGAATATATAAAAATAATGAATTTTTTTAATCATGTGAGAGAAATATGTCACAGACAGCACACCTAAGAGAACTTTGGAAATTTTCCACTCGGCGACATTTCATGTACGATTTTATTAGTCTGGGATGTGTTTACAACCCTATGATATCGTAATTAAACGTATAATATCGTAGTTAAATCCATGATTAAGCTGCGGATCTTCGTGCAAAACAAAAATAGTCCGAATAGAAGGAAACGGGTGTTTAACACTAAACCTACTGAGCCTTAAAAGTAGCTGGTACATGTTCCCTTACAAAAATGACGAGATTGATTTTATTTAGACTTTGTGTAGCTCCTATTGTAATATATATGCTTCACTAAAGATATCTATACAATAATTTCTTATGAAATTATTTTTATTATATCAATAATCGTAAAATAAAAAATCTGGAGCCGGTCATTTTGACCGGCGATGGTAGGTTTAGTGTTAAGTTACTGAACATTTTCCACCTCAGTCGTGTATGAACAATTTTTTACTAAACCTAAAACTCTAATTTTGATTAGACATACTATTAATCGGAATTGACGTTTTCATGCATTTCACTCTATTATAGATATCTGTACAATAATTTCTTATGAAATTATTTTTATTATATCAATAATCGTGAAATAAAAAATCTGGAACCGGTCATTTCGACCGGTGATGGTAAGTTTGGTATTAACGGAAAGTGGCGGCCGAAGCTCGGAAATTCGGCGGTCCGGAGGTGACAGCAGCACAAAGCAGAAAATTACAAGGTCGTTCGCGTGGAATCGGGCCGATTTGTGGCGCCGGTCCCGCAATCAAGGGGGGTAGCCGCAGGAAGCGTCGAGGCTCGTTCGCAACCGGATTACGAAACGAGCGTCCCAGGTAAAGCAAGCGAGGCTGGTGAAGCAGGCAGGCAGGCAGGCAGGCAGGCAGGCAGTCAGTCAGGCTCCGATCGAGCCTTTCTTTCACCATTTCCTTCCTCGTCGTGCGTCACTGCGTGAACGCGTTAACCTTTTCCGAAATTTCGCAACGCGGGAGGAAGTCATCGCTAGGCGATCGATCCGATGGAAAATCGGGGACGGGAATCGTTGGATGATCTCGAGCAGTGGACGAGCTTGGTGTGAGGCAACTTCAGATGTTGCGAGGCATCCTTATGAAACAGCCTCAATTGACGACTGCCTGGATCCTGCTGCCTCTGCAAGTCCCTCGGTATCGGTATTACAAGGATGCGAAGCAGTAGGAGGCATCAGTTGATGTAAGGGAATCGTAATATTTGCAGCCACCGCGAATGTAGCAAGCGACAGACAGCGAGGTACCTTTCACGTCAAAAAACCAGTAACCTCGTGCAGGATAATAGCTCGTAGAGGATGGTTCGCAATGTCTGGACACAGGTTGCCGCAGGGAATCCTCGGAGAAGGGTAGAACGAGGCGGAGGAGACCGAAGGCGACGGCTAGCTGTTTATCCGGCGAGAAACAGAGTAACAAGGAAGAACCAAAAGTGCCAGCGGAAGAGGGAACAAGCTCTAATGGGAGATGATGAGGCGAGCCGAAGAAAAACGCAGGAAGAGACGATCGCAGACCGCTCGAGGTACCGTTCCCAGGTGTATTCCGGGGGAACTGTAAATTAATCGGCACGTCTTATCGAGCCCTGTGCAAGTCTCGATCAATGACAGATAAATAGAGAACTGCTCTATCAGATCAGGAGATCAAGAGGGAAGGGGGAGAGAAATCGAGGGGAGGATCCGGACGTTCGCGATAAACGAAATCAAGTCTCCGCGGCGACGAAACATCGCGGTCGGCAAAAGATCGAGCGGACCGGAGAGGCAAATACAAAAACCAGGCTACAAGGCGAACGTATCAAAGACCCAGCATAGACGAGGAGAGCGAAGCGCGAGATGGACACTGGCGAGAGAGAGAGAAGAGAGAGAAACAGAGAGAGCAAAAGATAGAGAAAGACGGCCGAGGACGGCGAAGAGAAAGCAGCGAGGTGCACAGAGGGGCAAGAGGGAGCCCAAGGAGCCGGAGGATGGGGTAAAACGGACCCACCGTGAGCCACGTTCCCACGATCTCATGAATGAACTCGCGTGGCTGCGAGCCACGTGGTGGGGAGAATACTCTCCTTTCCCCACTTTCCCCACCTCCTTGCCCCTCCGGGCTCCCTTGTTCCCTTCACCGTTCCCCTCTGTTTCCCTCCGTTTCCTCGACGAGCCGGCAGTGCTTCTCTTTCTACGGCGAACTAAGCGGCTCCCGTCCTCGGGGGTAAGGAACTCGGGGTCATCCTGGACCTCGAAAGGATACGTAATAATAATTCGTCTTGATTGCACGCTCGTCGTCGGAACACCAGTACCAACGCCGATGAAAAATAACATAGTCCCGCAGCGAGTTCGCTACGTTCAAACCACCGGAATCGCACTGGTTTTATCGATCTAATTCTAAAGCTTTCTTGAATGTCGCAAGTCTTGTATTAGATCCAGACAGGTCGCGGATCTCTATGCAAATTATCATTTGCGTAGACAATATGTTGCAAAAGCCAGAATGAATCGATAACCACGCTGCCTGCGAGTAACGTCGTTATCAAGCATACGAGAAAATGAAAACGTTTATCCTGGACGCTGTTGAACAGACATGTTCGATAAAAAGAAGAACGAACGTTTTGGTCTTTTATCAGAACCTCAAAAGCGAAACGAACTTTCATACGACTCGATAGAAATTTCTGTCAATCAGAAGATTGTGAGCTCATACTCGCGGTTTTGAATTGTAGCGAGCCAACAAAAGGTGCTTTGAGATTGAAATGAGCGAACAGCCATTCGCAATGAGATGAAGAATGAACCAATGGCTAAATTTATGGGGAATTGTCAAAAATTGTCCCGGGAAGTGACCTCTCAGGGAAATTCTGGGGCACTTCGATTGCTATAGAGAGCTGGGCTAGGATATCGAGCGCGATTCAAGTGGTTGATTCATGGAGCCTGGAGATAACTGGACCGGTCCTCCTATACTACTCTGTCTTTCTGGCCAGGAACAGTTTATCCGGTGGATAGAAAGTTGGTTAATGGACGAACACGAACAGAAGCTTGTTGCTGGTCCGCAACGGCTGGTTCGAGATCTCTCGGGTCCATTGAATGGAGCAATATTTCCTTTTCAATGAGGAAGTCTTGGCTTTCAATGGATCTCGCGAGTATATTGTAACATTTTTATCGACGGTTAATATCGCGGTACCGATACGGGACCGGAAATAGTTGGGAGCGATAAACCGCCGGATGAACGGGCGACGTATCGATCGGCGTCGATCGATAGGGTTCGAGAAGGGCTTTCGAAATTTCGATCGTTTCGCGGGATCGGATCGTTTCGACGATTAAGTTAGTAAAGATGTAGACGGTAGCTGAACGGCCGTGCTCGTATAATCTAGATTAAATGCCCTTGGCGGAAGAAACTGAGCAGGTTTTATCTAACTGCCTGTGTTGGAAATTATAAACGCAGAGTCGCGAGCGCGCGGAAGGAAACAGGGTAATTTAACGCGGCAACGTTCGCCGCGTTATCCCGCGAGTTCTCCCGAGGAACCGAGAGATTTATTTCGAAATGATCGAGAAACTGGACTCACGGCGCCACACGCTCGATTCCACGGATCCGAATAGGAAATCCTCGATTGCTTCCTTATAAATTAAACAACCGATCCGTTCATCGATAGAACAAAGTTTTTCTCCTGTTCGGTGTAAAACGAAACATTTCAAAGCTGAGATAAACGCGTCCTGTGGCTGGAGAGTCTTAACACTTTCATCCTCGAGGGTACCACTGTGAGGGTACCACTGTGAGGGTACCACCACTGAGGGTACCACTGAAGGTATCACTGTAATAGTTGGACGTGGATCGTTTCCTGCATTCTACAGGTGACTATAATTAAGCACAAAAATTCCGCATTCCTCAACACTAATTAAGTTTGCGATGAAAATTCGATTGTCCGACGACGTGGCAGGTTGGTTTCGCCATGTGTGTCGAAAGACAGGACAAGAACCCGACGACGATTCCCGAGAAAACAACGAGCGCCGCGGAAAACCGTCTTGTAACGAGTAGATTAAAAAGCGACCGGTATTCTAGTTAAGTTAACGAACCCCGGTGTATTGAAAACGTTCTCCCGAGCGAATCGAATCGGGCCACGGAGTGATTTACCCGAGCCGAATCACCGTGAAACCATACAGCGTCGAACCAGAGGGCGTGCCTCGTATATCGTCGGATGCGCGAAAAAGGGTTACAATGACCGTGGAGGCTCGCCGATGCGCGGAGGAAAGAAGAGAGAAGGAGAAGGAGAAGGAGCGGAGACGAGAGGAGAGAATGGATGAGGGAGCGCGAATAACGGAGCAAGAAAAGGCAGGATGAATTTCGTGGAATGATATACGACCGTTCCGGTCGGAATCCTCGAAAGGATTCGGGAGCGAGAACGCGTCGGAAATCGGCCTTCGAATTAAAAACTGTTCGATTCGAGAGGAGAGGAGATCAGGTTGGGGCAGCCGGTGCTGACTGCCGCGGAAGGGCTCTCGTTTTAACGACATCCGTAATAACGCGCGGCGATCGCGGTTAATGCTCGTCCCGCGTATCGATCCAGAGATCGGGGATCGGGCTCGGATTCGAGGCGAATTAAACCGTTACGGGCTACTAATTGCCGGGCCGGGTCGTTTCGTGGCCGTCCGGCAGATAAACCGGCTTGTCGAATCACGTGAGAAAACACGAACGAGAAGGCACTGCGGAGCGGCGGCGTTATTAGTTCCTGGTCCACCCTCCTGCAGCCTGCAGCATGCAGCCTGGCTGCAGCCTGTTGCAGCTTCCTCTCTTTCTCTCTCTATCGTTCTCTCTTGCACTCTCTTTCTATCCCTTCTCGCCGGCACTCGAAGCAGAGCCGAGTCGAGTCGAACCGCGCTGCGGTGAATGAAGCTGAGTCGCGTGGCGCCTCGTGACGTCACAACCTGTTGCTACCTGTTTCTCTCCTTCTTCCTTTATTCCCTTCGTCCTCCTATCTGCTCCTTATCGGACGGCCTATGTCGCGGCGGTCGCCTTTCAGCTGCCCCGCGGGCTCTTTGACCACGATTTCCGGAGATCGCGCTATTTTCCAACTCAATTATGATATCCGATACTACAATCCTCCCTGTCGTTATCCCATTCATTCGATCCAGAAAAATCCTCGTCCGATTTCTGGCTTTATCCGTCCACCTCTTCGAGCGACAGCTTTCTGTTATCTAGAGAACCGACCGACAAACGATTATGGGATGTAATCTGCCTTTAGTAAGAAGCTACAATAAGCTATGAATTGATAAAGTTTCAATATCCGGAGTGAATAAAATTGCCATTATGTGCAAATCTAGATCTTCTATCTTGAAGTGCACAGATTGCTCTCTGTTATCGACGAAGAAGTTCGGAGCAACGAAACCACGCCCCTTTAGCGCCCATTCTGAACGGCGGAAAACACGACTACTCTAATGAAAAGAGAAATGTTCAAAATACAGAGCCACTGTGGTCTTCCGAGCTTGATTTTGAGGATTGGAGGATCTAGGCCAGTCTCAGGAGTGCGAATTGCATTTAGGAGCCCTATTCTAGCTCCGAAGAAATCTAGAACAACGAAGCCACGCCTACTCGAAGCACTCTATACAGAGGAAGCAGAAAAAGCGTACACATTGGGTACATCCCAGTATTTTGAGAGTAAGGAATCCACGTGGGAAGCTCTGATACGAATCAATGCCGTTTGATTGCGCACCTCGAACCTGTCGGAACTTTCTCTGCGGATATTCCTCCTCGCGGCTCGCGACTTGCGGTTCAATTCCACGAAATGAATGGGAGAGCCTATCTGAAAGAACGACTCTATGAATGGAAACACACACCGGTACTAGATCGGAACTGAATCGAGCTGCCGTTCATTCAAGGTAACGAGCGCGCCGCTCGCGATTTTCAAGGATCCTCGTGAATGAAGAGGATTCCTACTTTACCGGTGGCGGGTACTCCCGATGAATGTCGCGCCACCTGCGAGAAAACGGTCAAAGTTGATCGAAAACTACGTCGAGGACGGAGACCGTCAGAGGTAGACACTCGCCGGTCTGGATCTGTCGGCCGGCCGCTGTAGATCGGTGACGCGCGACGTGCCGGGGCGACACGCGGTTGCATTTTTCACGAGCTAAACTATCTTTAAATCCCGCTGAATAAGGCATCGAAGAGAAAGGTTCGTTTCTATCGAACGCCTCCGACCGATGCCCCTGGCAACGACTATTTAAGGCGACGTAACACGACGCAACGTCGTATCGCGACGCCGCGCTCGCGTTCTCGTTCTCTCGCGATTTCAGCGAGAGATCGGCTTTGTCGATCGGCTTTGTCGATCGGCGTAGTCGCTCGGACGCTTATCGACCCGACAACGATCTACCGAGAACGGGCCCGGAGATCTTGTTCCTCGAATCGAATTGCGAAACAGACACGCACCGCGAGAACGAACCGGGATTTTTCGGAGCGAACCGGAACGAGACAGAACGGTGTGGAGCGATCGATCGATCGTCTCTCCGTCGCCGAGGATGCAATCGACGAGACGAAACCTCCACGACAAGCTGAATCGACGCTTTAAAAATTCACGGCTCCCCGAGAATAGATTTATCGATGCGTCGGATTACTCGGTTCGAAGAACCAGCCGCCGCATAAATTAGTCGAGTGGCAGCTGTCACTTGCCGACAGTACAATAACCGCTTCGGGAGAGGTCGTCAATTATTAAGCGAACAAGGTAAACGGCCAAGCCTGAAAATAAGCGGAGGTCGTGATCTTTTCGTTATCAGCCGCTCCGATACTTACATTAGGTATGCTTGCGAGAATCCTCCGCAAAATAAACTTGAACCTTCTCATCATCTTTTCCCGATTTTTTTGACGAGATAGAAAGGCCTGTATTCGGTACACCAATCTTTTTCGTAGACAGAATTCAATGAGATACATATATAGGGGTTCACAAGATACATTTACTTAAATATAAATATTGCATATAGATAAATATTAAATATACAGATAAAACTTAAAGAATGTTCTTAGTGGTCAGACTGCGAAGATTCTAGTAAAATAAAAATTCGAATCACGAGAGGAACGGCTTGTTGTTTGTTTGGAGGATCCGCCAGCTGATCGGAGACTTCAACGGAGGAGCCTGAGAACGCGGAGCTCTCCGAAGCGTGCAGGCTACGGGCCGGGGCAATTTGAAAATCTTCAAATTTCCTCTCTCGGACGCAGCATCTGTCCGAGCGAAGAAGAGGAACAAGCGAGGGGGGGTTAACAGAGGGCCGATGAGAAGAAGAGGCGAGAGAGAGAAGAAAGAGGAGGCGGAGGGTTTGTTTGAAACTGTAAATCGTCGTCTCCGGGGATCGAGGACGTGAGAACTGTATCTGCGTCTGGTCGCCGGTAAGTAAGCAAACCGGGCTGAAGGAGAGACAATGAGAGAGCTGTGGAGGAGAGCGAGAGCGGAGAACGAGAGAGGACCGTCGAGGTGACGCGTGGAGGAGAAAGGGGAGGTTTCTCTACCGCACGTACAGCTGCGGTTACGCATTTCGCGCAATGCTGCGTGCACCGTCTCACCTCGCCTTGCCTTGCCTCGTCTTGCCTCGCTTCGCCACCGAGAGAACGGTCCACACCTGAGATCGATTCCCATCGATGATGCCCGCTTCGTTCGAGTGGGAACTAACACGAAAAACCTCGTCGCTCGAGTATAATTACGCGAGAAGGTATTTCCAGACACCGGTTACCCTTGCTTTCTTCCCGAGACAATGATCGGGAACACTTGTTCGTGCGATCCCTCCGCAAATGGCCTCTGAAAAATCTCTAGCTATCGGTGCGACGTCAATCTCTCTGCGAATTCCGATTTTTCGGGGCTCAATTCATTAGTTAATGCTATTTTTTAACCCTTAGTAGTCGAGAGGTGACTCAGAGTCACCACTGAAAATTGCTGTTCCATTATTCACAATATCGTCTATATTATTAAATGGTATTTAATCAATTACTATACATTTAAATATTGTACGAGGTATTATATCAATTTCATATCCATAAAATGAAAACAATCATATATAATGGAATTGTATTCTAGGTCGGCAGAAATGTTTAATTTTCAAGTTAAAATAACTCCAACTGCAAAGAGTTAACTTTTTGACTTTTACTTCGTGCAATTAATGCTAGATTTGATTTTATGGAATCTTCGAGACTGCAGATGTCTCTCAGATTGTCCTGCAATTTGTTATATTTGTTTAAATTATTTCTGAGGAACATGCGACGATGCGATTATACACTGGAATCGATCATGCTAGAAGTCTAACATTCCGCGATTATCAGATAAGAATGTTGCCAGTTCGTTCGCAAGACCAACTTCGTTCGCAGTGGCTTTTGCAGAGAGCAAGAACGGCAATCTGTTTGCGTTACCCATAATTTGGTTCGGTAATTTTGTAAGGGAAACAGCTCTTTCTGCACGTCAGGCAAGTTCGAACTTTCCATGGAATTTTCATGGCAAGAGCGGCGAGTGATCTCGAAAACATGAGCGATATCGAAGCGTGGGACCGGTGGACGCGGCCCATCGGTTCACGTTTCCCTTCCACGGTCGTTCGACAAGCGTGCGCGCACTGCACCCTCTCCCGTCGGCCAGAGTCCAGAGCTCGTCCCCACGGTCTCATAACGCATTCTCATGCACTCGTCGGGCTTCGACCGCATTTTTTTCACCGTTTTCCCATCCCGTTGCAGTGTCCCATCGCGGTGTCCCGCCGCACACCGGCCTCCACACGTCCTCCTTGATTTTCAGCGAAGCCTTTGATCTCGAGCGATTCGAGGAATCGCGGCTCGTAAACAGAATTAACTGCCTCAAATCTACACCCCTGACCCGGCTTCCACCGTTTCTAAAGTCGTTCTTGGTCGCCTTGTGCCGATCTTCGTTTCTACAACTAAAAACTGCCTCCGCAAGCATCTTCTTATCGAATATAGTACTTTCTATGCTCCCTCTCTTCCTTCTTGCAGTACACACTTCACTTTTACTTCTGTCACGAATAATTGTATGTGCAACTTTTTTCCATGGTTCTCCCCTTAAAAAAATTACGGACCAAATCATTTGTCATACACTGCGCGCACTTACAAGGAGAGTGCAAGGCCTTCGGATTACCGATTTAGTTGAGATTTTGTATATTTATAGATCTCGATCTCTCTTTTACACCAGGACATTATCCGTGGTATACTTTCTCTACAATTGCTTTAAGCTTTAAGCATTAAGCACTAATTTAAGAACTTTATGAATATCTCAACAATTATTGAGTGTTTGCCCCTATATAATGGTATATATTCATCAATCTCAACTAAATCGGTGACCCGAATGCCTTGCAATCTCCTTGTTAGAGCTTCTTCCACAAAAATTCCACGAAATCAGCGCAACCGCAGAGTTGAAGTGCATCGCAAGAAGAAGGTTAAGCTGAGAAATTTCATTTTTCAAGATAGACAAAGAATTATGTCTCGCCACGCATCAGTCGCCGTGTTAACAACAGAGATGATTCATAAATTGGTTCCTTATTGCAACAAGTGCCTGCGAACGAAGAAGCTGCGTCGATGGAGAAATAGTAGCCGAGTGTACGCTAGCAATTTGATGAAAAGAACTATATCAGTTTAGTTCATCAACCAAGGATAGAACGAGCTTCGTTCTCAAACACAAATGTCCGACGACCGTTCTCCTCGCAAAACTTGTCCTCGCGATAAAGAGAGACCTTCAAGAAACAGATCACGATTCGTCGCAACACGGTGCTCGTTTCCCGGCGACTTCCGGCGCGACCCAGGGTTGTAAAAACGCGGATTTCGTGGTACGGAACGTCGCCGAATAAATTTGCTTTTACAAAGTGGCTTCCACGGCCGCAATCGTTCGTCGATATGCAGAATCGCCTGCACCCGGTTGTCGCCGCGCCGGATAAAATGCAAAAAAGATCTGTGATCGAGTGTCTCGCCATCTCGGAGCTTCGGTGTATCTCTCTCTGCCTCGCTACCTTGCCGTGTAGAATAGTGTAGATACGTGACTGGACTGTTGTCCGATCGGCTACCGGCGAATCTTCTGTCAATCACTCGGAAACGCAGACACATATTTCTCTATCGGATCCTCGTTGGAATGACGGTCCTCTCGCCTCGCGAGACACGCGACACCGTCCCGTGCACGCCATCTTAAAAATGTTAATCGACCGACCGTCGGCATCCTTCGACAATGCCAACGCCTTCCTCTTGGCTACCGTTTCCTTCGCTGCCTTCGATTTGCGTCGATTTACTTTTATATCCGTTTCATCCTTTCGCCTTCACTATCGGTAGATCAACCGCAATCATTAACATGTTCGCTAATAGCGTCATGTCACGTGTGACGATAGAAAATTCTCCAAATAGCGGAGTTGCAAGGAGGTAGAAAATCTCTATTCGGAGATTCGTGCGGTACGGAAATATTTGACTTCGCCTAGACTTGCAGTAAAAATGTGTCTCTCGCGCAGTAAAAAGTGAAAAGTTATAATTCCACCCTGGCTACCTCGCACCTCGACCATAACGAGCGAGATGGGATCGGGGAGACCCGAAAGAAAACAAAGCAGCTAGTTCGTCTGCAGCACATGTTGCCTAAAATTAACAGCTGCGGAACTCCGGTAAAACTCATGTAAAATTCTGGGAGCCTGTGCACACGGGGCTAGTCTGAGCCTGCAAGATCTATAGACCCTAAATTATACGATCTCCTTTTTTCGAGGGAACTGGCATCGGCTCTGGGCACTGTTTCGGGCCCATTCTCGGGACCTAGTCGGATCCGCAGGTATTGCTATTATTGCTAATCCTATCAGACGAGCAATAGACCTTTTGGACAGATTGCAGAGGCGAGTGCGCGCCACGTGGGCTCGAGGCTAGGTGGCCCATGGATGTTGGGTGTCGAAAGGGCCACGTGACCAGCAGAACTCGCAGAATTCTGCCCGAGGATGCCGGAAGTCGCGCGAGGCGACCGGATACGTTCGGACGCGAACAGCCTGATCGATCTCAGCGGGCTTTCTTTTTGCTGGATTGCGTGAAAGGGACGTGTCGCAAACGCAACCTGCACGAAACGGGCCCCGCGTCCTTCGGGGTACCGTAACGCGATTGTCCACGGGTGGGGCCCCATTGCACCGCGAGCCAAACGGCCCGGTTTCTCCGCAAGAATCCCTGACGTTTATTGTATTTATGATAATCGCGCGCGATATATGTTTTCATGAAAATATGTCTCTACATTCCACGTCTTCGGCTATTCTGAAGTTGCAGTCGATGTGCAATGAAGAAAAATATAAACGTTGTGAAAAGAGATCGTACTGTCCGAATAGAAAAGCTCCGAGACAGAAACGACGGGCAAATTATTATTGCGATGCGTTTTAGTACAAGCAGTCCAGAATGCACTAAAAAATATAAAGCCTACAATTTTATTCGTTTCTCATAAGGTATGTATCCATAAAATCTCGGGCCCAATTTCACTTTGAATACTTTAAATGTTTCTAACGCTACACCACTTTGTACGAAATATGTTACTCTTTACTTCACGGATAAGTGTGTTTAAATGGCCGGCACGTGATCCGAGAAAAGTCGCCGAGTGCAAAGGGTCAACCATATTATTAGATCGATCTTAACCCTTCGTGGCCCTATGTGAAGGCTGACTTGACATTGACCTTCGCATCAATGGTTATTTATTTCACTGACTTGCACTGCGTACCAATAATGGTTACATGCTATGTAAGAACGATTAGCATTTCTCGACTGTTCCAAACAGATTGCTACAGTTATACAGTCTATGAGAGTACAATTGAATTAATGCTTGAGAGGTACCATGTTTATAACATTCTGTATAAATTTATTAAGACACATTTAGGCATTCTACTTAAGGGGTTACGCCACCCTGAGATATAAAAAAAATCGATTTTCTTTTTTTTAAATTTTCCTTTAATTTAGTGTTCAGGGAATAATTTATGCAATGGTAGATGCAACAGCTCCCAAAAATTGCGAAGTTACAGTGCTTAGGACTTCGTGCGGCAGTCGTCCGAACAGGTAGGTCGCATTTCCAAGTCGCACTTTTCCTTCTTCCGCGTTTTTCTCGAAACTACATTTTTACAACTGGTGTAACAAATATCTCGGGAACTATACGTCCGATTTCCTTCAAATTTGATACACGTAATTCTAATAACATTATCTATCGTGTAGCATGGGATTTTTTTGATACGATATCCCAATTGTTTATAATAATCGTCTAAAGTTTGAATTTTTTGGTAAAAATGAGATGTTCAACTTCAATTTCCTCTCATTTGTACAAAAATGATCTTTTCTGAAAATCCCTATGCTACACGATAGACAATTTATCAGTGAACAAGAAAATCATAAGTTTTTTACATTGTTTGCTCGCATTCCGACGGAGGAGTACTGCAGGATATAACTCGGCCATTTTTTAATATTTTTTTATGAAATTTACACAATATATCCTTTATGCCCTAACCATATATAATAATAAAATAATTGTCACATTCAATAGTTTCGTAGAAAAAAATTCGTAAACTTTGATGTCATTTCGGCCGCCTTAGGGTGGCGGAATCCCTTAAGGGGGAAGGTTCTAATGTATTTTTCTGTCTCTAAAAGATCTTTTTTGCCGATATAATGGGGCACAGCAACCTTCCTGTATCTAGTGAACCTTTGTGCAGATCAAAATTTGCTCAATGTTCCGACCCAAAAATCTAGTTAGATTCTAGTTATGTCACGTGAGTACCCTTCCCCCTTAAGACTGAAAGCCCGAAGTATTTTAAAGGAATGAAAGACATTTTGTATTTGCAATTATCGTGCAGTACAGTAGCGAAAAGTGTACAGAAATTTTGTTCGGGCCCCAGAATAACAGGGTCGGATGATGCAGCAAATTTTGTCATATAACGTAGAAGGAACACTTCGGACCTGGAGGGTTAACCAATGATTTTTTCGATTTTCGTGCACCTTTGCTGCACTGGTGCGTTTCACGCCCCTTCCACTCGCCAGGCTAACAAAGGGCGGCGGCAGCGACGAGAGGAAGAGAAGGAGAGAACGTAAGCAAAAACGAAAGAGGAAGAGAGGAGAAGAAAGAGAGAGCAGAGTCCGAGATTGCACGTTGGACAACAGCAGACGGCGTCACGCTCGGCGTCTCGGTTTCCTCGACGACGGAGCCCGAGAGAGCAAGGGAAGCTCCCAATTTACTCGCAAGCAGAGCTCGGATAGCACGACGACAACACATGGTCGAGACATGGTGAAACGACGACTCTCTGGGCCCAGGCCCAGGGTCCGGTCCCCGAGCCCTTCGCCACGCAGGGCACGTAAGCCTCTCCAACAGCCATGCTCATCCGGTGCGAGCTACCTGGCTGCGGAATAAATTGGATATATATAAACACGTAGACTGGTGACTCTCGACATCGCTTCTCGGAATGACAAATTGACTGCGCGATCGACAGGCCGCCACCTTACCCGGGATCCTCCCAGCTTTCGAAACAGGCGTCGGGCTGCTCACGATACCAACAACACCATTTCCGACACAAACAAGAGCTTCCGAGCCGATTCAGCTTCCTATCCAACAACCTCTCGAAATCTTCGTGGTACGCTAGATCCTGCGTGGGTATGTGTGGTGAGAATGAGAAAGAAACATAATCAGTGATAGGCAAAATGTATTAAATGAATTTGGTTGAATGAAATAAAGAAACGAGTGTGCATGAGGGAGCGTTTTGTTTGGAAAAATTTTCAATCGTTGATTGAACATCGTTTGTGTTACACATTACGTTTCGTTAAATACATGGTTCGTTTATAAACATTGATAATTCCATCCACTGTGCTTGAATAGATCCCTTGCCCCTATCGTGCGATCAGAAAACGGTTCAGAAAGACTGTACATGTCGCACCCCAGCAAGAACCATGACACAACTCAAAAAATAACGATTTTGAAGTTGATAGATTGGGTCGGCCTCTACGTGCTATAAAAACGTCATATTTCTAATTCCTAATCGAACCTCTAGAAGATAATTACGTCAGATATTCTTTTTGAGCTAGTTCATATCTGTAGTGGCAGGAACAGTGTCACTTTAGAGTTGACGGAGGCGTCCGTAATATCATTTTATAGAGCCTAGTCGAATTTACTTCCAAAAATATTTTTCTGAAAGGTTAAAAATGTACTATATCGGTGGAAATTTTATAATTTTCTTAAAATCGTTATTGCGAGAATAATGCATATGTCACTATTCTTGCCGGGATGCGATGTGTACTTTTTCTATTAAACTTTTTAAATTTCTGAGATTCAGTTTAATAAGTAAATTCCACAGGAATGCTAGGCGAAAGGAGCAAATCGGAATCGTTCTTTGAAATCGATGTAGATTGAACGACGGAATGATCAAGAGCCATCACAGATGCAACCGCTCGGAAAAGGAAACTGTACGCTGTTCTGTATCGCGGAGTGCATCTCGATGCAAGTGAGATTTGGCCGGTTGGAACGGCTTCGTGTTCGTCTTGAAAACTCCGAAGCTAAACGGAGAATTAGCTGGAGCAATTGCGGCCAGCTCCGGGATTAGTCGCGAGACTAATCCGGTGTAAGAAGCAGCCTCGGTTAATTAACTCGAAAGCCCGGAGTCGCGATTGCAACGGTGGCGAGGTGACGAGTTCGTACGCAATTTTCTCATTAGAGAGACAGACGAGACCTAGAATACAAGTACTGTACAAGCACGCGGCTTGCGCGCGTTTCTTTTTTCACGGGAGGAAACGCGAAAGAAACAAATTTTCTCGCGATCGGTCGTGCGCGCCGGGGCAATGTCGCCGAGGACAATGGCTATTTGCATAAAACATTCCGGCCACCGACTGTCATCGGCGTCTCCTATCAGGTGGCAGGGGTGTGAAGGGGATCGAGTAACAATGGCGCGCGGACGGTTGTTAGTAATGTTACGGCAAAGCTCGAAGGAAACCTGCATTATTCAATGCGACCATCGAGAAAATGCGAACGGCTTCCAGAGCAGTCACTTCTCTAGTTTTCCGAATAGAAACACGCGACCGAAGTAGGTCGGTTATGCAGCTCGGTTTTCGTCGACGCACCGCAAAAATTAGAACGAGCCTCTCCGTGATCCTCTAAGGAGGTAACAGGATTGCGTTAAACAAGTTAGTGCGTGACGGGGATCGCTGAGTTTCGAGAAATTCGAGGAAACATCTTCGATCCCGTCGATTTGCCAATCCGCGATCTCGACTCTTGCAGCACCAGCTTCGACGAACAATGAGCCACTGTTAATGAACCGGTTGCCCAACGGACCTGTTTATTTTCTTTGCAAATTGAGTTCTGAAGCGGGCAGACTCGATCGGCTGAACGATATCAGAGGTTCGATTAACACGTTCCTAACAATGTCAAAATATTGTAATTTCGCGCTTACTTTGAGCTGCAACGCGTGGTACCATAAAGTCTCCTAACTATTTTGAATTTCATCAACTCAATCTCTATCTCTATCTCTATCTCTTCTCTATCTCTTCTCTATCTCTTCTCTATCTCTTCTCTATCTCTTCTCTACCTCTACATATAATAAAATCGTGTCTGTCTGTTTGTTTGTGACGGCATCAACGTAGAAAGGCTGAACGTAGAAAGCTGGGGTTTGGGCCATTAGATGTGGCGTTTCTTCGGGAAGGTATAGGAGAAAATCGCATTCGAAAAAGTCCATTCGTTCAAAAGTTGTGACGTCGTTAGTGACCAAAGACGACTTTTTCGCCCTCTTTTGGGCACGTTTCTGCTTATAACTTTTGACTGATAGCACCTATATTCAATTTGAGGTGCTCATTTGATTCAGCTCGCCGAGTTCTTTCAAATGTCCACTGAGCCGATTCTGTAGGTTGCATAGTTTAGAAGTTATAAGACAAAATTGTGCGTTTCTCTTAAACTTTTTGGTTTGCCGACTTTTTAAACAGCTTTTAAGTAGCTAACAGCTAAGTAGCTTTTCAACGGTAGGTTTTAGGAAAAATCTGACACACCTTGGCGATTAGAAATTTAATTCTCTATTTCAGAATCAGGTTTGCAACTATTTGCGATGATCGATTTGTCCGTCGAATAATCAACAGAATCGAATATGGCTCTCCAATCGTGCATTATTTAACGAACTCGCGTGTGTAATCTCAGCAATGTTTAAACAAAATCTACGCGCCCACAATAGCTATACACAAATACTATATCCGTAAATATAGTCGGGGTTCCCGATATGATTTTCATCAATTGAATAAAATTGTTAGAAGCGATAGGAAGCGGAGTTCCCAAGGATGAGCGGATCGAAAGCGAGATCGATGGAAGAATTAGCAAAGTCTCGAATGGCGAGATAGCTAGTTCGATGTGCTGGAGGTTAGCTAGCAGATGAGTGGGTGGACACGTCGCAACGACGAATATACCACTCGTAGCAGTCGCACAGAGGATCGTGCGTTGCGCTACGTACACGCGCACGTACACACGCCACTGAAGGAGAATGGAAGGCGGGGGCGTTCAGTGGGGGGGCCTTAATGAGGATGCTGCTGATTATCCAATTCGTAAATTCTCGCTACATTTTGATCGTGCCGAGCCGAACCGCGAGTAACAAGAATTACTGCCTCCGATTTCTATGCCGGCCGATCTAGCCCTGCTCCGCGCCGATTTATCGGTCGATCGAGATACTCAATCCTGCAATTCTTATTCGAATCGATACTTATCTCGCGGAGCGTCGGAAAGCCAAAATAATAGCTTCTTTCGATGCTCTTTCGAGATTCTAAGAGTTTGGACCGACCTCGGCTGTATTCATACTCTTAATAATATTTTTGAAAACTTCTTAATGTTGTAACTCCATTGCTATAGCAGCAGTGACAGAAATTGTTCTACGGAGAGGAAGATTTCCCTGAGACGGAGGCGAGGGGATCGTAAATCAATATTTTCGTGATCAATTTCGAAAAGAAAGCCCGAGTGCACGGTGCATATTAATTGCCGGCCCGACGACGCGTGCATTGACGCAATTGCACCATCGTCCGAGTGCTCACTGCCAAGGTGAACGCAGTGCTCCTTTCTTCGGCTAGCACGGCATCGCCTTCGTTGTGTCGCGTAGCGTCCCGTCTCGTCTCATCGCGTTGGGTCGAGACAATAGCGAATAGTGGTATAATAAAATACTGCAAACGTGGGCTGTCTGTGCAAGCCATCTCACATCGGAATCCTTTTTAACACATCGGGCGTCACCTTGCCCACATACGGGCACCGCGGACACCTTCTCGCAAGGACGTAATTTTACGTCGATGGATGGCGTACGCGTTCATCGATCATTGCGGCCGCATAAATCGATCGACTACACGCTCTTGCTCAACCCGCATCTTTCGATAATTGAGTCGTTCGCACTGGAACGATTCAAATGCCTCACCGACAGTCGACTTGTCCAAAACGAATGCGCATTAGGTCAGCGCAACAATTTTTGCCCGATTTCGTATTAAAGTACAATATGAAATCCGGTAGAAATTTTTCCACTGAAGTAATTAATCGATTTGGGAAATTAGTGGCTCCATTCTCGGTCTGAAAATTTTTATATTAACGCGCTATAGTTATATTTACTAGTGGCTGTTTTAGACGAGACGCTCTGCGGAGTAAATCAGCCAGTCAACAGGTTAAGGGATCGACGATCCCGAGGGTCCGAGATCCGCCCAAGTCGCGGCCCACAACTAATTGTCACCGGTGGAAAGGCGTTAATTAGCGGCAACAGAGTCTGGTACGCGCGTCGGATCCAATTAGAGAGAACGATGGTTCGCGACGAGTCGCGTTTCCACGTCGCGGAATCGCGAGCGTGATCGGACAGCACGTGGACACTGGCGGCATAAGTTTACTTCGGAACGATTCCGATTCGATCGTATTTCTTATTCCTTGTCTCTATAGGTTACCGCACAAAAGCTAGCGCCCATGGAATTTCTTCTCGGCGTTTCTCTCTCTCTCTCTCTCTCTCTCTCTCTTCCTCTCTCTCATTCTCTCCGTCTCTGTTCGAAGCAACGTCTCGAGTTTCGAGAGAATTGTATGCAAATCGGCCGGAGCAATTTTTCGCGAGTCTTTATGCGGTCCGGATCGATTACCGTCCGGTAATTTACGATCGACCGGCCCTTCGGAACTTTTCGGAAGATTTTACGTTACAGTTTCCCAGCTTCTGAGATATTTCGTGTCACGAGATAAATAAACAATTAAACTTAAAAACATGGTGACGCGTACAACATTTTTGGGACACTCTGTATAATATATATAAAACATATATATAATATATAAATATATTATATATAAATATTGTATATAAATATATAATATATAAATAACATATATATATAAATATATATATAAAACAAACTCGTAGATTTATAACGAAAATGTTCTTATTACACACGTAAAATACATTGATTGCAGAGATATAAGAAGAGTGACCGTCGAGAAGAGACTTAATTTCCTGATAAGAATCATTAATTAGGGTCGTAAGAAACACTGCACTATACTATAGAATTATAATGGCGTAATTTCATTTATTTTTCAATAATTTAGCTGTTTCACCAATCCGACCATCTTGAAACTTTCCGATATATTAGATAGGTAACAGAACGTTGTTCTTGAATTTTTTGGTAAGTGTCACTCAAAGGGTTATTTGCAACCGTCATCCCTAAAGAAATGAATTTTTTGTACTATCCTTCATAACTTGCTCACAATTGTGAAAAAAATATATGAAATGCAAAAGATAAGTTCGAGTATCTTTTAAAAAAAATAAAGTTTAGGATATTAGGGGTTAGTGACTTAAAATTTGGGGGATTATCTTTCAACCAGAAAGCATTGTTTTGCACACGATATCAATAAAAATTGTCGTGGGGGCCGCTGGACCATCCTTATCCTGCTAGATCCTTTTAACCATTCTCGCTTGACTGTCCCCTCTAAGGCACCAGCACAAATAACTATGCTATGTATAATTGAAAACAATTCCTACTCAAATAATGACATGGTGTTTGAACTATTTTAATTTTCCTACACCTTAAATACACCATTCACGTGGGAATAGTAACAAAAATATTCTAGACCAGACGAAATGTCCGAATTCTAGAATTCTAGAATCAAATAGCTTCGAGTGCAAAGTGTTAAAATTGCGGCTGCAGCACGCAACGCCCCGTACGAGCCCGCCTGCCTGCCCGATCTAATCGGACAAGTTATACACGAGTAAGTGCTTATGCAGCCAGCGCTCATATTATGCAAGCGTCACTCGATGTAAGTGCACTTTTTAGTGTCACAATCCCAACGGTTAACAGGACGCTACATCGGCCGCGCGCGCGAGCGCGCGCCGTGGATCGATCGTGTTTCAACCATGCTGGCAAAAAGCTGACACTAGAATTTTTTCCGACTCGTCATTTCTTTCCCGCGATAAAGAACTCGCTTCTAAAGTTGAAATTTCTCGCGTAAACATGTTATTCCTTCAACCTAAAATATTTCCACGAGGTCTGTCTCGATCTTGCTTGTCCCGATTAGGAGTCACAAATCGTGAGACACAGTCATTGCAACTCGAAAGGGGGAGTGGAACATTCTACCAGGCGTTTTACACTAATAAACAGAGGGATTAGAATTACACGGTGTCGCCCGGAAATCTGTTACGTGTTCGTGGCGCGTAATCAGCCCGGGACAAGGGTAAAAACGGTAGACGGGCTGCGGGAAATTCAGCGGGCTGTGTCGGAGCATGGTGTGTGTCCCCCTTCTCTGGTTCGGTGGTAAAACGCGCGATGAATTAAAGCAATCGAAAACGAGCGGGAGTGTGAGCGGGTGTAAGAGGGGACAGGAGGGGGCATAGGCCTCGAAACGAGCCCCCTCGTCGCTCACAATAGGTATCTCGCAGCGCGCTAAAACTACAATGGCCGCGAACGCGGCTAATTGAAACATTTGCCTCGGCGATTGCTAGACCCCGGCCGGACCGGGTAAACACACGCGGGACCATGCAATTTTCTCACGCCAACACTCGGTGCCGCGGCCAATGGCAACGCTGCCATCTACGAGCCGAGCTGTTTCGATAAACATGCGATTCTCGGGCCTAGACGCTTCGCCAGTGCGCGGAAAACAGCTGGAAATCACCGACGAAGTTCTATTTCTGCAATCCGAAACTACGTTTAGCTGTAGCTACGGGCACGGGCAAAATAATGGAATTTTCTGAACAACCCTTCCAACAGAGAGGTCGCAAGAAAGATTGAAATCAAAGTCGAAGGGAAAGGATACTGTGGATCGAAAGGACGCCTTGCAAGAAGAGATCGATAGCGCGGATCGAGGGGTCTAACGAGCAAGAACACCGGCATCGACACTTAGCAAATTTACGAGCGGTGATCTCCAGCGAACCGTTCGCTCGCGACGCGCCTTGCCACGTTCCCGAACAACCAAAGTCGTAAGTTGAATAAAAACTCACCCAGGGAGCTCTCGGGATCGGACAAGTCGGAGAGAGAGGGCACCTTCCGCATCGAGGTGAACCTGCCGGAGAGGGCAGGCACCAAACCCTCTTCCTCCGCGTCGGAGGCCAGCTCCTGTTTCATCAGCTTCGCCATAACCGTCAACATGCCGCCGCCGTCGTTAATGCCGCCGCCTCCCAGATAGCTGCCCACGCCTCTAGCATCGCGCTGAAACAAAACCACCAACTTTTAATCCAGTCCGTTTCTCCTTTGCATCGGGGAACGGAAACCTCGATCATGCCACTGCGAAATTCGGGGGCCAACAAGTTCTACTTTTCAGGTGAACGCACCGTGATCATTCGAGTCCAAGGCTTTTCAGCTATTAGATTTGTCAATTTGTAACTTGGTCAATTTTTAATTTGATCAATTTGTAACTTGGCGAATTTTTAATTTGATCAATTTGTAACTTGGCGAATTTTTAATTTGATCAATTCGTAAAGTAGTGAATTAACTTGATCAATATTTAATCAAAATTTAAACCAAAAAGTATTTGCTTACGCGCAAAGACAACTTGTATAGAACAATAGTTACCACATCACTTCTTTTCGAAGTAAATGAAGAAATACGATTCTAAGTCCATTTACCCGGAAATTGTCCAAGGAGAGTCTATCTCATCAAGTTTAGTAGCACGATCCTACCGTGGGAAGAGACGCGTCCCTACGGCGACCGACAATTACAAGTAAATCTTCGTGGACCGATCGTGAATGCATCGGGTCTACGAAAATAGATTTTCTTGTTCGCGAAACCGAGCAGCAGTCGCAGTAAGATCGCGTCAATTGAGCGGATCGGGGAGCACCGGTTGGAATCCCGGCTGCCGGTGAACGGGGGCCGATAAAGATCGGTGGATCGGTGGATCGAAGCCGAGAGGGAGGAGGTCGCGATCTCACCGAGAGCTAGATCAAAGAGTCGCGAGGAGGACGCGGTCTCTGCGGAGGCATGAATGGACGGTGAACCTGTTGAAGTTGACGTGCCGGAAGGGGAGAACAGCGGAAAAAGAGCAGCGGGGGGAACGAGGAGAATGGCCACTGGAGCGACAAAGGGGGTGAACCCTGGTGAACGTGAAAGAGTCGAGCGAGAAAGAGGACGAGAAGGCGGAGGTGGGACAAGGAGGAACGAAATCGGTGAATAAGGAACGGAGAAGGAGATAGAGAGGGGGATAGAGAGAGAGAGCGAGAGCGAGAGAAAGAGATCCGTCGGGCAAGATAGAGACGGAGAAAAGCCGTGACGGATGACCGGTGGGATCTCGGAGGAAGGGGGCAGGCTATAAGGTACAAAGGCGCTGAAGAAAGCGGACGACGGTGGACGGAGAGCAAAGAAACCGCAAACGTGATCGAGACGAAATCAAAGTCGAGCGAACGGCGCAGGCTCCCTTCGAGAATCGCTCGAGAAATCAAAATGTCTCTGTGAAAAGAAGCAATAATTTCTACGGACGACTTTTGGCGCAATGGTGCAACGAAAAGTGAAAAGAAAGGGGAGAAGCGATGGCAGGATGCACCGAGTCGGCGTAGAGCGACAGGCAACGACGACCGCTTGACCTTCGCGCGACGGACTCCAAGTTGAATGAAACGCTGCACAAGAGAGTGACGCAACGGTACGCAATGCAACGACAGCGACGCGATGAAACGTTCTAACCTCGCCGTACCTACGCTCTACTCTCCTCTCCTCTCACCGCCTCGACGACTCGCACTATCGTTCTCCTTCTCTCTCTCTCTCTCTCTCTCTCTCTCTCTCTCTCTCTCTCTCTCTCTTTCTTCCCGACTCATTTTCTTTCTCTCCCACACAACTTCTCGTGCCGTCCCTTTTACGCACTCGACTCTCCCACTCTTTCTCGTCCCGCTGTTTCCCCTCTAATTCATTCCATTCTACGGTCACCCCGCTGCCTAACCAGTCCACCCTTCCTTCTCCGTCAATCTAACCCAGAGACACTCGTGAATCGAAGATAGACGACTCCGTATCCGTCACTTTACGACCCCGACATGGAATCTGGAAGACAGCGAAATCCTCCATCGACGATCCGCGGATCCAGGCACTCGATGTCCCGAACACACGGATAGAACCATTGATAGACTGCGGATGTTTATGCAATTTTCAATTTTTGTAGGCAAATTTTTAAAAAATGGAATCATGTAAAATGTCATTTTCAGTGGCAGTAGTCTTTGTAGATATGAAATAAATAAAAATTGTACTAAATTATGTGGAATGTTATTTTCTAGCATTTTTTGCAAACTTTTTGAAGCCATAAATGCATAAAGATCCGCAGTCTAACCATTAGTGTTCGATCTTTCGTTTCAGCTTATGAATTTTTATTCATCGATAATATCTTGATTAGACTGCGCGTTTTTATGCGAAATAAAAATTGTCTGGATTCATTGCACGATACAGGATATACATAAACATTTGATTTCTTGTCCATGGCTAAAGAATTTTTAATGGACCCTTCAACGGCAACAAGAATGTGAATTGTGAACCAACAAGTTACTTCCAGCAACGTCATCTAAAAATTTCCGATTATAATGTAAAAGAAAATTTGGAAATAGTACATTCAATTTGCTGGATATTGAAATGATTTCACTTGCATTCGATCTGCTCGGTTTTATCATAGATGCATAAGATCCGCAGTCTATTGATTATACATTCGCTAGTATTCGCACCGTGTTGTCGTTTGTCGGTGGCTTGGGAGCGATGAGTCATTAAGATGATAAATGCATCACCGCTAGTTGCTTCTCGGAAAAATTATTTATGTCTCGATCTAATATCTATAGTTGTCGGGAAGAAAAAAATTTTTTGTAACGCTGCATTTACAAGTACGTCGGCATCAACGATCATTACTGAAGAAGTACATCATTACTTACTTAGTATATCATTACAGAAAATGAAGAAGACTGGTTTTGTTTTCTATGCAATCAAACACGTTTAGAAAACACGATTCAGTGTTTCAAGAAAGAAGACAAAATATACTATCGTTCAAAATGTTTGTGATACTTTTTGCTTTTAATGTTTTCTAAGAGTTTATTGTTTCAATTTGGTATATTTCATATCTTCTATAAAAATTATTATGTTTATTTGTTTCTATACTTCTGTGTTTCAATATAATGAAAAAAGAAAATTATTAAAAATTATACTTTCAAAACAAAATTTATTACCAAATAAGGTAAGTACGATTTTGGAAATACAGCAGTACGATTTAAGATATAGGTGTCCTAAATCGTACTTTTACAATGTCTTCTAAAATTACCCAAATCACTCTTTTTAATTTTATTTTACACGTAGAATGTTTATTTAGAAGGTTTCTGCAAAGATCAAAGTATAATTGCGAAGAACAATTTTAATAAAAATGTGTATTGTTTATTAGATATATCAAAAATCCCTTAGATAGTACGATTTTGGCAACTCTCCCCTAACTCACTTCCACTAATTTCTGTCATGTTAGCCGTGAAGATCGATTCCGTATTAGAAGCGGAGCGATTCGAGCAACTTCCCAGAGCCTCGTCGAGGATCGATCTGCAAGATCGTTGCGCAGATTCGAAGTGATCGATCGACTGATAACTGGGAGCAATTCTGAATGAACCGTACGATTTGATTCTGCAATTATCCTCTCGATCGTTGGCAGAACTATCACCATTAGCTCGTGGCTCCGTAATGTAGACGGAAGAGATCGCGAGAGACCAAAAGCGAAAATAAAAGAAGCGATTTCTCGCGAACTGAGTGGAGAAGGCGTAGGGCCGATTAAATCTCGTGGCGAACAACGGACCCTCTGTGTTCCACGATAATTATGTTCCCCTCCGTGGTTGCTACACCAGCGTACTGCATGCAACACGTGTATGCAGATAACCGGGCCGGGTCGCGATGCTTGTCACGCGTTCGCTCGCCGTCTTTCTCCTCGCTCATCTAATCTGTTTACCTATCTCTTCCTCTTTCATCATCGGCATTCGAACGATACAACACGGCCGAGAGGCGGTTCTTCGTTCCGAGGCGCAGAGCGTTCGGCTACGGCTACGTGATCGAACGTCCGAGAGAGTTCGCTACCCAAGGGACACAATCGATGCACGAAAACTACGATCGAACATAACGATGAAAAATACTCGACACGCGCTCCTTCGTTCGTCCACGTTCCTGTCCGACACAGTGGGATCGCGGTCCCGAAAACCTGGCAGAAACTATATGAATATGCAAGAATTCATGATTATCGGTTTTACTTATATTCTCAGTGCGTTCGAGATAATTTTTTTGCAAAATGTTGAAAATTTATCTAATTTTAATGCTCAAATAGAGGTTGCATCTTTTTTGCACTTTCTGAGAAATTCCATTCTTTCTTACGCGCGGTATATCATCGCGATGCAGCGTGTTCCCTGATGAAAATTAATATTCATATTAATAGAGAATCGGTTTATTGCAACGCGTTTGCGTTTGCAATATTCATATTAATATTTACTTAATAAAAAGTTTCACGATCTACATATTTAGCATTCAAATAATAAATTACATTATTTCAACATAATGTATATGCCAAAATAATATTTTCCAACAAAAGAGTTGAACAATATTTAAACATCTACAAACTTCTATATATAAAATATCGACAGAAAATACAGATCATTTCGATTTTTTAGATATTAAAATGTATTTCTGATTTCATAATATTATAGCTGACATTAAAACGAATTCAACGACCTATTACATTATGACCTTGAGCCCATAAATATCGCTAAAATAGTTTTTTCCTACTTTTCGGGCCAAATGCCCCATTGTGCGATAAGTGAAAAGGAGCAACGAAAACCGTGTCTCTCAGTTAGTTGCAGAATTCATGTAAATCCGGCCTTCATTTTTTAAACTGACTCCGGAGAAATTGCAAAATAGCCAAGTATTTGAATTTTCAGGTTTAATATTTTAAGTGAGGTTTGGGCGATCGAGGATCGTACGCAAAAGAATCGGAAAGAAGACCGCCGACGCAGCCAGGAACGGCGAATTCAGCTCGGCGACGATCGATTGCGGTGCATCGTGTGCACGCAACTCGCGCCTATATAAATTAATCGTCGTACGAATTGCCGGTGATGCAACCCGATAATGATTTCTCGGAAAGCCACGCTACTCGCCGATTTCGTTTCGTTTCTCGCTCACCTTCTTTCTCTTCGCCAGAGAGCCGAACTCTCGAAATAGCCCGGTGTGCTCTTTTGTCCTTACGCGCTCGCACTTCGGAATGGATATCGAAGTGTCTTCACGAGAGGCTGGATTTCATTAAACTCGACTCGACCCGACGCGACGCGGAAACGTTCCGCGGAAAATCCGCGGAGAGACCACGGTAACACGCCTCTATCTTTAGCTGTCGCGACACACCAACGCGGAAAAGATCGATAGCTGTTCAATTTTATCTCCGCGCGACACAGAGCATTCTTGTGTACGATCCTAGAAACGGCGCCGCTCGGGCGTGATCCAGGTATGGCAGAGGAACGAGCTTCGCGAAGCTGTTCGCCTAACTGAATCGGAAACATTAATTTTTCTCTTCGCAGTAGATGAATGGTACGTTTGGGAAACTTCGTTTGACTAAATTGAAAATAAACTCTTCCGATCGGTGTTTCACTTATCATTTTTGCCATAAATGCATAAAATCCGCGACATACTGTACACGAGCATCGATTCTGAAAAAGATTCCTGAAAATCTTCAGGCTCGCACCTTTGTGTGTTTGACATAACAGATAATAAGAACGACATAGTCGATAAGGTACAATTATTAATAGATTAGCGAAGATTAGATTATAATAGAAGTTCAAGATAGAAATTCTTCTTGTAATAATTGTATTTTTTAAAATAATAATATTTTAAGACGTCCTCCAATATCAGTATTCTCGAAGTGAGGTAGCGAACAATGTTCTCGGTATTCATTTTCGTTCTAGGGTTGATGTTCGTGCGTAAAATGCCAGTGATTAACGACTACGTCGAACATTCGATCGGATCATTTCAAACGAAGTCCAAATGCCTGAACAGCGAGCATTATCGAGCCCGAGACACCTAGCAGACGCGTTCCCGAGAAGCGTAGGCTCGCAAAGGAGTAACCCGAGCGGAAAAGAAAGAGAAGAAGTTGAAATCGAGATTAAATTCGATTCGACTCCTCCGAAGACACCTCCGAAGGAATCGAATCTGCTTTTTCAACATTTCACGGTTAGCGGTTTCTCTCTCGATAGGTTCCAGATAAGACTCTCGGTATTCACCGGAGCCAGGAATAACTTTGCCTTCCGCGCGAAGGCAAGGAGCTCTGGAGATCGCTCGAACCTCGATATGCAACAGACGATTAATGCCAAAAACGCGAGAGAGCGAAATCGTCGAGCTCCCATTTATTATTCGTCGAGTCGAGCCATCGACGACCCGATTCGTATAAGAACCGGCATTATACTCGTTCGGAACGGACTCGGCTCTCTTGCGAGTCGGCCCCGAGAGCCGCTTCTCTGAATGAATGAGTAACAGGCCCGCTGAGGAGAGGCGGCGAGGAGAGGAGAGGAAGAGAGAATCGTCAAAAGAGACGAGAGAACAGAGAGACGAAGAGACGAGACTGGAGCAATAAGCGTCCGAGAGAGAACATTCACGAAAACGCCCTTGAAAGGAAGAAACGAAAAGAAGCTATTAGCACGTTTTCTCATGACCGGCACAATTCGTTGCTATTTTTACCCCCGTTCCTTTCTGAGGACCCCTCGATTATGCTCGTTCTGCCCCGGAGCACCTTATCTCGCCGCGATTTCGTTCCCGGTAGTCACACAATCTCGCCGGCGACTTTCCATTCCACCGAATCGCCCAATGCTATTCAGAAACTCTTTACCTCTCGTGCGTTCATTATAGTTATCTAACCCCACAGAATTTTATCTTGAAACATTCGATAAAGCAATATCGTTAGGTAATTATGGTAAAAATGAGTAGGCGAGAGGTAGATCAAAAGAATCTAAGTTTATCAAAATTATTCTTATTTTCATTTTGCAACGCAGCTGAATGATACGAATAACATTCGCGAGAGAATGAAATGTGTATCTGGCTCCAATCTCTTGCAATTGACGCAGACGATTTTGATTTTGCATGAAGATCCGCAGTCTACTTATTAAATATTATACCGATATAGAGAATCTACAATCGTAGATTCCAGAACGGTAATTACAAATTGAAGAGACAGTAACGCTGTCGATCGGCAGGAAGCGATTGATCTAGAATTCGAATAGATGTCTGTTCCTCGTCGAACCGGTGAAAAAAAGCGAAGAACAGCTCCCGAGTGTCTCCGAGGTTGACGGCGCGATATCGATCGCGGATGATCGATTTTCCGATAGCGGTTCGCGCGTCGGAGCATGCGGGATTGGTTTTAACGCTTAGAACCATGAATGAACGTAAAGCCGATGTTTTCTTAGACCGAATGTCGCCCGATGCACGTACGCATGTACGAAGAAATACCTCGTCGATAAGATAAACTCGGCGACGACGACGAGAAGGAGGAGGAGAAGGAGGAGGAGGTAAATACATATACTGATCGTTGCAATTCTCGCGATCGCCGGAACACGCTCGACGAGCCGATTAATCGGCGTGTTTATCAGGCGCAGCGTGTGTCCCGAGCTTGGAACGTTGTCGAGGGAAAATCACGAGACAGCCGCCATCGGGAAACCGAACGTCGTCTTACATTAATGAACCAACGGCGGGCGTGGGTCTATTCTGACCTACAGTATCAAAAACGTCATTTAACTCCCTTTCTATTTCTTTTTGAAACTTCTTTAACCCATTTGCGTTATAAGTTTCAAAAGGAAATTGAAACGGAATTAACACTAAACCTACCAACCATCAAAAGTGACTGATGTGTATAGTATTATAAAAATAACAAGATTAAATTTATTTATATTTTGTGCTATTTTTACTAAAATATATGCTGAAGTCAGAAAATATATTTAATAAAATCCCATGAAAACAGCTTTAGCAATTTCAATAATTGTCAAATAGAAGATCTAAAATGTTTAGTGTTAAATGGCGCTTTTGATACTGTGGGTCAGAATATACCCACGCCCGAATTGTTCTTTTTAAATATTCTTCCTGATGATGCAAATAGGTTAAAGGAAGAAGAATATTTGAAAAGGACAATTTCAAATAGTGAAAAGATATTTTGTCATTGGCACAGCAAAAAGATTGACCACAAAAATTACCTCCAAAAATATGTTTCAAAGGATTGATAAATAAAGCAGCGATATTTCCAGATATCAAATTGTACGTAAGGATGGTCCGCCATCCGAGTGTTAATAAACCAGCGACACGTTATCCGTTTCCGATGGAAGACGAATATAATCCTTCAATATTCGCGGACGTCTGTGTCCATCTGCACGATCGCTGATCAATTCTGCAACGATTCCCGGTTGGCTCTCTTCGTTCATTGTTTTGTCCGGGGATCCATTCTGTCGAGGATCCACGGAGGAAACCGACGAAATTTCCCGGCGACGCAACAACCGATCGATGGACACGGCTATGAATACGCGATCGCCGCCATTCATCGTTCCCCGACTATTTATACGCCGGATCATTTTTATCCCCGAATGAATGACAGAAGACACGCGTGATTAAAAATTTTTCCGCTAGATCGGCCGGCCCACGATATAAATAAATGCCCGACGGATTTATTGGACACCCAGTGAGAACACAAAGGTTATCAACGCGGGGCCTCGTGAACCGTGTTCCTTCGGGATCAATGGATCGATCGATCGCCTGATAATAATGCGAGGTTGTGAAAAACTCGAGATTTATAACAATCAATTTTAGATAGTTCCATAGCGCCGGTCACCGGTGACCACCATTGCCCGGCAACGTGTTCATAGAAATGGTGTGATACTTAATGAGTTATTCGGCAGTGACGTTCTCGAGGTGGAAACAAAGAAACGATCATGTCACTCTTCGTGAGCCAAGACAGTTCTCTAATGTTTCTCCCATTCGCTCGACTCAATCCGAAAGATTAATGCCACTTCTCTTAAAAACAATTCGAGCAGAATTTTCCTTCAAACTCATTCTGGAATCTATTCCGATCACAAACGGAACGTAGATTTAAAAAATGTTCAATTGCTTCGAAACATGTCCTAATTTGATCAAGCAAAAAAGTGCTAAAAAGACGAAGACAGAAATATCGTAGAAATGAATGAATTTTCTATTTTTGAATAAATTCGTCATTTGGTTTACTTCATCACAGTGCAATTCCCCACTAAAAACGAGAACAACATTGCAAAGCTTTCTATGGTACGAAACAAGATTTATTTACGATTTATTTATAACGTCGAATCAATAAAAATCTCGGTAAAGGATACTATGGTGTACCAACGACGAAAAAGATGGAAGCGGTGCACCCGATTTTTGAAATAATGGAAGAGAATGCATCTCCGGAGGAAATCAAAGGGATCTGGATATCCCGGGCGAAGAAGGGATCGTTTTTCGGCGAGTTCTGCGGAGGACTTCCGGTGGAGGAACGACCGGCCAAGTGGCCAGTTCCTGCGCGCGGCGAACAACAGCTGCCCTGCTTTCCTCTTATTAATATTCATCGACAGATGGCCGAGAGAAAAGCAAAGAGGCTGGTCTTACGGTAAAATTCGGTAAAATTCGGTGACTAGTCGCCGATGGTCGGAACTCGCGTGGACGTTCGCGCTCCAATCATCGCATGGTGATACCGAAGTAGCCTAAATGCGATCAACAAATTCATTACACACTGTTTTCCTGTTTTATCTGCTGAAACAAGTCAGAGACACTGAGATCAACACTGAAGCCATAAATTTCTATTTTTATTGTCGAATTTATTCTTTTGCCGTTTTGTCAACTGAAGCAAATCTTGATAAAATCAATTCTCGTGGGTGGATATTTAAATATAGATATGTCTGCAGACGTGAAAAAATACGGAAGAATAAAAAAGAAATCCTTGTAAAAACATTCTTTAATGTTCCAGCCATGTGCAAAGTTTCATTAAAATCTGAGCACGGTAAATACAAGGATAAATCCATAAACGTTAAGTTAAAAATAAAGTTTTATAGATCGCTCTGTGTCAACAAGACCATAAATGAATGTCCCGACCACACGACGCGAAAGAATCCGGACAAATATGCAATTTCGAGCGTGAAATGTTCCTTTCTTCGCCGTTGGTCTGCATCGGAGCAGTGTATCGGCGCGAAGTGGACCCGAACGATTGCATCGCGTGCACGTGGAATTATACGAGCCAAGACACGGAGAGAGACTCGTTCGCAACGATGGCAACTAATTTGTAAATCGTTCGCGAACACTCTCGAAGACGGTCCGATAAATCGATGGTGGTCACGCCGATCGAATCGGCGAACGATCACCACGGTCACGGGAAAACGAGCGTGATCGGTATGCCGCGGGAACCTAAGAAAGGAAACGGATGCACCACGCCCGAATCGTTTAATACTGAATCGATGGTGAACCAAGCCGCCATTTCAATCCCTAATTGCTTCGGACCTGGCCCCTCTCTGTCATCAATCAGCTTCGAAATTGCTTCTATTACTCCCTCCTTCCTATCACGCGCACAGCTTTTCTACAAACAGGTGACCGTTGTTCCAATATTTCAATTTTCCTCCGCGACGAATTCATGCATCATAGTTTGATACCATCATCACAACAGGTATAACATAAGACTGTGGATTTTCGATGTATTTATAACACAAATGAACTGGTCAAATGCAAAATTATAAGGACATCGGAAGAATTGAATGATGATATAATTTCGACTTGCTGAAAATATTGAAAGAGAAAATACATATTCATTTCACTTCTGTTTCGTACAATTGACTCGGAAGATTTTTATCTTGCACAAAGATCCGCAGTCTATTTATAATAGACCAATGTATGAGCATTTCTCTACATACATGAATAACGTTGCCTATATGCATACGTACATCTTATGTAATTCGATTATTCGCACAGACATGACGTAGAATGAAATTTACATTTCAAGAAGTATTATTAGACTTACAAACGAAGTGAATCATCGTCTGTTTTTAATGAATTTAGTTTCTTCTATACATAGGCTACGATACATAGGATACTAGAAGTAATGAATAAGTGTTCATCAAAAGAACTAAGTATGGAAATTGACTCGAAACGAATGCAATAACTAGACAGCGGATCTTTATGCAAAATAAAAGTTTTTTATGTGAATTACAATAAATTAGAGTGAAACAGATATTTATTTCCTTTCTTAATATGCTCAACAGGTTGAAAATAACGTAACAACATCTTTAAATTTTTATAATATGTTTATTCATTTAAATTACGCCTATTAATTTTTGCCATAAATGCATAAAGATCCGCTGTCTAGTAATAACGTTTTAGAAAGAAAAATCGGGGTATACTGAAGGGTGCACCTCGCTGGAAATGGATCAAAGTCCTCGACTTTCGGCGGAGCTTCGTCTCCAAGAACCGTGCTTTATTTAATAACGGGTAACGCAATCTGTGGCATGCTTCTTCTGCAATTTCGCAAAGTTCCAACGTGAACGTCGAATGAGAGGCTCGCTGGTATACGCGGACCTAAAAACTCGATTTTGTCAGGCAACATTCGAGGTCCTTTAGTTCAATTAACGCATACACATCGGCGATCTACCAGATTATATAACGACGTTATTCCCTATCAACCCTCCCGGTTAATGAAAAGGAGCGAAGCGAGTCGTAAAGAGAGACAGAGGAGAAAGAGAGAGAGAGAAGAAACGGTGGTCGGTGGAGTGCGTGTGACGTAGGTGAGGCAACGGTGCATCCGACTAGAACGAGCGACGCATGCAGAAGCTCCGAGACCGCTTCACGCGAGAAGGCATGCTATTTCTGGCGACTTAGATTTCTCCTTTCACCCCTCCACCGATTCGACCGAACCAACGGCTGCCGTACACACGCGTGCCCTCTTCTTTTCCTCCCTGCTGATGCTACTGCTGCTGCTCTCCTCTAGCTCTCTGCTGCTGCTACTGCATCCCGCTCCTCTTTAACGAGCCTCGACTTTCCGTTTCTCTTCGACGTCCCTTTCGCTTTCGAACAATATCGCGTTATACCTTCCCTTTTATCACATTCACTACCCGACGGTTCTACATGCTTGCATTACACTTGTACGGAGCCAGACCCATTTGCTGATCTTCTAACTCTTCATAGATGACATCTGTGCAACGTGTTGATCTTCCTTCTATCCAAAAGTTATTTTTGCTAATATACAAATGTTTTTGCATTTCATATAGTATTCGCATCCTATTGGTAAGTCGACGATTAGAAGTGCGAGGAGCCCTTAGAGGGAAGAAAGTAAGATGGCGACGAACCCAGGCCAGGAAGGCTGAGACGACATTTTGATTTTCGTGGAGACTCAAAATCGAGAAAAGATATCCTTCGTCCGATCGCAGAGTTGCGTGTCGGCCGAGTTGATAGACGTTATCATCGCTGGTCGTTTCTATCCGTTATCTATTACGATTAGAGGAGCGTTTCGCTGTTCTCCGGAGTGAAAGAGTCGCGAAACGCAGGAGGGAGGGGCCGCGTAAAGCAATAAGAGCAAAGATGACAGGAGGAGAAGGTGGAGGAGGAGAGGGAGAAAGAAGGAGAGCGAGAGAAGCGAACAAAGAGGAGGAACGGATGGACCAAGGCGAGGGAGTGAAACCAAAAGGAACAAGAGGACGCGCACGGAGAAGCGTGCGAGAAAGAAGGGTGAGAACGAGAGAAAGAGGAACGGAGAGAGGGCGTTAGGAGCGTTAGACAAGTTAGGTGACCACGCGAGGTCAGAGGGGAACCGAGGGAACGGTGAATGAGCCGCTGGCTCTACGTTCATTCATGAGGCGAAGTCGGAGAGCACCCAGCAGAACGAATTGTTACTGGCACTCGTACAATCCGAGCACTGCCAACGGCGGCGGCGGCTGCCAACGTCAACTATCACCGCGAAAATAGAGAAGGATTGGCCTATTTCGAACGGAACAGAACGGAACGGTCCACACCGGACCGGACTGTACCGGCTTCCCTCGCTAACGGATCACCGCGCCGCGCCGGTCAGGGTTAATTAACGATTTCTAAAACGAAAAGGTATACCGAGCGGTGACCCTGATTCGACCATCTTCCGACAATTCGAAATACATTTGCGTGCAAGTTAAAGGATCTCTAGATTTTCGTTCAAAAATTGTCCGCGTTCAAAGTGTTGTAACTTCGTGAGAAAACGTCGTGGAATATTCATTCTGATCTCATTTTAACGAATCTTTTTGCACTCCGCAACGGATGAAAAAGACAACACATCTTGTGATCCTTTAATTTTACATGCCAGAGTAGAAGCGAATTGTGATCCAAATGTCACAAAGTAACGAGCCGCGAATATCCAATTATAAATAGTTGTTCTTTGTTTACGAACACCGACTGTACACTCTCGAGCAGCGGACGCTTTTAGGTGATACTCGTTGATTCGCACCTCGTGATATTTAAGAATATATGAAACCGTTTAGCCGAACAAGCGAGTTCTGAAACGAACGTTCCACCGGCTAAAAATTGCCGGTCGCCTGCCGATTGTTGTTCTCGCTAAAATTGTACGGCGTGAGACATATTCGAAATAAATATATGATATCGAAAAGCTGACAGAAGGAACTCCGCGGGGACGGGCACTTTTCGCCGAGAAAACTGCTATTTCGAAATCGCCCGAACCCGCTTTAAAATTAGAGCCAGTGTGAATTACGTTTCACCTGTGGGAACGATTAAATTTAACTTCGGACGGTCGTGCGCGTCTTCCTTCCGCCTGCTCCGCCGAGGAACGATTAAAGGGTGTCTAACCACTGACCTTGATGGATCTGTGATCGATCGGGTAGCCCTTCCTGGTGCCGGGACTCTCCTCGTAGAAGTCCTGTTCCTCGTCCCCGTAGTCGTACAGGGATTCCATATCCATTTCGGCTGCAACGGAAGCGAGGCGGTCAGTCGAAAAATCAAAAATCGGCCGAGCTCGAATTTATGCCGAGACGAATCCAAAACCTTGCTGCAGAAACCGGGCAAGTCCATTTTTTAGTCCTACATACTGCACTTCTTGAAGCTCTAGATATTTTCATATATCGCGGACTGTTGGGCCAAAGTATTAAATAATTTTCAGAATTTAGACTTAACCCGATCTTTGCAAGGTCTTTGATTACACTCCCTCTGTCCCCTATTATGGTATACATTTCATCTTAATTTTATACGATTCGCAATACTTGTAATTGAATTCTTCTTATCTAACAACAAAAATATTACACCGTACAAAGAAACGGGATTTGAATAACTTCCTTAACGACTGACGAATAGTCTCTCAAAAATGTGTACCATAACACAGGAGAGAATTGGATCTTTTTAACAGTTTTTAAAAGTTTGCAGCAGGGCAATTCGGAAATCGCAGACGAAGGCCAGCGAGATCTCGATTTGGCAATGAATGCGTCAGGAATTGAATCCCCTGCCAATTAGTCTTCCCCGTGCTGGTACCCGCCCGGTTCCTAAATAAATTCCCTTATGCCCGAGATCGTGCGAGTTGGTTTATTGCGCGGCTCGGTTCGCGATTCGGACAATTCGTTTGGACTGGCTCGTGTAAATTTCTTATTTAGGCGGTGGCCGCACGTGAAAAGCATAACTTTCCACGCGGACGGTTAACTGGGGTCGCTTTAAAAACAGACGTTCAACGAACCGCGGTTCTGAGCAGGTCTGGAGATGCTAAATCACCGGCGTTCCCTTTTTATTTGCAACCTGCACACTAAATTCTCCCGCACATGACGTCGAACGAGCACCTCCCCCTCTTTTTCGAAAAGCGTGAAACATCGCGACCCTCAATTTCTCCAAACGGACAAGGGAGAAGGCTCCCCTCGCTAATCCTACATTAACATCCCTAATTTATTAATAATTCCTGGTGTTGTTAGAAAATGTTTATAAGTCATAAATAGAGTCTGGATTTTTTATGCACTTATTTCGAATAAAAAGAGAAACACATTTCAAATAAAAATTGTACGGCAATAATCAATTCCTTCCCCTAAGAGAATAGTGTCTTAATTGTCGCGAGAAGAAGAGCACGGAAATTTTGCAAAGAAAATGGATCGACCGTAGCAAATATTATATTCACGGGACGCGCAGGCGCGATTTTGCGAAGGTTCACGTGTAAGGGGATGCGAACCGCAGGCACCATAGCATACGTAGGAGGTTTTCGAACCCTGGTTTCTACCAAGATCAGGTTACTCCGGCTGGAGAAGCCCAAACGACAGATGGTAGGTGGAAAAGTGCTCGAACACCGTGCTATCGACTCTCACGGCTCTTTAGACGCGAGCAAAATCTGCTCCCCAGTATACAAAGCGTTTCAAAATTCTGGTTTTTAACCCTGTCGGTCTACGCAAGGTGTCCGTGTCTATGAGAAACCGATATATCCCTATTCTATCGACTGGATTCAATGGAGATCCTCGAACCGACTGCTCCTGAGAGCCTTGTCGAGAAATAACGGGTCGCGTCCGCGATTCTTCGATTCAGAAGATCGCGATAAACTTTCAATTCTCGGGAATCGTATGTATCGATAAGCATCGAAGATTTCCGATCGAAAACACGAAGCCAGAGATCGCGGTTCCGCTCCCCCGTGGCTCCGTCGTTTCTTTTTTGATCGGAGAGCATTAATAATAATTGAAGCTTTAACATGATAACACTCCTTATCGGCGAGCAGGCGGCGGCTATCGATCCATCGTGACAAAGGAGTCGCGATTCGCTTATCTGTCTGGTTTTCTAAAGTGCGAGTCGCAATGGCCCGGCGAAATAACGAACACTCGATCAAATTCCATCGGAGGAAACACCGATGAATCGGTTTCGCGGTCTTTCTGGACGATAAAAAATAATGCAGACGCAATCTCACGACCGATTTTGATATCACGATACTCGTCTCCGTGACCGCAACGACACGGTTTATTGACCGTCGCAATCCTAAGATCGATAAGCCAATTTATTGCGCGGAAAAATCCCGGCAACGGCGGTTTCGTAGCTGACTGACGAATATTACGATTATACCACACCGATTCGACCCTCCACGTTTCCTTCATCGATGATATTACAAAAGCTTTCGACAACAAGAATCGCCAATGATAAGATAAGAAAGCGAAAAGTTATTGGGATGAAACGCAACGATACTCGGGCTCTCACACCGGTGTTAACCCTTTCAAGGCGGTATCTTTTTAGAAAGTTATTATTAGACTGCGGATCTTTTTGCAAAATTAGCATGCTCTCGATATACCATGGTATCGATCCGGAGCAGCGAGACTTCTACAAAAATTGATTTTAGTACGATGAAAATTATAAATAAAATCCGCAGTATAGCTTAGTACCGCACAAATTGTGCTTGTAGGTCGAAGATGCGATGCATGCACGGAATAGCATTTGCATATAGTTCTAACATGCATTTTAACCCTCTGCACTTGCAGCTATTTAGACCTCGGAACGCAGAACATTGAAGTTTTCAGCAATTTGTATACAGTAGAACCTCGAGTATCCGTGCTAATCAGTGGAACATGATTGTTCGAATAATACAACAATTACTTAGTGTCAATGCCGAACTAAATCCTTATTGAAATGTGCAATAAATTCAGACATCAGAGGCACGGATAATCGAAGTTATACTGTATGAACAGATTGAACAATGTGAAAATTGTGCAGAGTTAACATTCGGTTTTGGAAGTATCTGAGACGGCAGATGCAAGTGCCAGGAATCTCGGAAGAGTTAAAGGACGGGAAAACTCGGCGATTAAGCGGGTAGCCTCGTTTCTAGGATTGTAAGGGTGCGGGATGCGCGTTCTGATTTCTCGATAATGCAAAGATGGGGTTTTTAGTAGTCAAAAGCGCTAGATAAAAGATCAATCTAGGCCGCAATCAAAAGTCCTATTTTTACGTTTACGAGGCGTAATTTGCATTATTCGGAAGCATAAAGCTGCGCTATTATATATAGCTATTTTCACTAATATTCGGACACTCTTAAAAAGACGATTACTTTAAAAAAATAGGACTTTTGAGGGCGATTGCGGCCTAGATTGATCTTTTATCTAACGCTTTTGACTACAGAAAAACATTATTGAGAAATGAGAAGGCGCATCCTGCACCCTTGCAATCCTGGAAACGAGAGCCTAGCCCCTTAAGGTGTTGTTTTCGGCATGTCGGTTTTCACGCGTGTTTCCGCTCTATCTTGGAATCTGTAGGCTTTAGGTCCGACGGGACACGATCGGCGTTTAAAGTGTCCGGTCGGCTTCCGCGCAAACACAACGATGCGATTTCCACTCGGATGGGTCTACCTGCGTTCCGGAGCAGCAACGAAAGCGAAAGAAAAGATCGCTTGATACGGTGGGTAAAGTCGGTAACACGCTCCTGATTTTGTTTCACTCGGCGAAGCTTTCCCGACCGGAATACCGAGGAGACGCTGCAACGAGACGAACAACATTAGACGAGTTAGTGGCCTCGAAAGGTTTTACATTTTCCGACCATAAATTTGAGGGACGAGACAGGCCCCGGGGCCAAGCAGAGGACGCGCAAGAAAGTACAGATGTCTCGGGCACATACTCGGTACATAAAACCGCTGCAACGGTGCAATAAAAACGCTGACTTCCAATCTCTCGTCATTATTGAGCTATAAACTTGATATTACTATAACCCACGCAAGTATCAACAAGTATACACAATGCAACATTTTTTAAAAATTAACTTAGCAACTAACGCTTTTCTATTGTTACTCTCGTTATTTGAAACTCTTCGTAACTCCTGAGGATTTTCCTTGATTTTCTACACGAAATGGCAGATATCATTTGACTTGTTTACCAAAAAATAATTATTACTTATTGTAAAACCCTCGTCCTACGATTTATTTTACAGTTACAGTGATTAGACTAATTTCCTAGTTATATATCGATAACAACAAAATGGTGATAGATAGTAACAAGATGAGAAATAATAACAAAATAAATTTGCAATGATGAAGTGTATACCAATATTATCTAAACAATAGTCTTGAGGAATACCTTGAGAACAGCTGAGCTAACCTATAACCGCAAAAATGAAACACAGAGTATATTATGCTTTATTTTACGCCGACCACCTTCTATTATTATTATTATCGATTACTGTTATTGTTTGCAACCTTTCATAACCTCTACGCACAATAAACTTTTATGATCGGTCGAAACTGACCCGACCTTCGCAGTCGGTGCAGCTACTGTACTACCTAACCTATAATTAACCCTGACAGGATCCCTCTCGGTGAAATATGGTTGAAAAATGTGAAATAGAGCTAAAGGAAAATGCTCGAATACTATGGTTCAGGAAGTGTCCTGTTCCAGAGGTAGGAAGGGTGTCGGGTTGATTTTTCAGGGATACCGGGTAGAGACGGGCCTGTCCTTCAAGGAGTTCAAGTGTCTATTGTTTCAAGTCTGCCGAGAGGAGCGATATAATATCTCTGGAGTTTCTGCCGTTGGGTTTCCAGATGCGGGCAGACGTTCCTGCAGGTCACGAGACGCCTGGACCCCTATACGAGGCCCGGGCACCCACGGCGAGCCCATATGGGGAAAAATCTCGATGTGCCCTTGACTCTCGAACTCGTTTAAACCGACTATCTCCTTTTTCTAAACAGTAATTTCGTCGACCTCCTCTTGCCGCTAGAAAGTAACGGGCGAGTTCAAACTTTAGGGAAGAATTCTTTCGATTACCGGAACACGAACAATCCGATACTGTTATCGATCGATTACCGTATAATTGAACGGTTCGCACAGATCAGAGTTGGGCAAAAATTTAATCAACGATTGCCGAATAAATTTCTACTTCAATCGTTAATCGCAATTAACAATTAAACTCCTACTTTAATCGTTAATTGCGGTTAACGATTACATTCTTTTCAATTGTAATCGTCAATCGAATAATTGATTAATGATTAACTGCTGAAATTTCGAAATGAAATACGGAATCAAAACTGTATGCATACTGAAAAAAATGTAAACTGAGTTTGGGTATATTATATAAAGGATTTGTTGAGACATATTTCTGTCTCAATTCTCCATATCCGCTCCCCGTCTCACTCTTCCTCTTTATTACAATTTATGAATAGACCGTGTGGCGATTAACTTCAACAATGAATTAAATCAGCCTTCGATTTTTCGATGATTCCTTTTTTTAATCAACGATTGACGATTAACTTCATCAATCGATTGAATCAATCGTCCATTTTTCAATGATTACTTGTTTCAATCAATCTTGGTTAAAATTTTAACTGATTAATGCCCAACTCTGGCACAGATGAAGGGGTGATCAGTATAGAAATTAACCTCCTATTTCGACTTCAGGAAAGAATTCTTTTGGTTATCGAAACACAACTGATTTGTTACATACGCATCGATCGATTACTGTATCATCGATCTAGAAATTAACCTCCTATTTCGTCTTTAGGAAAGGATTCTTTCGATTATCGAAACACGCATCGACCGATTACCGAACAGTTCGCAAAGACAAAGAAGTGATCGATCTAGAAACTAAGTTATTTCGACTTGTTTCGGTAAAAATGTTTAACGCAAAAATGATCAACAATTATGTTCCCCGTCTCTCTCACGCGTCCCCGTTTCTATTTGTGGTAAACTTGTCGAAATATTACTTCCTCTCGGATTTTGATGAAATTGAAATACATTGCCAAGGTCATCAGTCTATACAATTTTTTCCTATACATATAATAGGCGGTCTCTTTCAGTTTTTTAGATATTCGCAAAAATATTTTCTGAGTTAGGTCTGGCTTAGGTTTAATATAAAAAAATATAACTGCAGTTTCTAGTACATATTATTCTCAATTAATATGAATAGAAACTGGAAAAATTATGTCAAACAATCCAACTACATATTCATCTATTGTCGTTTAAATAAAAATTCCGCAGCTCGGTCTTCGATTTCGAGATATTTAAACTACGGGCACTCACTACAGCGAATTCTGCCCTTTTTTATTGAGGGAACACGTGTTTTAGGGCGGGGGAGGGACGGAGTCTTTCTCCCTGTACCTGCCCCACCATAAACCTAACCCAGGCCTAACCAAAATTCGTTTGTGGCGGAATTCGCTATAATCGAACTAATAGGTTTTTCGTAAATATCTAAAAAAGAGCTAAAAGGAACCGCCTATTATGTATTTGTATAGAAAAAAGTTGTTCAGAATGTCGAGATTTATAACTAGACTGCGGATGTCCATGCATTTATGAAGAAATTGGTTGGGTGAAATATAAAACAGTACAAGATTAAAGAAATTCAAGAATGTTCTAATGTTGCTTTTAATGTAACAAAGTCCTTAAGGGATGAAATCAATTTTTATGTTATTCCTGCTTCCCACAATCAATGCAAAACATTTTTATTTTGCATAAAGATCCGCTGTCTATTTATAACATACAGTAGGACCTCGATTAACCGTCTTGATCGGGAGACAAACAAGCCGGACAAATTAAGGATGGATAATCGAGACCCGAGGGATAATTAAAATGTACATATTATATTCCAAAATGAATTTTTTATTCTTTAAAATTTATTTCCCTTCATAATATAATCATATTTAAACACATATTTGTTTCTAATCGGGATCCGGTTAATCGACGTTCTACTGTATTTCAATTTCATCAAAATCCGAGAATAAGTAACGTTTCCGACAAGTTTACCCTATCTGTTTCTGTTCCTCTCGTTGATGCTCGCTTCATCCCGATTCGAGAAGTTTCGCGCGCATCTTTGTCATAGCGGTATGTCTTCTGGCCTTTGATATTTGTCGCGTCTTTGGCAGAGAAGAAACAGCCGAGAAGACAAACGAGGGAAGCATGGTAGGTCGCGACGTTGCCATGCCGTGCTCCTCGAGATCCGAGAAAGTGTACAAAAACCATTCGACCTACCAACACTGAGGGCATCGCGTTCCTTTTTTAAATTGCCAGGCTAGCCATCCCATCCCCTCGTGTACACGTTTAACTTACACACTGTCCGACGCACCGTGTCCCTCTCGCTTCAACGCATCGCACACCCGCACCGCCCTCTCTATCACTCTCCCTCTCCATTTTCTCTCTCTCTCTCTCTCACTCTCTTCTCTTCGTACGCGTTTCAAATGCTGCTCGACGGAAATATTACCTACGCGCGTTACCGGCGAAATACGTTACGCAGACGTCGTATAAAAACTTAATCCAGACTCGACAGAAACTGTTTACCCGAGCCGTAAAATTATGTTCAAATAAATTTGAAAACACAATCTCGTCCAGCCGCCATTTTGACCGCGGATTTTTATTGCCCTCAATCAGTCCCCAACTACGGTCCTGTGTATGTTCCTCCTAAGCCTCCTACTTTTTTCGGTCTACAATCCCCTCTCTAAAACTTTCCTTGCAAGGAACACTTGCAAGTGTTGTTGATAATGACCCCCCTCCCTTCCCCTAAATGCCCAATTTAGAAAATATGTGCATGACTTTTTCTCTAAATTTTAATTCGTTTTACTCAGAACCGGTCACCACTGGTATCCTATTTGCGAGCACGCGAAAGATTGTCATGAAAACTCGTTATCTAAGGATTACGTAGCACGCTCGTTCATTAATCATACAGCAGAATTCCCGTACAATGTTTCGCATTGTTCTCGATCGTTAAATGCAACGAATTCGACCCCTCAATCTTTCTGTAAGAAAAATAATGTTCATCACTTACTTGGAACGAGAAGAGGCCGTTAAGAAATTCTGCGAAACACGTCTATACGACGAAACGACAAATCGAAATTGTACGTGACACAAGATGAGATATGATTATCGCGAGCGTCGCGATATTTACGATCGATACGGGATCGATACCTGGAGAGACGAAACTAATCTTCGGCATGTTTCTATAAAGGAAATCCGCGGCCTGCACTTCGTTGCGAACGAGCCTTGTTCAAAGTACACACAATATCCATAAACACCGATCCTCGAATAGACTGAAATCACACCCTCTAGAAGAGTTGTGTAATCTATTTTTCTCGAAGATGTATATTTAACATCGACTGGAGATATAAATCACAGATGTCATGACGCAAGATAAACTTCAGAATGCTTATAGAGAACGTCACGATTGTTTGTGAACACTGTATATTCTATGGATCTGCAGCGCATGAAAAATAGTTTGTGTTATTAGTCAGTCTCACAAGAAAATAGTCCGATAGGGCGATACACAGTGAAAACACAATTTTCTTGAAGACGACGGTAGCCGGTAGAAACACGTTATCGTAAAGATCTGAACTTGTCAAACGATGCGCGCAACAGATGTGTCATTGCGTGCATGAATTCTAGATTATACATAGTATTCGTCTTGTCAGCGTTTCCGATTGCCCGTGGGATGCAAAGTAGTCAGTGAACGCTCCGTCAAAACAAATATAGGCCTGTCCGCACGTAGGCGTACACTTTTCTCGTGACGATACACTCTGGTCTTTCGGAAATGACAGTGACGACTTTTCGTTTCGTTTACTCGTCGCTTATTTATTAGGAAATCGTAAATCAAACGATTCGGTTTGTTCAAAAGTTTCGAAGATTCGCGTTCGCGCGCTACGTGCACACGAAGAGCGCGCAGGTTAACACGCTCGCTTACCTGTTTTCCGACGTAAAATCCAATGGGGAATGCAACAGTGTCAACCGGTCGAATAATGCACAGGAAAAACACAAAAAGTGAACCGAACACAAAACAAGAATCACGTGTACAACTGTGAGGGGCACGCACATCGGCACCACTAACGCGGTGTACCCGTACACAATACAGATTACAAATGTATTATGGCTGCAGTCCAAGCGTTCATGAATGAAACCAAGAGCGGGATCCTCCTCCCCACCGCCCCGCGGTAACATGTCGTTGACCAATCGGTGGCCAGCATGAGCATCGCGTGTCACGATTCGTCGGTTTACGCCGCTTTTTCCGCTGGAACGGCGCTTCTGTCGATGTTCATGAATAGATAGATGGGAAAATCGTGTCTTTGTCACGAAATGTACCTGCAGAAACTCTTGTTGGAACCTTCGATATCAGTGACTCGCGTTTCCAAAAATTAGGAGACCTCAATACACACAATTTAATTGATTGAATATTGCTCAAAAAGTTATCGTCGATGATTCCCGCGGGAATAAACTGTGTATGTTTTTGTTAGCATTACCTATTCAATTTAATATCGAAGGGAAGTGTAACAACGTGAATTTTTTAAAAAAGTAATGCGAAATTAGAACATATATAAGTTTTTTTAGACCGATTTTAAGTTTGACCAATTAGACAGAGGCATAGAGATGATTCTTTTCATGCGACTGGTATAATATAAGTGAGAAGCCACTCTACAATTTATTACGTGTTCTAAGGTGATCATCATCGACGAGTGATCTCGAGAAGTGCAATATAAAAGGTAATAATAATGTATTACCTTGAATGATTTGAAATAGTATTTGATTGTTTAATAACATTTATTCGAATATTGCATGTTATAATTTTATAATTTTTGAATAGAATATTTAGTGAAACGAACTTAACCTCCATATTAATTCTAAAGTAATTTATTACGTAAGAGAAACTGAATAATTCTATTATAATATATTATGTATTTGGTGGTTTCATTTCATTGTTGCATGGAAAGGGTATTATTTTATAAATTAATTAGTGTTATCGTTTATGTCATTTGATACTTGTCACTTGATGTTCCTCGAGGTTCTTCACACATTTATTCATGGCTTTTTAAGGCACAATGCTTACCAAACGCTTAGCCACCAGTGTACCAAAGGTTTTTAAACGCAACATTGGCATTGTTGCACCCGCATTGCAGAAGGCAAGCGATCCAATTCAACAATTGTTTCTCGACAAACTCCGTGAATATAAATCGAAGAGCGCGTAAGTAGATTTTCTTTTTCTTATGAAATTGACTTTATTGTCAATAAAATATCAATGAATATATGTTAGTATTCTTATGGTGTTAAATTAATTGGTCCAGCGGTGGACAATTGGTCGATGCCAGTCCTGAAACCGAAAAGGAAAAGAAGAATGAACTAGAAAGGCTTGCTAAACAGTTTGGCAGTTCTGACAGACGTGTCATGGAAGAATTTCCCAAGATCACTTTCCAAGGTAGGCGATCTTTAAAAAAGAACTACAAACTTACTTTATTCGGGATTTGTAAACTTTAACTCATTTTCAGATCCAAAATTATAAACAGGATAGAGAATTAGAACTATATGAAGTACACGAATTAGAACAGCCGCATTAAAATGGTTATATTTAATTTTAAGTATTCAGTTGTAAAAATACATACATGATATTGTAAATGTAAGTATATTAAATTCCATCTTCCTCTAATATACCTATTTATGTTCGAAATGATTAAAAACGAAATAAATAGTCATAATTTACAACATTATATTCATAATAGAAAAATATAGTCTCGAAATTATGTGGCACCTATAAAAAGTTTCGTGTTTTCAACTATTTCCATTAATGTTTCCATGTTACACTTCCTGGCAACAGATTTGCATATTTTCACAAATGTTACTATTTCATTTTTGGGGATCAAAGTCTTGAAATTTCCGGAACAGGAGCAGAGTTCGTTCATGTTTTCTCGTTTAATTTCCTTGCATTTGCAGCATTGTAAATCTTGCAACATGTAGCCCATACTTTTGCGATTTAATACATCTATAAGAAGGAACTCTATTTCATCGTTATCGTATGTCATTTTGCAAAGAGGACATTTCCATAGGTATCTACAATAAATATAAATGTATATTGAATTTAAAATTTCAGAGAATCCCTTCTACAATGCTACATACCTGTTGTTTTCTATAACACAATAGTTATCTTTGCACAGATCGATGTCCCTCGTATGATTACACGCTTTGCAAATGATTTCCGGCAGAATCAACGAAATACATGGATCCTTCCATTCAACTGAATCACTGAAACTGCCGATTCTGACCAATCGTAGCATATTCGTTTGCAAATTATATACTTCCGTGTCGATTTCTTTATCCAAGGATAAAACCTGAAATTAATTTAATCATCGATTACAACAAAATCGAATACGATTAAATACATGCACAATTACCTTACAAACTGATTTGATTAACTCCAAAGCTGGATTGATCTTTCTACTCTCTTTACCATCTAGGTCCAAGTTTGGATATTCTTGAATAGTTAATTCCTTCTCCGGAAGCTTTTTGTATATTTTCTGTACAATTCTATAATATATTTCAATTAGATGTTAGGCGTACTTGTTTATCGAATCAAATAGTGGAAGAGGCTTACTGAAATAGTTTCTGAGACATGTCTCCCGAAATAAGCTTCTTAGCAAAGTCTGCAGTATTCTCGAGTGCTCCCAATCCTAGCTGCGCCGACAAACTTTGGCTCATACTGATGGATTTCCTTCTAGGCCTTATAGTACAATTTAGCTGTTCGTTTTCAATCATGAATTGATAAATAGCGTTTATGTATCCCGCTATTATGGCATTAAAACTTGACTGACACGCAGCTTCTTTTGGCAGGCACTCCATCAAACTCCATTTCATTACGATTTCGGGCTAAGTAGAACGAAACGTTTAGCAGCAGTATTTTAAAACAACGATGTGCCGAAGTAACAACACCTTTATTGACCCTATTGAGAAAGAGAACGCGCTGGACATGGTGTACATATAAAATGTAAAACTTACCGTATCGTCATCTTCGTCCTCATTCTCGTCGTCAAGAGTATTCGCTTCAGTATTATCCTCCTTATCTATTGGTAGTTTTCCTTTCACGCCAGCATGATTATGCTGTTGATTAAAAACGATTTTGTAAATGGTTAACCGAGAAATATTTATTAGTTTCATGTTGAAGTTAGTTATCCTTACAACATCAAGCCATATTAAATACTCCCAGCACTGTTCGAACGTGATTTCAATACTATGAAAGATTTCCTTGTTACGTATCGTTTGAACAACAAATTCCACGTAACCCAATGCATCGCTGACTGTTCTTTTCTTGGTGCATACAATGATCTTATTAAAATTCGCGAAAATGATGATGGAACCCAACGTTTTGAACTCGGCCAACAACTGTATAAATAATTTTTTCATGTAACTGTGCAAGGTTCTTCTCAAAGCTGGATCGTAAAGCAACGCGTTAGGTGAGCGCAACCATCTGGAAACATAGTGGTCATTACATTTGCTATATTAGTCACGCGAAGGTCATTATATTATAGGAAGCGCTATATTTGTCTTAACCGTGGATATTAAATGACGGTAATAAAAATATATAGCTCCATTTAAAAAAAGGACGTATTGCTCGTTTTTCTGTTGTCAGCAATACATGATAGATGAAATTACCTATAGAAGTGAATAATTTGGTAATCCGCAAATACGTTCTTGTAAACTGAGACATCTAATAGCCACGCGTTAACCATATTCCGCAATGCTCTGAAAGCAGGACTGCAAAGCGCAGTTTCATCGTAGCTGGGGATTATAGTTGCCATGGGATCACCCGTTGCTAGTTCCTATAAAACAAGCAACCAAATTAGCTTTGTATCTTACACGATTAGTCTTTTCTATATATAAATTGTACTCGCTTGAACAGACGCCATTTGTTGATTATGAAACGCGACGAAGGAACTTGTCCCATCGATATCATGAATATGGTGATATTGTAGCAAGGTGTTTACTGCTAAACTGTCTATTTCCAGTTCAATGCATACACTGGAATAAGTACCAGGGTTATTGGCAGCACAATGGGAGCTCTCTTCGAAGTCTGTTAATAATCTATTATCATCGTTCTCGCTACCCCCTAAGTCCGGTTTCTCTGTGGTTGAACACCATAACACGAAGTTTTGTTTTTGCAAGTGTCTAGCAAAGAACAGATCTGCACCGAAGAGCGTGGGATCTGCAGGAATGTTTCCAATAGGTGCATGGAAGAATCGGCACTGTTCTGCCATTAGTTCGAGAATTTGCTGACTTTTGAAATAATGTCGGATCATTATTTTTGCGCCGACTTTCTGCCACTCGATTGTGTTGTACAAATTCTCAATATCTTGGACATGGGTGTCGATCATCGGGAACTCGTTAAGCAATGGCATCTGAGTTGTCAATGCTGTTTTATCTAGAGCAGTTTGAGTGATAAATATCGTTGCACCGCGTGCCTCATTTTTATACGCTGTTATGGCTGCTTGTAGAATACGACAGACCTGCTGGAAACTTGTCTCGAACCTCAGAACAAACTGCAGCGATTCCGGGAAGATTTTCATCTTGTCTTCTCCGTTCATGTTCACAACAATGTTTCGTTCTTGGCTGTACAGTGTATTCATATTAGGCATCTGATTCGACGAAACGGAGTCCAAGACAAATATGTGAACCCTTTTACTTGCATTTAAAAAAAGTCCCCAGAGTGCTCTCTGATGATTGGAGCTCCAGTGATGGTACAGGAAAATATAATTCATTTTCTGAACGTTTGGGAGGTACGGTTGCACAGCGATACTTTTGAACTCCAATTGATTCAAGTTAAAGGTGTCCGCGCCATCGACCATGTTCCTCGCTGCCTTCGGGTCCACCGTGCATATGCAACCTAACTGAAGAATCGCTCTAAATTCCAATGACATTTGCGTCTCGTATATTCCCTCAATTTCCGGTTTACTCAAATCTTCCAACAACTCTTGACTGTGCATTTGATACAATGCTTCCGGGACACAGTAACGATACAAATTATGTATCGGCCGCGATCGAGGCAGAACTTTCGAACTCTTTGTCCAGGATACCTTCTTACCAGATTCTGGATCAGGCTTCGGTTTCCGCGTGTTCACATAAAATATGCGAGGTATTATGAGACGCAACGAGTGAAGATCATAGTCGACCAACACCCACATCCTGAACAAACCGGGTTCATTGGTTGGGGATATTTGAATGATTTGCCAGGCCGAGGTGAGCAATTTTTTCTGCGCTTTTCTTAAGAAACCACCCAAAGTGTTCGTTTCGGTGTTTCTGGCAACACCCCAGCTGATTTGTTCCTTATCGTTCATGGACATTTTACTCCTCTTACTCTTTTGATGTTCACCCCTTTGCTTCGCTTGATAGGCCCACTTCTGTTTATGAAACTCTAACCATTTCATTCTCTCCTCCTTCGTTGTTCCCATACGTGGTGGCGTACCCAGAACTTCCTTCCAACTTTTATTCTTATCTTGTTCTTCCTCGCTATCCGATTGTCTTTTCCTTTTATGCACTATCGGCAGTGGTCTCTTGAATGGATGATCTCCACCAGCCAGATCTTCGATATCCCGTGGTTCAGATGGTCCTGCTTCTTCGTCGTCCTCGTTATCTTGCTCCACGGTTCTTGGTACCGCTGAAAATATATCCGTAATCTTCCTCTGCCTGTGCGTCGCGCTCTTTTCCATTATCTTCTTGTGCAGCCAGTCTGGATGTTTCACTCTGGGCACCGGGTTGGAAATCCCTTGCATCGCAGCCGGAATGGTAATGATCTTCTGAATAGCACTGCCAAGCCTCTCTATGTAATAACCCCAGTCCAAGATTTGTCTAATGTTATCGGTTTGCAAACCTGGATCCTTCAACCACTTGCGCAAATAATGCCTTCTGATTGCTGGTTCTGATTGAAAGATTGCCAATGGTATTGCACGTTCAGTGACTGGTGCACCCTGAGGCTTACTAGCGATAATGTATTTACATGCTAGCCCGGCATCCTTCACCATTTGATCACCTAGGAACTCGGCCAGTCTCTTAGCAGTGGATATGGATGTGGACTTTTGTTCCCCGTAATCCTCCAATTTCCGCGACATCGATTTATTTTCGGATATCAGCTCGAACAATTCCGCGTCCGGCATGTCGGCGCACTTGCTGTAAAGAATGTCGAGCCAATAATCCGCGTCTTTAGCTACGGACGCATAGCACTCCTCCAATGTGTTCCCTTTCAGGAAGGATTCAAAAACGGAGGTCTGAAAGATTTTAATCAATTGAAGTTCACCTCTTCGTTTCACCTCGAACCCTTTCAATTCGGCCAAAGAACCGTCGAAATTGAAGACGGCGTATCGCTTTTTCAATCTCTTGCCCTCTTCCTTTGCCGCCGGCAATACCATAGCCAAATACGGTCCGTCCACCTCGAAGAAGATAGAATTCTCGCTTCTGACTTTGTAAGTTAGAGTTCCGGGGCTCTCAAGTTCGTGGTACGCGTCGTTAGTGAATTGGTCCTACACATACGATACATAATATTGGAGGATTCATAGAAAAATCATTAAAAAGCACTTGAATAAGTCTCTTACTTTCACCATAAAATTCAGAACAGCATTGGGATAAGATAGCGTAACCTTCGACTTTTTTTGGATGAGTGGTGTGTACCACCACGTTGTCGGGGAAAGACGCGGGTAGCAAACACCAAATTCCGTCGGTATCCAATTCCAAGGGCCGTCCAATTTGTTCTATAATTTCTCTGGCTTTCATGATAATGTGTGCCCCTGTGTAACATACTATACCTCCCATCTCCATGCTAAACCATCGGGACCTGCAGTAAAGACAATGTTAATACCCAAAATCGCAAGAAAGAAACATCAAGTAAATATCTACCCTTTTCTCATAACATATCCGTAGAAAGAATTTAAGATACATTTGTGAGCGAGTTGCAACGAATCGTAGAGCACTTCTCGATTTTTAGCAGACTTAATATCACCCGCATCTCCTTTCGCTACCGCTGCTGCTACTTGCTGTTTGGCAACTTTAGTGAGCGCTTTGTATTCGTATCTTCTATCTCTAAATGCTCTGACAGTATCGACGTAAAACGAGTTCTCCTTTTGGCATATTGTTTGTGTCCTTTCCTCCAATCGCGTCACTTTGACTTTCTTGTAGGCCTTTCTACAATATTCCGTGAGTCGTTTCTTCTCGAATGCTGCTTGTTCTTGCTTCGATAGTTCGTGATAAGCTCGTCGCACACCGCCAGGAAACTGCGAAGGAAATTTCTCGGTTTCCAGTTGCTGCTGCATTCTCTGGTACTCGCTTAAACTCGCAGCCACTGGTATTGAGAAACGCAGTCGAGTAAAATTAATAGAGAGTTACTACTTAGGTCTTTGAATGTTCTTTTTCTACTTACGATACTCTCCTCTCCACATCCACTGCATATTTCTTTGGCAAAGAGCCCCTGGTTTATTGTAATCGCACGCAGCGCATACCGTTTCGTCCACCATCGCGGACGGCTGAAGACGATTTGTTAGAATAATATTTGGATACATGGCGCCGACGTCCAAGTGATAAATTACAGGATTTTCTAATCTCAGCGGCTGATTTCTCATAGATTCCAGCTTCCCCTTGATTTCCTGAACTACTTCGTCAAAATTTGTGACCATCTCCATTGGAACTTTTTCTTCTTCCTGTAGAGCATACGTTAGGGCATTTTCAATGCCGTTTATTAGCTCGTCCACCGCACTCGGTACTATTTTGAAACGACAAGGAATATCGGCTCTGAACACGCCAGATTCGAGCGCTTCGACGTGTCCTCCGACGTAGGTTTCCGTATCCAATAAATGACCGTCATTTGTGAATTTGCTTAGCTCTGATTCTTGCTTGTTAGGGAATATAATGTTAGCTTGGAATGCTTGCACCATCAAAAGGGATTCGCATAATGTTCCTGATCCCTTCCTAAGCACCTGTAGACAAATATCTGTAGTTTGCGAATGTAATTGGTTATGCATAGAAGAACTTACTTCATCCGGTTCCATAGGGATGATAGTGCACAAGGCAAATATGAAAGGATGAACATATTTATGGTACAGATAATATGTAGCAACTGCATCAGAAACCGAATAATTTGCAAGAGTCTCTGGCTCTTCGGATGCCAATCTGCACATGTCTTCAGGATCTATCTCCACAGGATCATATCTGAGCTTTGCTTTCGCAACAGCCTTCAGACCTTGAGAGCCTACAGGTAAGTATGAGTCGCGTCTTACCCAGCTATACATTACATCAAATACAAAATCAGGAACAATATCTATGTAATATTACAGGCAACACTCCTATAACGCGATGAATTTGCATCGTGTTATAAAAAACTCAGAATTAATACAAATCAGATAAAATTAAATTAAATTTGATACAAATCGAATAGCAATTTTTGATCCGCGTTATTGGAGGGTTTACTGTATCGATCAAACTATCAATTGCGCAATACCATAAGCAATCCATATGCATGGCTGGTCTACTGCAATAAACTCCGTCACGACTTTTCGAAAAACCAATTCTGTCTTTCATCTCCATATTATGAAAAGCTGCTCTAGTTTCTACAAATGGCCAGTCAAAAAAATCTCCGTTATATGTGACGAATATATGTGGCCGAATGTCATTTACATGGTCGAAGAATTTTTTGATCGTAGCTTTTTCATTTGGCTCGTTGAAAACAGTGAAGAAACCCTCGAATTCTGGCTTTGGAGTGTACTCGAAGTCCTCGATATCTTTCGAAATAATTTCTCTGTTCGTTATTAAGTATCCCTAAAAATGAACACATAGTCTGATATCGAGCAAAACGTTATAAGAAATACTTAGTAAAAGAAATGTACTTGTCCATCTATCATATAGGATATCATCATGATTTGGTCGGTGTTTGCATCTGGAAATTTCAATGGCAGCTTTGTAGTTTCAATATCATATGCTAGCACAATTGGCTCGAGTGTTTCAATGATATCCTCTCTTCTAGTTATAATTGGCAACTCGTTTAATCTTGTTTTTACAGAATACCAATTACCACAAAAGACTTTCATGTCTATAGATACCCTTACATGATGTGGTACATCGTATTCTCTGTAGAAAGGATGCAAATATATGTATTATCATACGCAAGATGTAATGTTAAGAATGTATACCTAATATCGAGAACATTATCTGTGAAGTCTATAGTTTGTTTTTTGACATTTGCAGTCTCCAGATCTCTATTCAACACGCTCGACAACATATCTGTATAATAAGTATGACTTTTTTCCCTTTCCTTATTAACTTTTACAGCTTTCATTAAATCACGTCTAACTTTAATCAAGTCCACTGTATTCAAGAAAGACAGTTTGAGGTATTTTTGTTTTAAACCAACTAAATGATTTGGCTATAAAAGAAATATAAAAATATAATATTATGTTTTTCACATGTTTTATGTTTTCATGTTGATCTTACTAAGTCAAGATCTTCTTTGTAAAGAGTCTCCACTTTATGTAACAGCCCGGTGTACTTTTTATTCAATCCGGTAGACACTTCTATGTATGTATCCTTTCTGCATAAGATATAAAAATATGGACAATATGGATAAGAAATCTTAAATCTAGTGCAGTCGTCTTCGAGGAAGTAGTAGTCTATTCCACTGAGCAATCTCTTATCGTCTTCTATGATTTCTGTCTACGAGAAAAAGTAACACGGTGTTGGAAATAATGCAGCAAAATTATTAAAGTAATAGATAACTGTTTATTCACGATGCAACTTACTGCGTGCATATTAATAAGAAATCCTACTCTTTCTTTATTGTCTGTCACTTTGTGAAATCCATATAATCCATCCACTCTGATATTTTCATTGGCTTCGTTCAACCTTCCTCCTGAAGCCTCCCTATAAAAGAGTATGATAAAAATTTACAAAATATATACACCATTTTATAAGAAACAAATAAAAACAATACCCTGATGGATTTCCTTCTTCATTTTGATTATTCTTGAAATTGAATCTTTCTGCCCGGAATCTCCCGGTATTCTGAAAACTTGCCATGTTGTATAATTTTTAGTCGCATAAAGTAGAAATAAGATAATATCACACTTTCAATAGAAACATTATAATATAAATGAAAAAAGGAATTGTTATTCTCGTGAAGGCACTGTAGCGTTCGAACACAATGTGTACAGGTTGTAATTTGCCCGCCAATAGATCTCTGCCGGGAACATAGAAGGTGTCTGCATATATAGAAATCCATCGTTATTTCGATTAATAAATGATGTGAATAAAAACGTAAAAAACAAAACGACCACTATTAGTTTCTAATCTTATATTATCCTATAAAGATATGTATATAACAACAATAAAACAATATATTATCAATTTTGCTATTGCTTCAGTTTCACAATTTGAATGTAGCGCCATTCTAAAATCGTACCAGGCGGGCCATCTACACTTAATGCGATGAATTAAACATTAAGGCCAATTCATAACAAATCGATTCAGATTCGTATGATCTGGTGTGGTAACACAGCAATCCAATGATTTACTATTGGAATTGGTCTGGCTTTATCGGAAAGTTACTAAATCTCCGATCTACGAGTACAAGAAAAATCCCAAGGTTTATCGATTAGGAAAAAGGGAACGACATTGTAGGTGGCTCCAGCGACAGTGATGCGGTTCGACAACAATCGTTGTGGCTTGATAAATTGGTTTTGTGGTCTCAGTGAATGTGGCGAAATTAAATAGATGAGAAAATTAGATGCACAAGAGGCCTGGGGCGCCGATAAATTAGAAGCGCAGTTAGAAGCCGCCAGGGATGGTCTTCGAGGACTCGATCGGAGTATCCGGAAGATCCTTGGCCGGGATCTTCCCGACGGAGAAAATGGTCCAACACAACCGCCTCCCAGGTTCGATTCAGTGAAATACTCAACGAAACATCCCCTAAAATGATCGCGAAATCGTGCTCACTCCAAACAAAATGTTTTATTCGATAATTCATTGATCACACAATAAAACACTGTTGTCTACAAACATAACCTATCTTTCCCACTCGAGGTTTCTACATAGAGCTATTTGATCAACTTCATGTCATTCTTTTGCATTTAATCTTAACATTTTGATAAATCCCAATGTTATGCAATGTCGCGGTTCGTATTGCACAAGACTATAAATAAACGGTTTCATTGTTTTGCTGTGTAATGTATTTATTTGCAATGCACTTTCAGTAGGCTATCACAAAAGAGACCACTGCAAGAGGACAGACGGCGTGTTGTATCGGATTTTGTTAATAATGAATTACCTGGTGGTGGAAAACGTCGATGGCAGGGATCTAATGGAGAACCAAAGACAGTTTTCAGTCGTTTAAGTGCTCGAGTTCCTTCCAATGCTGACGATAGTGCAGATGAAGATGATTCCGTTATCAAGGTAGCGCTACATACAATGCGGCAAGCAATATATTATTCATTCGTAGATTAATTAATGTTTATTTCAGCCGGCTGTGTCTTCAAGAGTAATAGCAACCCCTAGGGAAATTCCATCTAGACAGGAAGTGATTAGAAGGGAAAGAATAGATGAAAGAAGTAGACAAAGGAATAAGAGGATGTTCGGTGCTCTTTTAGGCACTCTACAGAAATTTCGGCAGGAGGAAACCAAACTTAAAGCAAAAGTACACTTTCCGTTAGTATTGCACATGTTGTTCTGTAATATCGTTTTATATGCTGTGTATTTTTGTAGGAAGATAAAAAAGCAGAAGTGGAGGCAAGAGTGGAAGAGGCTCGAAGAAAGGAAAAGGAAGAACTACGAAGGGAGAGGCAACAGTTGTTCTTGTCGCGTAAACGACAATTAGCAGAAGTACGAGCGTTGGAAGCGAAGTTGGCACGCAGTCGGCAATTCCAGGACTGGCGTGCTGCACAGTTGCCGCTTGCATCGTTCATTAAAACTCGGGCTCAGCCTCCTATCTATTATGCACCGAAACGCAAGCATCCACAAACTGACATTCTTCTGGCTCAATCTGCGAAAGAACTTCATGGTACATACTGGGGTCTCTCAGACTTCCATAACATTTTCTGTGCTTTTACAGGGTTAACCCTTTGCCTCCTTTACCGAGTGCGACTCGACATCAAAGAAAGAAAAATGTAAATGAAACGGGTTTTTATATGTATTTGTGGTCTTCCTTTATTTAATTTCTTATTTTTTAGTTAAAAACAAATATAAATTACAACAAAGTTTGAGAGCTATATTTAATATAATTAGTAAACAAGATTGTTTAAAATAAGTAGCAGTCAAGGAACTGTCCTTTGAAGTAAATTTCAAATCAAATCAAAACTTAAAATAGTAGGGAGTTGTTGGCAATAAAATTGAAAAATAATTCGGAGTGCAAAGGGTTAATAAATTGACTTCCCCCACTAACTACGTATTCTATTTGACAGAGGAAATCGAGAGACGGGAGAAAGCATTGGTCGAGGAGTTGGAATTAATAGAAGCACAAGTTGGCCTCGGAAAACACCAACAGAACTTTGATGGATCCACAACGCTGAACGCGACGGCAGAAGTACAGCAATCCGCGGAAGAAGGAGAGGAGAATCGGGACCCGAATCCGGAAAAGAACTCCGAGTCCGAGAATAACGAAACCGCGGACGTTTCGGTGAAATCCGAGAAGGATGAGAATTACGATAATAACTCTAACGAACTTGAGAAGAAGGAGGAAGTACAAGTAGAGGAAGCGAAGGACGAAAATAATGACTAGTATTAAATGTACTTACGATGCTTGTACATATTACGTACATTGGATGGTCCAACGAAGAAAACGATGGAGTCTTTCTTACTTCATATTTGACGCGTGTGGATAAATTTTACAACTTTTCGAAAGAATTATCACTTTCTACTTGTTCTCACATAGTATATAAATTCATTCCCCATCATCAGATTGCATACTCATTTTTTCATGTTACGTCGACGAGTCCCGTTCAAATTATCCCGTAGACATAAGAGAGTAGATGCAGTTGATCAGAATCCAATATTTTTTAAATGTTACATATTTCTATTATGACTATTCGTAGCGTATCGCTTAAGTAATAATCACATTTCAAAGTAGAACGGAGTAACTCGGTGGAAGAATAAGTATGTCGACAAAATACGATAAAATTAAGTAAGTCGAAAGATTTTTAGAATGGAAAAATTATGTATAATAATACGCTCATCTTTTCCTTTGTAACACAGTGTCTGTCTTTTAATACGTATGCGACGAAGAGAAGCATTAAATAAACAATTTAATGCTTTACACGTGTATGGTGGAATAAAATGTATGAATTCAAACATCTCCTACTGATGTAACACAGTTTCAGTTTCAATGCAAGTTTGTATATTTCTGACTGTGTGCGGTTACTATTTTTTTCTTTTTAAATAGCAATATTAAGAATAAGTACTCGAGTTACATTCTGTCTTAGGCTTGGACTATTTATCTTTATTTTTCGCCTCGTCGACAATATCGAGAAGACTAAGCAGAATTTAATGAGCGCGCTGAAATAAGTTCAAAAGAACATTCTTCTATGTACATGATTATTTGAAATTTGTTTAATTTTACTTCAGAAATATTTTTACTAAGTTTACGTATTATTAATAAAGCTTATCAGTAAGTTGAACGCTAATTAATTCATGGGACTGCAATTTCTTGAAATTTCAACTGGACATGGAATCTATTTCAGGTGCTAGCCATCAGACATTTCGCACATTCTTCCGACGATCATGGCATGAGCAATGTGCGAAATTACTTCAATTACTCGGTGCTCGTCGCCAAATTCCTTACGCATCATTGTTTGTATGATATGTATTATATATCGCGCTATTCAATGACCGTTTCCGCTAGCGATGGGATTAACCCACGACTGCCCATGTGCCCACGATCAATTTCATTTTCACGGGTTCGATGTCCTCGAACTGTAGCTCTCGATCGATAAATCGGTAGCTGTTTCGAAGATCGATTTAGCAGGGGGCGCGCTGCGTACATTAAAATCTCAGATGCATAAATCTGAGCAATGAATACATAGTATGCCATTAACTGACTGCTCGTTCATTAATAATCAACAAAGCATTATACATCGCGCCACATATAATGTTTCCGCTAGCGATGAAATTAACCAGCAGAGTTAATTCATTCCTCGCGGGAATAAAATTTGTAATCTTCGATCGATAAATCGATGGGTGTTTCGAGAATCGGACTAATAGGAGACGCACTTCGTTGCATTACAATTTCGGATGCTCAAGAAACTGTAATTGTTAAGCGTGTAATCGTGATTAACGGTTATATTAGAACGAACTTTTTTTTTCATTTTGGAGTGGGAGGATCTTGTTGCCGGTTGATCTAGCAATGGAAAAAGAAGGGGCAGGGAGTAGCATGATTAAACGCGGCAATTTATTAAGCAATTTACACGTGGAACGCGGTTTCGAAGCTTCCTCGGCAGATTCGCCGGGAGTTTCTATCTTCTCGGTAATATTCGAGGGCAGGAGGGGATGGCATGAAAGGGGCGTTCCGCCATGCAACCTCGGAATATGGCTAATGCGTCTCTGCGCCGTCGTCTCTATCCTTCGTTCTTCTCTTTCTCGAGAACTCCGGCGAAATAGACACTCGGAATGGTAAATAGTCATCTTTTTACGGAAGCTGCGCCTAAATACGATTCGGAATTGCCCGCTGCATCTGTAACACGTAAACCTCCAACTAAAATTGCATACGATTTTTCTTCCAGAATTCCACCAAATACTTCATCTCGTTTCAATGTTCTTATTCCACAGAGTACTACGATTCATTCATCACCATCCACCGGCGCACAACCAGGAGATCCAGAAAGAATTAGAAATTCTTTAGGTATTTTATTATTTTCAATCCAATTCGAAATTTGCCACTCGAAAATTTCGATGATAAAGAATCATGAATGGACTGCGGATTTTATGCATTTATGACAAAAATGAATAGAAACATTTGAAGAATTTCTATATTCTATACTTGTTCTTAAATCATGTTTATTTTGCATAAAAATCCACAGTCTGGCCATAAATAGTAACAAAAATATATTAGATGAAGATATTATAACCATCGTTCATTGCAGATAAATACAATTGATACTAGAATGGAAATTATTTATGACTAGATCCAGCAGTTTATCTGAAGAGAATGCTTTGGATATGGAACATTGAAAAATGAGCGGAAACTATGGATAAGATGTTGAATGGAATCGGATCGGTTCCCCGGAGAGCTCGAAATAAATCGATCGTTAGGCAGGCGATTCTTATTAGCAGAAGGCTTCGAAATGGGAATAGAAAGAGATTAAAAGTGGGACCGACAAGGCTCGGCATCGAGTTGCGCGGAAGCGTGAAGCGTGCGACGCGACGCGTCGCGACGTAGAGCGTCGCGGAGACATGAGAGAAGCCGACATGGGTCGGGGGTATCCGAGCTATTTGTACACCGAATGGAAAACGCGGACCGACTCGCCTCCAGACGAAAGGAACGGGACGCTTTCTTAATTACTACGCATCACCCCGCTTTCATGTTCCTCTCTTCCTCCGTACTTGCTGTCTTTCCTTCGATCACTATTGTTTCGGTACTCCAGCGTAACTAACTTAAGACTTCTGGAAACCGGTAGGTTCACTAGATCCTCTTTTGACCAATTGTCTTTCTCATGCCTCTAAACACTTTACTGACCAATAGTTAATAATCTAATTATATCGGGTTGTCTAATAAATTCTCGCGTTTTTTGTATTTTATTTTTTTTCCGCAATTTTGTGTTTTGTTAGGTAAAGTATATCTTTTTCTTGCTCTACAAACCTATCTGCTTCAATTTTTCGAATTGGGAATTTATTACACAACCCAATATTTATTGGGCTGTTTATTGGATTATTGTTCCAGAGTCGGAGATGGTCCGCGGATCAAAATGGCCGACGATCTTTGTCCAGCATGCAGCTGTATCTCTCGTTAATTCAAAGTTGAATAGCGATCATTTCTTGTCGAGTAAGACGCGGCTCCCGTTGCCAAGTTCCAAACGGAATAACGAAACCACTTCCGTCGCAATGGATTTGGATCTTCGGAAGAAAGTCTCCGGCTACAGTGGAGCTCTTTCAGAGGTTTTCGAGTGTAGCAAAAGTGCATTCGTCAGGATGATCGCTGGCCCTCGTTCTCAGGAAATCGAGCATTCTGTGGTCGACGTTTGACGCTCGGGCTGGAAAGCCGTAGGAGCTCTCGGTCCATTAATCGCGCGTACACTTCTAATACATTCTATTCTATTCTAAGCGAGCCAGATACGCGCGGGACTGTTCCCTTTCTTCGCCGGGTTTATTTACCCGTTAATTTATTAGCGCATCTTGGTCGTGGCGGAGTTTGTAATGGAGCGCGACGGAGTTCGCGAGACCCGCGTGCCGAAACACCGCACGCTACCCGTACAAGTCGCCATATTTTAACCCTGGAACGAGTAACGGGGCCGCCATCACTTTTGCTCTTATTCTTAAAAACTTCATAAAACTATTTATATTGCCGCTTCAACCTACAAAATCACTACTAAATACTGATTTTAATTCAACAATGATATTATTAAGAATATCTTTAACGTATCGTTAAATTTTTAATCTTTTAATCTTTTTAATATTTAATCTTTCACGTATCGGTCCGAGGGTTTGCAATTATTTCTCACAAAAGAATGAAAAGAAAGAATGAAAGAAAATTTTGAAATCCGGCCTTTATTTTACAAGTCTTAAGGAACATTTTTACAGTTTTCTTTTTCTTCTTGCTTACAAAATGGCTAGACTGGAACCCTCTTGATGCAGCACGAATTTGAATGACCCACTTGACGATAATGGCGTAGAATGAGCTGAAAAAGAAAGAAATATTTGCAGTTTCTACAGAATATTTAAATTAAAAGAGAAAATACACAAGATACACTATTTAAAACTTCTACTATAATAAAAGCTGCAGTCAAAATTTTCTTTCGACCCAACGCCTTAACTTTTGCAACCGTGCGTAACAAATGGTAACGCGCACCTCTGATATTAGCAGAAAATATCCTTTGACGATACCTAAAGTGAATCCAAACGTTTTAAACAGTTTCTAGGTGTTCCTTACCTCTGGAGGGCACTTCCTCCACAGTTTTTCGGGAGAAAGAAATTCCCACCAATTTTTCCCTTTGGTTCCCATTGGTTAATAAGAGGGGCGCGCGGTTAATGAGACCGAAGAAAGCCGACACTGAACGATTTCCAAAGAAGTAGCTCTTGCGGGCAGGTTCTGTCGCTCCTTTGACTAGAGTAATAGAGTCACGGGGGCGGGCTATCTTACCGCGGAGTAGAAAGGGGATATTCGTATTTCAAAGGGACGGCCCGTCACGCCGCAACGGTCCTCATTATGTTATGCGCTCCTAAATGTCAGGAGAAAAACACGATCGCGCCTACATGTCGAAAGCTGGACCGACAGCCGAGGGACTTTTACGCGGAAACGGCTCGTGAACGTCGCCCACCGAGTACGTTCTTTTTCGAGATCATTCCGTCACTCCAGAGGTCATGGTATCGTTCCTCGAAGTTCGTGGAGTTGATTTAACTTCGACAATTTAGAAGAAATCCTCTGATCGAGCGGCCCAAGACATTTTCTCCAAAACAAAGACGGAACGTGCACGGTAGATGACTCTTTGAACTACTGTCATTAACCCCTTGCCCTACAACATCGTATTTGACTCGTGTGTTAAAGATTCTGATCAGAGTCTAATAAATATGTGTGCTATTAACTTCCTTCAAACCGAAATAAAATTCTACTTTGGTTTTGTTAATGTACAGCTATTGGAGAATATACATATAGGCATACAATAGATATAAATTTTCTCCTTTTTTAAAAAATTATGAGCTACAAAAATGTTCTAAAACTGTAAAATAAATCGTAGGGTTAATGTCTAGATCTTGTCTCTATTTTTCTAGAGAATATTTAGCCATTAGTGTAATGTAGGTGGCCCACTTAGTTGAATCATTATAACAGGTTTACAGTAAATACAAATTTTTCTTTCGTTTAAGGAAAAATTGTCTAAAGGAAATTGTGAAGGAATGAATGAAGAATTTGGAAAGATGGATCAAGATATGGATCCAAACACCGCAACCCGAGGATTGAATCCCGAGGGAGTTTACGAGAGTCTCTACGATCTTCCATTGGAAAAACTATCATTGGTTATTGTGGCCAAGTCCCGTGAAGATGGGAACGTCGAGTGGGTGTCTAATTTCGTCGGAGAGGAGGGATTTCACGCTCGATCAACGCTGATTGGGCAGCGTCGGGCCGTTTGCTTTTATAACTTGGATTGCGCGCGCGCTAAGGGCGACTCCTCTTGCTGTTTTCGCATCGAACCGTGCTCCATAGCTTCTACAGGAAAGATAAAGCGATTTGCAGATAATTCGACGAAGGAGGAAAGCTTTATGTTCGATTCATTTTATCGAGCAATTGTTTACGGTACGCGCAACGGGAGTACTTTACCCCGAACTTAAATATTTAACTGCGTTGTTTTTCGTAGAGCATCGTTTCTCTGGAAAAACAAGAGAGGACAAGATTAATTTCGTTGCAATCGCGAACGCATTAAGAACGATATCGCAGCTCATTAAACGTTGCACGCACATTATCATCGATTACGCAGAAGGGGCTTCGATTACTCGAAATGGAAGCATTAATCACGCAGTCTGCGCTCTATCGGTTGTTACGCGGGCATCTTACAAGTCGCAGTCGACAAGCGATCGAGGGGAAACGCATCTGAAGTCAACAAACGCCAATTACGATGGGAAAAGTTAGAGGAATCCGTCGAAAGACATCCGGATATGTAAGGCTTTCCGGAAATCGCAGCTGGTTCGTTAACAAGTCGAAGATGCGCCTGCATCAGGAAATCCCTAACAAGTCTCGTTTGAAAGATGCAAGATGCGAAAGCCTCGAAGAACCGGCGTAGAAAGAAAATGGTGGTCTCTGAGGACTTTCAATGTCCATTTAAACGTCTAATCAAAATGAATACACAGCTTGTACGCGCCGATCGATCGCGAACTCGATCGCGAAGGCACGCGCAACTAAATCCCGATGGCTCCGACAGTTCTTCGATCGCGGCTTCTAAAACTTCCCTCTCGGCTCGCGGAAGTCTCGGCAATTAAACAGATCGCAATGAGAGATTGACTTTGGCTGCAACTATTGTGGACTATCGCGGTCCTCATCGGATCTCTCCTATGACTGTGGTCTTTGACTCATAGAACTCTTAACACATTATCCGCCGGCAATTATTTCATTATTTTTGAAAGTCTATTAAGATTATTAAAAAGATTTTTTAAGCTTCCTTTTGGTATAGCAGAATGATTGAAAATTCTATTAACCCTTTCACTACAATGGACGAGACATCTCGTTCCCACGATGTCGAAGAAACGATGCTATAAATGAGATATGTATCTCGTCATCAAGATTTCGTGGTACAATGCTATGGACGAAATATTTCGTGTATCTTCATTATTGATATGAAGTGTTTTATTTGAAAGTTTCACACAAGTAATCGATTTCGTAAGACATGTCATCGTCGGTGGAAGGTGCTTAAAGATGATAAATATAAAATACTCCATATTTTACACAATTAGGGATAATTGTACACATAAATGTGTACAGATCCGCAGTGTATTTAGCATCTTTAGGAACTTTCCACCAACGATGACATGTCTTAAAAATCGATTACTTGTGTCAAACTTTCAAATAGAACACTTCATATCAGCAATAAAGATATACGAGATATCTCGTCCATAGCATTGTGCGACGAAATCATGATGACGAGATGTCTCATCGAAGCGAGATATCTCGTCCGTGGTAGTGAAAGGGTTAATAGACTTCCGGTAGATAAAGTGTTAAGATCGAGCACACTTTCTACGGAACCAACAGAAACAATTGCGAATTAAATGTTTAGCTTCTCGACTCGCGGTTCCCCAAGGTTTCATGGACACACAAATCGAGATTGTCCTGCTAAGGGAACAATGGGTCTTTCGATGGAGGGCCATTTGGATGATTCGTAGCCCTAAAGAACTGTAGCCGGAGGTACCGCGTGGCGTGCCAAGATGTAAATACCGGAATCGCGAGGAATCTAAAGCACCGCTGTATTCTCGAGCTCTTCAGCGTGCCAACTGAGCCGTGAGCTAGGAAGCAGATTAATGTCGGACGCGGAAAAATTTCGGTTTAATTATAGTGGCGGTGCAGCGCGAGCTAGAGACGTTCCCCCGAGACGCATCGTTACCATCTAATTCTTCGGTCGTTCCGAAGTAATGTGATGCTAACCCTTTATTAAATTTATACTGTTAATTCCAGCCACGCTCGATACAAACTTGATCGACTTACCTGTCGACTGTCCCGGACAGTGGGATTAGCTCGCTGCCAGGCGTTGAAGGAGTAAAAGGGATGCTCTGCCAGTTAACTCGATGGAAAATATATATTTCCCAATGGCAAATGTTACAATTCATAAAAAAAGCATGACAGAGGATTACAGTCACGTAATCGCGAAGCGATCGGCACTCGTCCATCGCTCGAATAACATCGATATACATGTATGTATAACATAGTTCTTTTACGGTGATTCGCGCGTCGATCACTGTCTTTCTCGGGAACATACAACGCTCCCGTGTAACAAATTATCTCATGAAATCCATGCAAATTATCGAAGAAACATTATTAAAAATACGCGCGTTAAGAGCGAAAAACCGTGAACAGCGTGTGAACCTTCCTGAAAGTTTCGACAACGTTTGCACCACTATCTTTTCGCATACACGGTCAATTACAATATACAATAACATGTAGTAGTTTCTTTATGGCACTCGCAAAAGGCATTATTGGCGTTTAATCAATGGCAAACGACGATCAAAACATATATAATACTGGTGATGATACAGTTCATCGTTCGAGACACCGATCAACTATAATAACGTTCTCTGATCGTCGGTCTCACAGTCACTCGAAACGATTCTGCTGATTATCCTTCGTTTCCAGAATCAATGGTCGGAAACGATCGATCGTGGATATATCGTGTTGTTGCACTCGCACCACTCACAGCGCTTCAATTTTCCTATTGTTCGTAAGGTAAGTCTATGAAACTTCTTTCGATTGCACTGTCAAAATCGTCGTATCCTAATTCGTCTCTATCCTAATCGTCTCAGTTACAGGGACTAGCGGGCTGACTACTCGCCGCGGAGGACTGCATCATGATGGACTGGACGGCGAGGACCGGCGAGGCTGTGACCACTGGCGTCACAGTGTCCCCGTGATGGTGGTGATGATGATGATGGTAGAGAGCGGACGCGTAATACTGCTGATGATGATGGTGATGATGATGCGGATGATGGTAACCCTCCTCTTCATTGTTGTTGTTGTTACCCGCAACGTTCTCGTTGCTCTGATGGTGATGATGATTGTTGTCGACCGACACGCAGAGCGGCGACATCGGCGACGAAGAGGACGGCGAATTGGTCAGATTGCAGCTGGTTGCGAGAATGTCGTGGACCGTGTGCGGACTAGGCCAGTGAAGGCTGCCCGTGGTGGTCGGCTGATGGCCAGTGTGGATTGAGCTTGGCGACGAAGGCGATAGCTTGCTCGGCGTCGTCGGCCCAACTGGAAACGCACCGGTACCGAATTGGTAGGAACATGGTTCTTGGTTTTCGACATTCGCTAATCACCGCTCGGTATCACGATGGAAGGAACAGACCCGACTGTTGCCTGATATCCCGCGAGCTCGCTGCTAAAACTGAACGCACGCACAACGTCAACTCGCGTCAGTCGTCGTCGAACGGAGCTAGATTTTAGTATCGTGTCGCGAACCAGCGGAGACGGCACCCGATTCTTCTGACAGCAACCGATATACCATTCAGTTGGCATCAGTCTTTCCGCGTGATGCCTGGCTCCAGCTGCGCGACCGTAGCTTATCGTCTCGAGCATCGAGTTTGCCGGGAGATCGCGTGCGAGCGACTCGCGCAAAATTCCTGCTCGAAACCGACACACAGTGGCGAACATCGCAGAAATCCTGTCGAAAATTCACGTAGCATAAAAGCCGTCCGAATACCTATCGTGCATGGAAGTCTCGCGAACACCAACTACAACAAATAAATTTGAAGAGTCCATCTTTTCGCGTCGACACTTTTCACCAAGATATTCGCCACTATGCGACGCACATTGGTTTAACACTAGGTTTACGGAGCATGAAAAGTGATTGTTATACATTATTTTATTGAAATAATGAGAATGTGTCTACTCAAAGTTTTACTCGTTATACATATTCAAAGAAATAAACTTTAGAACGCGTCCCGTAAACTTAATGATAAAATGCAGTTCCAGCCGAGTTCTAACTAATCGGAAAGACTGAAGTTTGCTCGGCTAGAATCGCACGTTGGACCATCATGCGGCGCGCGCGAGGAAAGGGAGGAATTTCGAGCTACCAACCTTGGTGGTGGTGATGATGATGATGATGCGTAACCGGCGGCGGCGTCGCGTGATAAGGCGTCGGCGGGTAAGGGACAGGGCAAAGCGCGGCCCCCGCGGCAGCCGCGGCCGCGTACAAATGATGATGATGGTGATGATGCGCTGGGTGATGGGGATGATGATGGATCGCGGTCGCCGCGCCGACCTTGTTCCTCAATATCCTGGAAATGCTGCTCACCGATGGCACGTTGTACTTGTCGCAGACGCCGTCGGAAAGCAGTCGGTCCCTGATCTCCCAGGCGAAGATCCCTGGATCTTTGAGCTTCAACTGCTTGATGTACTGGACCACCTTCGGGGTGGTCACCCGGGGCTTGCTGCCGCCGATCGCGCCCGGCAGTATGCTGCCCGTCTCGTGGTACCGGGCCAAGATTTTGCTGACACAACCATGACTGACCCGCAGCTGCCGCGAGATGTCGCACGGCCTGATGCCCAGCTGTGCAAGCTCCACTATTCGCAACCTGACCGCGTTCGGCAAGGGTCGACCGTTCACGAACACACCCCCCAACTGGTTCACCTCGCCGTACTGCTGCTGTTGCTGTTGGTGCTGGTGCTGGGACTGCTGTTGTTGCTGCTGCTGGTGCTGATCGCCACCCAATTCGGACGCGTTGCTCTCTGGTTCCCGAAACAGAGGAGAAAAGTACCGTTAACCCTTGAAAGATCGACTATTTTTGCAACTGTATACTTGATGATGCTTAAAATCCATGTATGCATTTATTTAGCAATTTCTTAAGTATATCTTTGAAAGTACTTCTTGCAGACCCATTGGTCTCTCTGTCGTTTCTAATGTAACAGATATCCATTTGATTTGCAGGGCAGTACTGTTTTAAGGAAAAAATATTCTCCTTAAATCTTCTGTGGACAATCGGGTGTTTAAGTATCCATTTCTATGTATATCTTGCAATTGCGAAAGATTAAATAAAATTGGTCTCGTAGAGCAGTAGCCTGTGCGGGGACCAGTAGCCTATAAAAGTATCTGGAGCAGCTTTTAATCAAGCTAGCCTTTTATTATAGCGGCCGGTGGCTAAGGTGGACCCCAATATACTCAAGTCCAATTTGAATATGATCTCCTTCCGCCGTGAAAGGAGCAGCACGATTTCGATTACTCGATCCGGAATGCGAAGGGGTCCGAGCAATCCAGCATTGATTCGGCGAGCCGCCGAAATAACGCAACGATAATATAGACCGCATCGGGACTTACACCTGGCGCCGGGGTTCGTTTTAACGAGATGCAGATGTACACGGTGGTGGAGTGCCGCGTGCCTCGCTCTCCTGTCCGCTCGAGCTAGCGTGTAACAACCCTTAATTAGCGAAGCGATGCCCTAGGAATTGTCCCTAACTGCATTCCAAACCCACCGGGATTCCGTACACGCGAGTAACCGAACATAACAACCCGTTACGAGCATAATAAGATCGGCTATCTTTAACTGGGAGACAGGCGGAACGAAGTTACACTTTCGACCATCCCCGACGAGGGCTCGAAGCCGACTGGAATCCACCCACGCGTCCTATCTTTCAATTATCCCCGAAACAAATTGTCAGGCCAATTGGCGCGCTTCTTCCGTGTTTCGTGATATAGGGCCACTTATAACAGGATGTTACAGCGACACGCTGTTCGAACATTCTTGACCGTCTCTGTAGCTGAACCTAATTTACTCGGCGCTAAATTTAAGCGGGTTCACCATGTACTGATGCAATTGATTTATTTTTCTGCATCTTGATTTCGTTGCAAATTCCAGAGTCGACCTAACAATACTCGACAATTTGGTAGCGTCTTTAAACGATGAGACTGCTCGGTAGATATACCGATGTGAAAAGAATCCGTTTCTTTTTTTGATAAAGTCGTTATAAATTCTAGAGTTGGAGGCGGATGGATCCCCGCAGCCCTAACGGAGGACTCCTCTTCCGGCCGCGAGAGGGACGCCGCGGAAAAGAAATTTATGCGGCCCTCTTCGTTCTCCCTTTGGTTCTGTTTCTGCGCACCGAGCGAGCCCGTGGAAGTACTGCAGAGAAAAAGAGAGCAGCAAAGAAGAAAACCGCACGGCGGAAAGGAGGGCTCTGCGATTCCTGGAACAAGAGTTTCGCCGACGCTGCGACGCCGCGTCGACCGTAGAGACGCGTTTTTGCGCGCATCCACCGTCCACCATTTTTTTCACCATCTTTCTTCGCATCCCTGTGAATCGCCTCGCAACGCCGAATTCCTTTGCGGAGGCGCGAAACGCTATTCGCGACCTTCGTCGAGGGATAGAATATCTTTTTAAGGAAAATAAGAGAAGGGAAGGAAATGGCGCCTGTTCGAAGATCTTGCATACGCTTTATGGAATGATCGAAGCTTTCTGACAACTCCGAGGTCAGATGAACCTTCAAACGATCCAATGTGTTTAATCCATGGTTTGATCGGCGAAAGGATTTTCGGGGAACGAACCCGCCGCGAGAATGGGTTGCCGAGCGGCTCGCCGATTCGTGGAACGACCCCGACGTGGCCCGTTAAACTCCAACGATTTGGACTTAATGAGCCGCATTACATTAAAGGCCCTGTCTTTTTGCCAACGATCGTTCGATCGCGAGGGAGCAGCGGTCGTTAAACTGGAGGGACAAGCCTCGTGGTTTATACGCTGCTCCGTTGGCTCTCGCTTGTAGGTGAGTAATTAATGAGGGGATAAACCGCTCGTCCGATGGATTTATAAGTACGACGAATTTTCCAGGAGGACGATGTTTCCATCAACGCCATCTCCGAAAATTGCGAGGAGGATGCCGCGGTTTCGGCAGAGGATCAACCAGCGAGAGATCAGTATGTACGGAAAACGCTCAGTATGTTGTTCTTACGTTTCTTTTACAACATCATTCCGAACCACTGTTATTCCTGTCCCTCGCAACATCGGTCTCTTGTGCACGGAAACTTCGGCTGCGAGAAATTCTATGTATATGGGTCAGCAGTAAACGTAACTAGTCGCATAAAGCTAATCCCGCACTTTCGAACCACAAGCAACATTCGGAGATCAACCTATTAACCGCGGAAGACGAATTCACTCCTCGTTCGTGTTCTAATTTTCATTTATCTCCCAGTTCAAAAAATAATTGTGAATTATAGTGAACACGGCTAGATGGAATTGATCTACAATGTACTCCCATTGATCGCGATGAAACATTTGTCGTAACAAATTATTTGTTGAATTGAGAGATACATGAAAAGTTACCGAAAGACATTTGTTATGACAAACGTTTCGTTCGCACCGTGTTACTGACTTTGTAGCGTCTAGGATTGAAAGATTGCCTGGTTAGCACAGGTGGATCGAGTGTTTTGGTGTATCGTGTCGTCTGATCTTAAAAACCGAATTACCAGGCAGCGAATTGGCGGGATGATTGGGAGCCGAGGACGAATTAGCGAAAAGTAAGAGTTTCGATGTCCCAGCAGGAATCCTCCTTGTGCGTAGCATGTGCGAGAAGACGGGACACGCACACGCGCTCGCCAGCCCAGTCTCCTCGGTCTTAAATACGTGTATTACACGCGTGTAAAATGACTACACAAGTCGGGCCCTTTGATCTCGGCCATTCATCACCGTGCGCTCCCCGAGAAAAAGTCTCATAATATTGCGTGCACGGCGACGTTCACGCGTGTGCGTGCGTGAAATGCTGTTCCACGCGACGATCCGCAGATCTATGCACCCACTCGATCTTCCGGCAACGATTTATTCCTCCTCGATTCGCGGGATCCGCCGTGGAAACTCGAGAAAGACGGTCCCCGAAACGAAAGGAAGAGGAACAGCTTCGCTTTCCGAGCTGATCAACAGCGGGCTCATTGTGAGACGATCACCGGCGAACTCGCCGTCACAGACGGTGAATTATGCTCGCGAAATAGCGGGAGTCGGCGCGGTGCTCGCGATCCAGATTGATTGCGGTAATTTCACTGTGACGGTAATTGATAACGTTCGGCCCGTGATGTTGCGAGACGTTTAGCGCACTTTATGACGAGCGCGTCCCTTTGAGAGCGCTGAATCCGCGGAGAACTGTGAAAATTTAAGGCGACAGGTCATGCAGTTACTCTCCTCGTTACTCTCCTCGTTCCTCTCTTGAACGTCTTTCTAATCCGGACCGAACAAATGGCCGAGCGGAATAAAGGCGGAAACGGATTAATGTCGAACGCTTGGTATTTCAAAGGCGCGATCTCATGAATTTTTATTATTCGGAATGCGATTGAACGTCATCGAGTAACAAGGTTGATACGCCTCTACCGTGAATCGGCTAATTCGGTTGCTGGAAATTCGCGAAAACGATAGCAAGGGGCAAAACAAATCGTCGCAGGCAAAAGGACGAGCGGGAAGGGCCCGGATATAAGTAGAAGAGTGAACGGCGAGGCATCGTCCGAGACGTGGGCGTGCACGGAACGAGTGATGGATGTCAGTGTCACCCTCGAAAACACGTGTTTCACTTACGTAGATGCTCCGAACGCGACCAGTGTTTGTCTACCATTCTCACTCGCTAATTATCGGCCCCTCGGGTACCGTCCCCTTTGTCGGCCTCCTCGCTACTGTAGAAACGGATCTTTAATTTAATTTCCGCGGCACAGCGCATATGTCAGTGATTAGTTTGCCGAGGCGTCGGCGCGTCAGAAATTAAACATTCTTAATTCCTCGGCGCGAACGAGGACTCGGACGCTAAACGATCCCGGGAACGATCGAGACTAATGTAGCGTTAAATAAAACGCCGTATGCAAGATACATTCCGGATGAAAAGCTTGATTTTTTATAATTCCAGGAGCGAGCCGATCAATGCTGTGCATCCAAAGTTACAACCCTAGGCGCCCGGCACTCAAATTTGCAAAGCTATTAGCGTGCACGAACGTCCTACGAATTGTTACAATTTTTGGGGAAACGGCCACGTCGGTTGGTAGAACCTGCGGTTACATGGAACGTCTATGAAAGAAGGGTATTGGTAGCAGAAGACTCTGCTATGGATTTGTGCACGTGTATCCACGGCTTCGAAATAGTCCTGTCAAGCTTCATCATTATTTCCAGTAGCTTCGTAAACCTGGGCCCCGGCCAAACGGCGTTATCTTCCGTCGAAAAGGATTCTTGGCAGCCGGTCGCGATTTTTGAATGTTCGCGGCTAAAATCGGTTAGATCCGAAGCTCTCGGAGATTGTGTTATCGCGTGACTCGACAATGCGCGCGCCACCGAGCGAAAACCCATAATTAATATATTTCCTTGTACTGGTTCGAAGAAACTGCCCGCGAGACTCCGACGATATCGTGGAAAGTGTGGACGTCTGCCTTTTTCCCAAGATCTCCGTAGGATGTATTTATAGCTGCGAAATTTATGCAACTTGACGCAAGAGGAAATTAATTATGCGCTAATCGCGCTACATTTTTCACGATAACCGCCTGACCTCGTTCAATTTCATCGCAACTTCGCCACTTTCCAGACGCGCCTACAAGCGGCTCTGTCGCGACCGAATGCTATTCTACTCCTTTGAATATCTGTAGGGGAGAGTTGCCTAATGCGGACTGGCCATCTAAATCGCACCGACTCATTTTTTTGAGTCCAACCAATTAATCTTTGCGACTTCTAGTGGTAAAAACATAAAGCGTTTATGGAGTCTGTAGAAGCCGGAAGATTTCAAGTAAGTTTGATATAAATTTTAACCAATTATTTTAACAAATTTCAATTAAATACTATAATTGATTAATATATTTTGTGTTTTCTTTGAAATATATTTAATATACCATCTTTATAGTAAGTTTATAATGTAATTTATATAATCTTTTAGGTTAGATAAATAATATTTCTATCAGCTCGCTTAGTTTCCTAAATCGTACCGCAGTTGAAACTCTTAAATCGTACCAGTATGATTTAAGAAATCACACTGTTTTATCTAGGTCTTAATTCACTGACACTTAAACTTCCTCCATTTTCTATGGTATGAAAGCTATGAAAGAAAAACAAATTAAAAGGAAAAAAATTTTTTGTAACGCACCATCTGCAAGTACGTCGGCATCAACACGTTTAGAAAACATGACTTAGTGCCTGAAGTGCAAATTATAGGCTTCATATCATGAAGCTTGTGGAGGAGTGTTGAAAGAAGACAAAATATGCTATCATTCAAAATGTTTGTAATACTTTTTACTTTTATTGTTTCAATTTGGTATATTTCATATTTTTTACAAAAATTATTATGTTTATTTGTTTTTATACTTTTGTGTTTCAATTGTGGGATTTTGGCAACTCTCCCCTATATTTCTTTCTCATCGATTTTCTTTTCCAATCTTCGACAATATTGTTTGCGACATGCAAGCGTTCGCTTTCCAAAAGAAAGCTCGATCGATTCGTTGCGCGCTCGAGCCGCACAACGCCTCCCGAGCTTTCACCAGCTCGGCCCTCTAATTCTTTCCCCCTTTTTCATCCCCGCGGGCCGCACCTTTCTTCGTGCACCTAAAATACATCCGCGCAAAATTTATCTCGCGCGTATGTGCAGGAGAGCGCGCGCGAGCCCGCTCACATCTGGAATACGCGATGACAGTGGGACCGAAATATATCCGATCGACGAACAAAAAACTCGCACCGGCGTAAGCGTGCTTCTGTTCTTTTTCCTTTTCGATCCCGGCGAACGACTGTCCCAGCGTTTCGCGAAAGGGCGAAAATCAAAAGCAGAAGCCGATACGAACACGAGTGGTAATAATAGAATCGATCTTGCAGCTCGGGACGCTCGCGAACTTCCGCTTAGGAGGATGGTTCCGGATGAACCAACGTTTCCTGTCCCATCCAAAGAAGAACAAACGCTCCGACGACACGGAAGACCGCAAAATTCTTCGCAAGCTTGCAACTCCTGGAAAGCGGGGATCCAAAGAGTTCTGGAACTTTATTTTAAAAGCATCTATTTCAAACGTGAACCTTTCTGAAAAACGTCCTCGCATCATGGGTTCCGGTGGGAACAGATCGACTCAGATTCTTGTAAGTAAAATTATAATAAAACTGACGAAACAGAAAAATAAAATTGGTTCTAAAAAATATCCACAGGTGCAGACACGGTTTGAAGAACGAACTGCCCGAACTCGGATTTCGATTGAGACGAAGAATCCAATGTTTTGGACACGTGATTTCGGTCGTTTCACCTTTACGAGCAATCGTACATATAATACCGAATTTTTGGGAGGAGTTATTAGAAGGTATCCCGATGGCGGTCCGCCAGGTTTCCCAGTCACGGGACAGGTATGCAGAACTCTACCTCCAAATCGTGCAAGTAATAACTTGTCGACAATACATCTCGGAATCGTCTCGCCGTAGGACCGTTGCCTGTAGACGAAATAGTCCATGCGATACGTTCCACCCTGTCGCGATCCACAGCCAACGTCTGTCACGCGATCTCACGCGATTCAACCGCGATTTTCGAAATATCTTCTGCCAGAATATCCTGTACGGCTTCCAGATCGGAGCTGATTTACAGCTCGCAGACGGTCGAAGCCGTCGATAACGCTGCAGATATTTTTCTTTAAAGTGCACGACGATTTGAGCCTGAGGACCAAGTTCGTCAACTGTTCCTTCTTTTCGAGATCAATCGTCTCAACATCTATTCTCTTCTTTCAGGAGCGAACCCAGACTTCGGACACTGTCGGAGGAAAGAAGAAATATTTGCAAAACCTTCCGGAATAATTAGTAGCTTTCAAATTTATTTAACAAGAGGACAAAGTTACTGTCGAAGAACACGGTCCACTCTCCGAGAGATTAACAAAATTAGCGACAACGAATTGTCCGGGACCCTTTTAAAGTTTCGGGAGCTTGTTGGTAACATGGTGAAGAGGAGCGGCGGGCAAACGACCCGTAGGTAGCCCGAGACTCGAGAGAGAACTCCAGAAGCTAATACAACTATTTGCGCAGTCCTTTGTCAACCAGACCCTTTAAAAGCCGGCTACCTTGTTTAACTGGAACAAACGCTACTAATTGAACGCTAATGAATCTATAACTGCACATTTCCCGCCACTGTCAACATCGCCTTGTCCGCAACTTCTAGCCGAGGGCAATCTGATTTTCGACTTAAATCGACGGGACAAACGGTAACAAACCAATAGCCCTATTGGATTAACAAGTTACAAAGGCCCAATGCCAATTATGCTATCCTCGTGTACGAGAGTTCTCTGTCATTTTGCAGTTTGCGTCCCGTTCGCGGACGTCGCAATTCCAGGTCGTGCAAAATAATGCAGAAACATTAACGTTAATCGGTCCGTTACAATGTGTCGTGACAAATTTTTATTGTCGAGCGTATCTCCCGCTGGAAGAGTACGATCGGACGGGTTTATCTCGGTGTGTACGTTTCCAATGTATCGCGTTCACATATCAAGGTCTTGAACCGTGCGCGGTTACGGCTGTATTGGTGTCAATGACTCCGAGGGATTGTCAACGTCATCCGAGGGGAATAAAAGATGTGGAAGAGAGCTCGGACGCGGGCCCGATAACGCGAGGCGCGTTTTAAATCGCGAGCGTATTATTTTCACGCGTAACTTACATCGTTCCGCAAAAGTTAATCGGACCACCTCGCTTCCGAACGTTCAATCGGGGGCAAAGTTCGGTCGTCCGTTTTATTCGGACGATAACAGGTCGTTCAGAATTTCAGAAATTCTCGAAAGATTATCTGTTCCCGCTCGGGTTCAAGGTTCCCGTTCTTTGACTTTTTTTGTCATCGCTTCGACACTCGAAGAGACTCGCTGGATTTCGAATAATTCGCGCCGGCGACGCGTGTCCGTCGTCCGATTAAGCGTGGCAAAACCACCAAGAGATTGCCGCTGGGATGACGTTAGATCTGGGTCATCGGCAACGTTTCACGCGTCACAACAAACGTGGCACATCTTCGTGATTAACGATCGCGTTACCAAAATGTAGGTCATGATACGGACTTGCTCCGGCATCGCCGATCGGTACCGCCATTCGCCAATTAACGATAACGCATTCCCCTTCGTAGGGTGAAACGAGAAATCCAAAACGCGCGAGCCATTGGGGACCGAGCGGATCAAGGAATCGTCCTCTTCGGAGAAGATATCAAGGAAGAATTCAAGGAAGTTTCACCGTAAGATGTACCTAGGTTCTACGTAAATGTACTGCGCCCCGCTCGTCGCTTTCGGAAGTATACATATATCGGCGTGCCGAAACTTTCAGGAAGAGTATTAATACCTAGTTGGCTGGACGCGGACCGGTGTCCGGCGCATAGATCACACGAACGAGCGTTCTCATCGGAAACCAGCTATGAAACAGGCTCGTTAGACCGGTCAGTTTCGATTTTCGTGCGGCTGACATAATTATTAAACGATGATCGTTCGGCTGGCCGCGCAGTATCGACGTGACGGTACGGGTCTCGTACGGTAGCACAGTCTTGTCGAGAGTTTCAAGAAAAAAGAAGACGTAAAGCCGGGCGATAAGGGGCGAGAGGGCAGCCGGGACCCAACGAGGCCAAAGATTGCCGGAGAAATGTGAGTGCAGTCGAAACGCAGTCGATTTTCTATGAATGGGAACTATGCCCACGCGTAGGCATAACACGCGCGATAAACAATCAGCTTTCCTAACTGTTTTTCTGCCGCAGATTAACCTTCGTGTCCGCTTGAGAGCTGTCACGGCATGCAAAAGGATTACTGGCGTTCGATGAATATTCAAACCAGGAAATTGACGCGCGATGCACGCCGGAGAGGCTTTAATGAGACGGTTTATTGCATGTTTATTGCGCGTTCGTCGCGCAGAAGGCCGCCGCGGTACGTTCTGTTAATTGGAAATAAGAAACGACGAGAAAACGAGCGGTGCAGTTTCTCCGCTGTTCCCATCGATGGTCCGCGTCGGTTGATAATAATTGCGCCAGCCTATCCCATTATCGTGCTACGCGAAATTAATAAGTGTGACCGGCCGACGGCGCCACGAGATACATACATCCGACCATCGCGTCTCATTTAATTATAAATTCAATTAGGTCGAAGTTGATTGACATACACCGCGCGCGCGACGATTTAATCTATCATCGTAGAAAACGCTCCGAGCAAAAAGGAGAAGCTATAATACTCCGGAGACGCTGCCATGGAAGATAAACGGGCAACCGTTCGATCGTTGTTCATGCTGCGAGGCCCTTCGCGTATTGCGAGTACCGTAGATATCTGTTATTCAACCGTTTCGACAACGCTCATAACCAGAATCGGCCGCGACGATCTCTGCCGGCGGATTCGCAGTCGCGTTACATAATCAGGCATCGCTGCAAAATATGCGGTATTTACATGATCGCGTTTCGATTTGAGGGAGGATCGCTCACCTAGCACCAAAGGATCCATCGGGAAGAGCAAGCTCGCAGCCGACGGCTACACGCAACGTTCCCTCGTGATTCCGCGGACCTCGAGCTGCTCGATCCCTTCGGCGGAACTTGCGATCCAGGAAAATCTTCTAGCGAAGCTGGATCGAATCCCCGAGTCTCTGGGCAGCTGTTGTATCGCACCGAGCAGGTCTTCGTGTCCTCTACACTGTTCTCACGTGGCACCACCGTGTTCCCTCGCGCGCCGGCACCCCCTAACTTTACATTTTTCCGTAGGAGGTGTCGGGCATGATCGTCGGTTCACAAACGCGGCGGCGATCTAACAATAAGAGAACGACGACGTCGCGTCGCGTCCGCGAGGAAGATATGTAAGTACAACGATCGGAAGAGCGCTCCGGAGCCACTCGACCGGTTCAACGCGGAAGAAGTCGAGACGCAACCACCAACCAATACTTCATGTAGCCGGAACGGAACTGTTCTCACACGGAATCGCGTTAACTCGCGGGACACTTGACGAAAGGATGATTAGCGTGGAATAGTTGGCGATTCACGCGATCGACGTTCATTCAGGCGCGCTGATGAGAGCCACTCGAGGGTGAAATGCGGCAATGAAGCGCGATAGTAAATAACCGGTGCAAACGGGGTGCGGTACCGTGTCCGTGTACTACCGTCTCGTGCTTCTGTAGCGGTGACGGAGAGAAGGAAAGAGAGACGTCTCCTGCGTGGGTCGAAGAGAGAAGGAAAAATAGAGGGAAAGAGAGAGAGAGTGAGGAGGAGGAGGAACGGGAAACACCGGGTAGCGAGAGTGGCGTTTCTAGAGGAGACGAAAAAAGAAGCACGGACACGGTCAATGGTGCGCGGCTCGCCCTTCGCTGCCTCACTGACTGGGGCGACAGATTTACCAGAGCAGAAATAAGAAATCTCCTCTCCGGCTAGCGTGGCCTTAGAACGCGGCCCCCGCCCGTTCTCTGTGGTAGTCGCTTCTTCCTGTCGTGCATGAGACACACGTACATACGGCCAGAGAGAGCCTATCTCTAGCGGGTGGCGGTGTATGCGTGAAAGAGGACGCACGAGTGCCCACCTACTTGCTCCGGCAAGAGTGTGACGGTGGAACGGGAGGAGAATGGGAATCATTGAGGACCAAGCAAGACGGAGGAGAAGAGTCGATCCGACGCGAGAGGAGTTGGCTGATAGAGGACGGACGATTCGACGCAGAGGAGAATAAGCGAGAAGATCCTAGCCAGAGAGGAACAGCGTCTCTCGGGAGGGCTGCAAGTGGTCGACTCGACCAATCCATAGACCCGGTCACATCGACACGTCGCGCACACTTCTCTGCGCACTTCTAGCGTAAGCCTCCGTCCTCGCCTCCTAGGCCATGGATGCTGCGAGCGTGTGCGTGGGTGTACACTTTGCTGCGCACGCTCGACCAAGCGCGGCTGACAATCACGATATCACCACCAAGGGGGAAAACTGGCCACGCTTAAGAGGCGGAGCCCCGCGGTCGCACGGACCATTGGCGAGACCACCGCACCGTGAGCCACCGTAGTTTACGCCTCTTCATTGTACCCTCGTGTCGCCCGATCATTGTTTTATTCTACTTCTGTCGGGTGCACTGTGCACTCTTCTCGCAAGGCAGAGTCAGAGGTGCACCGCGCGCCACACCGCACCGTTTATGCGGTGTAGTCGCTCGGACTTAGCGATAAGAGGCTTGCTTCTGTAAATTGTTTTGTTACGGTAGACAGTACCCAGTAAACCAGCGTGCTCGATTTCTGACAGGCAGCTGCGCGCGCCCAGGCGGACCTTTGGCTGGCAGAAAGACGAGCAGAATTTCGGCCGGTCGGTCCGGAATTCTTCCCGTTTTTAGGATTGCAAGGATGCGGGATTCGCGTTGTCATTTCTTGATAATACAAACACGGGGTTTTTCAGTAGTCAAAAACGTTAGATAAAAGATCGATCTAACCCTCAAAAATCTTATTTTTTAGTTTACGAGGCGTAATTTGCATTATTCGGCAATATGTAGTTATGAAAATAGCTGCCAATGGTGTTTACGCCGTTTACGCGTAATGCGACCGTGCTGCCCTCTTGAAACAGGCAGCTCCTTAGACCATCTAATGGTCTAAGGGCAGCTCGGTCCTGAATTCTGCCTGCTTTCTGCCCGAGGACCGAGCGGCCGGCTTTCTGCTCTCACCAGCTCGTCAGGCTGGGCTAGAGGGCAGGTCTGGTTTACTGGGTAAGTGCCGGATTAACCCCAGTAGCAGGAGTAGCAAATGCTACGGGCCCCGCGCTTGCAGCAGAAAATTGACCTTGTGAAATTTGGTGGATAAACAATTCGTAATTTAAACTATTTGTTATTTGATTCATAAAACAAGGAAACATTCGATGCACAGAATGGATAGATGTATACCCAGATTTCTCTGAATCAACATTGTTCTGACATCTGTTAGTTTTCTAAAGAAGTATACTTTCGATCATTTCTGTCGATAAAACAGAGTACATATCCAATCAGTTAATTCTAATTATTTCTCAAAAAGTTTTCAATTTTAATTTGATCTTATTGTTCAACAATTTCTTTCATAATGTACTTGTTTTCAAATATCGTGTATATAATGCTTCGTGGATCATTGGTTGATCCTAAAGCATACGATCATAAAAGGAACCAACCAACGAAATGAAAAACGTTTTGTTTATATTTACATCTGTTTGTGTCTACAAGTATAACAACCTCTAATTCAATTTAATTAGTGCGATATGTTAATAAAACTATCGGGCAGATATAAATAAAATTTTATTTATAATTATATATCTCTCCGTATTTACAGTGTACACACACGATTCTAAAACATAGAAAGTGGTAGACAGTTCGGAGCAGTTCGGAGTTCGGAGTGTTCGGACGAAGTAGTGAACTATCGTGTCTCGCGATACAAGAAAAGTTTATCAACAAAAGACTGTCATTGATTCTCGAATTAGTAACAACGCAGTGTATTTCTCGCTCTGTAATAACAATATGACGTAAATACATTGTTTTATTGTACAATTTGCAATTGTACGAGTTAGTGGAATTCGAAAACAATAACAATGGAAGACATATACAAACTTTATAACAGCAATGCTTCGCCGAAGGTTCATATAAAAGAATATTTCAACGAATATCTTAACGTGATCAGGTCCACAGAAAACCTTATGCCAATTAAGAAGAATGACTCGGATTTTATGGCTCTAATGGGTGTCCAGCTTGGAGAGGAAGAAATGTCTATGCTGGAAAATTATTGCAGGTATCTTTCTTAATTAAATAAAATGTATATACAAACGTGTAAAACGTAAAATACATATTTTGTTATTAGTGCTGACAATTTGACAGTTGAAGGAGAGATGCCAAAATTTAAAGACAGTAGAAAGCTGAGGAAAAAGGACACGTTCGGTCCTACGGAACCACCAGATCTAGACTTGCAAACCATCCAACATCTTAAGAGAAGATTGAAGAACGACAACAAGCAGCAGAGTGTTTGCAAGTACCAAAGCGAATTATTTATAGTAAATGTCTATTCAATACGACACTTGTATAAAAAGAATCATTCTACATGTGCAACTATTCTGTTTCAGAATTATAGGGAGGATAAAGAAATAGGTGGCGAGATTGCTGCTCCTGGACAAGATATTTTGGTCTTCGTCAGGACTTATCATCCTTTCACGCAACGTCAAAAAAATCCTCTAAAGCAATGCCATATACTCCGATTAAATACTATTATAGCTGTGCTGGGTTCTCAGACTTTGGCACATTTGCGTGACAAAATATCTTGTATAGCCGATTGTACCATTTCTAAAGAATGCAGCAAAGATTTAGATAACGCGATAGGACCGATGGCAAAAGTAATTCGTAACTATGTTTGTGCTAAACCTTTCTAGTTGTATTTGTAATTAATTCTTTCTCGTTCTTTTAGGATGTGTACAAATCGGGTTTCTTTTTTATAGAGGACACTTTTTATAATGACTCTAGGTGTCCTCAAAACGTTGATTACAGTACAGTGATCATCGAGTGGGCACAAAGGCGAGCGAATTTAGGACCTTTCAAAACTGCCATAATGGAGGAGTGTAGAATAGATTCCTTGCTCTTAAGATTCGGTTTCCCGTGGGTATATAAACACCAAGGCGGCTGTGAACATTTGATTGTGTTTAGCGATGCAAGGTAATTTTATTAAATCGATAATAGGTACTTGAATGAATGAATTCGATCTCTTTTTCGGTTTTAGATTGATCAATAACAACGATACTTTGGCTGTAGCCGCATATCCACGAATTGTGAGACTAAGATCCTTGTCTTCCAAGTATTGCATGATATGTGGCATGTACAATGCACAGTGGATCACCATGGAACACGAAAGGATTCCGCATAATCCTTGCTACTTCTGTAATAGTTGTTTTAAGTCCTACAATTACATCAACGGGAAAAAAGTCGGGAATTTCAAAGCGTTTGCGTATCCGCGTAATGTCGAAGCAGTAGGAAAAGAAATAAACATATAAAATAGTAATTTCATTTTCACAGTACATACGACACATTTGTATCATAATATTAATTATTTTATTGACGACTTTAAAGTGTACAATTTTCTCAAATTCTCCCTGGCACTATTAAATTCTGGTTTGATATCTAATGCCTTCTTGTACATATACTCCGCATCGTCCAGTTTATTCCACCGATGGTACAGTACTCCTGTAATTATCAAATTTAATTTTACACTTGATGATAAACCTTGAACACTTGGCTTAAAACAGAACATTCACCTAAGTTCGTGTAAAACATCGAATTGGTAGAATCTTTTGATATCGCCTTCTTGAAATACACTTCTGCTTCCACAAAATTTCCAACTTTGCCCAATATATTGGCAATGTTAAAGTGGATTGAAGCGTCGTCGGGTAAAAACTCTAAAGCTCGATACGCTACTTCAAGCGCATCGTCGCGTTTACCTAAAATATAAATGATTATACTATACGCTGACACGGTGTTGTTTATTACCACGTACCCAAATCATCCAGCAGCAGAATCGTATTTGTCCACGCTCTTCTATGATTATTTCTCTGCTTAGTAGCAGAGTCCCAAGCTTTTAGAGCTCTTTCATAATTTTTTTGTTCCAGGTACTGCAATCGATAAATTGTTTGGTTTGGTATGGATAGTTTCATTTTTATAAATCAGTAGCAAGTTACTGACCAAAAGACCTAGATTATAGAGACAATCGGGATACTTGGATCTATGAGACAGTGCCCTCAAATAACTTTTTTCAGATTCATCGTATTTCTTCAGAGCCGACAGGACAATACCTAAATTCATCCATACTGTAGCAAAGTCGTCCCTAAAACTCACAACTCAGTGATATTACGTTTCTAATTGGGAAGTATCAAACATGATTCATTCACTCTTCCATTTTTCACATTGCATCTTAAATAGTCGGTTGTAAACAGACTTACTGGAGCTCTATAGCCCGCTTAAACAATGTCTCTGCTTCTATATACTTTCCTTGATCTTTGAGCAAGTTACCAAGGTTGTTCATTGCTTGAGCATAGTTGGGATTCAGTCTATTAAAGAAATCATTAAAATTGAATTAATCAACGCAATTGTAGTTTCCAGGTATTTTCTATGGTTTTATACCTTAGGGCTTCTTTGTATTCGTATAGCGCTAACGTAATATTCCCGACATCAGCGGCGTTCTTGGCAATATTATAGTGAACTTTTGCATTTAGCGGACAAACGTACAACGCTGATCGGAAAAGCGTAGTTTCGGTTTTCCACTGCTCGCTCCTCATCCAAGATCTTGCGAAGAATAACGAAACGAGAACTACGTAAGCTAATAGGATAGATTGCACGGAAACACGATTACAAAGCTTTTGCAATCCTATGACGAACAAGAGGCAATAGCCAGCAGAGGGAATGTATAGAGTTCTTTCTGCTAAGACAAATCCAACAGTAAAAAAGATGTTGCTAGCTGGTAGGAATGGAATGGTCAGTAACGCTAGTCCCATAATTGAGGATCTAAAATGAGAAAGAAAATTTATATAGAAGGATTTCGCAGCTGTAATACCTCAGGCCAGTGATATTACCTTAAAAACATATCTTCACGGTGGATAAAAGTATGTATAATCATTGCACTAAGTATCAACCAAAAGATAATTACAATAAGTATCCTACTGTCGTAACTGGTAATCAGAGGCACGCAACCCATGGACCAATCGAAGCACAACCATTCTGGACATATTAGCAACCATATGGTTAAACAATAAATATAACTATAATTCAGTAGTCGTAAGAATATATTATCCATGAACGATGCTGGGTTATCCACAGATTGAAAAGTTGGTGCTTTAAATCCCATGACGCTGAATCTTAGAACTATCAGCAATAAACCAGATACCAAAAGTATAGAGAGTCTAGTTATGAGCTTTTGTTTTAACTTGATGAATTCTTTTGTCTCTACGTAAGAGAACTTTGTCTTCATGAATCTGATTACATCGGATGGGAATATTTTATTTACCACTATGAGATCATATATACTACAAATTCCCTGTAGAAAATTTCAATTAATCTATGAACATAAGAGAATTAGAGGAGTATGCACTCTTATTAACACGTTCCGTGCCATTTTTTATAATACCTCATTCTTTTGGTGGGCATATATTCTACAGTCTTAAACTTGTTATAAAGTATATTTTTTTAGCGCATTAAATCAATGTGTCGTTGTGTACCACCAGTGGTACTCGCGGTCTGAAGTTTAGCATGTACCATTGGTGGTACACGTGGCACGGAATGTGTTAAAACTGTATTATTTTCCTTACAATTGCAGTGATGCCTGTCTCTTTGCACAACATTGCAATTGCAATAGACGCAATGCAACCACACATGCTGCACCATCTATAGAATAGTCTACTCGCATTGATCGATTGATGATATAAAAGAATGGATAGCCACATAAATAGAGCACATAACAATTCTGCTCGACCTACAATGCCTGAAACCTAAAATCCAAAAAATTATTAGAGACGATTAGCTACATGTAGACGCATAGAATAATTGTGATGCATGTACAACGTACAGCTTCTGCGTGTATGGGATGAACAGCAAACAGTGCTGTTGCATAAAATGCAGTGTTTGTTTCTTTTGAACCCAAAATTACAATAAATACAGCCAGTAAGAGAATGCTGACAATTGTATGTAGAATAATGTTGATTAAATGATAGTCTTGGGCAACCAGACTACCACGAAACCAGAAATTCAATCTAAAAACAAAATTCAGTAATTAATAATGATGAATGAATATACAGTCAAACTTCGACAACTCAAATCCCAAGGGAACAACTAAAATCTTCGAGTTATAGAGGTTTCGACTTATCGAAGTCTTTGAGTAAGAGAGGTTTACCCTACGAAAATTCGACTTACAGGGGGTTTGAACGAGAGTTAATAATTTACTGATGGAAATAGTCTTAAAGAAAGAAAAGTTCAATTTTTGGAGACGAGTTATTTATTATATACATATAGTAAATACAATTTACTAGGCTCTTACATGTTACTATTAACATATTAAAGAAATCTGTGATTTTACTCTGCGTTCAAGGTAACCAAACCGGAGAATACATTTTCTTCAATGACATTGCATTTTCCTACGAAACTTCGTAAAACATTTACTGCTGTTTTGGCTTGTTTAGCTTCCACACTTGTGGAAAATAATTTGAATTAAAGGAAGTTTTATTTCGATTTATAGAGGTTTTTAAAGTGCAGTGGAAAGGAATGAAGATAATTTTCGTGTTGTTTTCGAATTATCGAGGTTTTCGAATTATCGAGGTTTGACTGTACTATTTGTGTTCAGTAAAAAATTCTTACCTGAAAGTTAAAATTGTGATGGGTCTGTACGATCTATGACTTTGTTTGTTGGTTAATTTAGCACCCCAAAAATCATTTTCAAATACATTTTTTAAGGGAGTACTTTGTACATCTTCGTTATTAACGACTGCTTCAGAATCATCAAATACGAAATCACCATTATAACTATTTGCGAAACACAGTGACAATAAGGTAATTATAAATAAAGAAAGTCGCAGTGGAACAGCTGTAAGTGTAAAATTATTCATTGAATAGTTAATCCAGTACATTAACATCAATATGTTGCAACAGAAATGAATTTATTTACCGGGCAATTCAGAATTTGTTTTCGATAACATAGTTTTGTATTGAGTAAGCAATGTAATTGAATGTTTACACTGTACTTTCACATGTTTTATATATCGCAGTTCAACCGAACACACTTACAAGTCGGACATTTAAACAATTTATTGCTGTAGTGTACATTTTTATATAATAAAAACGGAAGTTTCTTTCATAAATAGAACTTTAAAGCACTCCACTCCATGAACATCAGAATTAGCTGGAATTAGATATATTCGAACAGCTGAAGTCTTTTGTTAGATATATGTACTTATAGACCCGGCATAGGTATAGTATGTGTGTAGGAAAGTCGAGAGTCCAGTGAGGCAAAGACTGTGGTAAAATGTGACGTCACAAGATAATTCTTAAGATAATTTCAAAATGGCTGATACGGCTGACCGACGCTTAAAATGTTGTAAATGTGATCGATTTATATGTAAAAAACATTCTGTAACCTGCATAATATGCGAAAGTTGTTAATCTTCAGAATCAAATATCGATTCCTGAAATAGTTAATACATAATAGGATTATTATCTCATATACTTCATTGTAATACCTTAATAAAACATATAGAATAAACATTTATATCTCAAATATACTTTATATATTGATTATTTCATGATAAAATGACAAATTCTTTGAAATTATCCTGTCCATTCTTTCCGTGTGCTGTGTAAGTCATGTGGCGCAACCGCTGACCCCTCTCAACATAAGCTAAGCGTAGGCACTGTCGATGAGCATAGCTTATACATCTTTGGAAAATGTGACGTCACAAATTACTTTATCTTTTCCTCAAGGAAAAAAGTATCTGTGCCGTGTCTATAGATTTATATAGTCTAAATTCTCTATCGACGCAACATCCTCGGGGGGACTGGGTTGCGTGGATCTACGGCGGGTAGCTATTTTTTGAGCTTCAAAGGCCGAGCCGAACGTGGAGGACAGCGCGTGTAAAGAGAGATCGCGCGAGGCCGAAGCGACTTGCGCCCGGAACGTTCACCGTCAATTAAATACAGTTGAAATTATATCATGTTTGGTCTTATTTTAATCAGAAAAATGCCACAAATTCACCACGTGAAAGTATCATAAAAAATAAGTGATAATAAAAGAGATTATATTTTGCTATTACATTGTGATGATACACGGGCCTTTGAACTGTGCCGACGACTGCGACTCTCCGCGTCGCATTAGTAGTAGTTCACACCGATATACCCGAGCCGAGATCAGATTACACAGTGGAGGGGATATTTTTGTTGCGTTGATCGCCTGCCAACTTGTTGCGTCGATAGAGAATTTATTGTATAGGAATAGACCAGACATCCAATGCATTTTGGTGTCCGTCGGTATTGGGGCGTTAGCGCCCCACAGTGACCACATTACCATTCAATGTCAACACCCAACGTTACCGATAAAACACGATTTCTGAGCATTATTAGCGCAAAGAAAAAATTTGATACTCCATTCGCATTACGTATATCACCGACTAGATATTCTGACAACGCTGTAAAATCTAGATCCCTCAGACACAAACCTTTTGTGTTGAAACGTCATGTAGTTCACTAGCTGACCGGTCCATTTCGATAGAGTTCGCTACCGTAGAGAGTCGTTTTGTGAGTAATCCAAAACGGTAGACGAACCCTATCGGTAACTACATGCTGTATGTCAGTACAGCTTGTGTGTTGTTCCACGGATGGAGTTACCTGTCTAAGCTGCAGGTTTTACGAATTAAATATTTCTTGCCGGTGTTTATACGGTTTTAAATGATCATACAAGGCATTTTTAAATTCAAACGTTAAAACTATATATTTTTAATTGAACGATTTCTTTTACGCAGAAGCGATCTAATGCAGATCATGGAACAATATTTAAACCCTTTAGAATTAGATTAATTCGTTTAAAACAACGCGAACGAAGAACGTAACATTTGAAACTTAAATTTATAGGGCTGACCGGAGGAAACTCAATCTCATTTATAGATATTCACCGAAGTTAGCATTCGAATTCTGCGATGCAAGGTCGTTCTTATTGTCGAAGGTCTTTCACAGGTGTCAGGTCGATTGTAAGAGAAACCATAACCGAGGTCTATGAAGTTCTATCGGCGCTGTCCGTCCGCAGATTCTTCGAGTTTACAGCTGCTCACGGTCGGAGGAAAGAAGAAAGGGAACGATAGGCGAAATAATTGTCGAAAAGCGTACACGACCAGCTAACGAGGCTGTTACGACCGAATATGATCGTACAGGCCGCTTGTCGGGGGAACAGGGGGAGACGTAACACGTAACAGTTACTTCCAGAAAAATTCCGCTTGGTATGTTTTCGTCCGGTGCATCAGGCGAACGCAGTCGCTTAATTAAAACTCGTGTAAATCGACTAGCAGCGCGAGCGCCAGCCATCGCTACGCCAATTAACTTTATACCGGAACAGGCGAAGAGAGAGAGAGAGAGAAAGAGGAACCAAGGGAAAAATAAGCGGACGCAAGCTCAAGGGAATGACTATTCCGCGAAAAACCGTGCTGGCAAATTGGTCCGCTCTTGAGGCTTCTAGATCGCGACGCGTCGAAAACGTTTCAATTACCGTCGGTCACCGAGTCGCGTTCTCCGTGATTTTTCTCCGCGATCGAACAGTTTCTGCTGCACAAGACAGAGAAAGCTTTGGGTCAACGCTCGCAGAAGAGAGTCGAACGATCGATCGATCGAAGGCGATTGTTTGACTTACTTCTCGCGCGGCTCTCGAAGGTTTATCCCTATCTCAAAATTAATTTTTCAGTCGGTAAAGGGTTGTGCCAGTCTTTACTCGAAGCTCCCGTAAAACGCGACGTTTCAAGAGAGATATCTTTATCCTTGAGGCTCCGTGTCAATGAAAATTTCAGAGATAGAAATTACATGGCCTCCGATACGGAATTAAACGCAACCTTGAATCGTCCTACATATCCGTGGACGATATTTCAATAATCACGTGACAGCTGGACGGATTCTCGAGCGGGAATTTAATATTCGAGTTCGACGTGGTACGCGGATAACGTTCCGAGGAGATGTACGAGTAAGCAAGGGTTAAAGGCTGGACAGGGGCAACATAATTTTCTGCTTCCTCTTTCAGCGGATTTCCAGCGAAAAAGTGGCACGGTTCCTTTTACCTTGCCGACAATCTTGGCTGGAATACAAACTCTATCTAATCTCCCCTCCCTGGGTTCTTGGAATTCAGACGATACAATTTCCCTTCTGGTTCGTCGAGGGATTTCGAGATGGGTTGAGGGACTTCCGACAGAATTAACTAAGAATCTTGACTTGTTAATTCGCCGCGTGGTTGTTAGAACGAACGATGTTTCGCGGTTAGAAAAATCGAGAAGAAATCCCGTTGGATGGGCGAAAGGGGATTGGGGGTTCGCGATCGGTGCGGAAAGAAAACGATCGAGGAGACTCGGTATCTCGCGAGCGCTCACAAGCACACGCACGCCAGACGAGGTGAAGCGAGGTCGATGGAAAGTGGCATAATCGCGGATGTGGATCGGCTCAAGGAGAGCAGAAGAGGAGATCTTTTACCTTACTTATGTAACGAGTGGCCGGTCTGTGTCTCGTGTCTTCGACCGTCTCCCGAACACGCACAGACCCTTTCTCGACCGTATTCCCCTACCTCATCCCCCTTTGAGAGCGTTCTCTCTCTCTCCATCTCCCCTCTCCCCTCTCTCTCTTTCTCTTCCGTTCTGTAGCAACTCGCAACAGCTAACCCGGTGTCCCTGAAAATCCCTCGGTCTTATTGGGTCGCCGGCCTCGAATCATCCCCGTTTCTTCGTTCACCACCTTTCGCCTCGAGCCAACGGTGGTTCGTGCACCATGGACCCGGGGATAATGACCCTCGATCGCTTCTTTCTTCGCACAACTCGCAGATTGTGTTCCCCAAGTTGCAGATCGAACTTCGCCGTGTTAACCCTCTTCTTACTCGTCTTCTGACTCGTCTCGATTCTAAAGCCACATAAGACGAAAGGTGATCGATACGCGTTATCTTATAAAAGCGATAAGATCGAATTCACTTACGCTAGTCATCCGAACTTCATTCGTTTCCTGGTGTCCACTTCACAAAACGTTGAAGAATCAATAGAATGAGAAGATGACCGGTCTTGAATTTGTAAATCTTCTTTCGAAAATAAACAAATATAGATAGGGCAAGGGTTGAAGAAATAAAGTTATATTGCACACAACTGAAATGTTAAAAAGGAAGATTTTCATTCTACTTTTGAAACGGTTGAGACCGTTGTTTTTATTGTAGAGTCACTGGTCAGAGACCATTGTCTCGTGGCAATGACTCACAGAATCGAAGAAAACGTTCCGCTCTGGGTGCCATCGGCTGACATCCGTCATCGAATTCGTCGCGTCGGCGAGACCCACCCAGAATCCTCGAAACATAACGTTACATCTCTCCCAGTGGCCGCTACTCCGAAGATCCTGGCCCTGCTCCCGCTCGGACTTCGTCCCCTCTCGCTTCATCCCTAGACCGGCTGTTCCCTGGCACCGGCCGGAAATCGTTCAACGACCATCTTCGAGCGGCCGAGTGGCGATTCGGTGACTAAGCGGGTTTACTGGTGCACGTGTGAACCGTTTCTTGGGAAACTCGAACCCATACGTCATCCTGCGACGTCTGCTTCCCGAGAGATCGCTCCGCGGACCTTCGTCACCTGCAGAATAACAGTAACAATCAATATTTTCATAGTTATTAAAAATTCACAATCACAAATTTTCAGGACCATCTGTATGGGGTTAGGAAAAATTATTTTATACCTTTTAGTCCGTCTTAAAAACGTGGTATATTAAAAGTTTTATTTATTTAAATAATTTTATAAGACAATACATATTAGCCCTTTGCACTCGGGGCTATTTTAACTAGGAAATTAAACATTTCTTCCGATCTAGAATATTTCCATTCCCTATGATTTTTAAAATTTCATGGATATGAAATTGGTATAATACCTCATACAATACCTAAATGTTTAGTAATTGATTAGATACCGATATATTTAATAATGCAAACAATATTTTGAATAATGGTACAGCAATTTTTAGTGGTGCCTCCGAAGGAACAACCGAGTGCAAAGGGTTAGCCGGTTTGAATGCTCGGTATTGTTAAAAGTCAGAATGACTGCTAAATGTAAGAATTGAGTTTTCGTATTTTCGAGGAGGATTTCGATGGCGCAGCGAAGGGTTAATCGAGTCAGATCTCGTTTTCTTAGGAACCGCGAGTCTCTGGCTGCATTCCAGCGACGGAGGGTCCAGCTCCCTTCGACGGGCTTCCTTTTTTCGCGCGTCGGAACGAGCTGGTAAAGCTCAGGTGGCCAGAAGAGGAGAATCATTTAACGGCGGCTCGTAAAAGTCAGAAGCACGGGGCCGTAAAGGCGTTATTCCGGCGCACCGGTGATTTCGACACCGAAAACCGAGGAGGGGAGCTGTTGTTGTCGGAGGTCATTCGTCGGTTCAACGTTCGGGCCGTTTACCTGGCAGCGACGCGGAGCCAGCCTACGAAACCTTGGCCATTGAAGTTCCGCCACGCGTCTAATTACCATTTGTCCGGGGTCATCGATGTTCGAGGCGCTTCCGCGAGTCCTCTCGATTCTTGATCTTCGATCGTCGATGCTCGTCGCTTCCGGTGAAAGAGAGAACGAAGAGAGGTGACAAGATCGATCGACAACATCGCATCGGGGAACCGTGTTTCGGAGTTAATCGCGTTCGTTTCGGAGGAGGAGAGGTTGTCCGCGCGGACACCTGAACAGCCGACCGGCGAAGAGTGCCTTGACCCTGACTGAGAATTCCGCAGCGGCGAAGAAAAGTGCGAAGGAACCGATGACTCGGCGGTCCGAGCCGCGATTCGGGTCGAGTCACCTTGTCCGGCAACTTTCCGCGGCCGTTCGCAACCGGCGGAAGCGAGCTACGGAGGAGGAACAAGCGACAGTGACGTAACTTTTCAGCGCCGAGCCCTCCACAGGCTCGTCTCGTGTCTCATTCGAACCCGCAAAATTGACCGTGACCAAAACGGCGACCTGAAAACGAATATGGTTTCAGGCTCTTCGGCTCAGATCATTCTCGAAAGCGTACTACAGGTTTGTTCTCGTGGGGCCAACTATCAGCATATTTATTATAGATTTATTAATCCTTTGCACTCCTTTTTAAATAAAACGGGTTTTTATATGTATTTGGTTCTTTCTCTATTTATTTGTCTTGTTTTTTAGTTAAAAGCAAGTATAAGTTCCACAAATATAAATTACAACGAAGCTTGAGAACTGTATTTAATATATAATTAGTAAACAAAATTATTTGGCAGTCAAGGAACTGTCCTTTTAAGTAAATTTCCAATAAAACACTTGCAATAGTAGGGAGTGTAGTCGGCAACAAAATTGAAAAATAATTCGGAGTGCAAAGGGTTAATCCTTAGAGATTGCACCACACTACCAGAGTTGTGTAGAATTACAATTGAATTACTCCAGGAATTATAATTACAAAGTAATTGAATTACATTGTAATTCAGTCATATTGTAATTTATAATTCAAATCTTCATTCAATTAAATTACAATGTAATTCGTAATTGCAATTGGAGTACAATTATAAAATACTTTATTTAAATTACATTAATTAATTGAACGAGGACGAGGCTATTTACTAATAGAAACTACGCCGCATAGACAGCAAACAAGTATATGAAAGAAAAATATAAAAATATATCGCACTTCTCCAAAGTTCTGGGCTATAATTTGGAGAGCTGTATTTTAATTATATTGTATTTCAATTACACATCTGATTAAAATAATTAGTAATTGAATTAATTGAAAGGTTTGAATTATGCAATTCAGTTACGACGTAGTTGAATTACTATATAATTGAAATACAATGTAATTCAATTGTGTAATTGAATTAGCACAACTCTGCACACTACACGAGTGGTGACTCGGGGTCACCATGTTGAAATCTAATCAATTTAACACATTTAGGTATTATATGAGGTATTATATCAATTTCATATCCATCAAATGAAAACATCATATACAATCAAATTATTCTAGGTTGGAAGAAATTAAAAATAGCTTCAACTGCAAAGAGTTAATTGAAGAAGTTTGCACCTTACACTGTAATTCAGTTCATTTCACAACGAATAAACTGATATCCTCAGGACTACTAATATTATGACAATCAGCAATGGGCCGCCAGTCACTGATGACGACCACGGCAGTCGTCGTGTTAGGCTTCTGTACATAGTTGCAGTGATCACGCGTTTCTATTTCACCTTGGATAAATATGAAAGGAATTTACGAGATGATCCGTCGATGGTATCACCGATAAGCGCGAGAGAAGGGAATGGATATTTTCGGCAGGTTCCACGAGCAGTTCTCTGAATGGATTGAAAACATCATCCGGCACTAGGAGAGATCAAAGACCGCACCCCTGAAGAAAGAGAAAGAGAGGATAAGAGGAAGGAAGAGGAGGAGGCAGGCAGGCGAGCGTCGTCGTCGAGGTTACGACTTATCGACGAGCGACTCGGAACCATTTCCCTTTTCCTGGATCCCCGTTATAATAGCCCGTTCGAGGGCCGATCGAGCGGGCTCCGGCCGATTCGATCGGCTTTCGGAATTCGAATAAGTCACGCCAATGAAAGAAGCGTCCTCGGCCCCGGAGTAGGGGCCTCGAGGAATGGAGAATGGGGAATGGGGAATGGGGAATGGGGAATGGCAGGGAACGGGGATGCCGAAGAAGGAGAAAAGCCGAAGCAGCGGGTGGGGATCGTATCGCGGTGGAGGTGGCGAGCCGAGGACGACGGAGCCAGAAACGGAACGAGAAGAACGAGACGGTGCGGTGGTGGTAACTGTGGCTGTGGTTGTGGCCGTGGCTGTGGCTCGGACCGGCATGGCAGGGGAGAGGTGGGTAGAGGTGGCAGCAAGAAGGACGAAGGAGACGAGGAAGGAGAACCGAAGGGAGACGACCGAAGCGGCGAGCCGAACGAAGACACAAGTTCATATCCAAGGAGATGTGGGACGATGGCCCGGAGTAACCTCCATCAAGGATGGACTTCCATCCACCGACGACCGGGACGTACTATACATCCAGGCCTTTCCTCGCCAGTTATGCGAGCCTGGATAATCATCCTGTAGCGAGCGGCCCCGATCCTCTTCTTGCCTCCTCGCCGCGCACCGAGCGCCGAACGACCGCGAAAACGCGATTCAAATCGTTTTCTACCTTTTCCGCGCGTTTTCCCTTGATGTAATCTTTTTCGAAAAAGACTCTCGATTTTCTTCCTCGGCCAAGACCCCCACGAGACCTACACGAAATACATACAAGAGTGTATTTAGGTATTCCTTGCTATTAATTCTACTTAGAAGATTCATACAGCGGAAGGTTCTTTCGGAGAGCAACAGGAAGCACACGGTTCCGCGGCGGAAATATAGAACGGAACAGGTCGAAAATCGATTTATTCTCGCGCGGGATCGGTTTCGTTTTTCAAGACAGTTTGGTAAGGAGACCAGGATTACTGGACCTGAAAATGGTCGTCGATCGTCGATCGTCACCGACGAGGGAACCGGTGCGCGGCGCGGGCAGCGGCGCATGGTCGATTAATAATTCGTTTGTCGGCGAACGGGAGCCGCGCGCGATGGACAACGCGCGTTGCAACATGCGGGGTCGACGACCGTCGAGAAAAAAGTATTGTTGTTTTCTTTCGACGGCCGCGGCCGCCTCCGGCGAGAAATGACGCTCGCACGCTCGCACGCTCGCGCGAAATCTGGAACAGGAATCGCGGAACAGAAAACGAGGGAAATTCTCTCGTTTAATCTTTAGACCACCGATCCGTGATCGCTCGTTCCAAATTTGCCGAGCGTTTGCTCTCGCCTGGATCGCAAAGCCGAGCCATGAACACACGTTCTCCGGACCACCGACCAAATTTTCGTGGCTCTGTTACGGCACACCGTCACCAATATCAGGAACGAAAGTGTTTCGGCGCGGCACGAGGAGGCGAGAGGACAAGAATGGACATCGTGTGCCTAATGATTCACGAGGAGTCGGCCCAGCGGCCACCGCGTCTCGCCGAAATGCCACCTCGATCTAACTTTCGCTAATTGCGATCGGGATGTCAAAGGCTCAGCTTCGGACCACCGCTTCAACGTTTGCTCTTTGGCTCGCTTCGAGCTCCACTGCTCTCGCGACCGTTCCCAACCACTTCGTGATTTCGATCGCTCGCAAACGCCGCGCCGCGAGATATTTCTACGAGGCCACGAACACCACCGAAACGCGCTGCATTTCGCCCACTAACCTCGTGCGCTACCTATAATATCGAGGCTGGCTCGAGATTACTAAACGTGGATCTTATTCTTCCGACTTCGATCGAAATGAAATGAAATTTCTTTGTTGTCGATTTTCAGCCATCTTAGCCATCAGACATACATTTTCTGCGGCATAATCCTAGGTTTCATTTGTGTCTGAACATTAGATTGCGTATCTGTATGGAAAATAGGAGCCAAATAAAAGGTTCTTTCATCCTTGAATTATTGCTTATAAGCTGCGACTAATACGTTCATGTACTTAATTTTATTAAATACCCATTTTTGTCATAAATGCATCCAATCTGCAGTCTACGTAAAATGTATCGATTACTACTTAAAATGTACACCGCGTAGAAACGCGAACGGGTTAAATTGAAACTTGATTGTTTGATTTGTGACGGTGTAGGGTAGAAATAAAATGGCCTGTTCCGCCTGCGAGGCTCTTTAACATGAAAGTAATGTTAATCTTTTATCCGGGTAATACTTAGAACGTCTTATCGTTCACTTAGCGCAAACGACCGTCTCGAGGAGATTAAAAGATGGCCGATCGGCTGGCACGGCGCAGGGGTATAAAGCGTCGAATAAGAAGCTTCCGGAGGACCCAGTCCGAAACGAAAAGAGCATAAATCGCGTTCTCGGGGAGCATCGAATGCCGGTGGAAAGGCGATCGCGGTAAAAAGCTACGCGTCCTAGTAGAGAAAACGGTCGCCGAAGAAGGAAATCGTGACAAGTCGGAACAATTCCGAGGCATTCCGCGAGATGGTCAGGCCGACGAACTCTGTGCGCTTGTCTGTGCGGTGCTCGATGCGACTCGATTCGACGCGCGATTCGCAAACGCGAACGCGAACTCGAACGCATACGCGTGAAAGTAATGGCCTGTGTGTGCGCTCGTGTTGCGTGTTGCGCGTTGCGTACGACTCGCTCGCTCACTCGTTCTGTGTGCCTGCACCGCGTCACATGACTTCGCCTTAACCCAGTGCCGGTGGCAGTGCCCATGGAACGAGCGCTTTTTGGGTCTAGGTCTATCGAGGGCGTTCACCCTGCTTACGTTGTTAACACACTTACCATGCTGCCTCGCTCGACGAACCGAGCCTCGTCGCTACCACTGCCACTGCCACCAGACCGAGAGAGTAACGTCTGCCTACGTCGCTATGACCTCCGGCCACGTGGTCAAGAGGCTTCACTTTTAATCGTGCTCCGCTCGGACGAACTCCATCCTATGCCGGTTCGGCAGCTGCGTCTGAAAACCAAAACACCGACGTTCAACGCGTCCGTTATGCGATCTCTTCCTAGATTGTAGATTGTAACACGGCCCGTTGACTAACGCGATCGAAATTCATGCTGCGACTCGTTTCGCGCGCTTCCGAGACGATAGACAACTATATCCTGTTTTCAGAATAAAGTCTCCGACTCGGCGCGTTTGACTTCGACCATTTGCGATTCTGTGTCCAACCAGACATTGACTTTTCCGTCAACAGTTCCTTATTTCATCTTATCCTTAGTAATGTCATAATTTGTCTTCGTGCCTCACAAGGAGCCCGCTAAAACCGAAAATGCGTGTGGAATGACCCAATGGGTACTTCTTGTGAGGCACGGAGGGTGATACGTAAGTAAAATTCTAGTGTTCCTTATTTAAATACTAAAGTTTTGTGCATTAATTTTTAGAAGGAGGTCCTTCATTGGTATTTCAACCCATTTCAATCCATTTCACCTTCAAGGCAATTTTTCATTAATTTTAAAAAATTCTTTCATCCTTTAATACTTTTAACACGTTGAAAATAGTAAGTTCATGTTTCTAAATTCTCTTAATCTTTATTCTATTTTAAATTGTGCCTACCCATTTTTGCCATAATTCCATAAAATCCGCAGTCTAGTAATAAACAAGTTAATAGAGCTACCAATGGAAATATAATTGAACTATACCATTTCGTAGCAAGTTCTAACGTAAAAAAGGGAGAGCACATGTTGGATCGCGAAGGGTTCAATGTTAAGAACGGCATCCGTTGCAATAGCTGTTCATCCTACGGGAACATTATAAATGTAGTTGAAGGCTCGAATGCCTCTTCCGCGAACACATGAAAAGATCGCAGGCAATTATAGAGTATGCACCTTAACAATTAGCACTGCCTTCTCTTTCGATTAAGAGCACAGAAATGGAAGTATGTTCAGATAGGAAATAACGGAATATAACGACTCTAGAGCAGCTTCGCAGCTAATCTACGCGCCCCTGCTCTATAATGGAATAAAGAAATCTCGATCTCGTTGATATTCCCCGGCGTTTTGTTTGGAAAACAAGTTCTGCGCCGGTTGGAACAGCTTTCGGTCGCGTCGCTCCGCTCTCAAAGGGTTAACTTCCGGCCGTTAGTTTAGTTATCGGTTTTTCCGACGACAGACGATTCTCGACGAGGCCGCCGACATTGCGGAAGAGCAGAGTCGCGTCGGGCTCGTGGAATTTTTCTGGTGCTCCGATCGCGACACAACACGACGCGAAAGACAACCGATGACACGGTTCCGCGGCTAAGCGCGTCCGAAGTAGATCGGTGAAAAGCGAACGGCGTCCGTCAAATTTGATGGGGTCGTTGTCCCGGGACGATCGCCAGATCGGAGGCGCGCGCTCGTCCCGTTGCGTTGGCATTGTGATCTAAGCGGCAACGCGTTCGTCTTCGCGACAGACGGAAAAATTCGTCTGCCCACGCTCCGAGGGCTCGGGAATCTGTCGCCGTTCCTGCACGTCGGGATCCCACATGCGACGCACAAAAATTTCATGTTATGAAAATTATATAAATTATTTCATCTACCCGTTAAGTTTTGTCACTATTTTTTAGGCATTTCCGGTAGTGCAATTAAAAAATGTTTTAGGCAAAAGTATATCAGTACTTGGTGAGCTACATGTTCGCATATTCTTAAATCTGAAAAAATGCTTTTTACGTAAAAAAGTAAAGGTCATCTTGACTTTTTCAAATGGCACCATATGTTTCGGACATCATAGGATTGTTGCTGACGTCGAGACGAATTTAACAGTGTATTCTACTGCGACCTTAAAATGACCTCAAACTCGAAAATTTTGTGCAAACATAACTTTAATGAAAAATTATTTCTTAGAAAATAAATCATGTTACATCAGATGTTCGAACTGCGATCCATCTTCTACGATATAGAGCTCCGCTCTTTGTATTAGATTTTTCGTTTTCGTCATAATTAGGGCGTCTAAGGTCAATTCAATGCTATTGAATATACAAAAACATTCTCTAGCCGATTACGCTGTGATTTAGTTATTAACAATATGTTTCCTAACGCGATTCCGCTATGTCTTGTTCAATGAAAAATAATAATATCCAATAATAAAAGTCGGCCAAGAAGGAGTGTTTCGCTCAGGGTACTTTTCTTCATAAAGCAATCGGGCTTGCACTGCATTTTGTCCACATTCACCGTTATGATATCACACCTTTCAAGCATTGAATAAGACATACTGTTGGTAAATAAATCGCAGCGTAATCGGTTAGATGTTTGAAAACATTGAAGGACCTTAGTATATTTGCTAGAAGTCTCACTCGTGATAAACGTATTCTGTTTTCATATTTTAAATCTTATACATTTTCTCTGTCCGGGACTTCGAATAACCTTCAATAATTATAGTCGCTGAGTTCATAATGAAAGGGCTATCATTGTAGGTGTTTAAAGAAGGATATCTCTAAAACAATTACATAAAAACAAAACGTTTTTTGATGTCGTATATGAGCGCTATTCAACTTAGTCCTCAAGACATTTAATGTATCTTTGGAAACACCAAAGATATTTGAGATACAAATGTTAGGTGACTCACCCTGTATAAACAACAAGCAAACTTTTAGATTTTTTTGTATGGTAAAACACTTCCAAAGGTAGCTTTACAAGGATTGTTATTTATTCAAGTAAAAAGATAATATCAGAACCAGACTTCACGAGTTAAAGAATCCCTAAACCGTCCTCCTCGTAATAGATACTGTATAATTCAGGGAGATATGAATTTTGTCCACGCGTTTTATGATCCTGAGTCTTTGAGCGTCGCCTCGAAATGATTCATGGCTTTCGGCGAGTTCGTGAATCGTCAATGTTATTCGATGACTGGGCCTTTCCCCGAAAAATAGTACTTCCTCGATCGTTTCCAGGACCGAATCGCAGGAGAAGACCGGGAGAGGACTGAAGAGCGCAGATGGGGTGGTCGAGTGTCCTTCCTCGGCGCCCATACTCGCGGATGGCTCGCAGATGTTGGCCATTCGGGAAAAGAAAACTTCGCTGCTACACTTTTCGAGAGAAAGACTTCCACTTACAGACATGTGGCCTCTTTTTCTTTGTGATATTTGTTGAACCAAGTCTTAGCTTTTGTCTCGGTTATTCGAACTACACCGTCGATTCCACATGGCGAACACTCAAAACTTTCCCTTCGTCCCTTGAACGTGTTGCCCAGCTTGATCCCCGACCTGGGTTCTTACCTATCTACTAGGTGAGGACCACTAACCTGCTGCTGTACGATTTATCGCTTTTCTTATAGTCCTTCTCGTTACAGTTCTCGGTACTCTTGTAGATGTTAACTCAGTGATTAGCAAATTCCATGGAACAGATACAACGAATTTGCATGAACGTTCTCGGTTGGTAGGATGTTGTGTCGGGATTAAGCCTAGTATATCTAGCGCTTCTGTCTACTATTTAATTTAAGAACCCCATCTTTGCATTATCGAGAAATGCGAAGATCCTTGCAATCCTAGAGAAACAAGTCTACCTCCTTAAATGCGACAAACATTTTTAATAACGCAGGTCTAAAGCAGTTTTCTTAAGTGCAAAGTCGGCGTTTCGCAATAAAACGAAACAATGACTCTTTCGCGGCGGTCACATTCGGACACGTTTAAATACGTACACAATAGAGGACATTGATCGACCCACTCGGCATCACCTTCGCTTTGAGAAGCGGTTCACGGCGTGCATCTTTTCGATGTAAATGCGACTCGGTGGGTTCGGGTGACGAAATTCACTCTCCCGTTCGGTCGGACTGGGGCCCGGGCCCACTACTTTCGTTGACGGGCAAGTGGAAAAGTTTCCTAAATACGATCCGGTCGAAATGACGCGACGCTGCGTTACCGTTAGCCCTGCCAGCAATGGGCGAACATACACAGTGATAATCTACAGAGTATGTCTTCACAGACCTCTAGGGAGCCGATGGTGGGGAAAGAGCGAAAGCCCTGCTAGAAGGTTCGTGAAGAATGGATAGAACCCACCTCGGGGACCGTTATCGTTATCGCCACCGAACCACGGAAGCTGGATGCAGGTCCGAGGACAGCTCGTGCTCGAGCAAACGAAAGGAACTTTCGAATCCGCGTGCGAGCGCCCGGCGATTCGTAATCGATAACCGTCTTTGACCGGCTAACTGGGCAACGTTTCCAGCCTGGATGCTCGGCTGATCGTAATTAACCGCGTAATCAATCAAAACGATGTATTCCGTTTCGCTCGGCGAGGAACGATAGTCGGCCTTTGCTAATGCGTTTCGTTTTCACGATATCGTTGCTGCTCGCCAAATGAATCTACTTTTCTGCACATGGAAGATACTAATTACTAGACTGCGGATCGTCATGCATCTATGGCTTCTGAAATAGTTCAAAAAATACTAGAATATTAAATTTGATAGAAATTGCATATCTTTGGAATTACGTGTTCAGAAATTAATAAGGATTGTACAGAAACTAGATTTTAAATAAATCAACAAACTTTAATCACTGAGTAATGATTATTTTAACTTTATTAAGGAAAATCATTATAGATGTTGTTGTAATGTAATAAAAATCAGAAACAGGATGAACAAAGGAACAGAATAATAGAAGGACGTAATAACATCATTATAAAAAAGAACGCTATCACGTAGCAACGCAAATCGAGAAAAGAGAAGGGTGGAAACTAAAGGCCGCTGTTAAGGTGCATCTTCAAGTGTGTCCAATAGAAAAGAGCGGTCGCGGCTGTAAAATTTGTTTCCTCCTTCTCGAGGTGCCGGAAGTGCCAAGGCGGTGCGCGGGAGGAACAGCGTGTCGCTGTGACGCCACATATCTATAAAGGCTATTACTGTCTTAAAATTTGCCTCCAAAAATTCAAAATTACACAAACATCCGCAGTCTACTAATTACGAATGTGCGTTAGCCTCACGGAATTCGTAACATAAGATGCACGTTTCTGCGTTTCATTTGAGCATCGACGAATTCGCGTGCGAACTTTTCGGATAGCGAAAGAGCCGTTTGCTGGGATCGGTGCGTAAGATTTGCATTATACTTTGCGTGAAGATCTACGGATTGCCATTATTTCGGAACAGAGCGGAGAAGCTCGTCAACCAGACCGGCGCACATAAGGCCAAATAATTAAATTACGACGACAAAAATAGATATAAAAATTTGAAATGAAATGAAACAGCCCACAATATAGCGTGAGAATATTTTTTGTTAACGCAACACAATAGTTGGTGCGCGTGTGCAAAGTGAAGTTTTCTTTCGGACGGCCAATATCAGTTAATTGCGCCAGAATTGTTGACGACGTAATTGCGTTCATCCTATTTTCTTCAATTTCAATTCGCCAAGTTTTCTACATGGACATTGAACCGTCAGGTATGTACTTTCATCTGCAATTATTGTTAACACAAAGCTGTACGTACTGTTAATATGGTATGTTCTATGAAATACTATTTTTGTTTAAAAAATATTGATATGCTTACTTTAGCTAGAGTTATACAAAAAGTTCCGAATGGTATACCGATTTTTTTACTAGTTCGAAAATATGTCTTATAACTAATATAAATTAAATCTTCTTTCCCCTTTCGATCAATAGTGCGGATTGTTTACAGATAATCGCGTCGACCGCGCTGTAAAGAAAATGAAGATTACGAGAAAAGAATTATTTGATGTGTTAAGAAGTGAACAGTTTTTCAAGTTTTCGTCATTTAAGTGACGAAAATAATTTAGTGTGAAACTGTTTTTTTTTAATTAGAATGCTATGGACCCTTGACCCCATTTTTCTTATAAGCATTACTAACCAGAATATCAAATAAAATCTTATTTTATATCTTTTTTTTCGTGAATGGTTAATTTGGTCTTATGTGCGGCGTGTCTCGTGGAAGCGCGAGTACAATCTAAATCTCGAACGTTCGAAATTTCACGAGTTCGATCGCGAGGAGGAAGGCGTCGGGCGAACACGTCGTCGTGCCAGCGCGTTGACCATCGTCGTGCTCTCCCGATCGAGTATGCATGCCGCGTACGGAGCCCGGTGCTCGATGCACATGCACAACCGCGCACGCACACGCACACCCCGGTACGTATACGCAGAAGCGCACGTAGACGAACGCTCGCTCCGTTCAGGAACTGCGATGCGTGACCTAGTGCCGTTGCAAGCGTTCTACCTTCGAACTAGGTCTTCCTCGTTCCCAACTAAGTCCGCGAGCGAGCGACGCGCGCGCGTGCGTTCTCGCGCACACACACACATACCCTCGAGCTTCTATACACCGATCGAAGAGGCCAACCGGCGCGTACGAAGACGATGAGAATGCACCGGCGTCGAGCCCGCGATCCTCTTGAATCGAATCCGTCTGGCACCGAATCTACGGACGCAGCTGCGGTCAACGGACGCGTCTCGGCAATGATCGATCCATCGATCGACCGCGAGGAAATTGCAGTCTCCCGCGATTTCCGCGACTTTGAGCGCTATCCCGTGGACGAGACGCGACCAGGATCCTGTTCATTTAGGCCAGGCACCGAGCATCCGAAGCTCCGTGCCCTGAGAGAACCACCGATTGCCCCCGGGAGCGACGCTTAGGGCAAATCGCGCCAAAGGGACGGAACAGACTGTCTATCGTTGGGAGCTTGGCAGTTGGCACAGTCCGTGATTGGTCCCGAGTATTAGGGGCATTCATATGCACGTAGACGTGAGACGACGTAATTGAATTTGCGAATTGAAACGTTTGGCCGATCGTCCGATTTTGCAAGAAAGCTTCGATCATTGTTACGGAAGGCTGAATACGTAGTGTAGGGGCAATTGTGGACAATTATCAATTACAGTAAACGCCCCTTTACTGTCCGGGTTCGTGGGCACGATCACTGTGCCTACCCACTCCACTGCTCTTCTGTCCTTTTCTATGTTCGGCTCTCTATTGAAGTCTCGCTCGGCGCAGTCGGCGCAGTTATAAATCAAAAGTAGTATCCGGGTACGATCACTGTCCGTGCAAAACACGGTTGTTAGACACAGTAAAGGGGCGTTTACTGTACAATATGGCTTTCTGACGACGACTGTACGATATGTCTCCTTGATATGTTCTTGAAAATTCTCAATGTAAAGTTGCATAAGATTCCCGCATCCTAAATAGGCAACCAAGTCCGAAAATCCGAGATGCTCAATTGACAGTCAAAGGGAAAAATTGAGGTAAGGATTAAGGACTCATTCTTTCAACTGGGGGTCCCTACAGCAAACTAGGAACAAATAGTAGGGATGCCGATTATTTTCAAAAAGATCGATTTTTCTGAATCGATTATAATCGAAGCTTCGAGAATCGATCCACTAATCCAATAATTATTATAAAAATCGGATATTGAAAAATCGATTTATTTAATGAAAATAATCGATTAAAAATCGACATCCCTAACGAATAGCCTCTTCTAAGGCAACCGTGAATAGCCAATTCGATTTGACGAACAAGGAAATGACGAACAAAGAAAACAAGGAAATTGGGCAATCTCTTCCCGCGCATGATTTAAACGATAGGGCTTCGAATCGATCGTCCTCGACAAAGCAACCTGTGCTCCTTCAATCGATATGTCGAGCGATGACTCGTCGAAAACATCTTCTGACGTCATCCTCTTACTCTGCCGGGTCCTCGTTCATATGTAATAACATAACCGAACTTGAGAACGACGTTCGCGAACAGACAAGCGTCTAGCTTCGGAGAATCGAGAATGGATTAACCCTCTGCTCGCCAAAGGGGTCTGAGTTAGGTGGCAGCTTTCAGCGCCCGTTGACAAGCTTGGTCGAGTTTGCTATTCCACTGGCAATATTAACAGTGCCTTCGATTCGGGCTATGCTATGCTCGACTTCGGACTCGCAGAAAAAGAGCACCGTTATTTCTCTGAACACCGAATAGAATTTCTGCAAAAATTGAACACTTTACAGCAAAAATCTGAGATGTTGTGTCGATAAGTTGGAAGAAACACTGTGCAACATTTTCCAGGTCCATTACGAGTTCCACATTTTCAAAATCTTCCTAAAAGAGATTAGCAAAATTAAATTTGCAAATGTCCACCGGTTTGCTGTACTAGGTGTGCCGAATTAGCGGGTCACTGAGAGAATCGGTTGCTACGTTGCTCCGGACTGCTTTGTTATTTGGTGCTGTTACTTGATGTTCATGGTTGGTTCCAAGTTTGGGACCATTTTTAGAAGAAATGAATTTTTTGGTGTGTTTTCGTGGGAATTTTGTTACGTCCGAGGCTCAAATCCAAAGACCTTGAGGAGTGTACTTTAAGCTGTGGTCATTGAAATTCGAAGAAAATTGTGTTGATATTCCAAAATTGGCTTCATTGACCCACTAAAACCTTGAAGAATAAATTGATTAAGTTCCCATCGAAGTTATGTTGAGAGTTGGATCTAGACTCTCGGTTGAATGGCACCGAACGGGAGCCAGAATTCTTCAGAAAACTCCATTTCTTCGGGACTTTCTCGCGTTGGGCCTGTCCGGGGGGGAGGGGGGACGTATTCGGGCCTGGTACCGTAAGCGGTCGCGCCGAAATCGGCGATTACGTAAGATCGGCTCTTACGTTGTCCTGTATTCGCCGAGCGGAACGCTACCGAAACATTTTCGGGGCCCGTTAGACGCAGATTTGTTTACGCCGAGAGGAACAGGTACGAACACACACCTGCGCCGCAGAAGCGAAAATTGGGAACTAAAGAGGAAGAGCAAGATCAGAGAGAGAAAGATAGAGAGAGAGAGGGGGGGGAGAGAAGAAGCGGGCGCGATTCCATAGAAGCGTGGCGAGGTGCGACGAAACCCGGCACAGCTGGGTCAATGCCTCGTATACAGAGCAGCATACGACTTGCCGACTCGCCGACTTTCCGTATATGCCCAGAAACCTCTGCAGAGATTCGCGGCCGTGCCGGCCGGCTAAAAACGAATGTGTCACGGGAGAATTCCCTTTTCAAAGCGGAATCGTTCGCGCCGCGGTGCAACGCGATTCGCGAACCGTTCCTACTCGCTCCCGTTCTCATCCAGAAACCGTGCCGGAACACTCGCCGCGCTAATTCATTTTCACACGACCGATTAAGCATCGGTCTTCCACTCCCTGGCGGTTTTCTCACCACCACACTGCGGTGAAAATAGTCGAAAAACTGCACGATAGGTTTTAATTAAGCGAATATACTTGGTGCGACTAGTTTGTTATACTGATTATCAATCGATCAGCAATCGATAGATCTTGAGAAATCACTGACTAGGCTGGGGGTTTCTGTTCTGAATTGTTCAAGGCGATCGGGACCGATTTTTCTTACGCTTTTCTGTCAAAACCTCTTTCTTAACCCCTTGCCTTACGATTTATTTTACGGTTTCAGTGATTAGAACTTTTTGGTAGATCATAATTTCCTAAAAAAGGAGGAAATTTATATCTATTGTATGCCTATACGTTCTCCAATAATTGTACATTAACAAAACCAAAATAGAATTTTATTTCGGTTTAAAGGAAATTATTAACATACATTTTTATCAGAATCTATTCAGAATCTTCATCACGAGTCAGACACGATATTGTAAGACAAGGGGTTAATAATTAGGTTGTACACCGTAATAATTTATCCTTCGTTATTAACACTAAACATATCACCATCGGTCAAAATGACTGGATCCTGATTTTTTATTTTACAATTATTGAAACAATAAATCTAAATAAAATCAATCTTGTCAGTTATATAAGGGAACATGTACCAGCTATTTTTAAGGCTCGCTAGGTTTCGTGTTCATACCATTAAAAGAACTTTTGAACATGAATATGCACTGTTTCCGCGATGTTCTCTACGTTTTATACTGTGGAGTTAAAGGATTGGGCAGATGGGAGCGAAATAAAGATTTCTTTCTTCTTTTAATTATCTATTCTTATTAAGCTGAAACCAATACGCTGATTTCTTTAAATCTTTTTAATATGTTCACTGTTTTAAATTGTGCTTACCCATTTTTTGTCATAAATGCATAAAATTCGCAGTTTGCTCACGATACACGGAGGTACACAAGATAATATAGAATAGCGTATTAAATATGGAAGAGCAGCTCCATTTTTATCTATACCGTGTACGACGAAAGAGACCAACCAAATCTTTAAAGAAATCTACAGTTACCTCTTAACGTTCAAACGATAATTGTTAACCCCAACATTCAAGCTTGTAAATATTTTTGTACCTCCAACTTCTTGCAACTATTTGACCAAGTCGATCCAAGTGTTCAACCAATCAGCAAGGCTTTGTGAACACTTCTGCACAGCTAATTAAATTTCGAACCTACAAACACTTCAATAAAAAGAAAAAGGTTCGAGGCAACCACCTAAGAACAAGCTATGCACCTCTCGAGAGGGAGTTTGTGGAGCTTCTGTTTAATTTTTCTGCGTTGCAGTCAACTCGACGATGTTGATCAAAATAAGAACGTTCTTTCTTCCCGTGAATTTCCTCGCGCGTCGAAGAACGTTCGCGATCGCGGACGCTATTCTGGGTCAGCGGAGTTTCCGTTGCACCGGTCGCCGATTTACGAAATCGCTAAGCGAGAGCAATTGCCTTTCCCTGATTTATCGTGGTTGAAAATTTCGATCTGCATCATGAAGCCGGATCGTGGCGCTTCACTGGTGAATTACGAAACAGTTTGACGATCCAGCGGTCGCAGATTCGAGATAAACGGAGGCTTAGTCACGCGCTGGCCACGGCCACGAATTCGACAGGTTGGAAGTTTCAGGGTCGGCCGTTTAACCTCGAACGTTGAACCCTGCACGCGAAAAAGGCCTCGGTCCTGGATAATAAAACCGAAAGACGCCTCGCTGTGCTCTTTCTCGTGGGTGAAGACGTAGTTCTAGTAGAGATTTGAGAGACTCGAAGAAGACCGTGACGTCCATGGGTTTTCCAGCGTGATATCGTTAGACTGCGGATCTTTATCGGATCAACTACAAGACATATAGTATTTAAAATCTTCTTTAACTCGTTCCGTGCCGTTTTCGCTCGATTTTTCATTCGGGCCATTTTCTTTGTTCTGTACTGCATTTTTTATAATTACCTCATTCTTTTCGTGGGGATATATTCTACAGTCTTAAACTTGTTATATGATATCAGTGTGTACCACCAGTGGTGCATGTGGCACGAAACGTGTTAAAAGAATTTTTAGAGATTTTGCGGTTGGTCCTAGGTGATCGTTCGGACATCGATGTATTAGCACTGCGAGGTGCCCGCTAAGAATTGTTGTCGAAGGACCACTTTCCAACTTGGAAATACGAAAAGTAAAGCAAGAGTACTATTTAGGACTATATTTACAATATATTTACAATACAAGAGTTGAGAGCGAGACTGTTACTATTGCTACTAGCCGTGAAGAAAGATCTAAGGTGTAAACTGAACGGAGTCCAGGGTGTAGTCTGACTTTGACTGGAGGACCGAGAATTCGTAAACTTAATATCTTAGTCCTCCCTATCTCTACAGGGTTTCGTCGCTACTTTTTCGGCGATTTGGGGGTGGTGCTTGAAGCGGATCCAAGGAAAACCTTGGGGTTTTCCAACCATCAGGAAACTATACATGCTGTAGCTTCAACCACCCAGTCGCGCTGACCACAAGACACGACAATTTTAGGTGTTTTATGGTAAGGGACTGTATCGAAGGTACCCAGATACGGACGGCAGTGCCATGAAACCAAGTGGCGATGATTTAGATTACAGTACAGATTTAGATTAAAACCCATGTTTGTCATGAACTCCGCTGTCTAATTATCATACATTTCCGTGTACTATGTGTCGTTGGATCTGTCATCGCTATCTCGAATTATAAATAAATACAGAAGTGATTTGAATAGCGAGCTATCAGAGTTGTATCAAGTGCGAGATTTTGACCGATTTTGTCTCTACTCACGGTTTGTACGCAGCGTTTAGCGTCGAGTGATTATAGTTCCTGTTAATAACGAGAGAGTTTTGCATACAATGCGGAGGTACCGGTCGGGCAAAACACGAAAAGAATGGGGAATCTTCATCTGGTGGCTCTTTTGCTTTTCGACTGACCGGTTCCAGATTTTTGATCTTATAATTATCAAAGTTACGAAGAAGCTTCCATGAGAATTGATTCGGATAAATATTCTAATAAAAATCGCATAGAATCAGTTTTATTAGGTGAAACATTCCGTTCAGTTTTAATGCTCTGCAGATAATGTGTCGGGGATTCTTGGACACACGAATCAAATTCATTGACGCAACGGCGTCCGACGAGCCGGCAACGAGTTTCCAGTGACGCGAATCGAGACGACCAACGGGGCACGGGCCGGCAAAAAAGGTGGAAGGACAAAGGAGCGAGCGATCGACTCGCAAAGGTTTCAGGGTCGAGGAGATCACGGAGAAAGGAAGGAGAGGGTAAGAATCGCTTGCGGAGGAGAACAGCGACGGGAGGATCGCCGACATTCGGTGATTCCGTTCGAGGAAAACGTACGAGCCCGGGGAATTCGGTAAATATGTCGCGACTCGATGTTCTCGGGCATCCTTGACGGGTTCGTTCGTGAATCGCGGGCCGAAAATCGGCAAAAATAACCGCGGAGGAAGCGGGGCCTTTGCGCCGGCGAAAAAAATCCCGTTGGATGGCCCGGGAGGACTCGGTCCGGCTCCGAGAGCAGCCGCATTCGCGCGGTTTCTCGAGAGGAGAGTCGATACCGTTCGGTTCGCGGTCGAAGCCATCGCTAGGGACAGCCTCGAGGAAGCAGAGCGGTCGTCGACCCCTGAAAATACTCTTACGCATTGTGTGCCACTTCACTTCTGAGCGGTCTCGAGGCGAGCGAGGACGATGAACGAGCGAGCGTCGACACCGGCCGAGGACGAACCTCGATGTTTCCGACTCGGTGTTACATTATGGCTCACCGTACGATTCCTCAAGGCCCCCCGTCCCACACTTAATATGCCAGTTGCGCAAAATTAGGCCTATTTTGTCCCTGTTCATCATTCCCATTCTACTCGTTTCTACAATGGATCCAAAAAATATTTAAACACCGAATTACCAATGTTTAAACTGTGACAACTTAGCTAAAAAGAAAGAGTACTGCAATAAACCTCATTCCGAAGCTTAAAGCCTCTACTTTCGCAACCCATCGGTCATTCTTGCCTAGGAAAATTTTTACACGTTGTCGCAGGTGATAAACCGAAGACCCGAAAATGAACGTGTTTACAAATACTTTTTTAGTTTTATCCGGCTAGAGCAGCATTTTATACCGCGTTCTCCTCCCTTTCTTTCCTCTTTTTCTTCGTGCTGTTCTTCTCTCGGTGTTCTCGTTCCTCTTCCTCGGACCTTCTCTCGTTCTATTATTCCTCGTCGTGTGTTACTCGTTCCAGCTCTCGAGCGGGGCCGGCTCTCGCTCGGGCCCCAAAGCTAACAGTACTCCCGTGCCTAGCCTAGCCAGACATTGCGACCGTCAGGGACGTACCGCTCGGATTTCTGGACCCCAAATGAAAACGAACAACTGGCTGCCACGGGAGAAGTAACGTTACCGCGCGCTCAACCCCGGTCGCCCTTCGAGCAACGCGAACCGTTCCAGTCCGACGCATTTTTCCCTTTCTTTCGAGACCTGTCTCGGGACAGCCGGAATTCTACGGACCCCAACAGAGGCCTCATCAGAATGCATCCTAGACAATGCCTAGGCCAGATACGTGGCCACTATTTTTCGAAACTGTATCTCCGTGAACTCGACCTTTTACGATATTCTACGATATCGCAATGTTCTCTGCGTCACATACTCAATGGGTTCTGGATATTTAGGACTCTTCGGGACCAGTGTCCTCTGGCCCAATTTGGCGAAGAGAACCATCTTCGATTAGGTTTTGTTCTTAATACTTTGCCCTAAATAAATCTATTGTCTAATTACTGTACTGCGGAACACATTCCTGCAATACACTGACATTCCTTTCAAAATATGATATAATAATGAGTTGAGCTCGCTGTCATTCAAATGAATATTAATGACTAGACTGTGAATCTCTATGCAAAATAAAAGTGTTCAAATCAATTGCAACACACAAGAGTAACACCAACATTTCGCTCTTCCTTCAATCATTTTAATAAGTTGTAATTAATGGATACTCATGGAAAGTGTTCAAATCAATTGCAAGAAACAGGAACAACATCAACATTTCGTGCTTCCTTCAATCATTTCAATAAGTTGTAAATAATGGATACTACTAAAATCTTTTAACCTTTCCACAGTTTTAAATCGTAACCACCCATTTTCGCAATAAATGCATACAATCCGCAGTCTATTAAATGACACTATCGTTGGTTCAACAGGTAACTGAAAGAATAAAAATTCTTTTCGGTGTTTCATAGACACACCAGTCGAATTAAAAGAAGAAGGAACGGCTAGTCGTCTAAAGACTCGAACGAATTGCGACAGAAGAATTCGCAAGCCTGGCGAGCACCACCGTGAATTCTCGAGCGCGCGCCGACTTTGGACGAAGAAGGTCGAGCCGACGAAATAGCTGAGCAGCTAAACACGGGAACGTTTCAAGGACGAAGTCTTCTATTCGCCGTTCAAGGACCTCGCAGGTTGTTGGACTTTGGTTCTACGGGAGCGAAGTCGAATTTTTACTTTTTTTACTTTTACACCTTCCGCATTAGAGTTACGCGAAAAAGATATGGATGGAGCCCGAATAAATTAATCATTAATATCTATAATAGTTCTGTCGAGGCGAGTCGCCTAAGGATTCCGCGGATGGTTAACCCCTTATGCTGCGAATTATTTAATTTATTTTATTGTCGTTCGTTATTTCTTAGAATATAAAGAAAATGAATATCGATTGGATGCCTATTGGCAACAAAATAGATTGTTATTCCGGTTTAAAAGAAACTATACGTATCACAAGTCTGCCTCGATGTTATAGTGGAAGGGGTAAATGTTTGGGCTCAGTTACAGGCTGTATCAACTCGAAACGATCCCTAATAGTATTTATGGTTGGCCAACGGTGGCCAACGGTTGGGATATGGTTAGTGGTTTTGTCTACAAATCCCCAACATAGGGCCTACGACGAAAATTTATGACAATTTGCCAACGAATATCCAACGTTGGGCCTACAATTATTATAGATGGTTAATTAACAAGGAATTTATGTATGATAATACTACTTTGGCACAACCTATGTTTATCAACATTTGAATATCGTACATCTTACAGACGTTACAAACGTTGCTACAACTATGTAATAACTATGTTAATTATTATTAGACTGCGGATCTTTATGTATTTACGAAGAAATTGATTGGGTGAAATATAAAACAGTAACAGATTAGAAAAACTTAAGGACGCTGTAACATTGTTTTTAATGTAACAAAGTCATCAAGGGATGAAATCAATTTTTATTTTTTTCCTACCTCCCACAATCAATGCAGAATATTTTTATTTTTTGTTTTCTTATTTGTGGATATACGTATATAAATTGATTTTTTGTTTTCTTATTTGTGGATATACATACAATATATTCGCAATTTGTTACTGTCGCGCAATAGTTGGTCCACGAAAGTGTTATTGTGTGCAGGCTTGTAATTTGTGCTCGTGTGCTCATGTAGTATAAGAAAACCCTTTTGGGTCTCTTCAGAATGGTCTTCGCTTTTTAGATACTTTGATTTGAATTTGTTGACGTATCTAGTAGCCCAAGCAAAGCATATACATATGTATATTGACGTGGGTATTCAGTTTTTTCCTTTTTCCCCCAATTGTCATCGTGGGAAAACATTGTTTATAAATATATAATTTACAATATACTGTAAAAATAACCGTAAAAGAGAAGGTCAGAATAATATGTTAGCGGGGCCAGTTGGTCCTTCGTATTATAGTGACGTTTTGCCATGATCGTTGACCCACCTGGGGTCATAAAAAGGCGATATTTTTAACGGTTTGCCAACCAATTTTGCAACGAAGGCCTAACAAAATTCAGATGTAACGGAGACGTCGAAACGGAAGCCGGAGCGGAGCGTATTCCAGGAATCGAGGTCCCATGGAAATATCCATGGTCTTAGGATGGAAGGCGTCGAACGTCCCGTAGACACGCGAGTCGGCCGCAAATCTCCGGGTCTGTCCATCTAATCATGCTAATCACCAGCCGTTCTTATCTCGCGCGGCCGCGAGCGTCGACGTCTGCCGACCGTAATTACTCGTCGCGGGGAAACGAGACGCGTCTTCGCAATGTAGGTGAAGTAGCTTTTCCACCTAACGGCTCGGAATCAAGAGGAATACTTTCTTTCTCGCCATTCGAACTCGAACGTTCGTCCTGCCGCGATAGAGGAATTCCTGCGGGCCGGGCGAACTCTCGTTCATCGATAAGTATTATGCAGCCTAACGGTTGCACGGGAGTTTCGTTTTTCGACTAATTAGCCGCTCGACTCTCGCGAACAGGGCGAGTCCGATTTATGGCGGAGTTTCTCCCGCGTTCCTCTCTCTTCCTTCCCCAAAAATATTTCTAAGCGACTGTAAACCCCAGTAGCATTTATGGTTGGCCAACGGTCGTCATGGTTGGGACACGGTTGGTGGTTTTGTCTACAAATCCCCAGCGTAGTCAAAGGTAAGGATTCCCATTTTAAAAATACGTACTGACCTCCAAATAATCTTGAAAATGGATCCGAAGGTCAAATACAAGGTCATGGGCATATGTCCTCCATTAATCCTTGCAACTTTTATTCCAAACATTTTTACCGAATATGCTTATCTGGGAAGTTAACATCCCTGGACGGGTGGTTTTGGACACCCTGTATATGTATGTCGATCTATCTCTTGTATGTTTCCTCTCCCTCTCTCTGTATTGTCCTCAGGCGAGTCAGTATAGTTCTCATTGTCAAAATAAACGGATCTGTCTACAATTAATCGGTGCGTTTTTCTTTCTGTACAACTCGTGTAAAAGACTATCACGATCGGGCTTCGAGATTAAAAATTCAACCAACCGCTCTCTACAGATACTTTGATTTAAATTTGTCGACATATCTACTAGCCCAGATCATAGCATGTTCGTGCGGGACACCTCTGTAGGTTCAGCGGTAGGGCATCAGCTTACTACGCAGGCGGTCCGGGTTTAAGTCCGACGTGGGTATTAAGTTTTTCAGGAAAACAATCATCCCGAAATGTTGAGATCAAGCCAAGATCGGTGCAGAATCTTCTGAAGAAAATAAGAAGAATATTCTGAAGGGGTTGTACCAAATCGATGAGAAATTGCTGAAGGGATCGCGAGAAGATTCCAAGGTGGGAATGGGAAAATCGGCGCCGAAGCGGTTCGCCGTATCGTAAAGTATGATTTTATTCGCTCGATCACGGTTCGGTCGATCGTTGGCCGCGAGGCAGAGACCTTTCTCGATCGACCGGGATGTAGGTGAAGTTTCTAATGGCGAAGTATCGGCGGAGTCTGTTGGTGTCGCCAGGTACGCTGCACGTAGTATCTAGGTATAGCTGCACACCTCCGCTCCGACTTTGGCTTCGGCTCTGGCTCGTCGTCGCTCGGCAAAACCACCTCCACGACACGGAAAGAAGTAAACTAGTGCATCCCAGTGCACCGAGCACGCAACCACGACGCAAGAGAGTATTTTCAGAGGTTAACGAACTCGCCGCGGACATCTCTCGCGCCGGTCGTGTCATACTTAACGCTTTTCTCAGCTGCCGCCGCCGCCGCCGTCGCGATCAAAAGTAGACGGCCGAGCCGAGCCACGGGGAAATCGCCGTTGTGATTTTTCTACCGATTCCGCGAACGTGATTTTCGAGCTTGAGAACTCCGTTCGAAAGTTCATCGCCCGGACAAACAACAACCATCGAGTCTCGCTTCTCGGCCATCTCCTTTTCGATTTCACGGTTATTTTCCGCGAAAAGATGTATCCGACTTGTATCTTAATTGCTTAACACGTTCGGTGCCAGCTATTTCGTTGTCAGGTTCATTGTTCAAATATATTATGAAATGCAACGTTCCTTCTTCATAAAATATTGGAACAGTTTAACAGAAGATAGTCATAAGTAGACAACAGCCTACTAATGAAAACTACTATTAAATAAAATATAAGAAAACATATTGAAAATAGTACATTGACGTTTTTAATTGTCACATTTGAAATTGTACCTATTCATTTTTATTATAAATGCATAAAATCCGCAGTCTAGTCGTAAGATCCCCAGAACTCAATAGATCAGTGGATGATGAGGAACGTTCGATGAGGGGTTAAAGTTGATCAACATCGATTCTAGATGTTGCCGAAGACGCAAGGTTATCTCGAACGGAAAAGGAAGCTTTGTTGTTCCTAATAATGACGTAATTCCTCTCGACGCTCCGCGGATGCGTCGATTACAGCGCTGCACGCCCGCGCTTAGAGACTGTGCACCGTTTGCAGCGCAAAAATGCGATCTCGCCGGAAACGAATACATAAATAAATAAATAATAAATAAAGCTCTCGGAGCGGAGGCGGAGAGTGGAAGGATGATTAACGCGCGTATCAATTAAAAATAGGAAAGTACCGTGGGGCGGGGTGAGCGGATCGAGAGGAGGGGTTGGTGGGGGCGTCGCAGACGAAAGGAAGCAAGAAGCGAGTTCTCTGAACGCTTCGGCTGTCTATGACACAGATTGCAGTATGTACTTCCGGTAGACACGCGAAACACGCTATTGGCCTTCCGTCGTCTCGGTGAGCGGAAGCGGCGACGGAGGGGTGGGAGATGTTAGGAGGTAGGCGGTAGGCAGCAGGCGCAAGGTGAAGGTAACGCTGTAACGCTGTATCGCCGTAATGCTAGAACGTCGAAGCTACGCCGAGAAAAGTGGCGATTTAGCGTGATCGCGCGAGAGAAGGCGAGCTCGCGGGCTCGGTAACGACGAGCCGGAGCCTAAGTAGTGCAAGCGTAAGAGTGCTCGATGCTAGAGGTCAGTAACCACTCGCGAACGCTCGGCTCCGCTCCGTTCCGTTCCGGTTACCCGCTCCGCGAGGCTCCGCGAGGCTCCGCAAGGCTCCGCAAGGCTCAGCGGCTCAACCGATCGTTCTCCTCCTCTTCCTCCGCGTCCATCTCTAGCTCGCGTCCCGATCAATTCGTTTCCTCGTCTAGTAGGCTTTATCCGCGAGCAGCAGATCCGAGAACGTTTCGATTTTCCGTCGCGTTTCTCGCTTTTTCGCGTCGCGTCGCTCGCGGAATCCAGTTTCCCTTTCCTCGTCGCTTGGACACGCGGCTCCTCTCCCAGTTTTTCCCACGAAAAATATTACCATCGGAATTTACGATAAGCGCCCCAGCGGCCGGGGAAAACACGATCGCAGATTCCCCGCGTGCACGTTCGCGGGATCGAATATCTTGATCGACGATCTCGCAACGCGGCCCTAACGATGCTGTACGTTTCATCGCGTTGACTTATCTCGACGCGGAACGATCCTCCTCCTCCTCCTCCTCCGTCTTCGTCCCTCGGCCCCTCCTCGAGACACCTTACACGTTCGAATTCAAAGATCGTTGCGGAAGAGGAAAAATCGGTAATTCGATGTGATACGCTCGAGCGAGCGCGGACGCGCGACATTATGCAAAAGAAGCGGTCATACGTCCTATTGCTCGTATCTCGATTCCCGCGAGCCCCTCCCCCCAGAATCGACCCCGGGAACGAACGCGATCCGCCACGGAAAATAAAATTCGTTCGCAAAGAGACTCGATTACTCGCCAAGGTTGCCGAGCCGCGCGCGCCCGGCCGCGTTACTTTCGATCGACTTTCAAATTTACGATTCGCACGCGTCCGAGAGGACATTGACGAGACTCGCCTTGACTGTGTATTATTCGACCAAGGACCTCTTACGCAACCGCTCAAGGTGCGATAAATCGACAGCAGCGGCCCGAGAGAGCCTCGTGTGCGCGGCACATAGCTCGGAGATCTCGGAGACTTTAACGCCCGCAACAGCCGGTTCACGGTGAACGCTCGCTACGCGCCAATCCCTTCGCCGCGCACCGTCTTCGACGCGTTCCTCCTGGCGTTACATTATTTTAATTAATTATCTCATCTCGTTTCGCGGCGCTCAACCCGCTCGCCGGTTAACGTTCCCTCCGGAACGCTCTGAAGCTACGAGAATTCTATATTGGAATACCAATCTTCACTACTAGGAAGGCGGATTGTTTTGATGATAGTACAGGTGGCAATTTTAGATTAGATGCACACCCGTTCGTCAATTATTTTAAGCATATCTTTAGTGGTATTTTAACTAGCATTACATGTATAAAGTCCCGCCATTCACGTGTTAAATAGATAGACAACTGGCAAGCAATTTCTTACATTAGTCATTTATCTTGAACACAACGAGGGGATCAACGTTAGTCTCAACGATGCGTAAAATAATTCACCCTGGAATGACCTTGTTTGTAAATGTACCATGCATTACGTTACCGGTAAAAGAACAGTTTAGAAAGTACTTTAATAACTGTAAAGAAAATGGATGATTTCAATTTTTGTCACTCTTATTAGGGAAAATCATAGAATAGAAATATATCGATCGAATGCTTCGACAACAAAATGTAAAATAAAATGAGAATGCGGTTCCGAAAATACGTCGTGAATAAACTCCGTTCGGTTCTCTCCTCGCGAAGCAAGAAATGATTTAGTTGCTCAGAACGTTTATGCAAGCTTTTAAAGACAGGTAGGCAGAACGAAGAAACGGGACTGCCGCTGGAAGGTTCGAGGCAACGTAAATATTTTGCGGGTTCGATCGAAAGCTCGCGCTAATGGTTACACTCTCGGTACCAGCAAGATCGCCTTCTCGGCCGCTAACGGTAGCGATTCCTCGCCCGACGATAATCATCGTGGAAAGGAAGACGCGAAATCGATCCTCGAGTTTTTCCGTCGTCACCGACACCAGATTCCCCGTCGTCGCTTCTCGGCCGTTAAGAACGAGAGCCCGAAGAAGCACGAAAAGAAATCTGGCCGATAGCTCGGATTTCCGAAGGTCAGTAACCAGATGCAAGAAACGCGGAAGCGGCACGGCTAGCAGAAAAACGGCGCGCCGATTAAAATTATATAATTACTTGCCGCCGCGCCATTGCGTTGGCTGGCAAAATTCTCTTCTTCTTGCACCGGTCGATTCATGGTTCGACTGATGCCGAGGAAGATGCTGGGACATCGAGAAATCAATTAACGGGTTCACTGCCGCGTAGGTCATACGTGGGTGACAGGTAGATATCTTCATAGCGACACATAATTTTGACAATAAAGCTACCCAGCAGTATAAGACAGCGGATTTTATGCATTTATGACACAAATGAGTAGGTGTAATTTATGACATTCAAAACATTCAACGAATTTAAAAATACTTTTATATTATTGAACATATTAAGAGAGAAAATAAATGTCTAGGTCTCTCCAGTTTGTTGCAATTGTGTTGGTCTACAAAACTAACAAGTTTTTATCCAAACCTTGTACCATATTTACTATCATGTAAAATAAAAAATTTGAAATCGGTCATTCGATCGAGAGAGAGGTTTAGTGTTAAAGAAAACTCCATTGATTCCGTGGGATTCCTCGGAGTTGTTCGGCAATCAACGTGATAAAAAGTGAAAGAGGAGGAAGAAAATTTCTTGGATTTTCGCGACGGGATGCTGGGAAACCAAATGAAAAGTGAAAGAGGAAGAAGAAGAAGAAGAAGAAGAGGAGGAGGACGAGACTTTTTTAATTATCACGTTGAAACCCCGGCTTTCCGCGTTGGGACGTCGGGAAACCAAATGAAAAGTGAAAGAGGAGAAATAGAGGAAGAAGAAGAAGACGAGGAGAAGGAGAAGGAGAAGGAAGACGGCGGTACGGTGAACTCGAGGGGACGGCGGGCTAGATCCCCGGCTCGGACGGGTCTACAAACGGGTGGGTCCTTCGACTCGTATTTTCGGAGGTCAGTAACCAGAGGAGCGCGGAAGACACGGTTGCGCGCGGTCGAGGAGGGAGACGGAAGAAGAAGCGAGCGCGTGTAGTCCCAAGAAAAACAGAGAGCAAAACAGGGAGGCCGGAGGAAGCCCGTTGTCGAGGGAAAGGGACACGAGGAGAAGACCCGGGGTTAGGTTCCGTTGGTCGGACAGAGAGAGAGAGAGACATAGAGGCCATCGTGAGGAGGAGCCATCGAGTTGTAGACGTACAAGAAGAAGGAGCGAGAAAGAGAAGCAAAAGCAGAAGGAGGACGAGGAAGAGGAGGTGGAGGAGGAGAAGGAGGAGGAGGCGGTAGCCTTCTCGCCGAGGAGAACTCGAAGTCGAGCGAGCCGGAGGGGGTGGGGAAGAGTACCGTTGCTTCTGTCGATGGGGAATACTGAACCGAACACACCGAACAGAGACTGAACACACCGAACCACGCTGAACAGAGCCGAGCCGAGAAGAGAAGAGCGAGCGAACGAAACGTAGCCGGCTCTGCTCGCAACAACATCGTCTTCTGTGCTCGCGTCGTAACGTCGCTGGAGGATCGCGGATCGCGCGCGCGGCAGTCCGAGAGAATCCGACAGGGAGCGAAAGAAAGGAGAGAAAGGAGAGAACGAGGAAAAGAGTCCAGGCCGGACGAAGAGGAAACTTGTCGAGGGATCGAGAGGAAGGACCGTCTCTCCTCGGGGTTCTCGCCGTGTGTCGAACACGCTCCGCGTTCGCCGCGGAGACGGACAGAGGAAACGGAGAGTAGGGGGCCCCTGGAGAACGACGCCAGGAGAAGAGAGAATCAGGAGCAGGAGAAGTAGGAGAAGAAGAAGAAGAAGAAGAGAGGAGAGACGAGAGAAGACAAGAGACAAGAGAAAAGAAGAGAATCGAATCGAGGGGAAGAGAAAAAGAAGCTCGTAGCTCGCCGAGAGGACCGAGAGGGCCGAGCCGAGCCGAGTCGAGCCGCGCGGAGGAGCAGGCCGGGGCCTCCTCTTCCTTCCTCGCGCCCTCCACCAGTTCTCCCGGCAACGCACACCAACGCGCTCACGGTGTACCGCGGATACGTTGGTGCGTACACGCGCGCACACCGCGGCCCATACACAACGAGACACCTAGACTCACCTTACCCGCCGTGCTCGTCAGTTCGAACCACGCGGCTTCGCACGGTGTACACGACCGTACGTCAAGGACGAGCCAGTCCTCCGAAACAGACGAGCTAGAGGTCCTACGCGCGCGATACCGATCGGAACCGGTAACCGCGCTTCTCGTTTTCCTTCCGCTTTTGCCAAGAGCATCAAGGATTCGCGGGAGAGAACCACAGATCGGAGACCGATCAACCAACCCTGCGACATCATTCAACTACCACCAGGAACCGAGACCGCGATCCAGAACCCAGGATCGAGCAGAGTGCGACACGTTGTTCCCGTTGACGCGCCTTGCCGCGCCGGGATCCGACAACACGCTCTCGACTCGAGGCTCAGGGAAATTTCTTGCTCGCTCGTTCCCCGCGAGGTTCCTCGTTCGAGACACGCGCCAACAGGAAGCGACGTTCAGTGCCCCCGGGAGCTCGCTTGGAACTCGATCGTTTTCCAGCCCCATTCGTTCGATGACACTGAATCCGTTCGTCCTCGACGAATCAACGAAGCCGCCGCGCGTGCTCGCGACTCGACACTGTCGGGGGTTGAAGATATGTCAGTGACTGTTGCTTGTGAACTTTGACGGTTGGTTTGTCGTGGTGGTGACAGGATTCGCCGGCTGGCTTCCAGGGACACATCTAAAGGTGAGGATCAAACCCGCGCGTACGGACACCTGTCCACTCGAGATCGTCGTCGTCTCCACACTCGAACAATCCCGGCAATCGTCGCCGAGCAGATCGAGAATTCTCTGCAGTGTTCCGGAAAACACCCAGACGACCTGACATAGTTCCAATAGCAAACGGCGCAAAACTACGGGGAAAGTTCCGTTCGTAACTTTCGCGGAGAATGCTTATTGAAGTCTGTAGGTGCGGAAGGGTAATTTCGGTGTAGGAAACGCGATACCAGCGGACGCAGGAGGTCCAAGGTTCTTCGAATCGGTTACAGATACTTCGATGGGTGGTCGAACGGCGCGACAGCAGGGACAGGATGTTGTTCGAACGGTCGAGGCCCTTAGGTGCGCGGGTTACGTCATAGAATGTGCTCGTCGAATACAGAAAGTGTTTGCTCGCGCTGTTCGAGGGCCCCCGTGCTCCTAACGGTACCAGAACCAAAGTCAAAGCCTGGAGAAAGAAAGGGAACGGTAAAGGCAACGCCGCCGAGCCCTGTATCGTCGCCTCGATCACTCGGAGATCTCTAACCCCTTGCACTACCATTCGACAACGAAAATTTTTATCGTTTGTATTCGTACATTTTCGAATTGACGGTCCTGTCAAGCGTGAAAGAACGCAAAAAGCGTCGACGGTTGAACGAACGTTTATCAGGAACGGAAAAATTTGTTTTCGCGGCCATTGTCGAATACACGGTGAACGATTGAGGCAGAGAGCGAATCGCCTATGGAGAAACACCGTTAAACGCGCGTATTTCCTAATATGACATAACGGTGCACCGTTGGCCCCACTCCCTCCACGCAAGTCCCTTCGAAAATCTCTCCGGAATCCCTCGGGAACACCTGGAACGCAAGTGTCCGTTTTTACCCTCTTTACCTAAAACCGCTACCTTTTCTCAGGAAGGGGAGTCGCAAAGGAAAGCGAAAAAGAAGATCGTGGGAGGATGGTATCCCTTATTGTCCTCTGCTTTTTTCTAAACGGGAATCGGATGCTCGCAAGATGAAATTCTTTAGAACCTTTCCTCGATGAGTACAGGATGAACGGAAGGAATGGCCGTTAACCCATTTGCATCGTTAGCGTGTGTGCACCCGCTGTTTTCCTGGTTGCTATCGCTGAAGCGCGTTGCTCTCTTAGATGACACAATGTGATGAAACAATTAGTGTACATTGCAGTCTTTACTATCAACATAAATCACTGAAGTGTGAAATTCTTTTTTACTTTCCGAAATTTTGATGATTGACACTAGATCTGCGGTACCCGTTCTCGGTTATAATATTCTTAATTTACAATTATTAAGATTGTAAATTTTTGTCCTTTGGTATATACTATTTAAAAAATTTTATTCCCGTCATTTTTATAAAGTTGCAAAATGGTCATTTTTAGCGCTCCATAAGATAAGAGAACAAATTGGTGATAAAGGCATTGTCATTTTTGCTGACGATGCAAAAGGGCGTTTAGGGCATTCGAATAATTTTTGAATTCGCGAGACACAGGAGATCAGGAGGAAATAATTGCAAAGGACGCGGCGGAGAATCGATGATTGCCGAGTTACGGGCTAAGTGGTTTTCGATTTTGAGAATGGCACGCCGTGGGAGAGGATAATGACGCCTGCAGGTGCCTACCAATGTGACATAACGGGATCCGCAGACCGCGGGTCGTAGCCACGGTCATTGCGAACTCGCATTCGCGTGTATGTAATCATTTCGGGGTGGGGGACGGGGGCGGTCGATTTATTGGAACGGTCGTTGCACTTTTCAAACGGGCCACTCGCCGATGGAGTCGTCGCCGCCGGTCGTACGTTTCCGTGATCGGGAAAGATGAAGAACGAGGCGACTGGACAAGTCGATCCTTCTCGACGATCATCGGCGCACAGTCCAACGATTTTTTACGACGGTGCCCTTGATTCCTCCTCCCTCGATCTTCCATCCTCCATCTTCCACCCAAACAATCGATAGAAAGTTTTTCGATCGTCTTCCATATAACATGCAGTCAGACTTTTGGCAAAGATTTCAGGCAGAAACTTTTTATCGGAAAATCCGAACGAGAATTTCTTCTGACAGAAAGAAAAATGCAATAATTTTTGTTACGTTCTACAAATGCATACAAGATTCTAATTATTAGACTGCGGATTTGTTGCATTTGTGACACAATTGGGAAGATCAAATTTTAAATGGCAAAAAGATTAAAGTAACTTGAGAATGGCTATCTATCCTTTTCAATCGATTAAAATCATTACAGAAGAAATGCAAACAGTTTTTACTAATTATAGAAGCTTTGAAGTGAATTGTGCGGGAAGGAATTAACCTTTGGACGATCAGATTATCAAAATGGTCATTTAGAAAAGGTTTTATTTTAATTTTATATTTTATTATAAAATTAATGATAAATAAAATTAATAATATATTATTATTATATTTTAAATTTTAGAAAAGGTCCGTGAACAGATAATTAAAGAATAGCGGGGTACGGTTAACAGTAGGCAAGATTGCCCAAAGAAATGATAAATTACAGGTGTCAATTGTGTCGGGGTAGCATCGTCGACGCATAGAGTTCGTCGGATTAGAAATCAATCGACTCTTCGATCCTGTCATAATTCAATTAGCAGGATGCGGAGAGGCAGCGCGTCGCTTTCTCCGTCTTTGAAAAAGAGAAAAACGAAGGAAACGAAAGAACGAAGGGTGGTCGATGACCGTGTCGCTCGTAGGCCTAGCCTAGATTCGTGCGCTGCGCACCGCGCACACCGCGCGCCGCATGCCGCGGGCAAACGGCGAGGCTGAAAGTACCGTAGCGGCATTTTCCATGCAAAAATTGCGCTTGTCCTGCGATTCCGCGATAATACATACGTCGAACCGTAAAGTATTACGCGCTACCGTAACGATGACCGTCCGGTATATACACGGTGTCCCGTTTCGTACGAGGAGACATCGCTCTTACGTTGATGTCGCAACGAGCGCGATCGTTTGTCCTCCTTAGAACGACCGTTTGCCGTGCGATTGTGTGCAGACGTTTCATGCCGAATTTAATCGAGGCAAATATTAAAGTTAACACTAAACCTACCACTGCCGGTCACATGACCGGTCTTACACTTTTAATTTTATAATTATTGGAATTATGATGTTCCTTACATGGAAAATAATTCGATAAATGTCTTTGTCCAAGCACATATTGCAATAAAAATTGCACGAAATCTAAATAAATAGAGCTACAATCATTTGTATCAGCTTAAACATTTCAATCGCTTTCAGTGCTCGGTAGTTTCAGTGTTAACAATACTACCAATAATTTTTCGGATCTTGAAGTATGATACATTGGTAGCTACGTTGAATCATTTCCAACGATGACTTAAGCATTCGCACCCGATGACTCATATCCGAGTCGTTTGGGGTTTCCTTCCAAAATAAAATGGACAAAACGCGATACTGATTTCCGATTCTTTCTAGGAAGTATGGCAAACATTGTAGGAATTATTAAAGAAATGAAAATGTTTCATATATCTTGACAACTTCTTATACAGCAAGCTGTGAAATTTAGAAATTGCATAAAGATCCGCGGTCTAGATGTGACACACAGTTATCGGGAAATCGATCGCTAGGGTCACGGCAGGTAAAGCGTCGATACTTGTATGCAGTATATGTTTAATAAACAATTGCGAAGCAAGTGGTTAAATAGGAGAAGGGGCAGTCGATGGTTAGACGACAATGCAGAGTATTTCAAGATGGAAAAGGAGGAATGCGTTCCGCATTTTTCGCTAGGCGATAGGCTAGTGCCCGAAGTATTACATGGTACCATAACCCCGATTACGATACTGGCTCGGTTAGACCAACTCGAACTCGAACTACCGGGCGTCGAATGATCGAGAGACTCGAGAGAGTAAAGGAGAGGAGAAGAGAGGTGAGAGCCACTTCTCGTTTCGGGTCGTGAAGAATTTAACGTGCTCGTAAACCTCCCCGAATTTCCTGCGGCCCAGGCTCGATTAATTGACATCGTAGCCGAACAACCGATGCCTGATAATTATCAGCGTGATTATTTTTCTCGTAGTCGCGGCGGTTATTATAATCGCGAGCTGGCTCGCGCTGGCTCGCGCTGTCTCTCGAGCGCAGGACCGGTTAAAAGAGCGAGTGCCGCGCCGTGTGCTGCGGCTGCGGCGCGATCGTCCGCGTGGATGCGCCCCGCTATAAAGGCCATTATACTCACTTCCTCATTCTCACTTACCCCGTTCCTGCCTGCGCGAGAATTCCGCGGCGATAAAAGTTCGCGGTTGCGCGTAAATCTTCCATAAAAATATCGTAAAATTCCTGGTTCGCCGGATTCCAAGGTCGACCGGCAAAAACCGAAGGAACACGTTCGTATTCCGCGGCCGAAACGCCATTAACACGAACCACGTACCAGTTTATATCTCGCGAGAATACGTGTTCATTCTGCGCCGTTTTATCGCCGCGCCACGAAGAAGATTCTGTCCAGCAGTCTGATATCGGTCGGACCGAGCCGAGAGAGAGAAACAGCAGGGAAAGGCAAAAAGAGAGAACCAGAGAAAAATTACGGTGCACCGAAAAAGCCTGAAGTATCACGGGCCCGAACGTAGCAGCGCGCCATGTACCGGGTGGCTAATTTTCGAGACGAGCCCGCGAGAGACGTACGCGGATAGAGGCCGCGAGTCTAGCGCAACGAGCCAATAACCGTCCTACATCGGCACTCTGTTATCCACCAAATAATAAGCGCCGTGCCTCGAACCTTCGAGAGCTAATCGAATCGCGTCGAATCACGTCGATACAAGCTTCAGCCCCGGTGATCGTTCAACCCTCGTGCACCGATCTGACCCGAAGCTCAACCTTTCGTCTCGTTTTCGTATGTCCCGTTACGGAAATTTATAAATTGGTCTAACACTTTGCTGGCGGACAGTTTTGCTGATTATAAATCATTGACTTCATTCAGGCAGTTGTTCGTCAATTTTTTAAACGTAGTTTTAATGGTAGTACTCGATTATTCAAATAAACGGCACTTTATATAAATTAAATCAACAGAATTTATTCAATAACGAGAAAAGCATAAGTAAAACACGTCTTTACGATTTGAAAGTAACTCGTCAAGTGAGGATCATTCAACAATCAACAATTCAACAACCAACGGTTTTATAGACAAACTGAAATTGAACCGATTGTTCCTTGTGGAATAATAGATTCATTTTGTATCTCAAAGTATATTTCAACAGGTAGTTTACCTAGATCTATTTTCTTATTGCACTCAATTAATACTAAATCTACCACCACCGGTCAAAGTGACCGGTTCCAGATCTTTTATTTTACAATTATTGAAATAATAAAAATGATTCCATAAGGAATGGTTGTATAGATATCTTTAGTAGAGCACGTATTACAATAGAGACCGCACAAAGTCTAAATAAAATCAATATTGTCATTTTTATAAGGGAACATGTACCAATTACTTTTAAGGCTCGGTAGGTTTAGTGTTAATTAATTTAATCACTAGGGACTGAGTAGGTGATGATTCTGACAATTCCGGGTGCAAATTAGTCCCCTCTTCATCCAAGTATGTAGCACCAACAGAGTGATTACGATCGACAGGAAAATCTTTTCTTTCTGATAGCAGGATATCAATTCTGATCTGATTTCATGTTTTCCTACGAGGAAAGGAAAATTCATTGTTTGTTTACTCTTACTCGAATACTTGAATGGTTTAATTTAAACTTGAAAGGAATGAGTATATTATAGGACAAGGGGTTAAAGCACTCTGGTGTAACTCTCTGGAGCCGGGCAACCGTACGTCCCAGGTCAAGTTTCAAAAATTCTGATGGCACCTTCGAGGCACGGTAAAACGTCTGGGTGGTAGAGTCTTTTATGTGCTATGCTGTCCCCTCCATCGACTCTAGGTAATTCTAGAAGAAGGTGTACATCCTGTGCCGCTCGAAAGCGTGAGGACCACCCGAATGTGTATTCCAAAAAAATACCACCATTTGGTATTCTTCGATTCGGGACTAATTATTCCGAAAACCTGCTGGGGCGGGATAGTGCAGGATTTCACAACTGTTTAACATTTTGTGGAGAGGTGCATAGAACAGGCACAATCGAGAAACTGTTGCTCGACTAATCGACCAATATCACAGGAAACAAATAAATATCAACGATGACCATTTTGTCGCTTTGCGACACTCGATTAGAACATGGAGAGTTAAACTGTAACTAGAATGCGGATTTTATGCATTTATGACAAGATAATGTGCACAGTAGTAAAAAAGTAAAAGAATTTAGGAATATCGATAAATTGCTTTTAACCTATTAAAATTATTGAAGAAAAAAAGGAAATCTTAAGTGACTCTGGTTTCTTGCAATGGACGCAGAGAATTTTCATTTTGCATCAAGATCCCAGTCTAAGTATGGTAGTCGACCTGCGAGTCCGTTAATGGACAGAATTCGGTCGGAAAGTCCGCGAAAGAAGGAGAAATAGAGGATCGACGAGATCGGAGAGCTCGGAAGCGCGACGATCAGAGGAGAAATAAATAAACGCGACAAAAAGGAGCGGATTCGATGATCGCGGTGACGAACATCGAACGGCGAAGTATCACGAGGAACGGCGAAGCACGTAGAGCCACGTACCGGGTGTTCGAATAGCAGGAGTTGCGACCGACCGAGTCGCTCAGAGAAGGAGGAAGACTTCGAGCTCGTGCTCGCACGTATATAGGAGCCTCGGCTCGGCTCGTCGGCGAGCAAACGAGTCGAGCCGAGTCGAGCCGACTCGAGCGCTGGGAGTCAATGACCGTTCTACATTGACGCGTTGCGCCGGCCCGAGTGCCGGCTGAGTCGAGTAAAGTCACGGCCAGCCATCAGCCGTGAGATTCCCTCCCTTCGCTTCACTTCGCTTCGCTGTAGCCTTGCTCTACCTGTCGACGGCCGCGAGCGAAGCTAGAGTACGATCAAACGAGCTTTTCCTCGCGAGGATCCGAGATCGAGGCATCGATCTATAATAGGTACAATAAGTTAGTACAAAATGCAAAGTTGAAAGAGTACCTTGTACTAAGTTACTTTGATTTTATTTAATTTTGAGGCTGCTGCTTGGGCATTCAAAGGGGTCAATAAAAGAGATGCAGCAAAAATCAAAAATCTTGAGCAAGAAGCCTACGAAGATAAGAGATGAAAGGCAAGTAGAGAGACTGAGCAGTCTCAAGCTTTTGCTACAAAGTGAACGTCTCAGCTTTATTCGATTACCTATCGAAACGAATATCTTGTACCGTGTGCTTGTAGCTGCTAGTCAAAGGAATAACGGCACAGCATCGACGCTCTTTCTTATTGCTTTTCTCTCGTTTGGACTAGTATGAACGATGACTTTAACACTTTACTTACGGGGATCCTATCAATAGAAATTTCAATTCTTTTATATTCTAATCTGAAACGAGATTCTTAAACGCTACTGGAGGTAAATGTTTGGTTCACAATCGAAATATTGGAGATTAGCCATTGGACCATAGGGTTTTAAAAATTACGAAAACCAACGACGACGGGCAACAAATAGCTTTTCGAGGAATAGTATCTCGTCGAGTCAGAAGCATTTAGAGTAAGAAAGGATCCTCTCTGGATTGCGAGAAGTCTGAATACCAGGAAGCGATACGTTCCTTTGGAGTGTACTTGGCCACCGTCGGGGGAACATCGTCGCGGGTCGAGATCGTAGCGACACGATTCTGCCCGTTTCCTGGATCACTTTTTCCAACGGCGGCACCTGGCCAACACTGCAATTACGCATCGAGGCTAAATTTAGTGTCGGAGGCCTACTGTCGTTTACTCTCTCCACGGCAATAAACGCGTTTTACTATCCCCTCGACTACCAGAGAAGAAGTACACTTACCTAGAAAAGATGCTACGCGGAATTTCCATTTTCTCGAGTACCCGCGAACACCGGGTTCGAACATACTGCGGCGAACCAGCTTCGATTCCAACGAAATAGCATGGTTTTTGATCGAGTCCGGTCTCGCGCTCGAAACTTTTCCTAGTTGAAATCGATCGTTCTCGGGCCGAGGAACTTCGGCTCGCTCTTCTTCCGTTCGAACGCGAATCTAACGCGATCGAGCATATTCGGAGCCGGCCTCGGATTATCGGCGCGAGTTGAAGCGTTCGTCAAGTTGGTCGGAAGCGAGAGCCGGCGTGCGGTGGCTCCGTTCGCTCGCTCGCTCGTTCGTTATATAAGGTGAAAGGGCGACTGACATTGACATTGAGGTTCGTGCTATTCAACGCGGAAACCGGCGAACTCCGTTATTTAATCTCTTTCACAACGATTACGAGGGAACGCTTTATCGGGCGAAGGTATCGACCGGAAGCGCAAATGCGCATTACGTGTTCCGTCGAACGAGTCCGGTCTCCCCGCGAAGCGCATTCGATCCCGCGATAATTACGAGTGGAGAATCCTGTCGCTCTTCCACACCTGTCCCTCCTTCTCCCGATCGTTTCCCATCGAGGCTAACCTAAGAATGGAGACGTGGAACGTCTGTATGAGTGAAATAAAGGAATGAGAGATGAATGAACATATCCAGAAGAAAGGTACAGGCATATTGTAATAGAAAATTGTCCATAATTGCCGTTGGATTGTCGGGGAAACGGCAGAGAAAACGGGAAAACGAACGCGCTCGAGGAAAACGGTTTTACGAGGCCCGTCGAAGCCCGCTGCCGGAGCAGACTGCGATCGATGCGCCGCCACTTTCGTTCGACGAACTGGAACACCGAATTTCCCTTTGACCCTCTAAAATGTAGGAGGCCGGCCGAGATATAGGAGTGTGCCTGACCTGCCTTACGCCGCGCTGCGCCTCGCCTTGCCTCGTCCCACCGCGCAGCACAATGCCCGAATAACCGTGGGCTCTTATCTCGCCGCAACAATTATTTCTCCGTGGCGCAGGTCGGCGCACGCAGCACACATCACGTGTGCTCTACGCTTATCAGCCCCGGAACCCTGTAATCCGTGTGCTCTCGCAATTTACCCTCACCTCTCCACCGTTCCCCACCTGCTCGACACCATGTCGCGCGGAATTTATTTCGCCGAACGTCCCCAAATCGATTTTCACTTTTCCACCGCTCGATTCTCTACCCTTTTTGCGCGATACCATCGACGTCTCGCTCACCGGACCGTTGTAATTCTTGACCCTTTGTGCGCGGGAAACCATTATGTTGCTTCCAAAAGGAAGCCGATAACATCTGAAAAGTTGGCTTAATACATTCGCCGTTTTTATCCTGTTGGTTTCTCTTTTACACACTGAAATTTAACCCGTTGTTCCTCTCGCAAGCACGAGCAATCCTTTATTCGGATTTAAAGTGAATGGCTAGAAGTCCTTCAACTCGTATGTGTACCGTGATATGCTGAGGAAAGTCTAGAAAGGTGGAGATTGAGAAGACACGTACATGAAAGCGTGTCCCATTCCATAGTATATGGTTTCCAAAAATTGAATGCACTTTCTGTCAACACTGGAGCCACTGTGACCGTCAAAATGGCGGATCTCAGATATTTTCTTTTACAATTAGTGAAGTTGTAGAACTGAGATATGTTTAAAAGACCACGTTTAGAGAACTTGAAGAAATTCAAAGTCAGGCAGACCGACGAATTAAGAATCAGAGGCTGAGCTCGCGCTCTAATTTCGGCCATTGTCCCGAGAAGGTTGCGACGTGGCGACGAGGAATCGCGAGGCGAATCAGTATGCGATAGGAGAGGCTGTTTGAGAAAGGGAGAAATGGGTTACGCGGCGAAGGGAGAAAGGCGAAATTTTCGAAACGGCGCGAGAACGGTTCCCGAATCGACGAAACGCAAACTGATTGGCTATTCGTTTGCGTAACCCATTGAGACCGGGGCAGCGGAATAACGCGAATTCTAGGAACCGAAAGAGCAGACGGTGTCTTCTACTTTGAACTCTGTTCCCGTTTGCGTGTCGGCTCGTGCAGGAAGATAATAGGCAATCGGTATGCGGGTGTTTGCGCAGGTCGAAGACCGGCCGAGTAGCAAGGACAATGCCGCGCAACCCATTTCGTAATGGAACCTGCGGGTTCGGGACAGGTTGTGCCCGGTCGTTGCAAAATAGGTTGCGCCGCTACGTCGAATGTCAAGTTCATTGACCGCCGTGCACCGCGCCGCACCGCGCCGGATAAAATGGAAATGCGCGTTTCTTTCGATCGGGCGAAACACGGTTGCATGCAGAGGAAGGCCAATTCGGAAAAGAACAAACCAGAAGAGAGCATCATATAGTAGAAGAGAGGAGAAGAGAAGGAACTAACAGTAAAACGCGGGCTCGCCGTGAGTCGAAACGTTCATTGAATCCCTGGGAAAGCGAACCGTGTCTCGGTCTGTAACGCGGCAGCCGAGGCCGCGGTCTCGAAGTGTGCTGTTACAAAATGGGTTATGCAGCGCGCGAAGAGAGTCAAGTTCAATAACCGACGAGAATGGAAATCTGCGACCTAGCACAAATTCATTTCACTGGCGCCCGGAAAAATCGACGCGATTTCGTTCCACGCTCTAGCAACTTCTCTAGCTGGCCATGAACAAGACTGTCGAATCGGCAACCGTGAAACGAGAGAAGAACAAATCGAAAGACGATTCGAGGAACGACTCCGAAGAGATCGAGAACGACCAAGGAACAGTCTCGGCGGCGTTCCAAATTGTTGGCCGATTTTCGAAACCGAATCGATGTCACGTTGTACACTCGGATTGACTAGATCGGCAGTTGACAGCGATTGTTAACACATTACCTACCGGAAGTCTATTAATAGCCTTCTCAATTACTGTTCCACATCAAAACGGAACGGCGAAAATCGTCTTTTAGAAACTAACCCCGAAAGCAATGGTTGGACTACATTCTTGAAGATGGCTTGTTGGTTCATGACCAAAATCGCCGTTGCTGTCGAAGGCGGACACACCGGCATGTGTGTCGCGCCGGTTCGAAGTAGATCGGTAGAGAAAAATTGCAAAGTTGCCGAGAACCGTAGCTGCGTAGCTGCGTAGCTCCGTTTACTCTCTGGTAAAGACTTTTGTGCGTTGGACGAAGGGAGGAACTAGAGTTGCAAAATGAGAATTGAAGAGGAAGACAGGTACCAGTTCGAAGTAGATCGATCAGAAATTCGTAAGAGTAAAAATGGCGGAGTTGGCGACCATAGAACTAGCTGCGATTTTCCTGGACGAAGGGAGGGATTAGAATTGCGAGGAACAGACGACGGTCGATTTCGAAGACGAAGACAGGTAGCAGTTCGAAGTAGATCGATCCGGTATCGGTAAGGGAAAAAAATGGCAAAGTTGGCGGCGACCGTGGAGCTCTCGGATAAAAATAGGGAGTTCTCCGCAGTGGGTGAAGGAGCTAGAGACTGCAGGGAGTAGGTATGGTCGATTTCGGAGGCGAAGACGAAGACGAAGAAAGAGACGGAGACGGATACCGGTACGCCGGTGTGCCGCGCCGGTTCGAAGTGTGCTATTACAAAATGGGTTATGCAGCGCGCGAAGAGAGTCGGGTTCAACAACCGAGGGGAACGGTGAACCGAGGCGCGCAGGCCGGTAGCGAAAATGATATAGCGGTCGTCCGTGACTCTGCGGCGCGGTGCGGAGCGGTGCGGAGAGCTCCGCGTACAGCGTATAGGAGGTATAGGAGGTCCTCGGCCGAGAACAGAAGGAACGGAAAGAGAGAGGGAACACCGGCGAACCAGCCGGTCGACCTCCACCACTGCCGTACTCTGCCGATCACGTGTCCCCATTGAAAGCGGCAAAGCGGACGGCCACGTACGGCCAGACGTCGACCAGAACCACTCGAGAACCAGCGTTTCAACGCGGCTGACCGGACACCCTCCGTTTCCACTTATACTCGTACTTATACTTTCCGAGCCTGAGCCGCGACTCCTGCGTTTCAACCCCCTTCCCGCCCCCTGTCGCCGTCGTCACTACACCGAGGATCTTTATGCAAAACAAAAGCTACACAAATATTTCGCTCTACTCTTAATCTTCCGTCTGCAACCTGGCTCGCTTAGGTCGACAGCGAAATTTCACTCTTGAATCTCTTTCCTTCCAATATTGATTTTTTATTTATATATTAAAAGGGACTCCAGTACGTATTCCAACTTTTTTTAGAATAACCATATCATTCTACAAAATAAAAGAACCTCCAAACGTTCATCAGAAAGCGATAAAGCACAGTTCGACGGATCTTTGAACTGCTGTAACTTTGCGGGAGAAAATCGCACGATAGTCTACCCAGGCTCGTTCTAAAGGGTGAAGCGTCTACTTTTACCTCCCGGAATTGCATTTTTCAAAGACGCTTTTAGAAGAATATTCCGCGAATCGTTTTTACGTATCTTCATATAGAGAGAAGTTATTTCCCCTTTACGAGTGCAGATAGACCGACGATTTTTTCCCACAAAGTTGGAGCGGTTCAAAGACAAGTGTATTTTTCCAAGTGAAAACGTTCTCGGTGTTACACCTACAGCGATTTTATCCTTTTCATCTCGCGCTCGTGCTTCTCGAAAATCCGTAGAACCCGTAGATTTCTCCGTCTGGATGTAGGTTACCGTTTTCGTCGAAGAGCATATCCTGACTGGCAGTTTGCAACGGTCTGAGCGAGTCTCGAATGCCACGAATCGGCGAGGAATCGAATCGGCCACGAGAAAAGCCTTGATTCGGTCACGGTTGGTTCGTGACTCCGCCGACTATGAAGAACAATCCCGGGCGCCCTCGACTGTCATTGTCCTGTCGAGATCGATGAAAAGATACCGAGAATTCAGGGCCGCCCGGTTCGATCGGCTAATCACGATCCGTGGAACGTTTTACGCTTCGGCCGTTGGATCCTCTTCTTTGGATCTTGTCGAGGTTCGAGGTCCTGAACCTCGAGAACACGGCCAGGACGATGTCTCTGACCTGACGGCAACTCGATTCGTCTTTCGTCTCACGATTACATAACTGCTGGAGGATGCCGGCGTTACCTTTTACGGCGTGCGCTCGCGCGGTCTCGCACTCTCGCCACGTTAATGCACGCTATTAGCCAAATTATCGATCGCCCTCGCCCTCGTTGCCCGCGGAAAATTTGATTCTCAGTGGCGACGACCACTTACCAACTCGTTTCCCTCCGAAGACGCATTTTCCTCGTGGCACACGATTAGCCCTATTCACTGCGTCGAGTCCCGAGGCGACGAATTTGAAGACTGCAAACGGGGAAATGATGTACAAGAGAGTCGCGCACAGTATTCCTTTAATCTATCGTTCGGGATGGGTCATTAACAAGAAAAATATTTTTATGAAAATACTTCGCTATGGAATTTACGAGTTGAAAAATTTAGCCGATCATTTTTCCTATCGTCATTCTCGTGAGAGATTAAATGAACTTGCAACATTTCATCGTGGGGAGTACCTGCGTCCTCGCCATGATCGATTTCGAATTTGGAGTTTTTCTTCCATTAAACAAATTTCTTAGATGGCCACGGGTTCGGTTCGTCAGAGAAACAACTGTTATCGCGAACGAATTGAACGAAGGATGAAAGAAAAATATTAATCGGAAAGAGAGAGAGAGAGAGAGAGAGAGAGAGAGAAAGAGAAAATACAAAGGTGAACGCGATGCACGGGAGGAAAAGTGAAGGAAGGAGAGGTGAAGGAAGAGCACGGCCTGATGGACTCCTACCGAAAACGAATTCGGTTTTACTTTTGGCCGCGCCTTGGCCGCACGTCCGGGGCAACGGTGCTTTTACGCACCTGTAGTACACGCATAGACGACGACGATGACGCCGACGACGGCGACCCACAACGACAACGACAGACAGTGGCGGAGCGACGACAACACGCGTGCATAGTGGCCCACGTGTAAACCTCTTCACGTATTCATGGTTTTACGACCGTTTGGTCGCGTCCTACCTGTACGGTACCTCGGTATACACAAGCTGTATGTACAGTTAGGCGAGTGACGCGGTTTGGTTTCGACGCTGCTCCGCTCCCGTCCGCTCCGCGTCGGAACGTGCGACGATACGCAGGGGCGGCGGATCGAGCGACGTCTCCTTTGCTTCTCAACCAATTTTTCCCCCCTCTTTGCCGAAAAAATCCTCTCTCGTCGAGTCACGCTATTTTTTGCCAGATTTCGATCAACCGATCCGAAACGCCGCAGGAAAAGCCGAACGAGATCGGCGGCTTAATTAATTGCACGTCACGGCTCCCGAAAGGAAGAAAGAGAGCGCGGAATCGCGTTGCGGTCACGAGTTGAATAACGTCTCCGGTATTACGAATTTGCAGCAGTTGCAAAATTCTGAAAAGAGGCACCCCTCTTTCGTACGTTGAACTTGTCCACGATTATGTACTTGCTTTTCGTAGCTTCCACTGGTCGAGCATTTCAAGAAACTCTTTTTCAAGAACTGCCACTGACATCATTCTGTAGATTTCTAAAATTAATAGAATAATCGCTAGTTTGCTATCTGTTGAAATCTATAGAATATTTGAAGTTTGCATTTGCTTTGCACAAACAGCGGAAACATTAGAACAATTCAAGAATAGCATAGTAACATTATCAACTTGTTGAAATGATTAGGCGTCGATATAAATTTTTATACGACTCGTGTTCGATGCACAACATTTTGCATAAAGACCCACAGTGTTAATACTAAGAATAGGTTCGACTTTCATACGTTGTTTACAATTTTCCGTCGCTCTAGAACGTTGTCGAAGCCTTCAGAAAGTATTCAATGATGCGAACAACGACTATAGATTTTTCCTAGTTTTCAAACAACTGTCAAAGACTTTGAGACTATCGAAGCTCTGAACAAGAAGAAAGTGGGAGGAGATGATCGAGGAGAGAAGGTCGCTCGTTTAGGAAGATTTTCGCAGGAGCAAGAGCTCGGGCATGAATACGGTGCGTTTAAAGTTCGTTCACCGCTGGCGAACACTGTCCCCGTCCGTCCCTGTCTCGATTCGCGAACGGTCGCGTACGTGTTGCGTATAGAATATATAGGCGTAAAAGGGGGTCCCCTATGGGGGTATCGGAACCTCGTTACTCAGCGCACCATGCCTATGGTGTGGTCCAAGTCTAAGTCCAAGTAGACCTCCAAGTGGGACAATGACCGGCAGAGACCTTCTTTCAGATCCGTGGCGAGAGAGAATGGAAGATGGCCGGTGAACGAGGAGAGAAACAAGGACGAAACGGCCGAGCGAGCGATCGAGTAAGCGAGCAAGCGAGGAGGAGACGGCTGCGGCACAGAAAACCGCTGGGAGGGGAATGGAGGGGCCATCGCGAACTCACTTCGCTAATTCACTTGCTCGTTGCTTTTCCGGTTTACATTTTGCTACCAGCCGAGAGTACGTCGGCCTTTAAAGACCAGCTCTAGCCGCCGCCGTGGCTCTAGGCCTCTGGTTCGTGAAACGCCGTCAAACGGGACTTTGATTTTCAAGGGGGGCCCAGTCGTCGGCGTCTCGACTGAACGATCTCGATGCCGATACCAATGCATACTCCACACTTCAGGGTGAACTAGCCCCTTGCAATTTCATCCCATGCTGAAACTTGTCTACGTGACGCTCTACACACGCAACCGTGAACGATAAAATCAATTGTGTTGTTTTAAGATCGATTAACACCTCCGCTAACATTGCAGTTCACTTAAAGATAGTCAAATTAGTTTTATACTTTAAATCATAGAACGCAGTATAATGTTCGGAGTGTTCGTGACTTTCTTCGGTGAAATGTTGATTTCATAAAAATAGCCAGCGAAACAAATGCTGCGGACGTACTAAAATAGTCAAGCTCGGTATTCGAAAGCCCCGACGTCACCGCAACGTCACTTTAAGCCAAGGGGGTATCCTTCACCGAAAGAGTTTAGTCGGCGGACGGAGTATTGAAATATTCGAGGACCGTGGTCGATCTATACTCGGTCGAAGAAGAACTGGTTTCCGAAGTTCCCAAAAGCAGCGAGCGCTGCGCAAATTATTTTCGGCCGGGGTGGTTCGCTCATGAAAATTCAAATCGGCTAACGGAACGGACTGGCTTCTCCGCGTTCGTTTCTCTCTTTTTGCTCGACAACAGCGAGCGCGCGCGCGTAGGAAAATTAGTGGTGGTTTTTTGTCGTCGTCGTCGTGGAAACAATGATCGTAGTCGCGCGACGTTAACGTGAGTAACGCAGACAGCGCTTTCTACAAAAACGCTGGAAACGCAACATGTCCCGGTTCAAAGTCTTAAGGTCGTCGACTCCGCTGGCTCGGCGAACCGTCGACCTTCTTATGGGCGTCCAGACCTTTCTTAACCGATATTCGACCGTTTTCGGCCTTTCCCTATTTCACGTCACTTCTCGGGAACAAAGTTTACGCGGCAAAAATTCGTGGATCTGCAAGATTCCGCGGGATTCCGAGGACTTTGGGAGAGCTGGAAGTAGAGTTCGTTGAACCGTCGAAAATTCCTAGGCGTGACGATGAAATTCGCAAACAGCTCCGGATGCCTGTTTCGGCCATCCGTGGTGGCCACCGTTTTAGACAAATTTCAGCCCGTTACTACCGAGAACTGGTGTCGTGTTCTACGCCCGTTCATGTGTGTGTGTGTCTTTGTGTACACGCAATCGCATGCAGGCGTGCGAGAGGACGTTCGCCTGGCCCGTTATCCTCTAAAGTAACAGTTACGAGAGTGTGGCCGCGAGAGAGGTAAAGCACCTTGCGTACACCATGGAGCGGTTCGATTCGAATGGGTTCCATGGAAACGGTATTTCCGGTTCACATTCGGTTTTCTATTCGCGGATGGTGTTACGCGCCGTGTCTGATTAGAAACTTCACGGCCCATGCCGCGCGCGCGTTATTCCGCTTTTATTCCGCGCGTTGATGGCCCGCAGCACCGGCGCACCGGCGCGGCGTTCACCAAGGATCGCCGAGCTTTAATTTCCCTTTCGTCGGGACGAAAAAGCCACTCGACGCAGGCGGATCGATAAAACGACGGAGAGCGTCGCACGCCACCCGACCCCCTCGAACGTTGTTTCGATCGGGGGAAACCTCGGCTAAACTCGCTCCTGCCGGATTCACGGAAATCGATTAACCTTTCGATACGAATCGGGTCGAATTTTTCACTCGTCTTTGCCCCTGTTCCAACCCCTCGCCTTTCGATTTCTTTCGGTAACGGTTTACTCTAAATTATTTGCTCCGGGAAAGAAGAAGAACAGCTTCCGCGTCTCCGATACTTTTCTCGAATCTCCTACCGGCATATATAATGCTATATGATGTAACGGTGGAAATGATTGCATGAATGAACTCTTTAACCCTTTACTTTACAATATCGTGTCAGGCTCGTGATGAGGATTCTGAACAGAGTCTAATAAATATGAATTTACCGCCAAATATCGATTGGCCAGCATGTCGATCGATGATACGTTGCGTTCGTTCCAAATGTTTTCACGTTGCCTCATTATCTTGTATACCGACCTGTCATCAACATGTGTTTCTATAAAGCTAAAATTTTCTTTTGCACTAAGCAAGTAGGTAACAATTTTCTCCTTTTTTTTAAATTTACGCGAAACAAAACATAATAACGGTTATTAAATTACAGATGCAATTCTTCTATTTTTCTTGAAAATGATCTAAAATAAGATCGAAACGTCGGAAAAAATTATTGTGATAATTTGCAAATAGTGTTTTAAATAGCAATTGATCGAACCAGTGCGCTGAAATCATAATAATATTGTTAGCAACAATCTACGATCGACATAAGAAAACATTTTTCTAATAAATATATATGCTATTAATTTCCTTTAAATCGAAATGAAATTCTATTTTGATTTTGTTAATGTACAGCTATTGGAGAACATATAGGCGTAGAATACATATAAAGTTTCTCCTTTGTTAGGAAATTAAGAATTACAAAAAGAGTTTTAATCACTGAAATCGTAAACTAAATCGTAAGGCAAGGGGTTAAACAACATTTGGCAGGAAGTCGGCAATCTTCTCTTGGCCTCTCAAAAGTGATTAGCAAGGTTAACTAATAGACTGCTGATCTTTATGCATTTAAAGCAGTAGAAAGATAAAAAGAATTTAATAATGTCAACACATTATTGTCGATTTACTAAGACTATCAAAGAATTAAACAATCTTCTGCATGGCTACTGTTCCTTGCAATTGAAGGAAACCATTTTTATTCTATTATGCAAAATATAAATCTAAAAGAAATTTATTTTCTTTCTTCTTCTGTTTAATTGAAAATAATCTAACATATCTTTAGATTCTTCTAACATTTTCACTGTTTTAAATTACACTTGTGCTGGCGAAGTGTTGAAGGTATCTCGGTCTACATTTTTAAAAAATTTCTAGCCTATCCATCACTTCGTATATCGTTTTAAGAAAATGAGATGTTCGCTCTAATTTGAGAATCGACCCGAAGAAATTCGCGGTGTATCGTCGATGTGACACGAAGGGACTCGCCGAAAATCTCGGCGAGAATCTTTCGTGAGGAGCGCTCGAACCAAAGGAAATTAATATATCTGGTACAGTCCTCCGAGGAGGGAAAAGATCGACGACCCGGGGAACGTATCTGGGTTAGTAGTCGTCGGCGATTCACGCGGTAACTTCTTTCGCTAGGAGGCCTCGACGGCGTGGAAATCCGCGAGAGGTGAATCGCTGTGAATCGGTGTGTACGACCGAGCGAGCGTGTGTCCCTCGAAAAGTGAAATTTCGGCCGAGCCGAGAGTCGGGCCGAGCCGGGCTGGGCCATGCTGCGTAGAGACGAAATTTCGTCACACGGTTTCGGTCGGGTCGTCGACCTCGCCCACATAGCGGGTCCACTCTCTTTCGGTGACCGTATCGCGAAATCCCGGAGAGCTCTCGGCGCCGTGGCCAATGGGCAAAAAGGCTTTCCGCCGATTGAAAATATTTTGCAAATTTTCGTTTCTCGAGTCCACGGAGATACCGTGTTTACGAGTGCGCGTGCAAATTGAATTATTTTCGAATTTCAGGGAAAAGTAGTCGCCCCGGTTGGATTAAAAGCAACCCGGCGTTAAATTTTGCACGCACGGCGGGATTAAACGATATTATTTTATTCCCGACGGCGACGCGGCGAGAAGGAAGGCGGGACACGCGAATGCGCGAACAGAGGCTGGCCACCGATAAAGCGCAATTACCACTATAAATTTGATTCCACCGGCGGAGGCATTTCCATGGAATTACGAATAAATCACCGCTCCGGCCCCGTGATATTCTATTAATTTCAGGAACACCGCCGAGTGAATTATTGAGAGTCGATACACACCGATCCTGGCCGTGTCGCCACATCGCGGCGCATCCCAAACGAGTCCCAACGAATATCGCTACGGGTCGAATAGAATCGCGACCTGTCGTTCGCAGTAAATATTTTTCTCGGGTCATCGAACCCGCCGTTGAAAATTTCCATGGTACGCACATCTTGTTCCACTTCCGTCGGTCTATCATTACTCTTTTTTCTTTCATTGCTGCGCGAGCTGATCCACGTTTCTTTCTCGAGAAGGAACTCTTACTCGGGCACAACAAGTGCGAATAAACGCGGATATGTAAATATAGTAGAGAGTCTTCCGGTAAATAAACGGAATGACGAACAATTTTAAGATGTCGACGGCATCGTAATTAGTGGACTGCGGGTCTTTATTCAAAATTGTCTGCACCAATTGTAAGAAACACAAACCAAAATTGTTATTCTTACTTTAATAATTTCAACGTGATGGAAATAACAAATTAAAAAATTTTTTAATCTTCTTATTTTAAATTGCATCTACTCAGTATTATAATTAGACTGCGGATCTTTATGTAAAATTGTCTGCACCAATTTTAAGAAACACAAACTAAAAATGTCATTCTTCCTTTAATAATTTCAACGAGATGGAAATAATAAATTCTTAAAATTTTTTAATCTTCTTATTTTAAATTGCATCTACTCAGACTTATAATTAGTCTCTGGATTTTATGCAAAATAGAGATTGTTTGCGTTTATTAAAAGATACAGGGGCTATATATACATTTATTTTAAGTGCATAAATAAGTGTTCTATTAAAGAAATAAAGATGTATACGGTTGAAAAAGATCCAATGAACATAGTTGCAGAAGGATCGCAAGAATTGTGTGAACACAAGTTCCGAGAAATTGCACTAATCTCGTACAGTATCGAATTCGTTCAATTCCATCGATTCTTGCACGTTTTGAAAGGTTTCAAAGATCTTTATACGCTTCGGACAATCGTCGCTGGAAATAAATGTTACTTCGAATCGCCCTCACCGATTAACCGCTCGCACTATAATTTAGGATACGGATATATTTCTTTGTCGTCCACAATGGTTAAAAAGTGATATCACAGGTAAATAGTATTTAGTAGATTCTAGTTCAAATTTCTAGGAGTCTGATTGGATGTTATAAGTAGACCGTGGATCTGCATGCAAAATAAAAATTCTCTGCTTCTGTTTTAACAAACTTAGGCTTAGTTCTAAATTCTTCTAATGCTCACACTGTTTCGCGGTTTCTCCAATATATTTTTATTATAAACGCGTAAAATTCGCAGTCTAGTTACAAGACAAGGGGTTGAAGGAAAAAAAAAATTCACAGATATATAAGTACACTGTGGCTCTTTATGCAAAATAAAAATTTCTCTTCTTAGGCTTAGTTTTAAATTCTTCTAATGCTCACACTGTTTCGCTGTTTCTCCAATATATTTTTATTATAAATGCGTAAAATCCGCAGCCTAGTTACAGGACAAGGGATTGTAGGTACTCACAGAGAACAGTCTCGCAGCGAACGGCGGCGTGGTGGTATTATCTCGAGATGGGAATCGGTGGTTAACTCGCGTGCGCGAGGCAGATTTCGTTCACGTAACCTTGCAGATGGAATCGAGACCGGTCTTCGGGATTAGGATCCGAGTAGGTTCGTCGACCCCCGTCGGTCGACTGATTGCGAGAGAGGAGCCGCGTCTAGGTGGACGAAAAAAAGAGTCTCGCGCATCGATCGCCATTTTCGCCGTTTTGTTTGGCGAAGGTTACCGATCTCGGGCCACTCTGGTCCGAGTTCGATTCCACGGTCGATTCCGTGGACTGGATGTTCCTCAAACAAAAGAAACAATTGGCGAGTGGGGTGGGAGAGGGGGGAACGGGGCAACTCTACTCGTTGAAAAGCGATGCGATTCGCGGAAGAACGTAACGAGAGAGTTTTTATTATAGCGACTATTCTTATTGGATTATCGGCTCGACTCGGCCCGAGAATCGACGGCTATTGTCGCCGGCGATTTGCGCGCCGAGGGGAAAAACGTTTCGGAAAGAAAATCGTTAGAGCTTTAGATTCCAGACCAGTCTGGATCGATTTCGGCCGATTTACATTCACGCAGCTCGTACGTGATCGGTGTATGCACCGACCCGTGAATGGGAAGAGAGCGTGTCGGGGGTGGGCAAAGGGTGGCGCTGGGGTTAAATGCACGTCCCCGTAAAGGGGTTGCTGGAGGACAACGGACGACGGACGAGGAGAGACTGTGCGAGAGGGACGTGCCATAGAAAAACCGCTCGCTCGAGCACACGGCAAACAAGGACGGGAGAAAAACACCGTAGGATTTTTGTAGACGGTCGTCTGGCTTGAAAATTTACCAGACCAGAAGGGATTGTACTTCGATCCCGCAAACGATCGCTTCGCTGACGCGATCGAGCTTCCCCGAAGCGTGCGATTTCAATTTCCGAAAACGTTAATGCATCAACCCTTTGTACGCGAAGCGATTAAACTTGCAACATTGACGCGGCCGTTGCAGCTTTCGAGTGCGAAGGGTTGCTAGCAAATGCCATCTCATTCTGCTCGTCGACTGCTCGTCGACTGCTCGTCGATCGCGCACGAGGCTCCGTCGGTTCTTAGATCATTCGCCCACTCTCGCTCGCCGTATCGATTTCCGAGCGTTACATAAACCATCCCGGCACGTTACAAAACCGAATCCTCTTATGGATCCATTCGAATTCTCCTCGGATCGTGGATGTACGAAGACGAAAGGAGCTGTGGTGAATCGTTATAGGAACAGGACCAACGAGACGAGACGAGACGCGTCGCGACGTCGAGTGCCGGTAGACGATGGATCCGGATCCGTGGTGTACGCGTCGATCCGCGTCTTGTGTTTCATTTGGGACGCATCGGGGCGAGCGAGTGTTATGGTCGCGAGAGAAGTTATCCGAAGAATTAAACTTAGCAGCGGCGATCGGCGCATGTACTCTGTCGGCATCGACGAACAGAAACACAGAGCCGGCAGAATGGAAAATCCGAGGACGAGGGAAAAAGCGGGAGACTGAGGGAGGGAGGGAGGTAGGGTAACGATAGACAGATAGGGAAAAGAAGCAGCAGTCCGAGGGAAAAGAAGAGGAGAAAGAAAGCGAGAGAGAGAAAGAGGAAGAGATACGGTTGCACGCGCTGGAGTAGAGTTGGAGGGGTTGAAAGGAGTAACGAGAGTGTGTTCGACGAAGAGGGGAAGAAACGCGCGCGGTGAACTGAGCAGGACGGAAGAGGGAAATGCACGAGAGAGGTACGGCGGGCAAAGGAGGGTGGGAGGACAAAGAGGAACAAAGATAGAACGGGAAGGGGAACGAGGGCGGAATGATCGAACGGAGAAAGGGAACGACGGAGAAAGAAAGAGAAAGAGACCGGGGCAGCAGAGAGTGGCAGAGAGAGAGCGAGAGAGAGAGAGAGAGAGAGGGTGGTTGGAGCGGAAGAGAAGGAAAGGACCGAGAGCACAGCAGGGTGGGTGAGGGAGGGTGGGTGAGCGAGAGGGGCAGGGGGAGGGAGAACCTCTGGCAACGGGTCGATCGAAAGCGCAGCGCAGAGAAATGCACCACCTCTGCTCTGGTCTGGCAGCTTTGCTGGCACACCACCGCGTTCGCGTTCGAGGGAGAGAGAGAGAGAACGAGCGCGAGAGAAACGGAGAACGATGTAGCGGAGAGGGAGCGAGAGAGAGAGAGAGGGATAGCCAGCGACCAATACCGACGCAGGGGGAGGACGAGCCAAGCCGACTCGCGTTGGGCTAGGTCAGGTCTATCCGAGTTCCACACACTGCTCTCTGCGTGTGCCATCCAAAGAGAGACCCCGAAGGCGGAGACCACCCTCGAAAAAAAGGGTTGAAACGGTACTCACGGCGAAAACGCGTGTCCGGTTATCCTCGTCGGTTCGGTATTGTGCACGCCGGTTCCGCGAAGTAATTCTGCTCTGGTGCTCGACGGAAATCCTCGTCGCGAGCGAGTTTTGTCCGGCGTTATCGGCGCAAAGCGTGGCGTGTGCTCGCGAGATCTCGCTCTCGCCCTCGACATCGCGAGAGATATCGTCGTAGTTCCGTCTCCCGGTCAACGAGAAACTGACCACGACTACCGATTTACTCTGTTTCCGGTAGTTCGCGATACTCGTGAGACGCGTTCGCGAACCCGATCGACCGGCTCACCCCCGTCCGAGTTCGAGCGGTTTCCCGTCCCGGTTGTTACACCTGGGAAAGTAAAATAGGGCCGGAGGAGGGGGTGCGAAAGAGAAAGAGGTGAAGCACGTCCAAGTGGTGGTTGGTTCTCTCTCGCGCGTGTGTGCGCGAGTGTGTGCATTCGAGAAAAAAGGAGAGTAGTGAGAGGAAGAAGCGTGTGCTCCGATTTTGTCTCCGGGCACCGAAGATCTTGACGATCTTCATACGATCTCGACCGGAATCGAGAGTCGCGTCGAAGAGAGCGCCGACACGGAGACTCGCGGAGAGTAGGATCGAAGGGGTGCGATCGCCGCGAGTCCTTCCGAGCATAGTTGTTGACAAACATCGAGAACAGAGAGAGCGCGAGTGGTTGATCGAGAGTCGGGTGCAACGGCAGCACCGATCCCAACTTCTTTTCCTCGATGTCCTGATAATCGATAAGCGTCGTATAGGTGGCAGAGGACCGCCTAGGTCGGCAGCGATCGACCTTATCGACGTCGAGAGAGATTTCGCCTTGGCTACGGACATTTTCAAATAAATGTTGAACAACACCGGCGCGTTTCGTCCCTCGACGCGAGGCCACTGCTACTCCAGGCTCCCGAGTCTGCCCAGAGTCGTCGGGATGCCGATCTCCCTTAAGAATCACAGGATCACGTAAAGATACCGGGCGCCAGGAGTGTCTAGCCTCTCCTCTATACTAAGCGGCACACCGTATCGAGCAAGAGCCGAAACGCGACAAGAGTACAGCACAGCATAGGACAGGAGAGAGATCGCAGGGGATTCGTCGACTCTCGCAGGTCGCGAACCGATGCGTCAAAAGGCGTGAGTATTGTGCGTAACCGTGCAACGCACTCTCCGTCTACCGGGTACCACCGTGATGATCTCTTCCTGAAATCGCATTCGACAGAACCTCGGTAGAATGGGATTGTGTGCCTTCGAGTTCGAACTCGATCTCGAGGCAACGATTCTCCGGCCTGTACCGAATTTTCCTCGGGGAAACGGGTTGGGTCGTTCACCAAAAAGTTGGTGCAACGTTCGCCGCGTTACAGGGATTTCGAACGGCTCGATCGTCGCCGAGCAGGAACATTGATCGGTGGAACACCGTCGATGCGTTTTGCAAAGACCCGAGAAAGAAAGGGAACGCGTCCTAAGGGCAAAGTGAACGAGGGAGTAAGAGAGTGGGAGAAAAAGACAGAGACAGAGAGAGAGAGAGAGAGGAGGAGGAACGACGCTTCTCGTCGTTCGCGGAAAAGACCGTCGAGACTCTAGAGAGCGAAGAGAAAAACTTTCGTTGTGCGAAAGGGTTGAAACGACCGGGTCGGTGGCGGGGGCGGAAGCACGAGGGAGGCAGAAAGTTACGCGGAAAGTTAACGAATAGTGAACAGGCTGATAGTGCGCGATTTCCACGGAAATGGAAATTCAACGAGTAGCGAAAACCCCCGACCGCGCGGGCGTGCGGGGTCGCGCGAGGGATTGAAAGGGGGTGAAACGGGGTGAAAGGAGGCGTCGGGTGACGGGGGCGGGGGCGGTCTTCGGAGTTTATGCCCCGTCCCGGCCCCCTCCCTCTCACCCCTGCAGTCGATCAATGCGTGGACGGGTTTCACTTTCGCGGTGTTAAAGTGTTGCACCGCCGCCGATTCAGGGAAGGAAAAAAATGCGATTTTCGCGCAGCACGTGACTACATCTCAATGGGACACGAATCGTGGGCTGTTTTTCGAGAGGGCGCGACGTTCCCCGATGCGTTTCTTCTTTTTTCGGTAAATGACGATCGTCGGGAACGCGCGTTATCAACCGGGAGACACTTTCGAAACGTTTCGAGGATTATCGATCGCATCGATTCACTGGGGGAATCGAAACTATTTATAACGGGCAGCGTTCGCGCCGGCCGTCATTACGCGCGGTACCTTCTAATAATACGTCGCAATTTCCGCGATCCTTTTTTGCCACGCGATAATCTACGTCGACACACCGCAGCGGTCGCTACTGTCGGCGACCCTCGCAAACAAAGCGCGCAAATCCGCAAAACAGCGTGTCGCTCCCTCTCACTCTCTCCAATCTATGCGTACCAATCGCGTTGTTCGTCGGAACAAGCGAGAAAGTCGATCGAAGACGCTCGCGCCGGGACTAGAACATAACGGTGCCTGGATATGTGCTAAACTTTTAGTAAACAACTCGCGGTTATAACGGTACCTAGATGCGTATTGAATCGCCAGGTTCCTGAGGTGTACGATCGAACAACCGCGCCGATCGATCACGAACTTTGCTCGGTACACCGCCGCTTCACAAAGAGTATACATATATATACATACATACATGCATGCATACACCGTTTCTCCGCTCGTTTCTTCTGTTTTTAGCCGGCGTGTAGCCAGAGTCCAACGAGCCCAAACTAACGTCACTTTTTTCTTGTGTGTTTCTGTGCAGTGAAGGATGGAGGCCAGCGAGTGGGATCACGCGACCTTGAGGGAAGAGGAATTCGAGCAGCATGCCGTGTATTTGGTACCGGACGTGGGGGCGTCGCCAGGTGACGCGAACCGCGCGGAAGCGTCCCTGCCGAGAAATTTGGTCCTCAAGCCTTCTCAGGCCCTCCACGATGTACGTTCCTCCGCCAAAGAATCATTTCTCGAGACCTCCTCGGTGAGAGTCGCGAGACCCTCTACACACTCACACACAGAATCTCCCTTTTCTCGATCGATTTCGACTCGATTACGAGACACCTACAACGGAAACCCTTGGGAAATTGTTTTGCTCGTGTCACGCTGCGCCGCGCGTCGCATCGGTCAAGTTGAACGATTCGAATACCGATCCGGCTGGCTATCGAGCTAATTAACTTAGCGAGCGTCGTGACCTACAGTCCAAGTCAATCGTCACACTTTCTTCGGTGACAGCAATCGAGCGAGAAAGAGAGAGGAAGATAGCTGCACGATTGTCGTACATATCTGGCTCGGCTGTAACTGATACGCTCCCGATACGCGCTATCAAAGTATCCAATCGCTTCGCGGAAACGCGATTTTCCAGTCGATAGTTCACTTTACACAGGCGTTTTTCCATTTTCATTACTTTCACACAAACGCCGAACATTTTCAAAATTTTCTACGCGTTAAACAGACGTTCTTCGAACCGGAAGAAGGTGTAACAGTTTGATCGAGTCCTTCGCAGCTTTTCCCCCGCTTTGGATTTCCCGTAGGCGCGAACAATCCTCCGCGCCGCGGAAATAGACGGTCCCGGTCTCTAAAAATATTCCTCGGATAAAACTGTTGAATATGACGTCTATTCCGACGACGAAACGAATCGACGATCGTTTCTCGCGAGTATTTCGATTCGATAGTCTGCTGGAAGCTCGACGTTTCAAACTCGAGAGAAAGCATTCCATTTTTATCTGACCCGGACGGATTATTATTAACCTCCCGAAGGCGGACGTTTTTGACAACTTTATGGTAGCCGGTGGCCAAGCCCATTCAGATCCTTGCTTATCAATCCTTCGGGTTCTATTCTCGAGCTACTCCGGGATGCATCGATCCTCTCGTTACACCATATACACAGCGACGACCGACGATATTTTATCATCGAACGGCGCGGACGATATCCGGGCCCGTGAGGATCAGACGAAAGATTCGTACGCGAGAATCCGAGATAGCGTCCCTTACAAATCGAAACGAATCTGATGCTACGAAAAATTGATCCTTGCGTCGATACTCAAAATTGTCTACGACTAAAAACGTTAGAAGTCGTACAACAACTTTGCGAATCGTCGATAAGAACGTGATTTTAAGGACAACTCGAATATGGATACCCAGGTACCATAGCATAGAGTGTCGACGCAGAGGTTGAATAATTAAACAGCGTTTCGTAGTTCCGCGAGTCGCCCAAAGTCCTTTTTCGCGAGCAAAACGAGCTTCTCGTAGCTTGTCGACGAAAGCTAAACGAAAGGTTCCGTGTGTACGCAGGTGTTGGGAGTTTGGAGCACAAGTTACATACCGAAGGGGACCCGGTTCGGTCCGCTGGTAGGCCAAGTATACACCAAGGACTCGGTGCCGGCCGACGCGAACCGGAAATACTTCTGGAGGGTAAGGATCAACTCTGTCCGGACATGAAAATTCTCGATGATCCGAGCACGAGAGCGCATCTGGGTAGTTATCGGTGGTCGGGGCCGGTCTCTTGCGGGATCGGTAATCGGGAAAAAGCGCAGAGGGAACGGAAAGGGAAACGGGGAGGATAGAGAGAGAGGAAGAAGCCAGCAAAGACCAGAAACTGGTTTCAACCGATCTAAGCGAGCCTTAAAGCGAAACCCGCGAAGCCATTGATGCCTCGTAACGAATTGATGAGTTACGATACGAGAGAACTCGGATTCCCTCTCGATCCTCCCTGCTAAATCGTCGACGTTCCCAGCCACGCTGCTTTGTGATAACCACCGCGAGAATCGACTTCGATCGCGGCATGTTTGCATCGAGCAACACACCTCGTTGCGAGTCGTGTTCGTGGATCCATAAAACCGTGGAATATAGTCTCTGAAAGTCACTGCTTTTCATCGACAGGTGTACAAGAACAACGAGCTGTTCTATTACATCGACGGTTATGACGTCCAGAAATCAAATTGGATGCGTTACGTAAACCCGGCTTATTCGTCCGAATCGCAGAACCTAATAGCATGCCAGTATAAGGTGAGTCGGATCACGCTCCGTTATCCTGATGGGTAGACCGCAGATCTTTATGCAAAATAAAAGTTTTCCAAGTCAATTACAAGAAATAGGAGCTGCACAAACATTTATTTCTTGTCTTAATCATTTTATTAAGCCACAGGCAATATAAATATATTTTTCAATTCGTCAGATATTTTTACTGTTTTGTGTTTTACCTAAACATTTTTGTCATAAATGCATCAAATCCGCAGTCTACTGATGAATCTACGTTGCTGTCTCGACGCCGATACTGAAGGCCTTGTTCTTTCTCGTTGCAGATGAACATTTATTTTTACACGATCAAGCCGATACTACCAAACCAAGAGCTGTTGGTCTGGTACTGCAGAGAGTTCGCGGAGAGGCTGAATTACCCGTTAACGGGCGAGCTGATGCTTCAAAGAATACGTGAGTATGCTCGAGGAATTGTTACCGACGTACAGGTTCCGCACTCCAAATTAATACTTTTGTAAGTCTTATTCGCCCATTTGCAACTCAAGTTTTTCTACAAATTTGTTTTCCTGAGATAGTTTGATAAAGTATGTCCTATATGTGAAGTTATTATTCCGAAAGAAAAACTTTATTGCATATATGACCGCAAAGTAACTACAAATAAAATCACAAAAAATGATATTGTATTGCTTCACTTTCGAGTAATCTACAAGATGAATTTGATCTATGAAGGAGGATGAATTTGCAACAGGTGAATGAGACCTGCAAAAAGATTAATTTGGGATGCAAAGCCTGTGCAAGAGTATCTCATGGAGAATGATACGACACGATCTTTCTCGGTTCCAGGACAACAAGTACAACAATCAGCGTTGCCGAACGAGCTGCCGCCGAGCGTGGACTCGGTCTCGCCGCTGAAGGACCCGTCGATCTACGAAAGACGCTCGCAGATGACGCCGACTGATGGATCGGTGCGATCCGACGAGGGCTACCACTCGAACGGCTACCACGACGAGGTGCTCACGCCGCCGGAGGAGAGCAGCGAGTCCGACTCAGAGAACAACTACGTGCTGGACTTCAGCAAGAACTCGAAGACGTCGGTGTGCAGCAACGAGGTGCTCGACAAGCAGGACAACGCGGCCGCAAAGAATGAGTACAGGAAGGTCAAGATCAAGATCACCAAGACCTACGGGAACTTCCAGGCGTCGAAGACTGGGCTGGACGGCGCCGGGAAGGAGAAGGACCAGCAGGAATTGGCGAGCAGAGCGGTGACGCCCGAGCTGCAGAAACCGGTGACGCCACCGATGCTGTTGCAGAAGAACGCGGTGGTGCTCTCGACGGTGAACGAGGACGAGATCCACGAGAAGAACGTGAAACCCTTCTACGAGCCCGAGGTCAAAGGCAACATGCCCGGCTCCGGGAGGCCGGCTTACCTAGCCAGCCCCAGCAGTTCCATCCTCGAGAACATCTTGTTACGCAGCAGCACCGACAACAATAACAACAACAGCCACAGCCATGGGCATCACCACAACGGCGCGGCTCTGCAGCATCACCAGCAGCAGCAACAACAACAGCAACAGCAGCAGCAACAACACCATCATCAGATCCACCATCAAACCCACGTAGACTCGGTGACCCCGCCACCGTCCAGCCCAACGGAGATGGCCTATTCGTACAAGAAGTCCCATCGTTACGGAAACATTCTGCCGTGCAGCCCGGACTCGAGCTCGAACCTGCCGATGCAAGCGGACACGTGCGTGAACTCGACCACCAGCGGGAATAGCGCGCTGCCGATGCAGAGTCCGACGAGCAACTTGCACTCGAGCACTGGTCCGGGGAACGCGGGTCTGCAGTCCCATCCGGGCAGCATTCATTCGTCCAGCAACGCGAGCAATCACCACTCGAGTGGGAGCGTGTTATCCTCGAGCACGATACTGACGTCGAGCACCGGCATACACTCGTCCCCGGCGACCAGTAGCGGCGGCGCCGGTGGAGGTGGTAGCTGTCCGACCAAGAGAAAGAGCAAATCTCCGTCGCCATCGGGGACGGGCCAGGGCGCCGCGACGACCTCCACGATCCTCTACTCCAGCTCCGGTGGTTGTCAGATAGAGCCGAGCCCGGTCTATCCGAACTCCGTCGCCAGCGCCAATCAGAGCGTATCCATCTCGCCGATCCAGTCGCCGTCCTCCTATCCGTACGGCATCTACCACCAGAACAGCTCGTTGCATCACAACGTCGCCCCGTTGTCGATCAACTGCACCGCCTACTCGCCGACCCCGAGTGGGAACGTCGTCTACGAGAGGTCGGATGGCAGGAGGCTCGAGGCAGTGACCAGTAGTCATCAGCTACCGACCTCCTCCACCATGCAGATCGACACCAATCAGGCGTTGATTGCTGGCACGCACAACCTACACCTCGGACATCATCCCGGCCTCACCATACACGCGAACTCCTCCTCGTTGAACCGGTACTCGCCAGCGAGCTCACTGTCCCCGGACGACCACGGCTGCTCCCAGAGCGGCTCCCTCAGCCCAAACTCCCAGGGCTCCAGGGGATATAGATCCCTACCCTACCCGCTCAAGAAGAAGGACGGCAAGATGCACTACGAGTGCAACGTATGCTGCAAAACCTTCGGCCAGCTGTCCAACCTCAAGGTACATCTGAGGACGCACTCCGGCGAAAGGCCGTTCAAATGCAACGTCTGCACCAAGAGCTTCACGCAACTGGCGCATCTGCAGAAACACCATCTCGTCCACACCGGTGAGTCTTCCAAACGACATTATTTTGCTACTTTAGCTGAGCCTGCTACTGTGTATCTGAGCTGTTGTTGTAGAAGAAAGGGTTTTGGACCTGTACGCAGACTCTAGTTGTCGTAGAAAGATTGTTTCGTTGATTCGGAAATGTCTTGTGACAACGATGAAGTAGAATTTCCTTGCAAGAAAAAGATAGCTTAATGTGGCCTTGTTGATTAAGAGTTGTGCTTTGTGCAGGCTGTCCCAAAAATGTCGTTCAACCTTGAAAGGAGCGGTTCCTGAGATTATTTGAAGTGACATTTTCATTATCAGAAATATTCGCCTCCGACTTTGTTGAGGAATTATTAACAAAAAACACTGATCGATCAGAGCATGGCTCCTGAGCGTAGCGTTGATGTCGCGCCGCGGTGAAGGAGTGAACAAGAGTAAAAGTAAAAATTAATTTACTTAAAACTCACTTATTCAGCCGTAAATGCACCTGCTTCGAAATGAGTGTCACTGGGCCATTCGGAGACGAACTGCACATCTGACTTCAGGTATACGGCAGTGCCGAAAGGTAAAAGACGTACGGTCTAGTCAACGAACTGCACAGCTGGTGATGGATAGGTATACGACAACCTAAGGGATGAGCGGTCAAGTCAACGATCCGGACTTTCACTTTCACTCTTACTTTCACTTTCTTATCGATAAACTAATCGTATGTTTATTTCACACAGATGCCGTGAAATTGTTCTACACTCGCGATCATTGTTCATATTTGCCAACACGTTATGTACATACTAATAACACAAATCACAACAATCGGGTAATGTGATCGCTAGACTCATGTATTTGCAGCAAAACTTAGTAGGTTCATTTGTGCGAAATCTTTTATCGATAAGAAAGTGAAAGAGAAAGTGAAAATTAAAGCCTGGATCATTGACTTGACCGCACATCCCTTAGGCTGTCGTATACCTACTATCTACATACATCCCTTAGCTATCGGCACTGCCATATATCTGAAGTCAGCTGTGCAGTTCGTCCCCGAATGGGGATAGTGACACTCATTGCGAAACAGCCAGGCTGAATAAGTGAGTTTTAACTAAATCAATTTTTGCTCCTTTTCTTGTTCACTGCTTCACCGCGGCTCAGCACCAACGCTACGCTCGGTGACACCTGCCGCCGAACCGGAATTTCTGATTGGTCCGTGTTTTTCGTTAATAACTCCTTAACAAAGCCGAGGGGGACATTTTTGCAAATGAAAATGTCACTTCAAATGACTTCAGGAACCGTCTATTTCAAGGTTGGATGACATTTTGAGTAGCGCAGTGGGGTAGAATATCTATGAGAAAAGAAATTTAATGATTTAATGACGAACATTGTAATCGCAGGTGAAAAACCGCACCAATGCGAGATCTGCAAGAAGAGGTTCAGTTCTACCTCGAACCTGAAGACGCACCTGAGATTGCACTCGGGCCAAAAGCCGTACGCCTGCGACCTATGCCCCGCGAAATTCACTCAATTCGTTCACCTGAAGCTGCATAAGAGGTTACACACGAACGAGAGGCCCTACACCTGCCAGGGCTGCGATAAGAAGTACATCAGCGCGAGCGGCCTTAGGACCCATTGGAAAACGACCAGCTGCAGGCCGAACAACATCGAAGACGAGCTCGCTCTGGCCGCGGCCGTTGGCTCGCCGACCTACTACGAGTACGGGCCTGACATGAACGTTGGTGAGTGAACGGGACATAATGAAACCCACAAATATTAACCCCAAAAATTGCCGATTTTTATCAACGGTCAAAAAAATTGGCTCCTCGCTTCGTAACAACTTTTCTATTCCTTTTTTAATAAAACTGTTTGCTTCTGGTATGAAACCAGAGTTTCAACTCCCTTACGATGTCTTATCGACGCTAAACTCGTAGATCTCATGAATGATTGCTAGGTTAAATGGGATCAGGGGTCGTTAATTAAGTTCTTCGTTAAACAAGCTTTCGTTTAAGCATACGCAATCTCGCTTTCATATCCCTGTAACTTCCTCGGTAAGCTGATAGAGCGTCGCATCGATCGACGGAACGGTTGACAGTTTGGATAGAGAAGGTCCCGTACGATCGCTAGATTCGCAGGCGATAAAAGAAAAATGTGAAACGGACAGCGATTGCTGCAGATTTTGAGGCTCATTCAGAGCCATCGATGCGGTCCCCCAAGGTGTTAACTGCAGAGGAAAGCAGAGGCTAGTTTGATAGGGGAACACGTTGGTTCATTTTCGGTTGCAGGAAACATGCCGAAGGAATGCGAACTGGAGCACATCGAGAATTACGAGAGGCACGGATCGACGCACGGACCGCACTCCACGTCCCTCCACAACCTGGAGAACTCCGTGGGCAGACCGAGCGTCATAGAGACCTCCCAGCCTCACATAATCGAGTGCACCTAAGAATGGGGGTATGAGCCCTTTCGCTCCAGCGCAGAACCTAGCCGTGGAATAGTAAACGAGTTGCTCACGACAGACGAAACGTACTCGTACCCCTGCTTTCCTTTCGAGAGCTATTCCCGGAACTGTAATAATTTCCAGAAATTTCATTCGTCGTAAGCAGCAGCGTATGTAATGATCACAAACTCTGTGTGTATAAAGAACGGTGGGGGTGGGGGTGGGAATTTTTGTGGGTGGTGTACGAAATAAACACCGTAGAGGAATATCGTGTGGGAGAAACGCTTCGAAATCGAGAGAGAGAGAGATAGAGAGAGAGAGAGAGAGAGAGAGAGAGAAAACGAGCGGTGTTCACGCGTACCGAGAAGCGACCCGAAATTGTTGAATATACATTGTTGCTTGAATCGAAGCTTTTAGTAGACACACTGCATTCTCGAAAGCTGATTATACTTTGTCGGTGGGATGGCGTTGTCTTATTCGGGTAGGACGAGTCGACGGGATTCCCATCTACATACACGAGCGTAACAAAGTTCCTTCCTTGTAAATACTCGTTTCTATATTTTTTCTATGGTAGCGCCCGACCAACGAACACGAATCTGAATCCGAATCCGATTCATGACGAACGCGGTATAGGGGGTCGACACGGAAAAGAACCGATGTAGGATCGTTGATCGCGAATTCGAATATTCTCAAGACATTGCATGCTGCCAATCGCGGGACAAAATCGAGAAAGAGAGAGAAACGGAAAGAGAGAAGGGAAATGAATGCGCCCAAAGTCGTTCGAGCTTCTCGATTATCCTTCCACGGTCCATGCTTCAGCGATGCATAGAAAAGGGTACCGTATCCGCAAGGATGAATCCGTGCCGTTCCCTTTTTCTACTCGTATACAAATACAAATCGCTACGCTTCCACGAATACTTCCGTTGTCCAGCCGAAACTCGATTTTGGAATCGCTCGACCATGAGAAAATCGAGCATTCTCGAGACTCTACAAATTTTCTCCCTCGATGCCGATATGCTCCTCGAAAACACTCTCGTTCTCACCTCGCGCGCAATTTACCGGAATAATCGATCGGAGCGATTCCAAAGTTTCGGACGCCGGCATTCGAGTCGGCAAACCCCTTTCCATCTGTGAGACCCGATGCACACGATCATGCATCGTTTACGCTGTGCGATGCTATCTCTGCGATGGGCCAGTTTGTTGATAACTTTCAGTCCGATTAGGTGGTCCGATTCTTCAACATTTTTTTCATCATTTGTATCTTGAAGCTTGGTCCGAGGCATCGAAGCTGTCCTGAATGTGTCAACGAACGCGACCTATGTATCGCAAAATTCAAAATACTGCATCATCCTATAAGTCGTGTCGTTTCCGACCGCTAACATGCTTCCATGTACTAATCAACTTTTTGATTCTGAATTTGGAGACAGGTTCTCCGCATACATCACTAGACTGTGGAGTTTTATGCAAAATAAATATTGTCTGCATTTATTGCCAGACGGAGGAGCTACACGCATCTCTTTCCTTAATCATTTTAATCGGTTGAAAAGAATGCCATAGTTTTTTTACATTGATGTACACACTTTTGTTACAAATGCAAATTTCAGACTGACAAGAGGGTATACCTCTAACGAAACGAATAGGAAGAAGTTCCTACAAACATAATAGAAATTTAAAAAACGACACGACATACGACCCAATGAAGACTATTCTAATCGCGCAGCGTCACGATGCGAAACCGCGTGTACTGTTGGCGGCCGAGAAAATGGCAGGCAGCCGTGATTGGCTCAAGTTCAGTAGAGCAAGCTTCGAGGACAGAGACGAAATAAAACTCGCGCGTTCCCCTATTGGGGAAAGGGCGGTGGGAAGGCGGGGCGAGCGGAATGATCTCTCTGGCCCCCCGTAACATCTCGACTGCGAATTTCTCGGCTCTGAATGGCACAGGCGGGATCCGAGCCGCGTTATCGCGACGATGGACGCGATGGTCCAGATGATCGAAACCGACCTCCGTCCTTGTCGTCAGTCGATAACGCGACGCACAATTATTTGTCCCGACACGACGTCTTCGATGCGATGGCGTGACGGTACCATTTTCTACGCGTCCCGTGCTAGAAAACGGCGGCGGACTTGGTCGGCGTCCGCTCGCCAGAGAAAATTTAAGAACCACAACGAGCGAGAGCGACGCGACGATCGAACGAACAGCAACCAGTGACGACACGACTGCAAACTATACGAGACCTGTACCTGTATATACTAACATTACTATTAATTATTCGATCTAATTTAAAAGGTAAATTATAAGGAGCTCTAATTTATGAATACCTTTATATAATTATGTATATGTATACATCGTCGTCGCTTGGCCGGAAACGGTAGGCTGCGCTCTACGACACCCTCGATACGGAGCGGAGACGGAACCACCCTCTTTCTCGGACACGTTCGATCATTTATCTCTCGCGCAAAACGTTTCGGTACAAGACACATACAAGGAAAACAAGCTTTCGGTGATCGAGTACTCTTATACACCTGTATTTATACGCGCTCGTATACATATATTATACACGCATGCATATATACATATATATATTTTTTAGGCGTCCTTTTGTCGTGGAATTTTCGCAAACGGGAAGCACCGATATTTTCATTTCCGTAAACACCCCTGGCGTCTTGTTCGCGCGGCAATCAACGCTCGGCACGTATAGATTAGAGACCGCGGTTTTGAACGTGTACTAAAATACACGTGTACACGTGGTACGTGAACGTGGTACGTGTAGTACGAATTTAAGGATCCGCGAATACGGATCGGAAAAGAATTCGATCGAGAAACAATAACGATTCAGTTGTCGGACTCGATCCGTATCCGGATCCTTAAATTCTTACTACACGGTTCACGTACCACGTGTATTTATATACACGTGAAATAGGGATCTCTAGTATCGATCGATCGTTTCGAACAAACCCGGTCTCGTCTTCCCCGTCTCTCCTCGTCGTTAAAAACGTAGAAACTATTAGCCGAGAATCGAGGATTTTAAACGGCTCACGGGCGTCGAACGGTTCTTCGCGTTATCTGTCTCGTGATCATTTTTTTTTTATCGTAATCGCGCGCACAAACAATATGAAACGCCCGATGAACAAGCAACGATCAACGATGATCCACGATCGCGCGTCGTTGGGCGGTTTTTCTTCGTTCTCATCAAATTTCCTCGTCCGGGGCAAAGACTCGGCGACGATCTCTCTAATCGGGAACAAATCGAAAGCGCACATTAACGGGTAGCACATTCTCTCGCGACACGAGAGAGTCAATTGAAACGACCGCGTCTCACCAAGGGCGGGAGGAAAAATTCTAGTCAAAAAGAAACGAGCGCACCGTTGCGTCCCGCGGCTATTTCGTAACGTAATTTAAACGAGATCGTGCCGAACCTTCCCTCGAACGCCGGATTCGAAACGGTCGGATCGGATCGAGAAAAGCAATACGAGGAGAATCATCGATCGGTAAAGAATCGTCCCCGTTGTTTTCCCTTGTTCTTCTCATCTTCCATTGGTTTGGCGGGAACAATTCGTCGTCGCGTTTTCGGTACTTCCACTCTGATTTGTCGCGCGCCGAGAAAGCGCAGCCTACCATTAAATGCGAAACGATAATGGTCGTCGTCGGTCGGTGATTCACGCGCGCGCGCGCGCCTTCCAAGCGGGATTTTTATCGGAACGAAACACTGACCGATCGTGACAGCACATCACGATGTATCGCAGACTGATATACGCACGGTTATCGATTGTCTACGAGTGCGAGAGAGAGAGAGAGAGAGAAAGAGAGAACGAATGTACGAGCGAGAGACTAAGCGTGTGCGAAACAGAGAGGAAGAAAGAGAGAGAAAGAGGGAGAGAGTGTTTTAGCGAAATTACATGCATCACGTTTCAAATTCCAAGAGCGAACGGTCCCGATAAACAGGAACAAGAGAGAGAGAGAGACAAAGAGGAGATCTCGAATACATAGACACCTGACACCGCGTTCTAGGAAAGACATCGGCGAACTTTCTTCCGTTTATTAAAGCTCCTCAGTTTCTTGACGATCAAAGCAACAGTAACGTGCACACGCATCCATCGTCTATCCGTTTTGGAACGCGACAATTCCAATGGTTCCTGCAAATGTTCATGGTGCTCGTCGTAAGATTTCTAACAGACAGGGGAACTGAATAATCGCGTTTAGTTGTGGTCTCTTCCGTTTTGCTGCGCCCCTTTTTACCGCTTTCGCGCGAGCCCCTATCGAGAAACGATACTTCGCCGGCGTCGTACGTTTAAGGCAGCTTTAAACCGAGCAAGGGAGAGCGATTTTTTCTTTACACACCGCGACAGCAGGTAGCGCGAAAAGATTCGACGAGAAATGGCAAGACGGGATAGGTAATCGAACACGATACGATTCGCAAGGCCTTCACGCTGATCTTTCCGCGGACACGTTCAACAGACAAACTGGAAGATTTTACCTAACTGTATTCGTCGCTCAAGAGAGAGAGTGAGAAAGATGCGCAAGATGCTGTAAACTACCGCGTTGCCACTGTGACGGACAACTTCCTAGTCTCCATCTTCGTCGAAGACAATTTTCCGCGTGCATTTACCAAATTCGAAGCATCGCGAATTCATGGAATTTATTACATCATTCAGAATCAATCCATTCATTTTATTTGAAATTTGGCGGATGCACGTTGTAAAAATGTTCGACGACGACGACCGCTAATCTTGTGGTCGTCACACACGCGCCATCTTGTCGTCCCGTTCGCTTGTGCAGTAGTTGCAACGCAGGACAGATTGTGTACGTGGTGAAATTGTCCGATTCAGCGTATGCGTTTCGTCAATTGTCTGACATGAACGCAATCACGATGCTGACTTTTTTCCCATCCTGCATTGCAACTTGTCACCAAAAGGGACGACAAGACGGGGCGTGCGCGGCGGCCTCCGAAGAAGCAAGAACTCGAAGCGATCGTGTCACTTCCGGTAGGCGAGTCTACGAGCCCTGCATGAGGAAACTCTGCGCCGCGAAAACGACACTGGAAACGCGGACCTGCGGGATGACAGGAAATTGAACAGTTCGTTCGTACGATGCACAATCGCGCCCAGCAACGCATTCGTTTTTTCTACCGGTCGCGAGTAACAGACGTAGCACAGGGAGACAGATTAGACGGGAATTTTCCGACGGTCGAGCTTGAATACTTTCCCACGAGCCGAAACCGAAACCGAAACTGAAATCGAAACCGAAACTGAAACCGAACCACACAGGCGTCGCCGAGACAAACGTCATCAATCGAAAGCGTTGAACGGCCGGATCGATCGACGCCGAATATATTTTTTTATAACGCTATTTGCAATCTGGAATCGCGGGCGATAGTTTCCAGTGACGTTTCGTCGATCGACATTCCGTACGCGTTGCCTCGATTCCCTACCTTGCCTGCATCAAACGCACTTTATTAGAGATAACGAGATGAAGAGATCGCGTAAAAAAGACAATGACAGAGAGCGAGTGAAAGAGAGAGAGAAAGCGAGCGTATGTGCAAGTATACGTGGCAAAAAGAGAGAACGGGTGAAAGAAAGAGAGAGAATGAGTTACACCTAGCAAGTAAGAATTAAACTGCGAAGGAAAGAACAGAAAAAAGAACGAAGAGTAACGGTGTAGAGAAAGGGAGAAGAGGGGTAAAACCAGAGAGAGAGAGAGAGAGAGAGAGTGAAAGAGAGAGAGAGAGGGGAGGAGGAGATCGTGTAAATACCGCTGAAAGTAGAATGATCGAAGAAAGCAAGCGACTAACCGCCTCGACAACAAACAACAAGCAATATTTAGTTCTTACCATCTCGTAATAATTAAACGATAACTCCAAACTCTGTACTGTACACGCGTGTACAACGCTCGTAAACGTATTTAAACGACTATAAATTAAATGTTAATTATCCTTACACTTCGTATATAGTAAAATTGTTACGCATTTATTATCATTACAATTATTGAATAGGTAATGCTCAATTAGCATTTGTTTCTTAAAATAAAGAATAAATATATGGCTGTTGGATATTTATATTGCACATATCACTACCTATCATTTCGCACCTCGCCGCGGCGACCCGCGGCCCCGTAGAACACGTACACGGTTTTCATTTTGATTTTCAAAACCAGTTGCTTTCTACGAAACCCGTTTATGTTCGTCGACCATTCGCGGAACGATGGGACGGGAGATCCAGGGGTACGACACGTTTCTGGTCGGACATCTGCCTGTCTGTTAAGGTGGTACGGGACTATTGGATTGCAAAAATCAATGGCGCCATTCGAGATGGATCGCTTTGCTGATATTTTCATATAGATAAGACAGAATGTTGAAACTTCTGAGGATTATGGAAGGATGAAGATGTCTCAGCTTCACTCCATGGAGAATAGTGCTCTCTACATTTGCAATGAACGTTTCAACTGAAAGTCCAATTTCGGGAAACAGCTTTAAGGGGGTAGACTCGTTTTTCCAGGATTGCAAGGGTGCGGAATGCGCGTTCTCATTTCCCGATAATACAAAGGTGGGGTTTTTCGGTAGTCAAGAACGCTAGATAAAAGATCAATCTAGGCCGCGATCGCCCTCAAAAGTCCTATGTTTTTGTTTACGAGGCGTAATTTGCATTATTCAAGCATACACCGCTGTGCATGTAGCTATTTTCATAAAGCTGCGATAGCTACATGCTGCCGAATATTGCAAATTACGCCTCGTAAACGTGAAAATAGGACTTCTGAGGCCGATCGCGGCCTAGATCGATCTTTTATCTAGCGTTTTTGACTATTGACAAGCCCCATCTGTGCATTATCGAGAAATGAGAAGACACACCCCGCACCCTACCAATCCTGGAAAAACGAGTCTACCCTCTTAAAGTTTGAAGCGATGTTTTTTCAACATATAACTTAAAAAATCTGTAGATGATTTTTAAACGACTCCTGGTCTATGAAAAGCTTTCTTCAGCTGCGCAACCTCGTCCATCTTCATTTCTCTTATTTTTTACGAGACCTAATCCATAGATACATAGCTGCCATACCAATGTATAACTTTCGTAACTATTCAAATAGTGTTATGATTTTCTACCTCACGGAGAATGAAGTCTCGAAAATCGATTTCTCCGAGTCTCAATAGTCCTGTGCACCCTTAAACGCGACAACGTTGTCCTCGCGTCTATCCGCATTATCGTGATAAAAAGAGAACGATAACGTGGACAGAGGAAACGGAATCCCACTGGCAGGATGTGAGTCCAAGGATATGTTTCAAACTTAGAAGGCGAGGCATGTCGTTTTCAACCTTTTATTGTAAATTGATCTACAATCACCATTCGTTTACATCTTCATCGTTTATAAATAGGACAAAAAAAAGAATGACATGTTACAGCAGCACTATTGCTCAATTATCATAGTGTGTGTATGTTCGTGTACGTGTCGTGACCTGACATATGCAAGTCTGTTTCTGTGCCTCGCGGATATCGAGGTTCGTTTCCGAAAGTTTTCAATTCATCAAATTTTGTCACCCAGACTTGCCGTCAAATTGATTATCTTTCTTTTTCGAATTGGATGGTATGATGACCGATTCTTAGTTTATTGTACAATTCATAGGATTGAGGAAACAAATTTCCTCGGTTGCTCGCGGCCCGTCGAAATCGAGACGAATCGCGAGTTGAATCGGAACGGAACGGAACGAAACGAAACGGCGGGGATACTGGGAGAAGCTACCTAACTTACGAGTGAGTTAACAATGTGTGTTTTTTTTTCATTTTTCCTTGTTCGGTTTGTTTTTTCTTTTGTTTTCTCGGTTTGTTTTCTCATCCACTCGCATCCTCATCCCCCGGACGTAAGAAAAATGCGTAAGATCACACGTCTACACGCGTTGAGAACAATATACATATTCCTATATTAATTAGAAAAATAATACAGATTTTGTCTTGTTAATGGAAACAATTAGCTATACGTAATGTACCACATGATTTATGCGGGTATGGACATTCGAGTATGTTGTCACAGCTAACCAAGTCCCTGAAAACAATTTTAAGAAAGTCTTTCATCTCCCGGACAAATCTCACACGTTCATCAACTGTCTACTTCTTTTCGTGTCTTATTTTCTGATAGGAACAGACACCCGTTTAGAATATGCGCCGCGCGCGCGCGCGATCTCCTCAAGTGGAGAATCGCGAAGCACCGATAACGAGGAAGGAAGACAGAGACGAATAAAGCTGGAACCCGAATCAAACTTTCGAAGACCACTTTGATGCTCGCGGATCGCTGTTGCTATCACCGAAAACTTCGAAAGGACTTGTCCCTTTCGGAGAGAATATAGCATCGAGGTAGTAAAAATAATGTATATACTGTTACGTACTCCAAAACGCTGGATCGCGACTAAAAGCAGAACAAAACTACAACGGAATCGTTCTCTTTTTTTTTTCTTTTTTGCTCCGAAACGAAAGATCGTCTAGTCAAGAACACCGAATCGCAAACCAAATACCATACGTCAAACGCTAAATACTCGTACAAGTAGATTAAAACATTTTATTATTATCGTTAAGGATATGTTAGGGCGACCAATTAAAAAATGATAAATGTATAATAGACATCGTTCGGACATTAATCGACGAACGAATAAATGAGGATTGTGAAATAATGTCCTACCTTATCAAGGTACAGGACTGTCTGTTCCGCTTCCACTGTTGGTCCCAGCTTCCGTTTTCGTTGCGGCCACTCTGTCACCTCGCTTTGAACTCTTCGACAAGGAAGCGACTTCTTTCAATAAGCTAGAAATCTTGAGCTGCATCGTCGAGATTTTCGTCTCGTACTCTTTCTCCGTTCCCTTCATCTTGTTGCGCAGCTCCGTCTCCGACGTGAAGTTCTTCGCCTTCAACTCGGTAATCTGTCGACAGAAACGGTTGTTATTATTTTCCAGAGGCTGATTTCGCGAAAAGATCATATTACATTTTTATAAAGACATCACTTAGAATACGGTTCCCGAGTTTATCTTTCCTCTTAGTCTCAAGACATTAGCGTTTGAAGACAATCTTCCAAAAATATGAAAGGAAATTTACATTACTTATACAATGATCTTACAAACCTCACTGTTGAGGCTTTTAGGTATCAACTATGTCCGTTAGGAATTATTTTCCGAACGTTTCGATGAATCAGTGTATCTTTCAACCAAAAATAGCTCCAAAAGGACCGACTTGCATCTTAATCATTTGCACTCCGGATTATGTATTTTCGATTTTGTTACCAAAAATTCCCCAACTCCCCAACTTCCTTTTAAGTGTTCTATTTGAAATTTACTTCAAAAGACAGTCCCTTGACTGCTACTTATTTTAAACAATGTTGTTTACTAATTATATTAAATATAGCTCTCAAACTTTCTTGTAATTTTTATTTGTCTTTAACTAAAAAATAAGACAATTAAATATATAAAGGAAGAACCAAATACATACAAAAACCCGTTTTATCTGCAGTTTCCCTTCTCTGATGTCGAGTCGCACTCGACAAAGCAGTGCAAAGGATTAATATATTTTCAAATTACCTGTCTATCCTTGGCGAGTAGTTGGCTATCCTTAATGGAGATTTGCTTCTGGAGGTGGGCTATCTTCTCTTTGAGTTGAGTGACCGCGACCACGTGATCCGAGCTGTTTGGATCGTGGGGATCGTGCACGCCGACCATCCTGGCAGCTTTGACCGGCGCGGGTCCATTCGTATCGCCGCCCTCGGACTGAGGCGGTGGAAGCTTCGTCACGTCTACTCTGTGCGGTCTCTTATTGTGACCTTTCAGTCTGAAGCAGAACGAACGAAATAAGCGCGCTGGAATTAAGCAGAGTCAAGAGGTTCGCACGTGGAAACGTTACCGGTTCTTTGCTTTTCATCGAAGAGATACTGAAATTGTGCAGAAACACAATTAAAACTACCAAGCACAAAGTTACCTTGTCACACGCAGTATGTATATGGATAATTACTTTTGTTCTTTGTGCTTCGCTGCCCGCTGCTGCGCCAGTTTCAAATGCGCCCTCCTTTCCGCGTCCGACTGTTTTGTTTTCGCCAGTGCTCTTTTGTAAGACAATGTGCACAACCAACATAATAATTTTCCATCGACCTTGAACAAAATCATGACTCAGTTATCTTAGATAAGTGAATAGAGATTATTGCTTTCTTTCGCATCACCTTCTTATCTTCGTCCTGTCTATCAAAGGCACACTTCTGTTTGCATTGCTCACAAGTAACCGGTGGTCCATAACGTTTCTCGGAATTGGTACATCGTTGGCATTTGCTGCCGATAAACGCAGCTATCGTGTTGCAGTATTCGCAGGCCGATGGCTTACCATAGGATTTCACGTTCTGCTCGCATTTTTTACATATAGTGCTGGTATTACCCTTTCTGCAAAAAGAGAAACAAAGTTATTCGAGGCTAGCGCACAAATCCGATCGTAATAAATACAAAGCAAGAGTTAAGAGTGCTTACATTGTTTGCTGGAATTCTGACCTACAATATGTACATTTCACCACTGGAAATGCACCTCTGCACTCCTAAATGAGCAACACAATATAGAGAAAGTTTCTAAAGAAAATGTACACATAAAAATCTCAGTGTTCGCACAGTGTGTGCGTGCTGTTATACAAAATGCATAGCGTAAAGGAAGATAGATCGAGAAAATCGTGTTTGAGACATTTGATTGTGACAGAGAGTGTATATAAACAATGAACAGACTACAGATTTTACGTGCTTGTAGCATAGACATAAATCTCTACAGCGAATTAAATGAAAACGATACTTGTGTGTGAGATGCACAAAATTCGAGCGAGGTACGCGACGCGTTCACAAAGCGAACGAATTTCCGGTGCCTGTAAATTAGTCCTGGAATGTACGTTCCATGCTCGGTCCGGCGATTAATAAGAATTCCCAGGACTAATTTCTTTTCCGGAGTTTCGATCGTGACGGAAAGAGCATCGGTTACGGGCGAAACGCGCGTTTCAATTGAAAGTTCTATTATTAGCTTGGTGTCTCGCGAGCGAGAGAAACGACGCTCGCGGGGGAAACTGTTGGTGTATCGTGTAAAGAAAATTTCTCGGTTGGAGAAAAACACGGGGAAAACACGGGAAACGATACCTTGCACAACTGCTGTCCCGGGGATAGCTCCTCGAACGGATGCCTCGAAAAGCATCTGGAGCACGCAAACATCGCCTGCACATTGTTCGCGCTCATCGTCGTGCGTCGACTCGTGTTTGGCCTCGGCACTCCAAAAAACCGTACGTCACCGATGAGATAAATATCGATTTGCGAAGTTCTCGCAGCCAGAAGCCGAGCGGACGTTTTTTCGTTTTCGATGCTAACGGCGGAACAAAAAGGAACGGAAAATTTGAAGGCGACGGCGGCACTGACAGGTAACAACTCCTTACATGTTTCAGGAGGTTTTGCGCGTTCGACGCGATTGTTTTGCGTACATAACCGCGTCACTTCACTCTCGTTCACCTGCACCGGTTGTTGATTTCAGACGGCTATCCGTGACTTCTTACGGGAGAAACGTTTTTAGCTGGTGACCGACACCGACCAGATGTCGCTTCCGTTCGCGTCCAGTGCAACGATACACGCGCCGCAAACCAATCGGCATTTTTCAAACCGAAAGAATCAAACGACAATTGGTTAAACCGTTATCGCCGCTACGATACCGGGAGTGTTCGTAGAACTTGTCCTTTTTGACCTTTACAGGTTGCCACCGGCCAATCAGCACTCGACGTTCGCAGACTCGTTCAAAGAACCTCCGTCACGGAATATTCTTACAAAGGCGAAACTCTCAAGACCAGTTTTCACTACGCATGCGTCAGCTCGCTCTCCATCAACATCCACTTTTCTTCTCTAATTTTCAAATAAACAAACGGTTTTAATTAGAAACTGATTCTCTAGGACAAGAATTCATGTTACCATATTGTCTGGTATTGTCTTGACGAATCATCCCTTTTCCAAACACCCTATATGCAGGCTATATATATTTTCGTAAAATTGTAGCAAAGTATATGCAAGGTGCCCCACAAATGTTGTACTTCCTTGGAAGGGGCGATTCGTGAAGTCATTCGATGTATCTTTTTCCTTTGTGAAAATGATCTGCGCGGCTTCATAAGGAATTATTAAAGAAAAGCACAGACCAATCAGATTGCGGCTACAATGACTCGCGCTGAGGCTAGCGTTGGCATTGGCCGAGCCGGAATCCGTTCGCCGTTCCCGCGCTCTGAATGGCCGTGTTTTTCCTTACAAATGACCTTAGCAATCACCTTATATAGATTTTAGACCAATATATGGTCTAAGGAAATCACCTTTTGTACATTTTTGGGATACACCTGTACACGTACAATCTGGTATAATATAACACTTCAATTATTGATGTGCATTGCAACGTTTTTAATTTTGCATATTTAGTCTCCTTCCTCAGAAAAAGGAATAGAAATATCAATATTCTCTGTATGTAGGATTTCAAGATGTTCCAATTTGGAGACACCAAGATTATAAGTGAAGGGTAGGTGTCGTGCCTACTATACAATAGTCTATGATTCTAAAATCTCGATCGTATACGTGAAGAAGTGCACGCGTCTTATATTTACATAGCTTTTTAGCAACGCGACTATAAATATAACCTCAAACGTTACCGTGTCAACATAGGTACTTTGCTACAATGCAAATATGCTCGATGTCGTTTGAAAATTAAAACGTGACTATAGAGAAGGAAAAGTTCAGTTGAGTATTCAAAAATGCGGTTGAAGAAATTCCAGGCGAAACAAAGGGTGAAACAGAGAACCCTTTATGTTCGTCTGCCACACGTGATAAGAACGAATCAAGATGTAGCAAAGTTATTTACCGGTGAATTCAAAGTGCAGCTTTGTCGACAATCTACCAGATATTGCTACGTAATATTTGCCACAGTCGAAGAGCAATTGAAAAATTTGGAAGCTGTAAAAAATAAAAAAGTTAAGGGTAAACCCGTGGTTGTAGCACCCGCGATAACAAAAACTGAGAAGAACCAACCGAAGCTGTTGAAGAAGAAGATAGTTGTACCTGAAGTAAAACCAGAAATAATAGTGACGAAAACGTAACTATTTTCGCGTTTCTATTGTTGTTTCTGATTTTTGAATGTATTAAAAATGGTCTTTTTCTTACAGGTTGTTCGTATCGAATATCAAACCTGGAACCAAGCTCCAAGACTTAAAGGCAGCTATTCCCGGAAGTGTCTCTGGTAAATTGTTGAGTGCTACCTCGCAGAAAACAAGGTATCCCCTATTTTATGTATATAATATTACAAAAGGTTTATTTACAAGAACAATATATGACTTTTTAATTACATGTTCAGGTGCGCAATGATTAAAATGGAAAGTGCTCAGATAGCAGCAGAATACTTGAGAAAGCTTAGACCACGACCAATCTTGGGAGGAAAGAAATTGAGATTTAATCCTGACACTAGAAAAAGAGTAAAGATAAGACGTGGTCCTCTAAAGATTTATGATGGAGAAACAGAAATAACAGATGTATTTAGTAACATAAAGTTCAACAACAATGCTCTAGATCATATTGTACTCGAGAAGAAAGTGTAAATGACGTATATATATCTTATTAAATGACAAATATATATATATTAGATCTTATAGGTTACAACTAGATGTTGGAAAATTCTGTATGTAAATAGTCTATTTTTACTCCATGAATACCGTGACATGAATGGCAGATTGTGCCAACTTGTTAGTAAGTTTCTATGCTAATGAGGCATACGACTTCTAAAGAATCCATTATACTTTTTTATTACGCTGTAACCTATCCATCGAACGTTTCTGCCGCCTTTGATGCATTACTGATTAACGAGTTAAAAACAGCGATCTGTCTATCGCAAAAAATTAAATAGATTCGACAAATAATGCTTGGGCACGATTCGTTCCTGATTAACGAACATAATGTTATTGTAACTATTCTAAATGTTGTAGTACAGTTTGGTGGAACTGTCTTTGGTTACATAAAGAAGAGAATTACAGAAATGGGAGTTGAACATGATTGATAAATTAATTGATCCTTTCCGGTTAATAGGTGGTAAACGTATGCAATCGTTTTTCTTAAAGATTGCGCAATTACTAGTCGACTGCAAATCTACATAGAAAAACGCTTCTCGTAGAAAGCGCGGCATAAATATCCGCAAAAAAACGGTCACGGGATCAGCGATCAAGGTGAAGTCGCCGCGTTTTTATAACAGCGAGATAATATTTACAGCGAAAACAGCCCATCAATTTGCTTTAACGAGCGAATCAGTATGAAGAACGTTCTCGTGGAAGAAGGTGCTTTGAACAGCGGAGACATATCGGGAATTTTCTCAGTTTTAAAATCGGAAGAAAACCTCTGTCTTTTATTTATTACAAATTTTGTATTCCTGCAAAAAATTGTTGAATAAAAATCTCAGGTTCGCGAAAGAAGAGGATACAAAGTGAGTATTCGCTGCAAAGCACATTTCGTTTGGTAGACGCGTTGAAAGGTTCAGTTTGATAAAGACATCATCGAAGAAGACGATAACGCGCTCGATATAGAACCAATATCGCGTAAGGCTCGTGGCAAGCTACGCGGCTTCCTTTTAGAGTATTGATTTGCCATAAAAAAAAATGTGTGTGCTTTTAATAAATTTAATCGAAGCGGGAGAAACGGCTCGGAAGCTTTATCGGTCGACCGCTAGGTAGCAGGATAACCTTGATCGGCAGTTTTGTTTAGATTTGCAGAGGTGTGTGGGCGCCACGCACACACGACGGTGGCTCATGCTCAGAGTCGGTTGTCGCACAGACACAAAGGTGCACGAAACGTCCCTCGAGAGTCGAGAGGTTGGCATGAAGTAACCAATAAGCGATTTGCTAGTCTAATCGTTCCAACGTCATTGCATAACTCGCGTTGCTTTTTAAACCAATTATTTAATGCGCTGCGTGCAATGATTTTGCACTTGGAGGCGTTTACCGATCGATGTCACGCGCGTGTGGTCACGCCGACCGAAAATGCGTATGGGCGTAATAACGCCGGCGAGTTCTGCGAATCCGATGTACGTCAGAACTAACCTAAACGGAAAAAGTTCGTTCGTTGTGCGGTGTTCCGATCGGGAAAAAATATTGTCCTGAACAAGTATGAGCCATCGTTCGTCCTCGTCTCATCGAACTTTAACTTCGACTTCGACATGTTCGATGTTGTTCGCTCCGTTGTGCGACGTCCGAGATAAGTCGTGTATAGGTTAACCTCCCTCGACAGGCGTCCATCGACCGTTTACAATCTGTCATTTAGGTTTTGACATGTTGTAATATAGAAGATAGTACATAGAAATATAGAAGTCAACCTCCTCGTGGATGTGTCACGTCTTTTGTCATGTGTTTTATAATGATCGAACCTCTTGAAACGTTCCTGTTCATTGGCAATATCGAGTCAGCCAAATTCGAAGGTAACTAAACGCTTCCGAAGTTTAACTGGTCTCTTATCGTTATTATTTCTGTGATTCCGTTATCGTACAGTTAATAAAGAAATTATAGTGACATTGAGTGATTCAACGGGATGTTAGCGCGATAACCGCGTGGATATTGGTGGTTATCAGGTGAAACATTATAAGTCAACTTTTACAAATAATTCAATTCATATTTTGGAAATGCATTGAAATTACTTTTCTTTTTTGAAAATCAGCATGCAAGGAAGCAAAAGTCCAAAATTTACTAAACATGTATATTGCACTGTTTTGCCTTGCAACCACAAAAAGTTGCTCTGCTAATTTGTTAATCTGACGAACACTGAAAATTGATGTTTATTTTGTTTCAGCAATTTTTAGGAATGAAATCAATTCCATTTGGGAGTAAGTTTTGATTTCTCCTTCTCTGAAAGCGAACAACCAAGATATTCTTAATGATGCATTTACAATCGGATGCATGCCCTATAAACGCATGAGAAATAATGTGTAGCATTGGTATATATTTGTGCATAACCTGATTGCATTGAAAATGCAAGCCAAGAAGCGCTATTTATTATTATTCGTAACATGCGCGTTTCTTGGTTACTGTTACTTTGGTGGATACCGGTTAAAAAGCGAAAAGCTGACAGGCAGATCTCAGTTGCCTTACGAGCGATTGCCTTCATATTTAAGCATAAACGAGGAGTACTACGACAAGGATTTAAGGACATCAAATGGAAATTCTCTTATGTTGCAACGCACCAAACAATGTCGTATGGAGACTTGCTTCGACTACACCAAATGCAAGAATGGTTTCACCGTGTACGTGTATCCAATCGAGGATGTGATAAGTCCGCTATACCAAAAAATTTTAAACGTTATCACGGAATCGAGATACTACACGTCAGACCCGACTAGAGCGTGTATATTTGTGTTAGCTCTGGATACGTTGGACAGAGACCCGTTGTCGACGGAATTTGTACACAATCTTCCCGCGAAATTGTTGCGTTTACCTTACTGGAACAACGGCAGAAATCATTTGATATTTAATTTATATTCTGGGACATGGCCCGACTACGCAGAGGATTCTCTGACCTTCGATCTAGGCTTTGCCATGCTCGCAAAAGCCAGTATGTCTATCTTCAGGCACAGACCAAACTTCGACGTGTCGATACCATTGTTTGGTAAACAACATCCGGAACGCGGCGGTGAGCCGGGCCAAGCACCGGAGAATAACTTTCCAAATAACAAGAAATACGTCGCGGCTTTCAAGGGCAAAAGATACGTGCATGGTATAGGATCCGAGACCAGAAACACTCTCTATCATTTGCATAATGGCAAGGACTTGGTATTTGTCACGACCTGCCGACACGGCAAAGCGTGGAGAGAATTCCAAGACGAACATTGTCAACAAGATAATCAGGAATACGATATGTTAGTACGAACCTTTTTTAGATTCATTTTTTTATTGTACTTGTTGGACAAACCTGAATGCATTGTTCGCCCTGTTAGGTACGACTATGAAATTTTGTTAATGAACGCTACCTTTTGCCTGGTACCACGAGGAAGGAGACTCGGAAGTTTTCGTTTTTTAGAAGCTTTAAGGGCTGGGTGCATTCCAGTTATTCTAAGCAATGGCTGGGCGCTTCCTTTTCACGAACGCATTGATTGGACGCAAGCCGCCATATTTTCTGACGAAAGACTGCTACTTCAAGTAAGCGAAATACATACATTATACGATGATGAAAAAAAAAGGACAAGTGGCATTTTCTGTTTCTATGCTTCCAGATTCCAGATATAGTGCGATCTGTGTCCAATGTACAGATACTTAAATTACGGCAGCAGACACAATTCCTTTGGGAGAGATACTTTTCGTCGATAGAAAAAATTGTATTTACCGTGTTCGAGGTGATTAACTCTTTTTGTATTCATGTCGAGTAGCTTAACATCAATTGAGCGCATAGGTGCTATCAGAATTGAATAGACATCAAAGCGGAGAACGTTTCAAGTGTTTTATTTAATTGGGTCAATTGAGATGATTAAACGTTTGCCGATACTTGCATGTAGGTCGTCGAGTTATCAGCTAATAATCTTTTTCAGAACATACGGGAACGTTTGCCATGGGAAGGTACTCGAGAGAAACTCGTTTGGAATACTAGTCCTGGCGCATTAGCGATATTACCGCAATTTGCCGACAGTCAGCAGGAACTTCCGTTTTCGAAGAGTAATCCGGGTAACACTTTTACTGCCATCATTTACTCGCAGTTAGGGTCTACTGCCGTACTTTATCGTCTGCTTAAAAGCGTCGCGAAAAGCAAATACCTAGATAGGGTGAGTAACATATAAGCAGAATTTCATTGAATCGTCTCGCTTCGGTCATTTGAATTATTCGATATCGCGTTTTAGATTATATTAATGTGGAATTCGGATATTCCGCTACCGAGGAGGCCGCGTTGGCAAGGGATCAAAGCGACGATACACATCGTCACGGTCGACGGTATATCCCAACGTTTCTATCCTCATCCGTTAATCAAAACTAGTGCTATATTATCGCTAGACGAAGATGCCACACTCAACACTGACGAAATTGATTTTGCATTTACGGTTTGGAAATCGTTTCCCGATCGAATCGTCGGCTACCCAGCCAGATCGCATTACTGGGACGACTCGAAGGTAACGAAAGCTCTAAAGACACCGGTCGCTATCATCTGTTACCGCTGTGCAACACCTATGTACTATCTTTTTTCCCTTTGACAGCGGTCGTGGGGCTACACAAGCAAGTGGACGAACGATTATAGTATAATACTAACTGGTGCCGCTTTTTACCATCGTTATTACAATACGTTGTACACCGAATTGCTGAGCTCGACGCTTCACAAGACTGTCGAGCAGTCGCAGAACTGCGAGGACATACTTATGAATTTTTTAGTAAGTCACGTCACTCGGAGACCACCGATCAAAGTGACGCAACGGAAATTGTATAAAGATACTACAGTGGCTGGAATTAGGTATGTTGTTTCTGTTCATATCCTAGCTGTTTCACGCATTGCCTACCGGCAGTTATTTCACTCCTTGCACTCGGAAGCTTTTCTCGATTTTATTGAAATCATTGTTTAAAATATATTCGTCAACGTCAACACGTTGATCGTTCACAACAAAACCAAATACGAAAACACTTGCAACGTGACCGAGTAGAATTTTTATTCGCATAAAGCATGGATTTAGCATGGAGAGTTATTTTGCTTGGTTATGGCAGTGAACGCTTTCGAATTAAGGATTGGAGGATTATCAGTGTGCTTATTGTGATTTCCAGATCTCCCTGGAACGATCCAGATCATTTTATACAACGGCAGACGTGCATGAATACGTTCGTGGCCGTTTTCGGCTACATGCCGTTGTTACGATCCAATATGAGGCTCGACCCTGTTCTGTTTAAAGACTCTGTAAGCAACTTGCGCAAGAAATATAGGCAAATTGAATTAGTTAGTAATTAGAATTATACAAGATATTTTATCAGTTACGCAGTTATCCACCCTCGAGGACGAGCATCATAGTCTCGAGCATTTCGAAACGATAGCGGCTCAATGATTGCTGTTAGAGCGGAGCACTCGCTCGCTCGCTCGCTCGCCTGCGCGCTAACGCGGGTAGCTAATTCCAAATGTATAGGGAACACTTTGGCAGCGTTGTAAGGTTTAGAGAGTTGTCGGGCAGCGAATCAAGATGGTCTTTCATTCGCATAGAGTGGCGACGTCCCGGCGCTTTTACGTATTCGCAAATGAATTTTGTACAAAATATTGATAGGATACCTTACGATATTGTTCGAATTCGAATCAGGCCCGCGACGATTGGTCGCGTGATCGCCGTGTTCAATTGATGTACATACGAATCGTTCCATAGTTATTAAATAAAAAAGAAGAAGAAGAAGAGCATAACGAGCAAAGTATAAAAACGAACGAATAAACAAAAATATCGTCCGAGTTGTTCGAGCGTGTTTTTGGAAAAACCGGCCTTTCGAAGCTTATCAAAAATTCCATCGGACGCTTACTTTGTCTCTGTCGTTGAAACGGATATTTTGTACAAGTCTCAGGGACAGAGATACCCGTTCGCGTGAAAAACGAAAGAAAAATCGATGAAGCTCGGCTCGCTATCCTGTACTATCGTCTGAGAGCTTTCGAGGATCGTTTCTTTATACTTTCCACGTCGACTTTTACACTCTCTTGATTACGCTGATTGTACAGTTTGAAATATTTCGTAGCATAAGACACGCATACCCGGTTGCTAACGCTACCCCTGCCAGAAAATATTCGATCGGAGTCATGAATTGTTATTCGTCGACGGAATTATTTGCGCGCACGCTAACGCTTTACCTGCAGGCGCGACGGAGGGCTTTTCAATTAAAGCAAGAAGAGAAGCAAGAAATTCCATACAATTTATAATATCTCCAAAATGGTTATTTCAAAGAAAATGATCAAGAGCCTATCGACCGGCTTCCGCTAGCGAAAGTATTAGCCGCGGAAAATAGTGCACGTAACAATTCACTGTCTATCGCTAAGGGAATTATAAAGAGAGTAGCATGACTAAACGTTAGAACCATTTTCTAATGCTTCTCACCCTGTACCTTATGAAATTGTTTTTATTATAATGTATTTTATTATATATAACGAGTTTTATCATTGTATTTATCTTTATCGTTAACGAGAATGTTTTCCATGTATTAGATGTACGAATGGTTATAACGAGGAACGGTTGATCTACTCGATCGAATGCTTTTTGCGAGGGGTAGTATCACTTTACCTATGGACGACTAATTAACACATTCGTACCGGATGACGCACATATATGCGCTTTTAGATCCTTCAAACTTCTGTCTTATAATTCATTCTTCGATTTATCTAGAGATATGTTATAATAGATGTTTCAAAAGTTGCAGTAGTTTCTTTGAAGTGACTTTGTGAAGCGCTGCAAATTCGCCTAGGAACTGTGTCGGAGATGACCCGGTGCGAGTGTGTTAATGCTTTGTTGAAAATCAACGATCGAGTGCCAAGGATTGCTCAGTGTATTTTTCTGTGGCAACAAGTCGTTCGGGAAAATATAGTTGACCCGTTTGTTTGAGTCGTTGAGAATCTAAACGATAGTCTTCCGGTAGGTAAAGTGGTATTATTGGACGCGCGAGTTTTGGAAAGAGCGAAAAAGAGGTTCGTCTGGTTTGCGGTAAACGCGGGTCCACTCGTCACAGATGTCTCGTTTGTTTCTCGACGTGCGTGCGTCGTGCCATGCGTAGTTTCGCCATGTATTCGGGGCACATGCTATTCGTAAGTTGTAATCATGTACGTAGAAGGTATTCCAAGGTTTTACGTATCGCTGCACTCGACGCAGTTCCGTTCGCGTTGATCTTGTTCTGTTCGCTCTCTCTCTCTCGCGTTCCGTTCCGTTGGAACGCGCGTGCACCGCGATCGATCTTGTAGATTTCGTCGGTTCCGTTTCGCATTTTAACGAGCTCTCGGGAGACCTTTAAGAGGAAGTCAGAAATTACTTGTGACAATATCGCAAGTACGTCTAGTCGTTCACGTTCATTTACATTGGTACGGCCGAAGGGAAAGCAAATGATTCGCCTAGGTAAACTCGATGCATCGTACGTTTGTGTTCCCCGCAACCAAACAGCATGATGATGTACATATATATACGCGTGTATGTGATACGTTCGTAATTATCATGTGATATATTCGTAATCATCGGAGAAAGGATTCAAAAGGACTTTGTAATTCCGTCAACGGCATTTTCGGCGGCCCGCGCGAGCCGCGTTTTTATCGACTGTACGAAAAGAAGGTCGGCTTACGTTTTTTTTCTGTTAAATTACAACTCTGATCTTCCAAATCATTACCGTTATATTATCCTATCTTATACTATCTTAACCCTTTGCGATCCGAAGTGTTTTTCTGTTACATTTCAGAACTTGTTTTATCATTAATTCAGTTATATTCATGTAGAACAGCTGAGAAATACTATAATTGTTGTTACATATTATAAATTATGAAGGATGAATCTATCGTAAATCAGTAAAGTAAGTAACTATTGGTGCAAAAGTTAGGACCGTAAAGGGTTAATACAAACTTGGTAGCTGTAGCTCATGCTTGGAAAAACTTTGTTACTCAGCTGTACGAATACTCGTAGACAACCGAAACGATTTCTGTGTTGAAATCGCGGCTCCGGCGCGACCGACTTTCTTTCCGCACACCCAATAATATAATCGATGTTACGTGAAATCTTCTATTTTTTATCGTACTCCTGATTTTGTATCATGTCCGAAGGGTCAGCAGGAACGAAGAATCGCTCTCTTTTTTAATCGAATGTTTTACCCCCGCTGGAACGCGAGGGATCATGTATATAATTATTTTTTCACTGTCCACCGTGCGATATTTTTTATTCACGACCAGCGAACATCGATACGGAACGCAACGCAACGCAGCGCGCTTGCCTCTCTTTTTTCCTGCGAATTCTTCGCCACCACGAATTTAATTAGGTACGGGACTGTGCAAAACCGAAGAACGCTTCTCCTCCGAACAAAGGTATTACGCGCGCGAAAGAAGAGAAAGAGAAGGGTACCAAATCGTACGATTCAAGGGGTTGGGCCACCTCGCGTTCGATCCGTGCAATTTCCTGCAATTTTTTCCTATGAAAGAACAATAAAGACTACTTGGCGTATGAATTTTCTCGTTAAACTTTAAAGATTATTTACGTTTTCTCGTCTGTTTACAAGATGTCTGTACCTGGAGGCTTGTATAACGGAGTCAATATTTAAAATTTTTCTGAGAAAAAGAATTGCAAAGGATTGCCGTGAATCTAACATGCTCGGGGTGATTTGGCTCCTTGATTCGAACAGAATGGTATTTTAACGTTAAGCATAGACAGTTGGATATTACTTAACGAATCTATGGTTTTTCATTCGTTCGAAGCTGATCATCGATGTATAATCATGTTGCGTCAGACTAACGTGTATTTGAACAAATATTGATGATTTTATATGGCCGAAGAAACAAAAAAAAATAAAGTTTTTATACAAACCTGGGACATAGTCCGTTTGTGTGACGAAGGCATTCAACCATATTTCCCGATTCGCCGTGTAGTAAACAAGAGGACCCTGCAGCACCGGAGACGTAGAACGTCTACTTTACGAAACGTCGTGGCTCGTTTGAACGCGGCGTACAGCTGTTAGGAGACTCTTGAAGGGAAGAGGGTGGGCATAATTCAGCGGATTTTACGAGGCTTTTATCATAGACGACGACAACTAACCCTTCGGGTGTGTTTGGTTCGCAGAGGCAGAGGGAGCGGGGGCTTTTCTCCGGTTCGTGCGAGGCGAGGTGAGGCAAAGAGAGGCGAGGCGTAAGTCGAGAACGGTTTCAGGGTTACCGATACGAGAAACGGGAAACTGGAAAAAGTTTGATCGAAGGAAGGCGGATTTGGTCGGTGAAAAGCGAGCGGATCGGCGCACACGGTTGCTACCACCACCATCGGTAACAAGAACCACCACCATTAGGCAGCCGGGACCACCACCACCGTTCGGTGATCGGCGAAGGCGAGAATGGTGGTGGCCGCGAGGTATACCGAGCCAACACTCCCTTCTTCTTTGTTGCTGGTTTGCTAGAAAGGTGACTATGCCAAGAAGACAGGAGGTATTGAGCACGCCTTGCGTATACCCAGTCACCTTTCTCTCTTCGTGACCGTAGCATATGTTTTGCGACGTCGATGGAGCTCTCGCGGCTTTGAACGGCGCTAACATCCGAGGCTGCTGCTGCTGCTCTGTCCAATCGTCCTTCCCCGTTCTGACACTGCTTTTCTCGTTGGATTTTCCCCGAATTCGCCGGCGAGCTGATCCCGAAGAGAAGGCGTGAACAGGAGGCCGCGAACAGGAGAGTCCGTCATCAGTGTTCGCTGGGCCGGGATCGGGCTCGGTAGCAAAGCCCAATCGAGGAACAACAAACGAAGGGTTCGTCGGTTCCGTTGGTTCACGCTTACGCGTATGTGCGTCGCGCGCCTATCACCCTCCTGCCCTTCAATCGCCGACGACTAGACCAGAGCCGGCACCTTCGATCGGAACATTTTCATCTTCGCATCGGTACAAGACCCGTCGAGTCGGTGCGATTCTAGCCACAAGAGGAATCAACATGATCATCGTGAACAGCTTGTTGCTCCTGCTGGCGGTCACGTCCAGAGTGGGTGAGTGCTCTCAATATTTTTATCCCCACCTGTTTCTCTTCGTTCTTTCCGTTCGTATACTCTGCTGCCTACATGGAAACTTTCGTTTGCACCGCGAGCGATCGCCGCTCTCAAACGAGTTCTCAAAATCGCTGTATATACTTCGCCGCCGCCGTTGCGTCACCGAATGCATAAGCGTGACATTTTCACCGACTCGTTTTTCCCTTTTCATGCACGCTGCGCGGCCTCGATTGTCCGCGGTACGTTTCGCGCGCAAACCGCTCGGTACGACGGCGTTTTCGCTTCGTCCGGTTTTCGTCGTCCGACTCGGACCGCGATCCTTTTAGTATTCATCTTTGATCAACGCCGCCGGTACTCGTTTGTCCACCGGACAATGCAAAAAGAGTCTAACAGCACTGCGAGTACACTGGAAAGTAACTCGCTACATTTTCTTGCGAGCGACTTGCAGAATTTATGACAAAAACGACTTGGTGCCATTTAAAACAGTAGCATCATTAAAAGAGTTTAAGACCTTCGATATATTATCTTCGGCTTATTCAGATTGTCAACCCCTTGCCTTACAATATCTGACTCGTGATGAAGATTCTAAACAGATTCTGATAAAAACGCATGTTAATAAGTTCCTTTAAACCGAAATAAAATTCTATTTTGGTTTTGTTAATATACAGCTATTCGAGAACATATAGACATAGAATTTGTATCGATTTTCTCCTTTTTTTAGAAAATTTCGATCTACAAGAAAGTTCTAATCATTGAAACCGCAAAAGAAAGGTCTATGTCTGAAAGACTTGTAGTCGATACCGACGATTTTTATTTTGCATATAGATCAACAACTACCCCGAGTGTTTACACGTGTCAGGAGAGTCGTGCTCGCAAAAAATGTCACAAGTTATTCCAAATTACCTCAAGTTATGTTAGTTAAGTGCACCACCACGACGCGAGATCGAAATTATGCGATCAGGGAGGGTCGTCTTTGAATCGCTCGAGTCGTTCGAAGGTCGAAGAGGAAAACCGATCGTAGCGGTGAACGGCGCGCGGCGTCGCGCGACAGATTCGTGTTTAAATGTCTCGAATAGTTCGCGCATTGCGTAACTCGCGCGCGCCTGATATTTTGCACGCCTCTTTGCGCGAACCTTGGAAAAAAATGGCGATCGGCGCGGTGGCGCGAGTAGGGTCTAAAAACTGTTCGAAGAAGCGATTTGCACTCGGTAAAGGAATAGCGGGCGAATTAGCATAAGCGATTAGCCGCGGTGCATGCCGCGGCGCATGCCGCGGCGCATTCGTACAAAACGATGCTCGTTATCCGGATCGGAGATTGCGCAAGCAGAAGTCGTTGAAACAGTGATTTTGTCACTGAACTCGGGATCGGAGTCGATGACTTGCCGGTTAATTCGCTGGCCTGCTAGTTCACATTAGTCGCTGAAATGTCAGTTTACGTAACGCGTCGGGTCGTTGGATAACTGGTACACGCGGAAACCAAGCAAATCGCCTGTGGTCCCCGAGGGTGTGCCCCAAGGGTGCGCGGCGGGGCCCTCGTTTTTTCTCTTTCTCTCGACACAGCACGGCGCAGTTCTCTTCTCGGTGGGCCCCAAATACGGTGACATGCTCTAAAACGCTTCCTCGAACGGCCGGATCGGCTTAATTCGCTTGGAACCGCTTTCGGAAAAATCCGCTGCTCGTTAGCGGCTCTTATCGAGAGGCGTCGGGAATACTTGATATCGCTTTGGATAGAGCCCCCGGTCCGTTTAAGGGAATTTAGCCCTAGCCTCACCATCGCAATATTTAACAATCCGCTGGGACAAAGCTGGCACAATGAAGCAACGTCAATTCCTACTTGCTTTATGGCGAGCAGATAGCTTTTCAGAATCGGTAATTATTGTACAAGGTGTTTCCTATCTGGCGGTACAGAAAGAAGTCGAAAATGTAGAATCAAATCTCTTCAAACAAGACTCTTCTTTCGAGAAAATCGGCTTTGAAAATTCCTCGGGTTCTCGCGCGTTAGCGTTTGCAGGAAGTAGAATAGGCGGGCCATGATCAGACGCGCCAGCCGTTTCCTGTTCAATGGTGCGCGTATTCCGCGAATCTTTAAATGCGATTCTCTCGAAAACGAAACCTTAGGTGAGAAAATTCGATTCCACTCTACCTGCAGACTATGCACCCTTCTTCTGATTGTATCGTCGATGTATAAAATACAGAAAGAAAACCGCCATAGGAATTCTAAAAGTATTAATACGTTGAACGCCGTTGCTATTGAATTTATTAAGATGAGGACTTGATTATCCAGTAACTAACAATTGTTCTTAATAGAACCGACTCAGAGTTCTGTCTTATTCCACGTCCCTTGATTCCCCAAGGATGGCCTGTCAATTGATCGAGGTGCCTCGATTAGACGACGCGCGGCTACCGTAACATGATTTCGCAAAACCTCTCCTTTCGCATGCGAGAACCACCCACCGTGTTGCTCGGTTGCGACAGATCCTCCCCGTCGTGCATCCATTCGATCCTCGAGAGCAGAATGGAAACCGCCCGCGATCCCGCGAGCAAATCGACGGGGAACTGTTTTCGAAATTGCTCATCCTCGCGCTAATTGAACGTTCGCGCGCTGCCGAAGGTCTTCGAGTTCTCTGGTAGGGACCTTGATCGGATAGATGGTCTCAAAGCAGCGTTCGTCTTTATTACGCGGTGGAATGCGTGTATCGTCGGTTGCCTCGCGGATAAAATATAAAATGCAGGAAAGGTTACGCGAGGCAATGCGAAAAACAGCCTCGAGATGCGTAAAGACAGATAACTTGCCCGGTGGAACGAGCGTTCGCGGAAGATTAGCCCGACCAAGATGGAGCGGATAGAGGGAACTGCAACGAGTAGATGGGCTCTTTTGTGAACGCGGATGATAGTGTATATATATCCAACATTGTTACGAGAACGGTACGCGCTGCGAATAAGGAGAGGATGAAACGGACGTGGGATCCTCGTTTGGCGAGATCGCGGACGCGAAGGACGATCGAGCACGCTGTTAAAGGGCTGTCCCGTTGATCGTCCGATGAACGAGCGATCCTCGACGCGGATTCCCAGCCGGAAAATCGAGGCACCGACGCGACTCGTACTACGTGAAAAATAGGACCGGTTCCGAGAGATTTCCTCGAGCCGCGCCCTGCGCCACCCAAACGTAATCTCGGTAATATTTCCAACCGAGAGTCCTTGACGCGGCTCGCGGACCGCGGTCTGGATCGGGGGCGGATAAATTACGGGGCGTAAACCGCGTCCCGGCCGTAAATTAACTCGATAGCGGCGCGCGGACCGTGATACGAAGGATCGCCCACGCGCCAATTCGCCTAGGATTCGCAGATCCGCAGGATCTACCAGGCAAGCCTCGATCAGGACAACGCACCGTCCCGCGTTGCTCAAACATCCGCAGTCTACTTATAGCTATCTAATTCATCTGAGAGCTACGCATGAAATTCAAATAGCCAGATACCTGAGAAGACTTTCCGAGAGTTGACTCTCACGTCATTCTCCGAGAGCAAAAAGTTTCTGAAGTACTTCCAAATGCACGCGCAAATTGAGAGTACTCTGGAGAGCAACTATCGACAGAAACTTTCAAATGGAAACGTAATTTAGACAGCGTGACAACGCTTTTTCAGTTCGTAATCGATGCTGTAAATGGTATACAAAGCATGCAACCATGGAATATATTTGAATCCAATGTGCCAAGTATCAAGTTGAAAGAGCACACTGTGAAATAGTCAACGTAGTGCAAGAGATTCCTGTGTTGTCCGCCGCATTCCCTACGGCACACGTATTCAAATTCATCCGGGATTTATGTCGGACGCTTGTCGCGTGCAAGGCATCCGATCGATTTCAATACCCGTTGCGCGGCCACGTGGCCCGCTCACAATCAGCTGTTCTCACGGATAATGTCTTCGTCATACGCGCTTCCACCACCTCGTTGAAGAAAAAATGCTGCGACCACTATCGAAGGTCGGATTCCTCTGGCACCCGTGCATTCTACCGCATCGTGCTCGTCTCGAAGGCGAAGAGAATGGCGGCGGTGCCTGTGCAACACGTAATCCCTCCCATCTCGTTGCAATAACAAGATTCGATTAAACGGTGTATGAGCGTTATGAGGCATAATCGTCTCGGCTCCGGGCGTTCGCAGGAAGTGTCGGGCCCGGCTAGATCTCGCGGAGGAATGGTTTGCTGCGTTTGCGGCACAGCGCAGCGTGCCGCGGCTCGCTCGATCGTTTCTAAACGCAACCGTTTATTTCCCAACTCGTTGTATAATTTAATATCGTTCTGCCTATCAAAGGCTCTCGCCAGCGAAATCGCGGAACGTGGACGGCCGGGCGGATGTGCACGTTCCCCCGTGACCCGATGGGAACGGATTGCTGATCCTATCCGCAGCCCCGAACGATTTCGCAAAAGGACGCTGCACCGTCGCTGCGCCTTGTTGCCTTCTTGCATCGGCCTTGTTACCCAAATGTATTACAATGCTGTTTACATTCTCTCTTCTTTGTCCGCCCGTCTCTCTCTCTATCGGCCCGTTCCGCTTTCGATACAAACCGTGGATCGAACCCGACACGATTGTTGCTCGATCTACATACGGCGCGATCGGTTCGCCTCTTATCGTCTTCCGTGTGCCCCGCAACAAAAGCCGCGGTCTTGCGGATCGTTATATATTTGACTGTATTTTTATAATATTTCGCGGATTATACATTTCCATATTTCTCTTCCGAAATCCCGAATTCGTACACCCGACGCTTCGAAATTCTGTTCTGCGAGATTCGGTCATGGAAGAGCAAGCCGGCCGCAAGGATTTCGTAAAAATTCGTCTCACTATCGGGCGACCAGGTTTCGAGCGAAAGTGAAATCAACTTGGCTGATCGGTCCAATTATCTGGTATAAAAGCTGTCTCCTCGGCAACCCGTCGAAACCCTGCTCGGAAATGAATTGTTACTGTTGCGGGCAAGTTTCTCGACCGGGGACGATCTCGTCCGTGGCTTTAACACTCTGGGACTAGTTTGATCCAGAGTATCGAAATCGTCGTTCAATTACTTGGTTTTTGACGAATTCGATAAATGAACAGCTAGGAAAAGCAGGATGGAAAGTGGGAATGAGAGAGAAGGAATAAGAAAGACGAAAGGAAAATAAAGAAAAGAATTATAAAGGGAACGGGATCTCTTTGTATCCCGTAAGGGAACAAATATATATATATACATTAAATGAGAACAGCTGCTGTATATGCATGTCGAAAAATGATTACTACAGCAGATACTTTTACTTAAATATTGCAAAGGAGACTGGGTGGTCAAATCTTGTTCGCAGTAAAAACCAGAGATCCCTGTTTCGCGTGTACACGTGTATCAACGTATCCGCATTTAAATTCGTATTAATTTTTAGGATACACTTACTAATTTTCGAAAGCAAAATATAGATATATAAAATAGATTTATATATTAAAAAAAATATGTAATCAACTAAATCTCTAGTGTATTAGAGAAGAAAGGAGCAAAAGAAAGGAGCATCCAGTATAGTATAATTATAAGATATAATGACGAACAATATCTTTACGTAGAAATTGTATTGTTCAATGATCGATTTATTGCAAAAATTATACGAATTAAAATGAGGATGCAGTAATACACGTATATTTAAATATACACGTTCAAAATCCTTAGTAAAAACCAATTTGTAGACACTACGCGCGTGGAACACGATCCCCGGCAGAATTGGACGCGACTCCAGTCGTTATCCCGCCCTCGGGCTGCAATTATCATTGGAAACGAACGCTGTCTCACCCTCCGCGCTAAAAGTCGCGGTAACGCTCGCGTTATGTACACAAATGCGCGCGAAGAACGATCATTGCGGACGACTTAGCGCATGCCGATCACTGTTATTTGCCGGGCCGAATACGGTCGGACTGTTCGTCGATCGAGCCCTCGAGCCTTTTAAAAATGATAGTCGGTTCGCCGCGCGTATTATTACCGCTCTTTCTCGAGAAGAAAGATCGCGTCTCATTGTGCCGACCGTTTTACGAGGCGAACGCAGACAAGCATTACCACGTCGCTCGTAATAGGCAACGAACCGCGTTAATCCCATCCGGTGGTCTCGCGCGAAATGCTCCTGCAAATTCTAGGCTTCGCTCGCCTAAACAAACAATGTTACTGGTGCTCTCCTAACATCCTAGAAGAGCAGTCTCGTTCTTCTCCTTCCAACGATTATTCGATACAGTTCTTCGACGTCTACGAAGAAGATGCTTTAACCCTTTTTGGACGACAACACTTTCAAATTCAATAGTTTTAAGTCAAGTGTCTTTTTCTCTGAGATAAGATTATAAGAGTATAAGATTCACATTCAGTGTAATATACATGTATATTAGATTGCTAATGTTCTTTTTATTAAGCTCCTGCTCGATGTAGTCCAATCATTCAGAATTCCGTTAAACAAAAGTTTCATATTTAATGGAATAAAAATTGAACATATTAGGTCTTGTGACACCGACTACTCTTTCAACGTTCTTGCAACCTAACAAGTAACCACTAACATCGATTAAAATGTTTCACCTTACAAAAATGACAAGACTGTATTTACTTGGATTGTGTTCAGATTGTGTTTATTGAAACATTTCCCACGAAGTAGCTGTACAATTTTAACACTAAACCTACCACGAGGGGTCAAATGACCCATTTTAGATTTTTTATTTGACAATTATTAAAACTGTAAAGGTGTTTTCATGGGAATTTATTGAATATATTTTTTGACTCCAGTATATATTATAGTAAAAATCGCACAAAATATAAATAAGTTTAATCTTATTATTTGTATAATACTATACACATCAGTCACTGATGGTCGGTAGGCTTAGTGTTAATAGTTGTAAAATAAAAAATATGAAACCGGTCATTTGACCGGCAATGATAGGTTTAGTGTTAAATTAATATAATTAAATTAAATTAAATTCGGTGCACCGAATGTATTAGCGGAAAAGTTAATTTTTCAATCTGGACAAATAATCCCGTTTACCATTTCTAGAAGACGCGGCGCTCAAAGTGATAATTCGACAGCGGATCTTTATGCAAAATAAAAATTTTCTGTCTGAATTGCAACAAACTGGAGTGAAATGGAAATTGATTTTTTTTCTTAATATGTTCAACAGGTTGAAAATAATATAACAGTATTTTTAAATTCGTCTAATGTTCTTATTGTTTTAAATTACACCTACTCATTTTTGTTATAAATGCATACAATCCGCTCTCTAATCATGTCGTCGCAACACTCATTTCGATGTTCTTAGCAACCGAGCTCGGTCTTGACATCTTTCTAAGTCGTTCCTCCCCGAGTCACGAGCGTGTTGTGTTCCTCTACTTTCAAACTTGATGTCAGCGATTCGATTTCAATCGACTCGATCGAGGATTCGGAAACGCGGAAGCGTAGGACGACGGAGGCTGTGTGGTCGCGGTTTTCCCTGGTCCAGGTTTTATTTTCTTGCGGCGCGGTGGTTCGCCGTTGTTCTTGTCGTTGACGGTGTTGTTATTGCGCGGATGGCCGTGGAACCAGTTGGCGGTCCAAGGATCATGGACGCCGGAGTTGAGGTACTGATATCCGGTGCATTGGCCACGGTAAATTCCCCGGGTAATTGGCGAGCAGCGAGAAGCTCACAGCACGGCCCAACACAACAGAATAGAACACAACACAGAAAAGCGCAAGACAGTGTTGTAGAGGGTATATGGCTCGGCTCGGCACAGCACGCCGCGCCGCGCCGCTCGGTTCCGCTCCGCGCGGACATCGATGGATAACGCGGCTCGGGGAACGTAATAGGCGGCAACACGTCGCTACGCTCGTGGCATAACCTATGTACGCCGCGGTAAATTCTTCTGGTAATTGCGAACGAGCGCCGGAGAGTGTGGGTGCTAATGGAATCCCGAGGGAAGGATAATGGCCGGCGACACAAAGCGGCGAGACAAGACCACTCAGCTATCCGCGGACGAACAAGCGGATCCACCGAGTCTACACCGAGCAGACAATACACCTCGCGATATTCAATATCCACCGACAATATTTTCCGCTCGCAGGATCTCTCCAAGAGCCTTACAGCCGAGAGCCGTTTACTACCCCTGAAAAATGCATCCTTATCTTTTAAGAGACGTGGTTTCCCGAGACCTGTTCCAAACATTTAAAATGCTCCGTCATTTTTTCCACTTCGCGCTTCCTTTCCAAAGTACACGATAGAATCGTAAACGTGGAGTTTGTGCTAAAAGCTCTGTTAAATCCGAACTTTATACCATACTCTCTGAACATTTTTATAATCGGGCTTATTCGTTACACGTGTCATTGTACACGCGATGACAATTTTCGATTGGTAGAGGGGATTTCCATCCAGTCGGATCAGTCTACGTCCCGTTCGGGTGTTCCGTTCGGGTGTTCCGTCGTCGTATAATTCCACCATTACCAAAAAATATCGGAACGTTACCTCTCAACGTCGGAAACCACTCGACCGTTTGGAATTCCCCGTAGAAGGCCGAGGCGATCGATAAGGGGTCCGCTCAAACGCCTTTTCTATATTTGGCGATGCAGGGGGCGGTGTTTTCATTACTTAAACACGATTATCCGTGACATCGCGGATAACTATCTCCGCCGTCGTCATTATCAAATGTCAGGCTTGTCGGGGACTTTTTCGTCCGTACGGCCGTACGAGGCATCATTGTCCGTTGCCTCGAGCCACGCGTGTTCGTTATAATAGTACACGCGCGCGATTAACCGCTCTCTGCGATTTCGGAGAGCCTCTCCACACGATACTCTCTCTCTCTCTCTCTCTTTCTATCTTGACCAACGAGAGTATGCGAAACCCTAGACCTATCGCGGTCGCGCATTACCCATAAATAAACGAAGGGACGAGGATCCTTGGCGCGATGAGTTAGAGTCTGTGCGTGTACCTCGTTAAATCTGAAGCTGGAGGAATGCGCACGGCGAGGGTTCCCGGGGTGGTCGGTGTCTTAGGTCAGTGAATTTTTTCGCGGCGGAAACGACGCCCACGCGCACGTGAGTCGTCGGGACGTCGAAGAAACGCGCCCGATATGATTTACGATACCGGGCCGATTGTCTCTGCCTACGTCGCGAACCAGATCCCGCGGCGTTATCTCGAAATCTGCCGGAGTGGCGTAATGCGCCCGCTCCATTAGTCGGCGAGAGATATTGTCGCGCGATTTCATACACCGTTAGACGCCATTGTTTTTCCGCCGCGCCGCGCCGGGCGTTGTTCAACCTTCCCGCCCGTGAACGTCGAGCACAATAACGCCCCGATGAAATTGTTACCGTTGATCTGGAACACGCGCGCGAAACCCCACAGTTCCTCTAGACCCTAGAGGAAATTCCACGGGGAAGGAGAAGGGTAATTTTAACGTTAATCACGGTGGTGGTAGAGTCAGCCTTAACCCTCGGACAACGGACGATTTGTATTGCTATATAATTGACGATGCTTAGGACCGTTCACAGCTCTAATTAATAATTTTAGAAGATTTACTTTTGATGATATTTCGTGTAGACACATTAGTAGACTGCTGATCTTTATGCAATTATGGCTTTTGAGAGCCTTCAGAAAATGCTACGATATAAAATACGATAGAATTTAGTACGATTTTAATTGATTTCAAATCTAGAAAACCTACCATGGAAATTAAAATTCGTCTACAAAAATTTCAAATTGCATAAACATCCGCAGTCTACACATTAGTCTTTCCGATATTCCCAATGCAACAGCTGTTCATTTAGTTTAATTGCTACAAATTGAGTACTTCAATGTCAATTTTCTTCTGTCGGAGAGTTAATCCTCGGACAGCGGATCTTGTTTGCAACTATTAAATTGATCCAGACCATTCACAACTTTAATTATCAATATTTTAATAGATATTTTCGAAGATATTTCTCGTAGACACCATTAGTTTTGCTGATATTCCTAATATAACATTTTATTCATTCAATTCAATCGGCAGAAATTGAGTAATTAAATGCCGATTTTAACCCTTGGCACTCTGAGGCGCCATATTTTGTACATTTTCGCTCTGTGTGTATGTAAAGTGCACAGTGTAGGCGTGGCTCAGTTGCTCTCGATTTCGATGGACCCACGGTAGTCCCCAATGTTTCTTCATTTTATAATAAATAGGAAAGGTAGTCATACAATATTATTTATTTAATTGGTCTCTGCTCTACATAAAGTGCTCTGTGTGGGCGTGGCTTCGCAGCTCCTTATTTCGACGATGCCAGGACAGTGCACCGCAGGGTAATCTGCTATAGCTTCTAATGCTGTTCCATTTCATAGTGAACAGCAAAAGCGTCGATGAAATTATTTAGCTCTGTGTATATGTGAAGTGCACAGTGTGGGCGCGGATCTTTCGCTCTTGATATCAATTTTGTAAATTTTTTAATTTATTTATATTTAACATGTCTCGGCTATGAATGCAAAAATATTCCAAGTCGGAAGAAACGTTTGGTCAAGGCTAGCCCAAGTGGTTAATAATCCGGGTCAAAATAGACGATGTCGCGTCGTTCATCTGGTATGCACCTGGCAGATGCAGTCATTAAACGATGGCTCGAGCATCCGCGTCTTGTGCCCTCGAAACATTCCGTCCGTCGTGGAACGAGATTTCACCTTCTCTTCGACCGACTCGCGTTTACGACTCGCGGCTGTCAGCGTTTTCGTTTCACCGGCAACGAATCGAGAAGCGGTGCCACGACCGTGCGAGTCAAGTACACTCTGGCACGGCTCTCGTGTAATTACCTGCCGCGGTGCACCTGGCCAAGCATCATCGAGCCTTTCCGGCTTCCCCTGTCTTCGAAATCGCGCGGATCGCCGGGAATTCTTGATTCGCCGCGGCGCGGAGGCGTTCACCGTCGACGGCCGAGCAACCCGTCGACCCCGAGGAACAGGATAAACGCGGCAGCGGAACGAGAACAATGGGTCACGCGGCTGGTCGCGTAATTCGTTACGATAACGTGGGACGTGGAAGTCTTGGATATCGAGCTGCCAACGAACGCTGCTTGCCCCCGGGGGCACTCTTCGGAGCAAATGTCGCTGGAGAAACAATCTATCCATTTTGCTCTGCGTAGAAACTGTGTTGAGTGGGCGTGACTTCGTTGCTCCCGATAGGAGTCAAACTGTGGTTCCTCCTATCTTGAATTACCTCAGAGTCTACTGCAATTTTATATTTTATAGCCAATAGAACGATAAAAGATTACTCTGTCTCTATATAAAGTACTTCGTGTGGGCGTGTCTTCGTTGCTCTTGACTTGGAACCAATGCAGAACCCTAGGGGGAAAGCTGTGGATTCTCGTACCTTGAATTACCTCAGAGTCTCCTTCAATTTTATATTTTATAACCAGTAGAACCAATGATAAAAGATTACTCTGCTTTTATACATATAAAGTACTTTCTGTGGGCGTGACTCCGTCGCTCTCGATTTCAATCGAGTGCAGCGCTGTACATATAAAGTAATGGGTACTCGTGGCGGAGCTAACGAGTGAATTTGAAACGGCGTTTTGAGCCAAAGGAGCGATTAACGTGGCTCGCTCGTCTCGCGACCTGAAAAAGAACCGTTTCTCGGCGTTTCACTCGGTGGTCGCGTCAATGTCCGAGCCGAGGAACGCGCGACGATCCCGAGGAGATCTCGAGAGCCGCGAGAGCCAGCGAAATCCGAGTCGCGGCACTTTCGCACGCGCACGTGCGCGCTCCATTCTCAACGATAGCGAGAACGCCGCGCAGCGATGATGCTCGATTACGCAGCGCCGCTGTGAGAAACTCTTTTTCAGCGTGCACGCAAGCACGGTTCTCGTTCATTATCCCCGTGTTGTTCCACCCAGTTCGCTGCAATCGACCGCGCATAATTGCAGTGTGCCAGTGTCACCTGTTGCGCTTACCTTGGAATTCGTCCGTTAAAATCCGTCGCCGATTTCCTTATTATGCTTCCACGAAGGAATTCCCATAATATTCGATCGCCGAGCGAATCGGATCGCTTGAGAGCGCCGCGTTCGAAGGATATTGCAATTCCTCGGAGGAAATTAGGAGAGACTTAATAATCGGCAGAAGAATTTTCAATCGAGCACGTCAATCGCCGTGGATCATTGGTTTTCGGGATACCTATTCTCTCGGCGTTCCTCGCCGTTCCTCGCGGCAAATGGAGAATTTAATTCAGTAGTAATAGCCCGTTACTCTGCCGCACCGCACTGTACCGCGCCACAGCACGGCGGCGTATTAATAAAATTGTGCAACCGGATAATCGTTTCGCGGCTCCGATCGTACGGACCGGTCGCCGACGGCGGCTGGGACTGCCTGGGGATCGAACTGCACGTAGGAAATGCAGTCGCGATCTTGCGGTTTGAAACTCTTCCTCGAGCTGGGGCACCGTAATTACTGGCGCGGCGAGAAGTCGATTCGCGTTACACGTAAAGTTACGGATAATCACAGGCCGTCGTTGGATGCCCTATTACATAAGCCGGTAATCTTCGGGCTCTCCAAGAGCCGAGATAGATTACGGGCCGAATCGTTATCGAGACGATCGAGTCACCCGTTAAGACCGTGCTCCACTGGTTCGCCATTGAACCGTGGAGGAAACGACTGATCTCTGTGCTCCTCGAGCTAGGAAAGCACGGAGGAAGATCAGCCCGGGAATTACAAACAGGAGAAAGGTCGTGGAAAATTACCGTGCCACGGTGTTTGACCGGCGATTCGCCGTTCGCTAGCCAGCTTCGCAAAAACCAAGAACACGCTTGTTGATCCGAGGCGGGCGCAATCGTTCCGGGACGGTTAGGCGGTTGTGGGATCGCTTTCGTCTCCGTAAACAAAAGTCTCGTCCCCGCGCGCAGACAGCGTGTGATCATCGGGCCGCGAGCGCTCACGTTTGCTCGCGTTGCGTGGTCTAATTAATTAAAGAATCCGTGAAAAAGAATTGAACGCGATTCCCAGCCGAGATTGCCGACCCGGCCGCCGCGATTGCGCTTCTCAACCGTTAACACACAATTCGGTCTCCGGCATTTTTCTCCTCGTTCTGCTCCGCCAGAACTTCCTCGTGCGCGTTTTCGAGCCTTTAAAAGACAGCTTTCTCGACGCGTCTCTTGCATCTTTACGGCAAAGACGCTGATGAGTCGCTAACAACCGTGGAGATCGATTATTCGATAAAAACGAACGCGCTCGAAAGTTTGTTAGCGAATGATCATGTAATTCCAATCGAACGTCGGCGAGCTCGTCTACGAATTTTTCCTTACACTTACCAATTTAGGTCATTTCAGAACAAATTAATTGATATATTCAGCGCTACTAATTTTATAACAATCATCTTCAACATTAAATCTACCATCGCCAGTCAAGTGACCGGTTCCAGATTCTTTATATTACACTTATTGAGATTATAAAAACGCTTTCGTCAGAAATGATTATCACACACTTTTCAAAACTTGTAAGTACTCATTCCGAGGTTCGATATCAGTTTGTATAAAGCGAATACTTTTCAAATATAATCATTGAAACATTATTGCTTTTAAGTAGTAATCGAAACCCATGGAATGAAACTTGGTTATTGAAATTGACTCGAATTCGTGAGTATATATTGAACTTGATCCCATCCGTACCGGCGACCACCGTGGCAGCCAACGTTAAAACCTGCAAGTGTGATCGTCAGTCGAGCACACCTAGTCCAGCTAGTCCCTTTTTCTTCACGCCTCTTCACAAAAGTTATTTTCCTCGGACCGGCAATGATCCGCCCGGAATCTAACAATAAGTCGACCGGCCGCAAAAAGGTTCGGCTGGTGTTCGTAAAACTCGGTGGCGTCAACGAACGATCATTTCTGCTCGGTTCTCGTTCCCCGCAGCGATTGGAGACACTCGAGTTGTGTTTTTCGCAACATCCGTCTAAAAAAGCAAGAAGGTTTCGCGGACGATCGTTACCGCGACCGGGTGCCGCCTTCGAACCCGCGATCCTCGGCGTGCCCGCGGTCTTGCTCGAGGCATTCCCAGCGCGTTGGTCGGAGGGGTTTGGCGCCGCTATAAATATTGCAGAATGCCTCGTCAGGCATCGCGGGGATTCGATGGAATCCGGAGTATGCGACGGTATGCGATAGTATGCGTATTGTAGAGCGCGCGACACGTTTTCCCTTCTCTCGGCATTCCTGTGATTTTCGGCTGATGCACGCGCGAATCCCGCTATTAAAGGATCCGGTTTCTTTCGAAAGCGACTCCAAAAAGACCGTCTAGGACCTCCTCTCTCCCTTGTTCTCCCCCTCTTTGCCTCTCTGCTCGCGCAAAAGCGGGTGCGCGAGCAACGGGCAGGATTTACGTTGCTCCCTCGTCGGCCGACACCTTTTCCTTTCTTTCGCGCTATTTTCTGCGGATGAAAAAAACCGCGCCGGAGTCTGCGGAGTCTCTCAAGGTCGACGTCTTGTTGTCCGCTCCCTCGGAGTCCTCGCAAACAGCTGAGAGAGAAAGGGTGGTCGCGGTGTACGTGCTCGTGCTCGCGAGGACTTCCAAGTCACCTAAAAATATCTTGAACCCGGAGATCGCCTCGTCCTTGCCGGCTTCCTTTGTCGTTCCCGCGAATGTTCCGGCCTGATAACGCGAACGAATGTCCCGTCACCGTGCCTCGCCTCGCCTCGCCTCGCCTCGCCTCGCCTCGATTAATTTTATAAATGGTCCGCCTCCGCACAGGATCATGTAGACCTTGCCACTGCTCCGTGGTTCAGAGTTCATGAAATCGTAGGCACAGGTTCTTGTATATGCAAACTAAGCTCTGGAACTATCACAATCTTTTTCGGGAGCCTTGTAACAGAGAATGGGTGTCTTAGAAGATAACATTTCTTGCTGGAATTTTCGTATCGCCTAAGGATTTCCTTGCATCTAGTGATGTAGTGGCCCTTTCACTGTTACCGCAAACTTTTTGGAGAGCCTTCCAACAGGAAGACAATAAATGTCTTAAAAGATCATATGTTCTATCGAAAGAGTTCGTTTAAACCCAGCTACTCAGGGTTGAAAGGTCAAGCCCTTTCACTGTGCATACGTAGAAAAAGAGGATAGCTGTACATTAGTAATTCTTTAGAAAATGGTCGATATTCGACGCGGAATTTTCACGAAATCGCGAAGCCTGCTATCGTGTCTATCAAAGTTGTAAAGACGAATGTGATCTGCGCGGATTTTTACGGATCCTGACTACCGTGCGCCGCTTCGTCGGCGGTCCGTGACAGCATTGGTCACGAATTTCCATTCGGTAGCGAAAGTTATTTGAATAATCCGTAGTTTATCGAGGAAGCTCCTTTTGCGGATCCGGCGCGACACCGTAGAGCGCCAACTTATCGTCGTTTTTTTCCAGCTGCAGGATTTCTAAATCTCCTTTTCCTTTTGGTTTCGAAGAAAAGCCGATTCCCCTGCATTCCTCGCGGTGATCCTTCTCCAAGATTGTGCTGGATCCATTCGAACGTGGATTCTTCCCGCGGACTCCCGGAGCGAGATCGATACATTGGAAAGAAGTGTTGCTCGAGAATTCGACCTTCGTTTACGAAATCGAGGAACCGGTCTTGTTTCCGGGCAGCCCGGGGCTACGAACAATTTTTAGATCGTCCAACGGGCTCGATCCAGAGATATAATCTCGCGGCTCCTCGGTGTCTATGAACAACGTTTGGCGCTCCCGTGCGCTGCCGGACAATCGAACTGTATTGGACACGGTGACCTCGATCGATGGGCGTAGTCGAATTTGACGATCGGCCGCGCTTTTGACTTTCGAAGCGAGCGGATCCGCGTCCGAGGGTCGCTGAGGCGGATTTCGTCACGGAAGAAAACCAATCCCATCGGTACACGTTTGCACAAAGTTCATCGATACCTTCATAAATTGCACAGTCCTATGACTGAGATCCTCATAATCGCTTGAACCTCGTAACAATGTGGACAAATTTTCGTTTTTTATTTAAGCTTACACACGTCTCTATTCGAGATCTACACAACTGAACGTAATTTACATTGTGTTACAGAAAACGATTCGAATGATATTATTGTTTAGCATATCTGGTTATGTCGATGATATATTTAACATATCTGTAACCAACAGGAACCAGTAAAACGTATTTCAAAAGTCGTAAAAAGTGATCTCCGCTATATTCGTTGCGATTCCGAACAAAATTAGGCAATTTCGCCGAAAAAAAGTTGTATATCATCAAGTAAATTAATCCCTCCAGCCACGCATAAAAACTATAGTCGTTCGGTCTAGTTTTTATTAACGTTGATGTCTCCGGATTCTTTCTCCGATAATTTTATTAAGTCGAAACTGATGAATAGACTCCTGATTTTATGCATTTATAACAAAAGTGAGTAGGTGTAATTAAAAACAGCAAACATATTAGAAAAATTTAAACATACTATTATATTATTCTCAACCTGGTAAACATAATAGGGACGAAACTAAATTTCTATTGCACTCCAGTTTGTTGCAAATCAGGTAAGAAGTTCTTGTTTTGCATAAAGATCCGCAGTCTACCAATGAAGATTTTCGGTTTTGTATTGCATTTGGTGATTATTGTCAGAAATGCATAAAAACTGCAGTGTGTATTTTACAAGGCCGTCGCGCGACGATCAGTCTGGGAATCGAAGTCCGGGAGCCAGTTTCCACCGATTTATCGGCGGTATCGCGATCGCCGATCGAAGGTGACTCGATGGAAACGGGAACGAACGGCGGAAGCGTGAAACCACCCCGTCGCCCCACGGGAAAGTCCTTCGATCAGCTGCCCACGAAGCTTGCGCAAGCCAATTACGAAAAACAAAGCAACAACGTTCAAAGACGTGGCGACCCGCCGAGATCTTATCAGCCGCGCGATCTCCCGACAATAGGCGCGATACCGGCAGACGGAGAAAAAGGTGCGAACGAGCGAAACGGAGAGTGAGAGACGGAAAGAGAGAGAGAGAGAGAGAGAGAGAGATAGAATGAGAGTGAGAGGGGAGAGTCCTTTCTCGAGTGGCTGCTGCGATCGGTAACGTAAAACCTTGATCGATCCGTGGGACCGATCCCGCGCACTCCCACGGAAATCCGACGGTAACCGTATACAGTATTAAGAAACACGCGTGGCACGTAACCGTCCCGTGTTAACACGCACCGTGTAGAAACGAGTCGGGGGATTTTCCGACAGCTGCGATCTACTTTGGTTTTCTCTGGCGCTGACGCAGCTCCGACTTCCGTTCTCCGAGCCAAAAGTATCGCGAGGAGGAAGGAAGTGCCGCAATACTTGGTCTCTCTGTCATTCCCATAACTAAATGGGTATAGCTGTGAATAAAATTAAAGCACCACTTTTATAAGCAATTATCAGATAGCTCATTCGACAGCTCGACTTAACATTTCAAATGAATTTAAGATCGTTCCCAAGATAAAACGAAGTACACGTTCTCCTCGCGTGCAATTCTTCCTTGAATGAATATTATTCCAAAATTCAATGTTCTTGGATAATAGGCACATATAAATACTTGAAAAATGTGTACGCACGCAGGGAAAAAAGATAATAGAAAGAGCGATTTGGATGGCTAGAATCGCGGCTCCGAGCGGGCCGTTTGCGTAACGCGGTTACCGAACGGAACGAAACGATGCGCGACGTCTTTCGCCTAAGCGATAAGCTTTAACGGCGACCAGCAATTTCGATTACGAGTCTCTGCGTTAGATCACAGTCGCTTGTGGGGAACGGGTAGGACGTGGATCGAGGAAAACGAGGAAATCGCGGCGGAACGAGCAATTTCCGAGCGCGCGACCAACGCGCCGCGGACTTTGAACGCGACCCGAGATCCTTCCGGTTTCGATTCCGAGCGTGTTTCTGCCCATGCTCTTGCTCGAGATTGCCAGGGGAAAGTAATTACGATTACAAGGCAACGCGTGCGCGTTATCAGCCTCGTATCTGTGGGACGCGAATTCTTCGCGTTCCGAGCAGGACTATTCCGTTTGCCTGCGTTGCCTCGTGTTGCCTCGCATAGTACAGGTTTTCTCATCCTTGACATTTGCTTTCCATTGTAGTCGATTTCAGAACGTTTTACTGCCTTCTAGGATCGTAAATTCAAGCAATTCCAGCAGTTGGTGCAATTTATAAATCGATTGGCCTGAGCCTCTCACAATAAAGCAATGCAATCCTGCTTCGGTTCAGCCATTCAGTCGACTATGCTTTTCTGAACTAGACTGCGGTTGTTACCAATCAATGACAAGTTTAAAGGAATTTGAGAATATCGAGACATATTACTTGCAACTTGTAAGTATGTACGGTATCTGTGAATCGCAATCGATGGGAACAGTTATTACTTTGCATAAAGAGATTTAGTTAATGCAGCATTGACATTGGTCCGAGTTGTTGCACTCGAGAGGAGTAACCATATATAAATACACGTCTTCTTCGTTCATATTCTTCTAGATACATACATATATAATACCAGCGTGGCAATTAATTCGAGCTAGCTCAACCGACGAAATGAAAAATGGAAAAATGAACCCTCTATTGCATAAATTTTTATGACGAGTTGAAAAAATATATATGACTGTTAGTCTGCTTAAAAATGAGTGTGGTCATGAAATAGATAATGAAATTTTATTGGAAAATGTTATTTATGACTGCATTTTATGACTGTTCCTGTATGGGAACTTTATTCATAAGCGTAATGTTCCCACTTGGAACCAACATGCTCGGAGTCTTCAGTATTGTCTACTTAATTTACTATAGAACATTTGAAATTTAAGTTGCCAATTGGGAACGGAATGCAATAGAGGGTTAACACGTTAAGCGCCACGTTGGTCCCTAGGGACCGACGCTAGACTTTCCGTTCAGGCCACGTCGGTCCCTACGGACCGGCAGGGCCCGCCTGACGGCTAACTGTGGCCTGAACGGAAAGGCACGCAAATTCGGCGTGGCGCTTAACGTGTTAAGATCCTTTACCGCTGTTATCCCATAAATTGCAACAAACGGTGATACACGTCGGCCAGGTCGCAAAAAATCCGTGCAGCTGGACAAAGCATCGCCCATTCTCGCGTGGACAGCGACCACGTAATAGCTCATTTCCACACCGAGGGACTGTCCAGCTCTAGATCGACGACGATTTCAGCGTGCGTCTCTCAGCGGCGCGTGATATAACCTTCGTAGGCGAAATGAGATCTCAAGGAAAATGGCTCGAGCGGAGCCTTGAAACGGCATGCCGGAGCCCGGTAATCGGTTCACCGAATTGCCAGAACGTAGGTAGTCGAACGAGCGAGCAAACGAACGAACGAGTGCGGAGAAAGTTCTATCCCCGAGCGAACACGCGCGTCATGATCGTTACCGGTTACCTCCGTCATTCGTTTTTCTTCTTTTCTTAATTCCCGCGCTCTCGTTCTCGACCATATCCCGCGACTTGTCGACAGAGCACCAGCTGCTGCACGACGATGTAACGATTGGTTTCGCGGAGGTAACGAGCTGTCGAGACGGCACGCGAGCTACCGTTGCTACCGGATTGCGTCCCGCGATCCCGTAGGTGTCAAATTGATCGAGACACGAACTATACTCTCTGTCGATACTCTCGCGGACGACCCGACTCCTTTAGTACGACAGGCAATTGAAACAACCCGCAGATCATGGAGTTAACACGTCGGATATACGGGTTCGTATTTTAACACGATTCTTCGTATATCTTGAATGCTCGAGCTCGAGCCGAACCTCATTCGTACGATCCGAAAGAGTTCGAGAAGTACTTAATCCTAATTTTAATTCTCCACCTTTGATCACAATGATTCTGCTTTGATATTGTGAGATTTTTGAGGGACGATTGAATACGAATAAGACATCACTTAAGCGGCCCCTAGACGATCAATATTACCGTCAATATATTGCACAATAATTGATAGTGTACAATAATATTGATCGTCTGTAAATCAAATTGAAAGATTGCGGAATATATTGAGTCAATCAAGAAGAGTTTGATTTTTACTGCACAATCTCGTAAATATTGCTTCGTCTGTGGATAATATTCCGCAATATTGGCTCAGTTCTATCTTCACAGTCGCAAAAAGAGTTAGTTAGTTTATTAAAGAACTAGGGCTTTAGACCATGTTAGGTCCATGAGCATTACATTCTATCCTTACGAACTAGGTTAACAGTACAAAAATGAAGATGTAGAGTACAATATTAATGGTAGTAGAGTTAACATCTAGGGGCTGCTTTATACGCATCACTACTCGCAAAATGAAGAGTAGAGAAAATTGATGAAACGGTACAGTATTAAGTCTAATTATTTAACTTATCTCAAAAAGAAAAAGTGTAGCGTCGATCAAGTCGGCAATAAAATGTACAAAAAGGTTAGAGAGGTGATTAATCGCATTTGTGCGACTCATATTCTGTTTCTTGCAAACATGTGAACAAATGATTACTTTTTTTTACGAGACCATGTTTCTTGCTACATAGAGCTTGCCATTGCTCAACGCCGTATGGAATATGTTGCAAATTAATAATAGGGGTTTACAGCGAGGACAACAGAATGCCCGATCTCATTGCCTTCCAATGCATTACGTTTCTGTTTTTCTGGAAAGCTGCAGGACTTGTCCGAATGTGGACCCGTCTGCAGATAATGCCCGTCAGTCTACGCCAGTTTCGTAGCGGAGAGGCGTCCGGTGGAAAAACAACTGGGTTAGCATGCTCGTAGGAAATTGCGTCAATTTTCTTGCCCCGGCGATTCATCTTGGTCGGCACGCGGCACGGCTTGAATCCGCTCGGCGTGCGCCGACGTTAATAACGGCCGGCGAGCCTAATCCCTCGGCTCTCCCGCACGCGCGACAGAAGACGTCGACGTGACAGGTCACGATTCCGTTTTTGCATATCAGAGCGCGTTGGAAGGACGACTTTCGTGAGATATGTGTCGCAACCGAGTAAAAATCGTGCGGATCCCGAGAGCCGGAGAGCGAGCGAGCGTGTAAGGGAGAACGTTGGTGCCGGTCACGTCGACGATACGTATCTCGCGAACGAATTTCTCGCGTCTGGAAAGCCTCCGGATCCACCGCTGACCCTCCTGTTTCTCGTCACGCTATCGAGAGGACGTATCTCCGTGTCTCGGGCGAAATATATCGAAGAGAGCCGCGCCACGTTGCTTGATGCACGCCTCTATCTCCTTCTTTGTCTCTTTCTCTCTTGCCTCGCATCAACCGCCTCGCGATCCGCCGAGCACCATCAGCAAGCTGTAACTCGTTTCCTCTGGCTGCCACCCCGCGAATCGCGAACCGCCCGACAGATATACGATTGCGCGAAACTTGGGGCGCCGACATTATTTATGCGCCGCCTCCCTAACTTATCGCTCGCCGGGAACGCTCTTCTAGCGCTGCGAGCGCGGGCCTCTATGCTTTGTAGAAGACTATTATAAAAATAGAGAAATAATGGTTGAGAGGTCAGCAAGGTCCTTTCGGATCGCGGGTGATCGCCGGTGGGTCCGCCCCCTTGAATCAACGCGAAATTTTCTGCTCACGTACAAGATGTATCTATCGTTGGGAGGCCTGGAGTTCACAGAAAGGCGGTATGTTTAACTAATAGCTAGAATTTCGGTCATAATCAAAATTGTTTTCCTTTTTTAATATGTTCAAAACGTTGAGATATAATATAACAGTAATTCTAAATTCTTGTAATGATTTTACCTTCTCGCATTCCTTCTAAACATTTTTCACACAAATCCATGGAGATCTTACCGATAATGCTTGATCAATAAGGCAAAACAGGTAGCTGCTCAATACGTGTCTTTTGCGCGAATATCATTCTCAATTGTTTGCAACCAATCGCAGACGATGCCAACTAATCCTCGGAGAAACTGATAGTATTTTTTTTAAATTTATTTGTACAGGTCGCATCAACATGTAAGTCATTAGCGACCACTAGGAGTTATACTTGATTTATACTGGAATTTATACTAGAATTAAATATTTGTGGATCTTAGAAATAGGATAACTTGGGTGATGTTCTTATCGTTATTGAGGCATTCACTTAAATTGCTAAGGATAGCTAAGCGACGTCTTTGAAAGAGAGTGGACATTAATATCTTTTAATATTCTGTAGTGGGAGAGGTTAGCATGTGATAATGTTTTGTATACGTGAAAATTCAATTTTCCGCAGAAGAAATCCGGGATCCCTCTCTCGTGCGAACGCAACCACAGTTCAATTTGTACGGCGATACGCGAGGCGGCGGAGCGCATTGGCCGCGGCCGGTCCGCGCGAGAGGAAAGTTTCCGCGGCACCTGGGACCGCGTCCTTTCCAGTCGAACTCGTAAACCGCAATTATATCGTGTTCGTTTTTGTTCTGGATCGCGGAGACGCAAGGATATCGTGTTCCTTTCCCGATCCGTGTCCCTGTCGACGAGACAATTCTCTCGGTCGCGAGTTCGATTTTCGGCCATCGCACAGCGGAGTATTTGCCTCGAAAAGTTGACCAAATTACGATTTTTCAAGTCTTGCGTAAGTTGAAAAATTGTGGTTGTTTAAAATTTATCCATTGAAAGTAAAGACTTTTGTAGTACTCATTTTTCTCTTCGCCCGTTAATTTTTCTTCACAGACGCTTTTTAGACAAGTATACATTATAGTTTTCAGCGATTTTCACTTCCTTATTGTTTGTCTGTTTAAAATTATTCAACCAGATAATTAAAAGAAGAAAGAAATTTTTATTTCATTCCTGTGTCTTGCAATCAATGCAAACATTTTCTATTTTGCATAAAGATCCGCAGTCTAGTGGTCAGTTATGCTCCAATCTGTATACGCTTCGGTATCTTTTGTTAGATTGATCCCTCAGGGATGGTCGTTCGCTATCACGCAACAGGTGATAATTCAGCCGGATAGTCTATCGCGGGTAAGCGAGCGTAGATCGGAGCCGATATATCGCGAGCAAGCTCGCCGTATCTAGGCGCTGTATCTCTCCCCTGGATCCACATAGGCATATGTGCGCGAGCATAGGGGAACGCGCGCCCGTATAACGTATCACGAGTTCAAGCTTGGTGGTAACGCCTCTCGCATCTGTACAGCCTTGAGACTCGTTTCCAAGCCGGTGCAGCCTTTTCCAACCGGTATATCCAACCTCGCCGCGCGTTACTCCGGATACATGCCACTCACGAACCTAACAGACCTCGCGTAGATCCTGCAAATCGAATTTCGTCGGTCGTTCAGCCGATTAGCAAAGCCTCCCCGGGACGGAAAACCTCGTTGTCTCGTGAAAGAGATACATATCTAACCTTCCTCGGCGTTATTGCAATTTGCGGAACTTGCACCGTCCCTCTTTATCCGGTAATCGATCTTATCAACTTTGATCATTTTGTTTCATCAAGCATTTTAAATCTGAGATGAGATTCATTTCTGTAATTACACCGATATTTCGAATAGTCCAGGCCTCGAGGGAAAATATAGCCAGCCAATTAATTCAATTAATGTACTTAATCCCCCGAATTCCTCTGCATCTCGAAATCCGCGGTTTCTTCTTTGGCGAGGATCGCGAGTAGATGCAACGACGCAAATTGCGTTCGAGGCCGGGCCCCATTGCGAAGCAGAAACCACCGCGTGGCATATTGCACCACCCGATCGGCCCACGATGTCGAGGATCGAAACCGGCGCGGCGCCGCCACGCCACAAGCGATCGGCCACAACTGTCATCTAATTACTCGAATTATCCGGAGAACAAGCGTATCTCGGCTATGATCAGCCGTGGATTAATCGAGTTAGATTCCTCCACGGTTTGAGCCCGTCATTTTCTTCAGAGGAATTTAGAGGAAAGGTCGGCGGGCTCGGGAGAAAAAGTCGCGTTCAACGATGCGTTCGAATGCTCATTGTGATCGACAACCAATCGCGTCGTTGTCTCAGAGGCTAAACTAGACTGCCCGGAAGGCGACCAATGGAACAAGTAAATTTTCCTTGAAATCCTTCCTTCAATTTTTTTGGGGGACGTCTCCAGCATCACAGTGGGTCAGTAGAACTTCTCCTCCTGTTGTTTGTGTCGTATATGTATAGTGATACAAAATGTTTAGACTGTGCAACTTTACGCACAATAACAATTCTGTAGACATTTCATTCTTTGTTTAACAATTTTGACAAGTTGAGAATACTACAACGATACTCTTAAATTATTATAATCTTTCTACTGTTTTCAATTACTACTCATTTTTGTCGTAAATGCATCAAATCCACAGTCTAGTCTTCAATCACATGATCGTGTAAAATGGTAAGGATTGTATCGGATAAATGCGGGCTCAAAATGAAGTACATGAGAGAATTGAGGACATTGAGATAGGGAAAAATCCGAAAGAATAATGACGTCTCCATCCTGAACCGATTGAAGTATCAAGGCAGTCGAACGCCATATGGTTGCTCGAAACGAGCGCAAGGATACACGCGAAGCGGAAGCGGATGTTCGAATGGTTCCCGTTTGATCTCGTTAGAAAGATCTGCTGACGTCAAAAGAAATTCGAAATGGGCAGGGACGTCTAGCGGAGGCGCGATTTTCCAATCAATCGACCGAGAGCGCAGGAGGGTCTCGCAACGTTGTTCGAGCAAGTCTCCTCGGTTCCGCGAGTGAACGTGCGCGCATAGCGTTCCGTGAACGCGATAAGAAGTCGGGCAACGCCTGCGCAGGTATCTCGGCAGCCTTGAGACACGCGTTTCCAGCCTTTCCCTGGATCCCAGCGCCGATTCCAATTGGCGATCGTCGCCGAATTCTGCCTCCTCTGACCCCGGTAGCCGTCGCGCTCTCGTGAAAGTGAAATCGTTGCGTCGATTCAACGCCACCGCTGAATCGGATCGAATCGGATCAGGTCGGTTCGCTCTCGGGCCTTCCAACCGTTCGCGATCGCCCTATTTTCAGGGACAACCGTTCCGGACCCGCAGCCTCCAAAGAGCGTGTCTGTCGTTCGACAATCTGTCCTCCGCCCCCACCCCCTATTTAAATTCCGACGTAATTGCTACCAGCTCTTGGTCACACAGTTTCAAATCAACACTGTGCTGTGTTTCTTTTTTATTGTAGAAAATCTCATAAGAGATTTATTTCAACATAATACAGAATTCAATACAAGAATTACAAACAAGAGAACACATTTTTACAGAATATGAATTAATATGAAAATATGTATACTAGACGTACCAACCGCTCATACTTACATAAGAACCCATATAAGAACATTTATACAAGACCGTAGCTTTTAAAAGATGACAACTGTGTATAGGCAAGCCTTGATATTGGGCTTGGCTATTAGCAGTGAAACATCCAGGTAGCTGAAAGTTGATTTTACAGAGCTTTTCAATTAATTTTAGTCTTTCATCATTATACAAATTATATTGCCGTAAAACATGGTTCAGAGTCTCATCATTAGACTGCGGATCTTTATGCAAAATAAAAATTGTCTGCTTCGACAGAAATAGAAATAGAACAGAAATAGATTCGCAAGAAATAGAAACCAAATTGAGTGTTATTTCTTCCCTTAATGTGTGATTTTATAATAGAAGACAAATCATATATTGACATTTCCAATTTTTTAAATTCTCCAACAATTTTGAATTTCATCTACTCAATTTTGAAAGCGTCTTTGGAAAATTGGAGCGGGAGTGGCAGACTCTTCAAGCACGTACGTCTTCATATTTCTTTCATGAAGTGGAAATTTCTTTCAGACAAATGATTTCTTTATTATGAAATGACTTCTTTATTAAGCTTCCAAATGAGACCAGGTTCGTTGTCGTACGATTCATTTCCACGAAGGTATAACAGCTTAAAAATCAGCAATTGCTCAAACATTTTCGGAGCTGCTACAACTGTAGTAGTACCGCATAGAGTGTTAGGTGATACAGAAGCCTGCGAATCTTTATGCAAAATTGTCTTCACTGTAAGAAGTGGGAACCAAATAGAAATTTCATTCTCTCTTTAACAATTCTAGTAAGATCCAACCAATGGATCGTACTATGCAGATTTAATCCCTTTATTGTTTTAAGTTTTCCCTGTTCGTATAATCGGAGCCGCGATGCAAATGGTTTGAGGAGAAGGGATCGATAGATTTTTTCAGGAAGGCGTTCCCACGACGGAAGTTCTCGAGCGTTTCGAGGAACCGGTGTTCCCGCGGCGGTTCTGAAATTTGCTGCTGGGGCATTGTGTCGGTTTCGTAAGACCGCGCGTAACACGCTCGCCGATCCAATTAAGACGCGGTAACGCCGGTGACGCGTGTCAATAACGATATGATAATGAACTCTCTCGGCGCCCGTCAGTTGCGCTGGAAAGTTGCGTTGCTCGGCACGAAAGCGGCTCGTCGAAGGCTTTCAGCCGTCGAATGAGAGGCCGGTCCGCTTTTGTTCGCTGAATCGATGAATCGCTACGCGACGAATAACGCCGAAGGCCGTCCGCCGATTTGGAAACGCGAGCAGGATCGCGAACATGAGCGCGAACATGAGCACGATCGCCGCCGCTCGCATGACTTTGATCCATTTCACGATCGCTCGCTCGCGGATTGCATCATCGACGAGGCCTTTTGTGTCGTCGTTGTCGTCGTCGACACCGCCGCCTGCACGCTCTGCTTAATCGCTGCAAAACTGCGAACGATTCCGTGCGCCGAGCTCTTTCGATTGCGCAACGACGAACCTGCAAGACTTTTCATCGCTTATGCAGATATCGAGCCGAACCGAGCCGGGAACAAAAAACGAGAATGAAAACTGCGAGTGCTCCCAGCGTCACGGTGAGCTGACCCCCGTCAACGATAACGAAGAAATAGCCGGGACTTGCGCCACTTCGTTGGAGAAAATCGAATGCCTTCCATATTCGTGTTTTGTCCCCTCGGAAAACCGTAACTCGCGCGAATGGAACGCAGAACCAGTCGCATCCCCGCCGCTGGAAATTTACATAACGTTTGCGCAATTATCATTCGGCGATCGCGAGATGCACGGCTTACCTTTCCCGGCGATCCGGTGTCCTTAACATTAACACACCACCACTTCGCATGATCGCGCAGAGGAGGTTTAAAAATTAAAATTCGTGATGTTCCATAAAATGTAAAGCATACAATTTTCGGTTCCTTCTATACTGAATAGAATGTGCCAACTGTATTTTCAGGAGCTACAATTCAGGGTCTGTGTCTGTATTTTCTCCAATGGTTAAACATGGGTTTAAAGGAAATTAATGATGATAATGTTTAATTAATTCTGTTCAAAAATTTTCATCGCGAGTCTCAGTTTTGAAGCTTGCAGTTCGGAGGAAGCCAAAATCCGTAGGGAAAGGCACCTTCTTTTCGAAAACAGACTTCCCGTCGATCTCCGCGTTGCGAAACGACGCGGGGGATTGAGAACCGGCGACAGGAGATCGGTTTCTTGGTGGTCGTCGAAATCGACGATCTGTCGTCGCTCGGACCGAGCCCAGCTGGAACAGAGGGACGATTGTTTCAGCGGAGCAGTCCGTGTACGCGTTTTCGTTGCGTAATCGCGCACCATTCCTGCGCGCACTGCCTTTCCGGGAGCTGTGTACGCAGAGCGACGAAGAGAAAACTGTCGCTTTGCATTCGCGAGAGATAATGCGATTATCCGGGCACGTTCTGCCTCGGTTAATCTCGGATTACGGGTAAACGATACACGGGAGAGCAGGTACATACGTGTACGCATACTCCGATCCTCGTTGAAACCCGGTTTTTAAGAAGGCCGAGGCAGAGCGAGGCAGAGCGAGGCAGAGCGAGGCTCTCCAGTTACGTAAAAATAATAAGTTAACGCTAATGCCTCCGACTTGTTTGCGAAGGGAGCCCGCGTATAGCCACATTCATTCGGGGCAAATTTGACCCTTCATCCTCTCTTTTCGAACGATAATCTGAATTACACCTACACCTCGCTATACGGCCGCACTTTCAGAGTTCTGCAGAATCATAATTACAAAGTAATTGAATTACCATGTAATTCAGTCATATTGTAATTTATAATTCAGATCTTCATTCAATTAAATTACAATGTAATTCGTAATTGCAATTGAAGTACAATTATAAAATAAGTAGAAATTGTACAATGATTGATTTATTGCATTTAAAGTATTAGATAATCCTCAATAACACATATTCTCAGAACTATTCAATTGAACAACGGAATCCTTTCTCAAAACTTACTGTGTTCTTATTTGAATCTTTTACGCTTTTCTATTAAATATGGCCGGGTGCTTCTTCCTTTTGCACAGCACTGTATGTATACTTGGTTCTTCCTTCATTTATTTCTTAGTTGAAAACAAATATAAATTACAACAATGTCTGAGATCATTCCTGATTTTAGTAGATATTTTTATCTACTAATGTAATTAGTACACAAAATTGTTTAAAATAAGTAGCAGTCAAGAAACTATTCTTCGAAGTAAATTTTGAAATAGAACACTTCAAATAGTAGGGAGTTGTTGGCGACAAAATTGAAAAATAATTCGGAGTGTAAAGGATTAATAACATCTCTACGCTGTGCTTGCTCTAAGAAATTTTTTAGTTGATAAATTGAGATCATTCCTGACTTTTATCAAATATATTATTGGATAATATATAATATATAGTATATAATATCTAATGATTTTCATCTTTCCTATTCTCTCGTTCTTTTGACTCACAAACACACATGCACATGAACACTTCGAAATATTACTACAGTAAACGCCCCTTTACTGTCCGGGTTCGTGGGCACGATCACTGTTCAGTGCTTACTTACTCTACTGCCTGTCAACGCCCATTCTGTCCTTCTCTATGTTCGGCTCTCTATTGAAGTCTCGCTCGGTACGTTTACTGTACTACGTGAAGGATGTAGAATTCAGAAATCTTCTATGGTGCTCTAAGCACCAGCACTGATTTTAAATAAACCCGGATAGGAGATGCTTGTGCGAAAGAATGTCCGTTCTGGACACAGTGCAGGATTCAGGATGCAACGAAAGAGCGCAGCCGGAGTGCAGTGCACGTTAGCGTTCGAGGAGCTCGTGAAAGGAGGATCGCTGACAGTTGGCGCGTGTCAGAGGAGAAGCTACCGGAGAAGAAAGATTATGGGGATCTGGATCCCGACCCGGACGCAACGGGACCGTGGCGATAATGGTTACGTGGCGCGCGGCAAGTTTCGTCGCTCGTAACACCAGGACGATCTCGAATTCCTGCGGTGTCTTCTCGCGAGACAGCGGCTGTCCCGCGAGGAAAACAAAGGGGACTTTCTATGGAAAGCGGTTCTAGCTGAGAAGTCTGCTAGAGCACGCGCGCCGGTCCCGGCCACGTACCGATGGAAACGAACTGTTGCGCGTTGAGGACGGTGATTAGAGTGACTGGATCATAAGCATTACGCCGGTTCTTGCGATTAATGACACCGGTGGACTAAACAACGAGACCGTATCGCGTTATTCAGCCATTCAGCCACAATGGGGTATTTGACCGAAAAACCGGAAAAAATTCAATTTTTAAATTTTTGCGTATGGCATAAAATTTTTGTTGTCCGTTGTAGTTAAAGGTCTGAAGAATAAGGCTGCAGTATTGTTTTTTTCTATGTCTTTTTTTCTAAGTCAAGCGATTTTAAGACGCGCTTTGCTTTCTTAAACAGTCTCTAAAACAGCGTCCGTTCATTGGCGATTTTCAAGTGTTTTAAGAAAAATTATGTAAATTCTTGTATTACAAAAGTTGTTCAGATAGGTGTACAGAGCACTTTCGCAGAGATTTCATGTTGTTATCATCTAAATTAGTATAGTTATTAATATTTGAACATTACCAATCATTCTGTAAGTTTTTTTTCGATTTCAAAACTTCATTGACGATTTTGTTATACTATTGAGCTGAATTGAGCACTCTTTCTTGTACCATTACATTCGATAAAGGTTTGCGATCATAGTCCAAAAAGAATTGGTTCCGGATTTTTCCGGATTGGATTAGTCATAGATTTAAAGTTCGGTTTATATTTAGCGTGTTACCTTATTTACTTTGTTAATTGTTTAAAATCACTAGTTAAATTCGTACTTATTATTCGTGCTTATTAAAAGGTTACGTGATCTACATATTTAGTATCAAAATGATAAATTACATCATTCCAACATAATTTACATGCAAATATAATTTTATCCAGCTTTCCGATGGAAGCACTCTATTATCGCGATTTTTCAAGGGTTTCTGGGATAATCTGAGGAAAAAATGTTTCGAATAAAAGTTGAACAGCATTTAAACATGTACAAATTTCTGTACATAAAATTTCGAAAAAAATTGTTTTTAAACAAAAACTAAAGATTATTTGGATTTTTTAAATGTTGAAATACATTTTTTATCTCACAATGTTATAGCTGGTGTCAAGACGAATTCAACGATCTATTTTTTATGACTCTGAGCCCATAAATAACGCTACAATATTTTATTCCCGTTTTTCGGCCAAATACCCCACTGTGCAACGTTTGCCGCGGATTCGTTCGTTTTTGAGAGTCAGCTCGCTAGAAATCGGTGAACGAGGCTATCGCAGCCGCCGATCGACGTATGTATTCGTTCTTTCTCTGCCCCCGCGTTCTCCGGCATGCACAACCGTTCACGGATAGCCCAATCGATCCCATCGATCTACATCTATCTCTCGTCCCGATTAATTTTCGGCACGCGCAACACGCTCATTGTGTTCAAAAGCTGTGAAGGCCGGGAGAACGCTCGCGAGCCGTCGCGAGTTGGCCAACAGTCATCCTCCGTGCTGCAGGTGAGGCAACCGATGCCTCGTAGATCGCTGGATCGAACGCAGCCACGCGTCCGCCGAAGATATATCGCGTCCTAGGACGCCATCCCGCCGGATCCCCACTAAATCTTCTGCACGCTTCGCGACTCTCTTAACGTACGTGTTCATCTGAGAGTTTCTGTAGATAGTTGCTCTCGAGAATACTCTTTTGCGTACCCATTTGGAAAGTACTTCAAACATTTGTTGTTTTTGGAGATTGACGTGAGAGTCAACCCTCGGAAACTCCTCACAGGTATGTGGTCATTCGAATTTCATGCGTGCTACAGTGAACCACAGTAATATTCGAACACTTTTAAAAGAACGATTACATTTTTAATATCAGATCATACGACCTGGATATTGTTTGAGAATTCAGAGCAATTAGTTTTCTGCAAGAGGTGAAAAGAATTTTAGAAAAAATTGCAATTGGTCGTAATTACAGAGAAAATATTAAAAGTTGTTGTTTAAAATTGCAGTTTTTCACGATTTTCAGCCTATAACCGAAATAAATCTAAGGATTTTGCATCTCTCAATGCCTGTAGGTTTTTCCGCATTTACCGATTTTGATAAAAAAATTTTCAGAATATTTATAATCGACACAAATTTACAACGCGTATTTTTAAAATTTTTAATATTAGCCCACACATAGAAAAGTTGTAAACCACAATTTTTATTATTTTCTTTATAATTCTGACCAATTGCAATTTCTTCAAAATTTCTTTTTCACGTCATGTAGTAAACGTCATGTAGTCAAGTCGAATGATCTTATATTAAAAAGGTTATCGTCCTTTTAACACTAAACCTACCAGCACCGGTCAAAATGACCGGTTCCAGATTTTTTATTTTACAATTAGGAAAATAATAAAACTGATTTCATAAGGAACGATTGTATAGATATCTTTAGTAGTGCACGTATTACAATAGGAGTCGCACGAAGTCTAAATAAAATTAATCTTGTCATTTTTACCACGCTTATATTAACTTGCCATGTTGTTGTTGTATGCGTCAAATCTTGTAATCGAATTTTAAACCACTTCCCATAATCGAATCTTGCTGAAATTTTGTATACACACTTGCTTCCCATGACAATATTTGCAGCCATACTCGTGGGATCAAAAACGAAAGTAAACAAAAAACAAACAATCAAACTTACTGACGGATGAAAGACAGAGACTGAAACTGTGAGACTGAATGCAACGGAAAAGACGACTGGAAAAGGCAAGACAAAAGAACGGGATAATAAATTATCTAATCATGACACAATATTTTCCCTTTTACAAAAGATGTTGGTCGAAGTGGTAATTCAAATCGATTACAAGATATGTAAAGACTAAAAAGTAGAAAATAAATAGATTTCTAATAGATAGAAAAATTTAATATAAATTTAAATAAAATCATGACATTAGCGACTATAAATAAAAGCGTGGAGTGCTAAACTATATTGACTTTATCATGACTTTATTTAAATTTATATTAAATTTTTCTATCTATTCCGACACTAATTTTATAACAGAAGAAATTTTGAATTAATTCCTTAAAATTTTGGGGAGAAATATTATTAATCATTTAACTGGATTCGGTATTTTATGGAGAACCAGGAAAAAAATTATTTTCTCCTTTTTAGTGCATTGTAATATAAGCGTGGTTTTTAAAAAGTTTTTTTATATATTTTTTATAAGGGAACATGTTCCAGTTACTTTTAAGGCTCGGTAGGTTTAGTGTTAATTAGCACTCGAGTGGCGCCTCTGAGGCGTCACTAAAAATTGCTGTACTATTATTTAAATAACTGTTTATATTATTAGATATGTCGGTATCTAACCAATTACTAAATATTTAAGTATGAGGTATTATTTCAATTTCATATCTACCAAATTTAAAAAATCATAGAGAGGTCAGAAGAAACGTTTGATTTTCGAGTTAAAATAGCTCCGAGTGCAAAGGATTAAAAGCGTCCGAATATTACTGTGGTTCACTGTAAGTTGTGGGTGGTAGATCGAGTGCCGAACGCGCAATTTCATTGATTGAGTACATTGCGGCAGTACTGTCAGACTCTGGCGGTTCCCCCAAAGTTAAAGGAGCCCCGCGGTTTCGATAGCTCTCACGCAACCGTTCACCTCATTACGTACACCACACCCGAGCGTTTCAATACGTCAAACGTTTACGTGGGTGTGCAGCGTAGCGTGTCGGACATTGAGCGCGAAAAAGACGACGGTATGCCGGGATCGTGATATCGAACGAAAGACAGTAAGAGAGAAAGAGAGGGAGAAGTAAGAAAGAAGGCGAGAGACAGAAGGGAGAAAGAAAGAGAAAGAGCGCACGCTTTCGAAACATTGGACGCGGGAATATTCCCATGGAAAATACTCCCCGGTCACTTAGGCTAACGCGGCTCTAACGCGTCGCGCGTAGAATCGATAACCGACTGTCGTGCGGCTCGATCCTCGTTCGGGAACTGGAACAAAGTCCCTCGGCCCTGAATGCGTTCCTACTTCGGTCTTTCTTTCTTTCGATTGGGAGAGGAAGTGGGAGAAGGAGAAATCTCACGTAAATCCGATGACGCGACGAGCAAACGCGTGTCGCAACCCGGTGTAAATCGGGACTGTTTACTGTTTGCTGTTCGCTGTTTGCAAACGGGCTGCTCGTGCGAGAGGTCCACCGTCTGATCGGCACCGTCCTATTCCACTTAGGCGGCCGCGGCGTTCCCAGCCGTTTATCCTTCCCCTCGACGCGACTCGCAACATGCGACGCACGGGTTCGCGGAACAACGACCCGAGACAACAGAACCCTGCAAAGGTTACACGCGATTCGACGCCCGCTACCACAACCATTGCAGATTTTTTCGAAATAGGTTGGCAAACCTTGCCTCGATCTGGGAAACTGGAATACGTGATAGTCGTCGAAAGACTTTCGACGAGTACGAGCCCGGAAATTGATCTACTCTTCTACTTGTGTCGTGGAATTAGGAACTTCGATGGTTCAGAGGAGGAAACACATTTGTCTTATTAGCTCCAATTGTTTTTAAGAATTTTTAAGAATCACACCTGCTCAAGTATAACTCGTGCATAGCGTTGCAAAATGTAGTGATCATTAGACTGCGGATTTTATGCATTTATGAGAAAAACGAGTTGCTGCAACTTAAAACGGTAGAAGCGTTAAATGAATTTAAGGATGTCAATGCAATAGAATATTAAGATAAATGTACAATACAATATTAAGATTATTGAAGCAGAAAATAATGTTCTACATGATGATTGTTCCTTGCTAACGATTTTTATTTTGCATAGAGATCCGCATTCTAGTAATCATTAGACTGCGGATTTAAATGCATTTATGAAGATATTAACTGCATGAAATATAAAACAGTGGAAAATATAAAATATCCAAGAATATGTTGAATATGAAGAATGTTATGATGTTTTTTCAACATAAAAAGACTATTAGGGGGAAAATGAATTTTTATTTAACCACTGCTTCCCACAATCGATGCTGAATTTTTTTATATTGTATATATATCCGCAGTCTAGTAATCATAGACACACACGATTCCTAACCGTACCACTTCAACGGCAGAGTTGGGCAAAAATTTAATCAACGATTGACGAATAAATTTCTACTTCAATCGTTAATCGCAATTAACAATTAAACTCCTATTCTAGTCGTTAATTGCGGTTGACGATTACGTTCTTTTCAATTGTAATCGCTAATAGTAATTGATCAATGATTAACTGCTGAAATTTCGAAATGAAATACCGAATCAAAACTGTATACATACTGAAAAAAATGTAAATTGAATTTAGGTATATTGTCATTTGGTCTATAATACGATCTCTATGTGCCTAGTTATTACAATTTATGGATAGACCGTGTGGCGTTTAACTTCAACAATAATCGATTAAATCAGTTTCCGATTTTTCGATGATTTCTTTTTTTAATCAACGATTGACGATTAACTTCATCAATCGATCGAATTAATCGTCGATTTTTCAATGATTACCTTTTTTAATCGTACACATTAATCAATCAATCTTGATTAAAATTTTAATCGATTAATGCCCAACTCTGTTCAACGGAATAATAAGAGAGGAGCAAAGTGACTCGAAGCAAGCACTAGGTTCTGTGATCGCAAGGCATAAAATCACAGAGCACCGAACAAACGATAATAATAAGAAGAATGAATGATACTGTCCGCGATAATGTCTAATTAATAATGTTGTTAGGGTAGGATGTACCACCTTCCACTCCTTTCAGCTTCGTTCCCAACCGAGCAAACGAGGTTCTCGAATTTACGAGCAATTTCCTGGAAGATTTACACCGATACCTCTCTTTGTTCAGCATATTGTTCGCCAGATGGAAGTACCCGGTACCCGGTATCGTGGTCCCCGATCGATATTCACACAGAGATCTGAAGCCAAGCCGAGCAGAGCCGAGCCGCGAGGATTATCGAGTGCCGACGACGACGTTAGAGTCTAGCAGAGATACCGGCGAATTTATGCAAATCGTTTCGCGAGAAGTTGCCACTCGTTGCGCGGTCTCTTGCGCGATATACGCTTTGTTTCGAATCGAAAATTGGAGTACCGCTGTTGGGAACGACCTGGGAATAATGGGCTGCTTCGGGAAATTTTGAAACGGTCTACGTATCCCGTAACCCCTCGAACAACCGCCGCCTTTCTAACTTGCGGACTGCACGCGGAACGAAATAGCAAAGGTTAGCCACGCTGCAACGCTGCACGCTGCACACGCTGCACACCCTTGCGACTCTGCGTAACCTTCACCGCCTTCGTCGGTACATTTCCACGCTTGTCGACTCGCCAGAATCGAGATCGATGGATATAGCAGAGCTCGCTTATTCTACAACGAACACACGAATTTTTCAATTGCAAAAGCTTCGGATACTGTATGCAATTAAACATGCTTTGACAGTAGGTCTACCGAGCATTGAAACTTGTTGGAAATTTTTAGTAGATAGCGCACAGATGGGAAAAATGCTAATCTAGCGGAACGATAATATTTTCTATAGTAAATTAAGTAGACAATACAAGTGGGAACAACGCGCTTATGGATAAAACCGCATATCTACAAAGTTCCCATACAGGAACAGTCATAAAATGCGATAAATAACATTTTCTAATAAAATTTTATTATTTATTTCATGACCACACTCATTTTTAGATAGACTAACAGCCATATATATTTTTTTCAACTCGTCATAAAAATTCATTCAATAGAGGGTTAACATTTGAAGCCATGGTAAAGTAGGTCATTGGATTCGCCTTGACGTTAGCTACAATAATACATAATAAAAAATACATAGTGGCATTTAAAAAATTAAGGTTCTATTGGGGTTTATAGACGACTGAATATGAGACATCTGGGTCATTATCAAAATTGAATTCTGTCCAGCTAGATCTGTTATTATTAGACCGTAAATCCAAAAGCTAAAAGTAATTAATAGACTGGGGATTTTACGTGTATTATTATTTTCCATTTATGGAAAAATTGTGTAGATGAAAATGAAAAGAATGAAGATATTTCAAAAATTTAGAGATATCAATATATTATTTCTTCGAGACTGGACTATAAATAATTAGAGCTCTTTTTCGGAGAACTTAAAAGTTGAGAAGCACAGTGAACCAGTCTCTTAATTTCCTTTATTGAACAGTTGATACTTTACCTTTGTATCCCTGCATTGTATCTTCCTACCTGTGGCAGGAGGTATACATAGGAAATCATAAATATAGTTCCTACATTGCAGTATTTCCTCTTTATATCTCGATCGCGATTTCAATCTACAGCAGCAGCTTTTATCTCGGAACATCGTACCTAATCTGAAAGATAGAAGCGTTCGCTTCCAGACAAAGAGGTTTAAGGTTTGAATGTTCTTTGTCTTAGATAAGCGATTTTATAAATGGCAACTCTAGTTTCGATAATCCCACTAAAGCTTTCTGACACATAATGGGGTATCGTGGGACCGCGGCACCGCCGGCGAACGACGAATTGATTTGTTGGAAACGTGACTTGCGCCATTCCTAGCCGCACTTTCGATGTGAGAATATGTGTCCGTACAATAACGCCGTTCCTTCGGCCTGCCACGCCGCGCGCCGCCCGTTTACATGGAAATTCTAATTCCACTTTTACTTGGTATTTCGAGCTACTCGATACCTCGAATATCCGATTCGGTACCGGTGACAGGTTCGCGGGAAATATACTCACTTCATTTTTAATTCTGACTCCCGAGTACATAAAGAAATTTACAAGAGAAAAGCAAGAACAATTTAAGAAATTTAAAAGTCCAGTATTATTCCTGACTCGTTTAAATTATTCAGCAAAGAAACAAACGTTCACCCTGGAAATTTTACATACACGTTTTCTTCGCTATTCTTAATTCGACATCGACATATCAACAAGAAAAATTAATAAATCAAATGCCAGGTATTAGAAACATTCATGGCGTTTAAAAAAGCCGTCGCATATTGTTTGCAATTCGTTCGAATTATTCAGCAAAGAAATAAACGTATACCCTCGTTGATTTTAAATTTTAGATGCATGTTTTTTTCGCTATTTTGAATTCCCTCTCGCGAGTACACCGAAACATTCACAAGAAAAATTAATAAATAAAATGCCAGACAGTGGAAACATTCATGGCATTTAAAAAAGCCATCGCATATCATTTGCGACTCGTTATATTGGATTGGCAAGAAAGTAATTTCGGTATTTTAAAGTGAAATAAAACCGAATTTCTTTATTCAAACGATAAACTTTAATCGATAAAATATTTTCTTATTTATTCTTTTTGGTAAAAAATCATCGAACAAAAGGGAAAATATCTTATTCGTTAAAGTTCATTGCTTGAACAAAAAAATTGGGCTCTATTTCATCTTAAAATACCGAAACTACTTTCTTGCCAATCCAATATATTATTGAGCAAAGAAATAAATGTCTGTACCCCGTCGGTATTCGGAAATGAATGCAGTCTAGTCTTAGTTTGCATAAAAATCCGCAAGCAATGGTTTTCCGCGTCGATAACATCGATTCACGCGGCCGCGTAAATACGAGTTTACCGAATTTGGAATGTGGAGCTCGGAGAAACGGCTGCGCGGAAAATAATTGGAACAATCGGCGCGGCCTATCGTTCCGACACGTCCGAGCCCGCTTATTTATCCGGTATTTACTTATCGTTTCGTTTTTCTTTTGTTAATTGCCGCGGTCGAGCCACGTGCGCCGCAATGAAAGCAGTTCTGGGTCAGAGTTTTTGCGACTAATTGTAAGAGACGCGTTGAAATTAATTTCAAACTCGTGAGACGAGCTCGGACACTCGCCAGTTTTCCACGCGGGCAAATTTCGCAACACGTTTTCGTACCTCGCTGATCGCTGCTTCTTCCCCCCACCGTCGACCGACTTCTTCGTCCTTGTTTGAAACGCGCAACAAATTTACACCGCTACATAGTAGCACGAGGTGTACTAGAAAGCGTTGTCCACATTTTTAGACGAAAAATGTCAGTACTGAAAAAATATATTTGTATATATTTGCTGTAGACAATGTTTGAATGCTCGATAGAATCTCATCGAGACATACTAGAATATATTGTACAAGAATATACTAGGTTATACTATAGAATATACTTGAATATACTAGATTACACTAGAATATACTTGAATACATATAAATGGTAATAAATAGACCGCAGATCTTTATGCAAATTCAAAAAGATCTGCATCGATTCCAAGACACAGAAACTAAATAAAAATTTATTCCTTCTTTTAATTACTTTATTAAACTGGAAGTAAAATACATTGATGTTCTTAAATTTTTTAAATGTCGCTACTTTGGAAGAAAACCGGCACAACTCGAAAACCACTAGTTTCGAAAAAATCCCATTTAAAGATTTAACCAAAGTTCAACTGAATATCACTTATCTCCATAAAATCACATCAGCGATATCTTCTACTTGGTTTAAAGTACATACTTAGAGGTAACTTTTGTATAGTTGTTTTTTCTTCTAACCGAAATATTAACCTTAAAGGTTTGAACATGACACTTTTCCTTAAACAAAACTTCAATTTTAGCTAAAGGGCTTAGCTAACTAATTTTAGCGAATTACATTCGTGACACTCTTCCACATAAAAATATACCACTTTTTCATTTTGATTATGACATAAGCGAACAATCGCAATTTTTTGAGTTCTGCCGGTTTTCTTCGAAAGTAGCGATATGTCCACTGCTTTAAATTGTACGTACCAATTTTTGTTATAAGTGATATCTATCGATGTCTAGTGATAAAATCAATTCTGCTCGGCTAGGCATACTAAGTTGGCGTTGTCGAATCGTTGCCCAATTGTCTGCGCGAGGACAAAGACGATCAACCGCAAAGCTCTCCTATCGGTATGCAAAATTTCATTAGCGTTGGATGCGCGCCGGCTCTAACGATACTTGCGCAATCGCTTTGTTATTCTCCTCTGCGCTCACGGGAAGACGAGGAAAATTCTTGCACGCTGATTGGTACGCCCCTGTTGCGCAAACCGTTCACGCAGCAATTAGAAAATACGGAATCAATCGGTGACATTGCTAATGAAAACGCGGAGCACCAGCTGTCTCCGCGCAGCCAACTTTTACCCGAACGCGCGGAGAATTCGATGTACGCCACCGTTGAAAAATACATTTCAACCCGTTGCGATAGCTGCGGTTTCGAGAAAAAGAGAAACTCGACCATTTGTTTGTGTTCCGATCAAAGTACCGAGTTCGTTTGGTACAAAAGAACTTACAAGAACTGCGTTTAGAACGTTTATCTCGTTCAATTTACACAGTTTATAATAATTCCCATGATTACAGATAAATAAACGCATCATATCTCTCGAAGGCAAACGGATTCATTACAGATGTTTGCACCGTGCATTTGCTTAACGATCTAATCTCATATTCCACGCGTTAGACTGTCTTAATTGCAACAGAAGTTGAAACAAAGGCGTATTTCCTTAGGATGCAATAATAGTAAAGACTATTAACAATACTTAAGATTACTACGATTTCAAAGCGTGCGTTGCATAAATCTTCCAACATGTTTTATATTCTAGAATATTCTAGTATATTCTTGTATATTCTTGTATATTTTAATATATTTTAGTATATTCTTGTATATTCTAGTATATTCTTGTATATTCTTGTATATTCTATTATATTCTTGTATTTATTTTATGCCGCTTTTCACTTGTTTCCTTGTATGTGCGATAGTTGCATTTTTCATTGCTGGAAATGGTCCCTCTGTATATTCATAATTTACAGGCTAAATATCTTGAAAGGGTATAGCCATATAATATACCATTATTCACAATATTGTTTACATTATTAAATACGTTGGTATCTAATCAATTTCATATCCATAAAATGAAAAAAATCATATACAATGGAATTATTCTAGGTTGGAAGAAATGTTTATTTTTCTAGTTGAAATAGCTCCGACTGCAAAGGGTTAATTTTTGGTCACAGCATTCGATAGGGCTCCCAAAGAACACAAGGATACAGGTTTAATGAGTTATTTCTTCCGTTCTGTACAACAAAAAATTACGAAAAAATGTATGAACATTCTACCTAATAGCATACACGACAATGGATTATTTCAGAATTTTTGGTCGCAAAATCGATGTTTAAAAAAATCCGGAAGCGTAAGATTGTCGATTGATTTTGTATTGAAGTTTTGTAACCTTACATCGCATCGATGGGAGTCCTTTCCGGTGGAAAGGTACGATTGAGAATCGTTCATTTTTCATTTTTCTTCGGCGTAACCGCATTCGAAACGAACGTGCGTCGCTGGGAAGGAAAGGCTCGCGTAACGACGCGGCGTGCTACCGTCGTCGTTGATCGCCGGGAATGCGACTAATTAGATCAGGACTGGTCGATCGAACGCGCGAGCTGTTTCGCAACGCTGACGCACACCCTCGATCCTAATCGCTCTCGGGGAACAAAGACCCGTCCGTCTCCTCTGGAATTCGTTGTTTTCGCGACACGAGCGGGTCCAATTTTCCTCGGACAATTTTCTGTCCGTCTCGTGGCGAAGTTTTCCCGGTACTCGATGCTCGCGATACGAAGTCATGCGCGGCAAGGGTTCGACGCGCGTCGGAGATTTTCTTTGACCGGCATCGCAAAAACCAGTGGCCTGGTTTATTACCGCGACGGTACTTTCTATCGGCGCGGGTATGGCGAGGCGATTCAACACGGGTTCGCAACGAACGCGAACGGGCGCAGGCGGTTGAACAGGTACATCGCGCTAATTGAAATTATGCGGAATCGCGGAACCGGCTCCGCGATTAACATGCAACCTCGGCAAAGTCAAACTGTCGATCCACTACACGCGATAGCAAAATCGTTGGAAAAAGGACCAAGATGAAAGTTCTAAAGGGTTCACCCCTTCGTCGAGTCAGACTCGTGAGATTTCGAACATAATCTACCAAACACGATGACTCACGCACGGCTTATTCACCTGCACAATTAAAAAGTCTCTCTTCTGATTGGTAAGCAATGAACCGCGGCACAAGCCACCTATATTGGCGGAGCACTGCTACACATACGAGTATAGTTTGTGGATTTTATGCACTTGCGACTGAAACAAGTTGGGGCAATTTCGAGTAGAGCAAAACTGTTAACAAAATTTAAGAATACCATTGTGGCTGTGGTGAATACCACTGGCTCTGATTTATTAAGATTGTCAGAGAAGAAAAGAAAGGTCTACAGTCTCGAAATTATTGACTCGCGACGGCCGATGAATTTTCAATGTTACGATTTTTGATAAATAAAGATATTAACACAAAAATTAGATTAAAACAAAAGAAACTCCGTCTTTTTCAATCTTCTAATAATTTACAATCCTTACCGTCTCAATGACTGTATTCTTTCCTCTATAAGAGAAGTTAAGGACTTAGGAATTCATTTTTCTTCTACCTTGGACTTTTATTACATGGTTAACTCCGCTTCAAGAGTCGTTGCACACTTTCAAAAGAAAATTACACAGGATTGACTAATAATATCATTACCTTTATTCCAACTGTTTTTGTGCATGGCCCTTCTTAGTTAATTTAGGTTAAGTCTTTGTTCTATTGTAAACATTTATGTAAAAGGACCTCGGTCCGTTTATAATAAATATAATAATAATAATACTACGGAGCGAACTTCGATTCTTATCGAAGTTTCTGAAACCGAAGTTTCGAAATCTTCGACCTTCGAAGGAAAGTAACAGCCCTAATCGGGATTTGGGAATTTCCGGGGTCTCGTACACCTCTAGTAATTTGCATTTTTCGGCAGCATGTACCGTGGGTCCATGCACTATAGGTCCTAGGGGCGTAGCCTGGAATAATCGGTCGTCGCAAGACAACAATTTCAAGCGCTTGTCTAAACGGTAACTGTTTCTCGGAATCGATCTAATAATTTTTATTTATGAATGGAGATTAACAAAGCTTACACTTGGAAGCTTCAATAAAATTTTGTTTCGAAATAAGCCGATGGCTTGGAACGGCTTTCGACATACATATTTCGTACTTCGTACTAGCCTAGACATTGTCCTCGGAGCGTTGTGCCGAGCGTTTATGGGTCCCATAAAGTTGACCGGCAGGCCATAAAGTGCTTGACCGTTCAGCGATATCTTTTGTTGGAAAAGGGTGAAATATGGCATGACTTCCTGCCCCAAACGGAACTACAATATTCTTCGGGCACCTGTATACAGGATTCCTGTATACAGGAACTATGGTCTTACGAAAAGGGTCGAAGTAGAGAGAATTCAACAAATGAATACATGTTTCATACAAAATGGTTGCGAGGATAATGATGATTTAAGTAAAAATTCTATGAAACACAGTGATATCGAGGGATGATACGTTTGTCTTATGCAAGCCACACTAATAATTAATTAAATAATTAACCCACGTCCGTCCCTCATTTCACGAACTGAATCTGTCCCGCGGCATCAAATTGACACAGTGGTAAAAATCCATGAAATAATAAGGTATATATAATAAGCCACGAAAGTATTCGAACGCCCTTTAAAACAGAATAACTTTTTTCTAATTGTACCAAACGACCTGATTTTTCATATGTAATCAATTAGAAGCATTGGTTTACGAAATGATATGCAAAAAAGATTATCCAAAAATTATAATTTACAAGGTTACATGCAAAATAAATGCAAAAATAAAAAAGGCATTTTTAAAACTTTTTTATTTGGACCCTTAATGAAAATTTTAAATATATGTTTTGTAGATCTATGTTAGTTATGCGCATGCTGAAAATTTCATCGAAATCGATTAACATACACACGAGCTACAAGCGGTTAAATCTGGCGAAAATCGTAGTTTTACACGACTTTTGATTTGTTTCTGCTTAAAATCCACAAAATTGTACATCTTTCGATGCGTGTCGTTTTTTCCTGCGTCAACCGATTATATCTCAATTTGTTTGCGACGTATGGTTTCTTTCAAACTTTTTCTCTTCTCGATGAGTAGTAGGAGACTTTAATAACAATTTTGCGACAAGTTCCTCTTACAAATGTCGACCGACACAGAGCTGTAGATTGACCTCCAGGACGGACGGCCATTATATTTTATACACCCTGTATAGTGTGTAAACGGAAAAGCGAGTAGCTCGGGCAACCGAAGCATGCGCCAGACCGATTACAACGGTTACAATAGCGTAATCGTTTCGCGGTAACGCGCCGAATGAAATCTTCCCCGTGGATGGTTTTATTGTCGACGATAATGAGACCGCGGGCGGAGGCCTCGTTCCCCGAGTAATACTGTGTTCTCACATTTCTGCAACATTCAATAAGGCGGAATGGTGTAACTTTACATCCACGATCCGCTTGGCGCGGCTTGGTGAGCGTCGTCGCTTATTCGTTTATTAGCTCGCTCGTTCTTTCGCTCGTTCTCGGCCACCCCCTCCCGCCGCGGCATGTGAAAATTCAACGAGTATCTCTCTCACAAAAAGACTCTCCACCGAAAACCACAGAGCTCCGTTGCGAAAGCACCGACAACTCACCGCCGCGCTGCGCCGTTCAACGAGTTTTGTAATTTTTCATAACAATGAGCGCGACCGCCGCGCCGCGCCGCGCTGCTCCTCGTTTGTACCCGCCGTTATCAAGATTTCGAGGGTGCATACCGCGAACCACGCTGCCTCGCGGGAAACAATGCCGCGCGATGTTCCAGCCAATACTCGTTAACTCCTCCGGTTCGTTTAGATTTGGCTTCCTGTGGACGCGATTTCATTTTTTCTTTCTTTTCTTTAAGCATTTCAAATCTCGACTGAGATCTATTTCTGCTGCTCTAAGTAAGATAAAGTACAGTATACACAGATTCATACATACACAGCCTACATTAAATCGAGTTAGATTCGTAGCTTACAGTTCTAATTAAAAATGAGAAAACGAGCTTTAAAAGTATTTAATAATGTAAACAATATTTTGAATAATAGTAAAGCAATTTTTAGTGGTGCCTCAGAGTGACCCCACAAGTGCTAAGAGTAATGGAACGTAGAGTTACGATTCGAATGCGGAGGGCATCTTCGAGTCCTTCCTGCATCCCGATCGAATTTCGCTGCGACAAACGGATCACGCGGGACAAAGACACCAGGCATTTTTTAGTGCACGATCGCAGATCCACAATTTCTGTGTTACGGCGGATGAAGAAAGTTCGCCGAGAAAGAGAACGCACGGCGAAATGAGCGGTGCAACGAACGAGAGTAGCAGTATCGGAGGCGTGTCCGGGGACGATCGGCATTTACTCGGTATTTATCTGGCGGAGTGTGCGATCTCGATCCCATTTGCGAGGTGCCGGCGTTCCATGATCCGTGAAATCGTGGCTGGAAGAATGCCGCGTGGTTCTTCGCAGGGAAACGCGCGTCTCTCGCGCTGTTATCGACAAAGACCAAAGAGAGAAAGAGAGAGAGAGACGAGACCGATCGCACACACGGGTGGGCTCTCTCGCGTTTCGTCTGACATTTAATCGAGCTAGGCTGCATTCGCGGTGGCTCGCCTTTCTAGAACGAACGCCTCTGAAACTCCTCTCGTCATCGGCCGTGACGCTCCATCGCATTACACTTTACGCGATAGCAGAGCAAAATGTCAGCTCGCGGAGGGCTCCGCAAAGGAGGTCCATTACCGGCGAGGATGTGCAACGAGAAATCGATTACTGGCCGACGCATGGCTCGAAGAATGCAATTTTCTCCCGAGTTGCCGATGCTGCGTGATTCACACGCGGCTCGGACAACCATGGAAATCTCCGTGTTCGGCTGCATACGCAGGTTCATCAATTCGTTGTGACATTTTCGCGTGACCTTAAGATACGTGTCCATCCGAGAAAGAAACTGTCGCGTTTAAGACGGTAGACTCGTTTCCAGGATTGCAAGGGTGCGGGATTCGCGTTCTCATTTCTCGATAATACAGAAATGGGGTTTTTCAGTAGTCAAAAACGCTAGATAAAAAATCGATCTAGGCCGCCATCGTCCTCAAAAGTCCTATTTTTTCGTTTACGAGGCGTAATTTGCATTGTTTGGCAGCATGTTGCTATGAACGTAGCAAATTACGCTGCCGACAATTTGTCGTCGTTGTTGTCAATCTAAACAGTGAAGTATTTGCCTCGAAAAGTTGGCCAAAATACGACCTTTCAAATATTGCGTAAGAACTATGAACATAAACATAAAGATAAACATAAAATTGAGTTGTCTGTGAATGCGAAACGGAAGAAACACGGATAAAAAATGAAAGATGTTTTTCAGATTAAGCGAGTAATGTACATTATATTGTATTTCAATTAAATTTTATTTCAATTACATTTCATTTCGATAACATTGTATTTCGATTACACTCATGATTCGCGTAATTAGCAATTAAATTAAGTGAAAGGTTCGAATTATATAATGCAATTACAATATAATTCAAATACTGTGTATATGTAAAATATGATGTAATTAAGTTACATAATTCAATTATAATGTATTTAAATTAGCACAACTCTAAAATGCGCAGTAGTTACCACGATTTTTCAGGCACAACCGATAATCTGACAAAAATATGTTTCGGACAAAAGTCAATCGATATTCAGTCATCTATAAATCCCAATACAAAAAATTATAAAACATTGTTTTGTTATTAAAAAATTATGGTCAACTTAATTTTTTCGATACCACTATATTTTATCACGTATTGTTAAGGCGAATCTAATGATTCACTACACTATGCGTGCAAGTCTTAACACATTACCGACCGGAGATTTTTGCATAATTTTGAAAAATCATGGCTGAACACTTGTTAATGGATCCTTTAACAGTGACAGCAATTTTCATTGTGAACAAGTCACCCTCAATAACGTCATCTAATACTTACCTTTCGGTAGGTAAAATGTTAAAATAATGCTAAAACAGTTCTGGTCAACTTTTCGAGGCAAATGCTCCACTGTGCATCGGAGAGGACATCGTTGGTGCACAAGAATAGTGACACAACTCAAAGAAATAGATTTTCCAGGATAGCCATTTGAAAATTTCTTGTTTTCTGCGCGACTTTGTAAATAGTAAGGGGAGAACGACACGAAGTAGCAATATGTCGTTCTTCCACATAAAACTATGGGGATTTTGCTATACGTTTTTATAGTAAACTCGAAATTGGAAATTTTTGAGTTGTGTCACTATTCTTGTGCACCAACGACATGTTCTCGACTTTGCTCGGTGGGCGCAATGCGAGAGTACTCTCGAGAGAAACTCTGAAACGGACACACTTCACGATTACCTCATTTGTCTCTATTATGCGATGCAACCGTCTAGTCTGGCCGAACGCAAGACACCGACGGGCAGTGTCGCATGCGACCGAAAATCGCATCCGGTATGACCGCAGCCTCGAGGAGCATTTACGTCGGGCTGCGATAAACAATCGACGACGAGACCGAGCGTGGAAGGAATACATTTTGTTGCTTCATAATGGAAGCGTTCACGTGCAAGCAGCGAGATCTAATGACCAGCTTTTGTCAGCGACCCGATCGACGATCTCGCGGCTCGAACATAAAGCGCCTTAGATGGGCGATCGCGCTGAAAATCGCACGCCTTCGGACAGTTCCCGAGAAACCGAGAAAGACCGCCAGGAAATCAATCTACGAGAGAAAAGAGCCGAGAGCGCCTGTATCGAATCGTGCACCGATGTGGTGGTTGCGCAACGGGGAAGTCTGGCAATGAAACTGCAAACAAATCGGGCCCGACCGCGTTCCCAGTGTTCGAACGGGCCTCAGCGAACGCGTTTGCGCTCGCGATTGCCGATTGCCGATTGCGAAACGCTGCCTCGTTGCGCGATTGATCCGAGAAAACTGTATCAGCCCAGTCGGAGAGAGAAATTCGTGCAGTCCGACGGGGATCGGCGGAATCGGATGAAAATTGAATCGCGCGGGCCGCGAGCTTCCGCGTAGAAATCGAGCAACGCTGTTTCGTTAATTATGTTCGATTCGCATGCGGTGCATTTTATTAATAGGATTGTACGTTTCCAGGGTGATTTACGATTGCGTTCACGGTCGATATTTCTCGCGCGGTAGCTCTGCCGTGTCGCTCCAAACAAGGATCGCTTCCGTCCATTCGCGGTATTTCCCTTTTCACGGTTCTTCAACAAACGATGTCAGCCGAGTAAAATTGTCTTTATTGCTATTTATTCCTGGATAATTTTGACGTCGGCGAGCGAGTAGAATTCGGCGCACAGAAGTTGAAAACAGCAGAGAGGCTCGGAGGGAATTCGATATCGCAATTACGGTTGTGAATGTTCACTGCAGCGTCGAGTGATTCACGGGTAAACTCGCAATTGGGCGATAATATTCCAGAAAGATGTTGATTCATGTATTGTTTTAAACTTTCTATGATTTCAGCTTTCATTTGAGATAGAAACAAATAGTGTATAAACTGGTATAATTTGTTAAAAGTTCAGTTATATTTCGGAATAGAGATGTTAACTATATTATGGAGGTTTAAAATTTATTCTAATATCTTCAATAGAGTGGAAGATAACAATACATACTTTTTAAATAGCATTGTTCGGTACGGTACAACGCAATTAAAGAGAATTTGAAAGCTATGATACAGGACCACAAGAGTACACGAAGTGAACTACAGTTTTAGATCCTATTGATATAACATTATTAAGCTGCGGATCTTTATGCAATTGTGGCTTTCGAAAATTTTCGAATTTAGTACAATTTTAATTTATTTCAGATCTAAAACGGCTACTACCACGGAAATTGCAAACTGCATAAACATCCGCAGTCTAATCATTATAGATTGTATTTTGCAATCATTTTGATATTTCCTGGCTAAATGGACATTCCACTATCGAATTCTGATGCGATACATCTGGATCATTATCAAAATTGAATTTTGTCCAACTAGATCGTGGAAATAGCTCACTGTGCGTCAGAGCGATACGCTTTCACCGAACCGTCGATTCGACGTCGCGACCTGGTAGCTTCCAGGTAGTTGCGCGGTTTCAAGGTCCCAGTTCGTGTTTGACGAGACAAAAGAATCGTAGATTTACCGAGCGTAACCTGGCCTGAAAAACCAACGGGATTACCTTGCCTCGAGAGATCTATAATAATTACGCGCGTTTCCTTTGCGTAATTGGACAGAGCTGGCTCCCGACCGCCGACCGGTCCGAAACGAAACGAAACCGGCTGGCTCGTAATCGCTCTCGCGCGGTTAATTTCGACCGCGTCTAGTCCTCCGGGGCCGGTAATAGGCAATCAAATTGTTCCGCGATTGCGTCCCGAATTGCCTTCGCGGACCGTCTCGAAACACGAGCCGCGAGTCAGACGAGGCGGAATGCCGCTCGAAATTAGCGACGTTTTGGCAACTTTTGGGACGGCGAACGCAAATGTAACCGGGGAGACGACCTGGTTGGAGTGCCAGCCGCGCGGATATCGTCTCGCATAATCTCTCCGCGGTCCAGAGTTGATTTTGCGGACTCGACGTGACTCCGCTCCGGGCCTCGCCGCGTTCTATTACCGCATTACCGCATTCCCCGGCGCACGCGGACGTGATTCGCGATTCGGTATCGTTCGGCGCAGTTTCGTCCGCCGACCAATTACATTTCATTTATTCGACGTACTGGGGAAGAAGGTCTCTGGGAGAAGATCCTTGCATCGACCAGTACCTGATAATATACATTATGTCAAAAAAATACCAAGACATCTTAAATGAAACATAGAAGTTTTCAATTTTCGTCAAAATTTATTTGATTGCCTTCAAAATAGGCCCCTTTCGAGGCAATATGCTTCTGCCAACGCAAAATCCAATCACCGAAGCACTTCTTATAAGCGTTTTGTGGTATGGCTTTCAGTTCCTTCAGCGAATTTTGTTTCACGGCCTCCACCGACTCAAAACGGCGACTTCGAAGGGGTAATTTGAGTTTGGGGAATAAGAAAAAGTCACAGGAGGCTATATCTGACGAATACGGTCGATGACAGTTGTCGAATATTTGGCCAAAAATTCGGTTATAACGCTCGCTTTGTGAGATGGCGCGTTGTTATGGTGCAAAATCCACGATTTGAACGCATTGTACCACTCATATGCTCGTACACTCGATATAACTGAATCTCCCAACATTTTCAACTTAATTGTTAATTGCGATTAACGATAGAAGTAGAAATTTATTCGTCAATCGTCGATTAAATTTTTGCCCAACTCTGTTCTTAACCATTTGCGTGCTCCCCGAAAAAGCGTAGGTTGTCGTTATGGAGAAAATAATCGGTCCGAGGCAAAATCTCGACCGCTTTCGACCGGAAACGGTCTGTGGCCCGCCCAATTTCCTGACCTCAAACGTTAAACAAATTCCTAGGCGACACATTCGCCTAGAAATCGGCCGTGCAGGGTGGACACGCGCCTTAAACCGTTCAAGCTGGCCGATATTATGCAAGCCGTGTTCCAGTTTTAAAGCCCCGCTTCGGTATTCCAGCTCACTTTCACTCATTCACTCGCGAGCTCTTTTATCATGGCCCTCCTCTGTCCCTCTCTCTCTGCTGGTTCAGGCTGTTGCTCGGGCCCCGTCTCTTTCTCTCTCGTTTTCCCTCCGCCTGTTCTCGCCTCTCTTTCTCCGAGCGTGGTTCCCTCTTTGCCATTCGCATGACTTTCACTTCTCTCAGCTTCGCGAGTCGTTGGTTCCTCGCCCCGCGCGTCCTTCCTCGCAAACTTCCAGCGAGGAGTACGCCTTAGAAAACCGCAGTCCCATGATTTATAGTGTATGTACCGGGCTCGTTGGTTCGGAAGCGTGGACGAGCGTGCTGCCTCGCCGACGAGAGAGCCGCGGCTTCCTGTTCCGCGACCGCGAAAATTTCGCGCACGTCTTTTTCCTTTAGGCTACCAATCGTCTCGAACGTTCGGTCGCAAGCTCGTCAATCGACTAGGAATGTTTTCGCGATCGTCCACGAAGCCGCATAATTCACGATTCGCCGTTGCGTGTTCTGCGAGGAAAAACCTCACTCCCGCGGACATTTTGTCCCGTCACCGTTGCGCGTTCTCTTCGCGAGGCCCGAGTTCTCGTTACATACCGACAGCCTCGATTTTCCACGCGTAAAACTACTAATCAGCCGTTTCGAGCCTGAACGATCTCGTGATTTACGGCTGGGCGAGTCGATTACTCGAGGCGTTGATCGTTAACGCGACGTACCCAGCTGGCCGCTTGCTCGACGCTACGCGTACCGAGAAACGATCGTCCAAATCTCGCGTCAGCAGAAATTCCGCGAAACGAGACCACGGTTTACGAGTTTAGGTACGTTTAGGCGCGTTTAGGCGAGTTTAGGCCCGTTCCCGTCGGTTTTGCCGCGTCGAATTACGTCGGGACCTGTCCAAACTTATTTTCTGGCGAATTACCAAGCCCTTATTAACCCCTTGCCCTACAATATCGTGTCAGACTCGTGACGAAGATTCTGAATAGGGTCTAATAAATATGTATGTTACTAATTTCCTCTTTAAATCGAAATGAAATTCGTTCTTGGTTTTGTTAATCTGCAGCTATCGGAAGACATACTTGTAACAAGTTAAAACATACCGTTTTAGGAAATTACGATCTACAAAAAAGTTCTAAGCACTGGAATCGTATAATAAATAGTAGGGCAAGGGGTCAACTCCCGAATAATGTTTCCCACACGTCATGCGACTCTCAGAGCGAGTCTTGTCCACGCAAAACCCATCGATCGATCCTATGGTGGCGGAATCCGCCGGGCGATTTAACATTTTCCGCTGTCCTGTTACGGATAAGTCGTCTGCACGTCTCTCGATCGAGGAATCTCGATCGCGAACAAGCGGAAACAATGGACGTTGATTGATGGAACGAGCGGCCGGCTTAAATCACGGATACCTTGTTACACCGGGGGCCGGTCGATTATCTCGGTTACGTGTGCGGATCGAGCGGGAGATTGCCGCTTTGGTCACGGAGAAACGTCGAACCGGAGCTATCCGCTATTGGTATCATCGTGCATCATTTTTCATGGATACGCGATTCGCACGCTATGCACGCTCGCCGTTTCAACTATTTAACCTGCCGACCGGCTCTCAGTTTTTCATTCGAAACACTTACCGAACACTTTCAGACAGCATATTTTTGCTTCTTCGAAGTTCATTACATAATAATCAATACTTTATAAGAACCCTAGAATGATCTGCAGTCTTTCACAACAGGTTTTGCCAGTACGGCTACCGTAGTACGGTGAAATGAAAAAGTCATTGATTAACACGCTGACTGACAAACAATCGCCATCGATAAATCCCACAAAATAATTCAGACATTGTAATCGAACCTGCAGAGTCATAGTTTACCACTAGACTGCGGATTTCTGTGCATTTATAGCAAATATCTATGTATAGGTGCAATTTAACCCTTGTGTAGCCAACCGGGTACCCATTTACCGCATTTCTTTCAACAACTCGTTCATGTTCCTCTAAAAATATTACAAAATTTCTCTGAATGCCCATTCCTTGCTCGCTAATATATTTATTTATAATCTTAAAGTGGGAATTTGTGCGAATATGTTAAATACAAAAGGTTACAAACAATCTATACATTTTGGTTGACTACTTTCTTTTTTCTCTATGAAATTCTGAACGATGACGAATATCTAATCACTAGAACCAGAAAATAATGTAAGGATAAGCTGCAAGGAAAAACGAGTTTAATAACAAAATTGGGCACACGGATAACGTCGGTCGTTAACTTCTGGTTAACCATGTGCCCAAGTTTGTTAATAAACCCGTTTTTCCTTGCAACTTTTCCTTACAATAAATAGTAGTACAAGGGGTTAAAACTATTTTGGATTATTTTATGAAAATAACAAGAATATATTCAGTCTTTTAGCGGATTTTACGTAAATCCAGTGTCACCACTAAATCTACCGAGCTCTAAAAATGGCTGGCATGTTATCATAAAAATGACATCACAGAATTTATATAGACTTTCTGTGATTTTTATTATAATTTGTGCTTGAATACAAAAATGCGTATAATCATTTCCAGTAAAAGCATCGTTATAATTGTAATAATTGTGAAATGAAAAACCAGAAACCGGTGATTTGACCGGCGGTGGTAGGTTTAGTGTTAAGCAACAATATTATGAAAAGATTAAACTTTCGCAAATTCGCGACACCGTTGCATCAGTCGAGAGCGAGAACCCTTTCCTTTGGATCGCGGTCGCTGCGGATAGAGAGGACGAGCAAGAAGAAGCCGTTCTTCCCGTTGACATTGAGAGCGCCGACTAAGGCCGGCCGCAAGGCCAGCAGGAAAAATCGAAATCGAGGAAAGTGAGGTTCCGAGCGGGACTCGCTCGGCCTTCGAGGAATATGGAACACAAAACGATCGTTTAGACCGAAGATCCTGGTACCGTTCTCCGGCTCGACCTTCCTTCGAACGACCTTGGGACCGCGGCAAGGTTCACGGCCCCGTCCCCACGAGGCGTTCCTAAAATTCCTCGGCTTGAAACGGAACTCGTTCGATCGTCGCTCGGGCAAATGATTCTGATAAGCTCGCGACGCTGCGCTAGGAGAACGATCGACAGCTGAACGTGGGATTTCCTGAACGCGGCACATCGCTGCGGTTTGCAATTTTCTTGCCACTCGTGGAAACTTGATCGAAAGCGATCGCATGTGTCCGATTTCGCGATACTCATTCCCCTTTCTTCTCAAGTTAAATCGCATTGTGCGAACGCGAATTAAAATTGAATCGGAGAACACAGCTGCGTGACGCGTTTAGCCGAGCAGTCACACAAAATGCGATTCTTGATCATATTTAAGCATATATTTTAGAGATCCCTATTTCACGTGTGCACTACTGTGCAAAAGAAAGAAGCACCCGGCCGTATTTAATAGAAAAGCGTAAAAAATCAAATAAGGACACAGGAAGTTTTGAAAAAGGATTCCACTGCTTAATTGAATAATTCTGAGAATATGGGTTATTGCGGATTATCTAATACTTTAAATGCAATAAATCGATCATTGCACAATACAATTTCTACATAAAGATATTGTTTGTCATTATATCTTATAATTATACTGGGTGCTTCTTTCTTTTGCACAGTAGTGTATATAAATACACGTGGTACATGAACCGTGTAGTAAGAATTTTAGGATCTGCGAATACGGGTTCGGCTCATTCGAGTCCGACAACTGATGCGTTATTGTTTTCCGATCGAATTCTTTTTCGATCCGTGTACACGGATCCGTGTTCTCGGATCCTTAAATTCCTACTACACGGTTCACATACCACGTGTACACGTGTATTTTAGTACAAGTTCAAAACCGCGATCTCTAAATATATTTATGTTACATTTTTTCTTTTTTTTATTATAGAAAATCTCATATGAGATTTATTTCAACGTAATAGAGAATACAAAAATTACAAAGGAAAATTTTTACAGAATTGAAAACTGGAGATACATAACATTATAATGAAAACATGAGTACTATACACAGTGTAGACCAAACTTATACACTAAGGCTGCAACTTTTAAAAAATGACAACATGTAGCGACAGGCCTTGATATTGGGTTTGGCTATTATCAGTGAAAGATCCATGGTAAGCTGAAAGTTGATTATACGGAGCTTTTCAATCAATTTTAGTCTTTCCTCATTGTACAAGTTGCATTGCCATAAAACGTGGTTCAGAGTCTCATCTCCCTGCTTGCAACTTCATTTTCTTACATTGTTTGATACGACTCGATCGCATTCGGACGAATAAAATGATCGTGAAGTCAGCCAAAATACTATAACTTGATGCGACGTAAAATTATTAAAAAAAAAGAACCGACCAATATGGACGATCGTTTGTTTAGCTAAGTATGTTGTCATAAGAAGCAAAAATCGCATCCGGCACCGTAACGCGGCCGATCTTGCGCAATGGACCGCGATTAGGGGCCCGCTTTCACGGAATCCCGTAAATACCGATGATTTATAGGACTCATTCGATACGCTTCCAATCGCGGGCAAAGTACCGCGGCGGAAAAGGAACATCAAAATCGGCGATCGAACCGCGCGAGGTGTCCCGCAACGAGCTATAAAATCGCGGCCGGATCGATAAGTTAAGAGGAAAATCGTTTCCGTATCGATGCAGTGGGAAGCACGACGAGCGTCTGTTCCCGGTAACAGTTTTTAACTTTCTTCGCGTGACTTCGGGAATCGATTGCGACTCGAAGTAGAGCATCGAGTCGTAACCGCCACCGGTTACCGTAATCCCAACGTTCGTGCGTTTACCTGTTGCGTCGACACCGAACGACGATCGTCCGTCCGGTTCTTTCAGCGTCGAAAACTTTCGTGGAGAAAGCCTCGCATTGTAACCACTGAGTCGCCAGGGGAATTACTTCTCTCTCTCTCTCGATAATAAATTTTCGTTATTGGCCCAGATAACAAAGTTGTAAAAATCAATTATTACTATTGTTTTTCACAATTCCGATCAAATGCACTTTTTCAAAATATTTTTTAGACGTCACTTACTAAACTAATTCTTCTAGCCTTACAGAGAAACTGAAGTCGTTTGGGCCATTCATAAAAAAGTTAATCTGATTTAAAGTGACAGCGGATTTTATGCAATTATAACAAAAATGATTAGGTATAATTTAAAACGTTAAAAACATTAGACGAATTTTAAAATACTGTTACATTATTTTCAACCCATTGAACATGTTAAAATAGAAAATAAATTTCTATGTCACTCCAATTGGTTTCAAATCAGGTAGAAAACTTTTATTTTGTATAAAGTTCCGCTGTCTAGTTATGATCCATCAATCAGCATAATTTCAACGGTAGGATAGATCGAGGGAGCGACGATGAGTGACAATATGTGATTACTCCGGCGTGCAAAGAAGATCCATGGATTCGCGTATCTGGAAAGGATGGCAGATTAGGATCTAGGATTGGGCAAGAGGCGACGATGGACCTTTCGCGTTCTTAAGCGACGAAGAACGACCTCGCTGGGTCAGGGAGAGGCTTCTCACAGGTGTGAACAGAGAGATGAGCATCGAGCTGTATCTCCTCGTGCGCGCGATCAGTGTTGCATACGCTAAATAATCGGAGGATGCGTAATAATTTGCGCAACGGTTATTCCGTCTAGCGCACAGTGGTGTATTTGGCTGAAAAACGGGAATAAAATATTGTAGCGTTATTTATGGGCTTAGGGTCATAAAAAAGTAGGTCGTTGGATTTGTCTTGACGCCAGCTATAACATTCCGGAATAAAAAATGTATTTTAATAACGACGCTGCGACTTTCGATGCTCATTTCTACTTAAATTAGTTATCTCTCTATATAACTCTCCAATCCGGAAGAATCCGGAACCAATTCTTTTTGGACTATGATCGCAAACCTTTATCGAATGTAATGGTACAGGAAAGACTTCTGGATTCAGCTGGATCGTATACCAAAATTGTCAATGAAGTTTCGAAATCGAAAAAAACTTACAGAATGATGGGTAATGTTCAAATATTAATAACAATACTAATTTAGATGATAACAGAATGAAATCTGTAAGTGCTCTGTGCACCTACCTGAACTCTGTACATCGTACTCAAAGCATTCCATTATCACTACTTTTCAAGAGTTCGTTTCGAATAAAAATTGAACAGTACTTAAACGTGTACAAAATCCTATATTTAAAATTTCGAAAAGAAATTTTTTGCGACAAGAAAATAAGAATCATTTTGATTTTTTAAACGTTAAAATACATTTTTTATTTCATAATGTTATTTCCAATTCCAACGACCTACTTTTTTATGACCCTGAGCCCATAAATAACGCTACAATATTTTATTCCCGTTTTTCGGCCAAATACCACACTGTGTAGCGTTCGGTTTCGGAGAGAATCGAGAGTGAAAGGTGCAAGTTCGCGCACGTTGGAAGCTCGGGACGACACTGGACGACGCGACGCCTCTGGACGACGCGACGCCTCTGGAATCGGGACGCAATCGCGAAATTTCGCGAATACGTATCGCAGCCACGCAATTAAAACCGTAATCCGAGTTTCGCAATGCTCGCCGTTTCGCAGGCGCGGAGGATACGTGACAGCCGCGAGTAACGCGCGACCCAGTTCCCGACTCGCGTGGACCGATTAATTACGCTCACCGTGGAAAACTTTCTTTAGGGATTTCTCTCGAAAGCGATACACGAGCAGTCATCGGGCAGGCGTTGCTCTGACCCGCTCGAGATCGAGTAACGCGTTTTCGTCAACGGATCCTCGCGTGGTCGTCGCGTCGCACAGTGGTCCAGGCGGCCGATCTAGCAGTTCATTAAGATTTTAGCATTATTTGGAAATTTAAGGATATAACAATTTACAGCGACTCCCATTAATATTCGGACGCTCTCAAAAAAACGGTATCGTTTTTAATATTGGTCTGTACGATATGAACTTTTTGGAGAAGTTAGAGCAGTTAATTTACTACGCGATGTGAAAAGAAATTTTTTCAGAAATTGCTATCGGCCGGAATTATAGAGAAAATACTAAAAGTTCTGTTTTACAACTTTTGTAGATCTGTGTCAATTATATGCATTGTGAACATTTTATCGAAATCGGTTGATGCGGGAAAAAACGACAGACTGGAGTCCTGACCAATAAAAATAAAATAGAGTCATATTGATTTTCTGAATTCAATGTAACTGGAAACTCAGTTCTTTGCAGAACGTGAAAACACCGAGTCTGCCTGTCGGAACATTGTGCGATGCGAAAAGAAACCTCGAATCCTCGCACAGGATCTCGCCCGGAGAAAATCGAGGCTCGATCGAGGCTCGATCGAGGCCCCTCGGTGCACCGCGGACTTTCTTTCGGGTCCTTGTCCCGTCGTTGAGTCACGGCTCGACGATCCCGAATTAGAAACTGACACGATCCAGCGGCTGCTTACCGAGACGCGAACGTGGTTCGCCGAAGCGTTCGTCGACCGCACAGGATCTCGATACGCAAACGAACGCAATATATTTTATGTACATGAAGAAAATATACACCCGGTGTAGTGTATATCTTTGAAGACGACAAAAGTCCTGGAACGTGCGGTATGAAGTAGCGTCGCGTTTGTGGAAACGGCTTTATAGCGCGACCCAGGGGATTCCCTGACAGGATCGGCCGCGACCATCCTCAGGTGAAAGAGGCTCCGCAAGGCCGCCTCGTTCGGATTCTCGGTCGAGCGAGTCAGCCTTTCCGATCCGAAGACACACATCGCTTGACCAGATTACTCGCGTGCCGCGAATGCATCGACAGCTTGCAAAAGTTTGTCGAACAAGTGAAACTTACAGCGATAGTTCTGCTCTTTCGCAGATCAATTATTCAACACGTCGCACAGTGGTTCAGAATCGTTAAAACATGGTCATTTATGCCAACAGGTTCTTAAGGGAGTAGACTCGTTTTTCCAGGATTGCGAGGGTGCGGGATTCGCGTTCTCATTTCTCGATAATACAAAAATGGGATTTTTCAATAATCAAAAACGCTAAATGAAAGATCGATCTAGGCCGCTATCGCCCTCAAAATTCCTATTTTTTTATTTACGAGGCGTAATTTTTTCGTTTGCGAGGCATTGTTCGGAAGCATATAACTGCGCATGTAGCTATTTTCATAGCGTAAGAAACGTAAGAAAGAGGACTTTTAATGGCGATGGCACTCTAGATAGATCTTTTATCTAGCGCTTTTGACCATTGAAACACCCCATCTTTTGGGGCCATAGGAGCGCAATTTTGAACTGAAACGTGAATTGCACTAATAAAAACCCGCAGCAAATGGCATAGACCCTTCTTCCATTGGAAAAAGACTGAAAACTGAAAGATATTTTTAGTTTGTTTTGTTGAATGTTAAAATTGAAAAAACCTTGACATAGGCCCTTCTTCCAGACACCTATTCAATTATTCAAATTCTTGCGAGTCAATTGGAGGAATCCAAGTCCAAGGTTTTTAAGAATAACAAGGACTCTTTCTTCTGGCTGTATCGATTCGATCGAGCCTCGCGTCGATTCGACCTATCTGGAATTCGAGTAAACGAGCGCTAAACAAGTAAACAAGTAAACAGATAAACACCTAGCAGAGCTGCGGCGCGATCGGTAGCTGGCACGTGTAACGGTGTCGAGAGTCTATCGTGTGACGACCTTAAAAGCTAAGAGGCTCGTCCGGCGAATGAGAGACAGCGACGACTCGAGGTCATCCTCGTAGTTTGGAAACGAAGACGCGCGCGCGTTTCCTCGAACGGGACAATCGGGACGAACGGAACAACAAACGGTGTTCGATCGCAGCTCTTCGTATCGAATACCGGAACGTAAATCAATCGAGCATAGACACGTGAGCTCGGTTTCGTAACTCGCGGGGCGGGGGCGACGCGATAAAGCGGCGCATGCTGAGGCTCGATCATAATTTCGAGGCACGGCTACGTGGTCGAGAGCGGACTTTCGCCGTTCGTCGAGCCGGCATACGAAAGAGTCCAGATCTCGCAACCGCGCGCATTAATTGCCGGCCATCGGAGGGTGATAATTAGGATCGTTTAGAGACAGGGGCCCGACAGGCCAACAATGAGGGGCGAGCTCGAGATTTCCGCCGGTGCCCGCTGGCCGGTGTACGCGGCGCGACAGCTAATTGACAAGCCTGTGTGTACTTTTGATCGAGACAAGACTATCGTCTCGTGAAAGCTCGCGGTTTCGGAGCTCCTCTATTAACTATACCCGACTCTCGTTTCTCTGCGGCGCGGCGCGCGTAATCGTTCGAGCGTCGAGGTTCCCACGTGCGAACCGGGCAATTAGAGCGCCGCGTTATCGAACTGAGAGCCGGCGCATGACGAAGCATGACTGACGACGCGACGTAACCAAGGGAACGTGACACACGCGTTTGTTTCACCGTTAGAAATTTTCCGAACACGATCCACTACTGAAGGGACGCGGCCGTGGGACTGTCGAACCAGCGTCTGCCCGCGTACCCTTTTAACTGTGATTAATCGCTGATTTACGAGAAAGACGGATCCGGGAGATCGCAGCCTACTCGCGAGGCTATTCATGAGCCTCGTTCACCTGGTTCACCTGGTTCACCGATACTCGCGAGGAAAGGCGAAGAGAGGCTAGGCGAACGAGAGGTCCCCGCGCAACCGGTGAACGCCCCTCGATCGCGCTCTGCACCCTGCGGATCACCTGGGAACACCCACTCACGATCCACCGGGTCCCTGAATATTACTAAAGCCACCTCGACCTCCTCGGCATTCGTACCGCGATCCCACGATCCGCTCTCTCTCTCTCTCTCTCTCCCCTCGTCCCGAGCCTCGAGAACTGTCCTAGAAGATCCCGGAGACGTCTCCGCGAATCCTGCACCATGTTGCGAATCCTACATGATTAGAACGTCTCGATCTAATCGTCTTCTTAAACCCAGGTCTTTTATAATGCTCACCGATAATACTGTAATCATTAGACAGCGGATCTCTATGCAAAATAATAATTGTGTCCGTCAATTGCAAGACATATGAGCCAATCCTCCTTTAATCATTTTAAGATGTTGAAAATTACATATTGACATCCTCTACAGGTTTTGCATGCAAAATTCACCACTTTGCAAATCAATTTCACCCCCTTGCAGATCAAATTCAACCTTCTGCAAATAAAGTATGTTTAAGTAAGTTTTCGTTAAAAAAAATCAGATGTAAATATATTGTTAAGAAATTCAAAATTTTATTTATTGCAAAGATGTACTTGAAATACTTATATAAAAGTAATTACCAATTCATTGAATTTGTAATGTATGGAAACTGTGCGTAGATATATCATATATGTTCATTGTAGCCATTTTCTGATTAATCAATTTTAAAAATGTGAAAGTACATACAGTATTTATTTTAAGTATTCTTAATGGGTGAAATGGATTTGCGAAACGTGTTGAATTTGATTTGCAAAAGGGTGAAATTGATTTACAGAAAGGTGAAATTGATTTGCATAAGGTTGAATTTGACTTGCAAAAGTCAATATTTAGTTATTCATTTTTCCAGTAATTAGTCTACTAGATAATATAATTTAGTAATCGTTATACAGGCTGTCCAAGAAATGTTGTACTTCCTTGAAAGAGGCAATTCCTGAGATCATTCGAAGCAACGGCTCCATGGGATTCTACAAAATTCATTTTGGGAGTAGTAAAGGATTAAAATCGATCAGTCCAACTAAAATTCAGACTATAGTCTGTCGAAGAGCTAATTCCTAAGATCATTTGAAGCAATGACTTCATGTGATTCCACAAAATTCACTTTGGCATTAGTAAAGGATTAAAGTCGATTAGTCCAACTAAAATTCAGACAAAAATGTAGCCTGTAGATTATCTAACGAGACGAGGCTGTAAAGGTAAGCAGACCCTTACACTTCTCGGATAGTTAGTAGAGGACGTACACTGGTGCTCCGTTGTCTCGTTGGACGGACTATAGTTACTCTTTGAATCATGCATGCGAAAATAGACAGGCCGAGGGGTATGCAGCGGGTGCTGCCGTACTCTCGACAGGTCCTTAACCTTCCGATCGACCGATCGGCCGAGATCCCATCGTGAAAGTAGTCTCGCGTCGCGAGGAAGAGGAAAGCTCGTGACTAAGGTTTTCGAGAGCGTTAACGAGGTGGGCGTGTCGGCGGATTAAGACTACGTGCCGAATTCGACTCGATTAGGTGGAATCGGAGAAATGTCAGTGGAATGCTTGTAGATCTGGCGTCTCGACGATTGAGTAAGATCTAGGCGAACGTTACACACGGAAGACCGCGTGCTATCGTGTACATATAATCGATGGCCGGGCGGTGCCTTTCATTTAATTAGAGGCCTCCCGAGCGTTCTCACATCGTGTTAATTATGTGTATAATCGAGTAGCATCTAAATTGCATAAAAGGAATAATGGCCATGTCGAAAACGGGCATTACACAGCCTGATACACGGAGAGTCGTTTCGAACGGTGAACGCTAGCTGAACTAAAACTCGAAATTTAAGTTGAAAAACAGTTGCTAATCGTGTTTGCTCATCAGGGAAGGAGTCTTTAATGAACTCGATTCTTTCGTGAAGCAGCTCGATGGAAACTTAAAAAATATAGTATGCTGGATTTTCACATGGTAGATTTACGCCAAAATATGTGTTCAGAATTTTTTAAATTTCTCGAACTAAATTTAATTAAAAATATTTAGAATATCATTCTCTGTTTCATTCTCTTCTGATACACCGTGTCTACAATAATATCTAAACTACTGATCTTCACGCAAAATAAGGAAATTGTGCAACAATTCCCAGATGCACGATTTACATAAAAATTGATCTCGCTCATTAACAATTTTAATGTATTGCAAAAAATATATCAGTACCCTTAAACCCTTTTAACCGCACCCACTTCGCCACTAACCCGTTGCATTCCTTTGTCGCGTGTGACTCGACGTCGGAGAAAGGAAAATGTAAATGAAACATATTTTTATATATATTTGGTTCCTCCTTGATTTATTTAATTTCTAATTTTTTAATTTATTCCACAGATATAAATTACAACAAAGTTTGAGAGCTATATTTAATATAATTAGTAAACAAAATTGTTTCAAATAAGTAGCAGTCACGGAACCGTCCTTTGAAGTAAATTTCAAATGACACGCTTAAAATAGTAGGCAGTTGTTGGCAAGAAAATAGAAAAATAATTCGGAGTGCAAACAGTTGATGTGTCAAATCCGCAGTCAAGAAACATGAAGATGTTATCAAGGTAAATCTTCTCTTTGTTTCGGGACATTTTGTTGTCCTCGGTCGCGAGAACAGGTCGATTTGTAGGAGCACAGGTTCTCCCGTTTCGGCCGAGGGAACCAGCAGCGGGAGAACACAGAAACTCGGTCGCCGGTGTATTAGGCACGATTGTGCTCCGTTCCGAACGAGCACGCGATTAATTACCGTGCCAGGAGATCGGTATCGGCTTTCGTTGCATCAGACGAAACAATTCGGCGAGCAACCGCGCGCGGAGAGAGTCCCCGAAGAAAGCGACGAATACAAAGGAGCGCTACCGTGGCGTGGGTGTCGGAGACTTCCGTTAAACGCGAAGACATCGGTGCTGAAAGATCACTGCCTCGTCGTTAAGACTATTGGATAGTAACGAACCACAGAACCATTTTACGATTCTGGCGAACGTGTTACTGAGAACCATGATTGATTAAACTTGTTTCGTGTTCAACCTCTTGCGGTACACCATCGAATCTACTAAACATGTCTTTTTTATTGAGAAAATCTTAGAAGAGATTTATTACAACATTAGAGGTATAAACAGAGATAAAGTAACAGAGCGAGTAACCTCTACAAACTAAACATAAGGGTATACCACTTTTTCCCCCTTTTTTTGTTTTTCCTTGAACACTCAGATTACAGTTTTTTAGAAACGAGAGAATATGGAGACAGGCTTTGACATTGGGCCCAGCCAGAAACAGAAACGTCCAGAGGCAGCTGAAATCTTAACTTATAAAGGTTGTTCAACGGTAATAATCTTTGCGTATCGTATAAATTGCACTGCCAAAGGAAGTGATTGAGAGTTTCCCACTCGGAGTTGCATCTGCGCGTAGGGTTGTCGATGTGATGCAATTACTAAACATGTTATTCATTCCTTTAATGTAAAAGCGGTGTGCCTGGTTTGACACCGCACCTTAAGAGTTTAATCATCATGAAATACATTAATTGCAATGTAATTTTAGTGCAGCTTGCACATCCTAACATCCTTTAACCCCTTGCCCTACATTACAATATCGTTTCTGACTCGCGATGAAGATTCTGAACAGAGTCTGATAAATGTGTATGTTATTAATTTCCTTTACACCGAGATAAAATTCTACTTTGGTTTTATTAAGGCACAGGTATTGAAGAATATACGTATAGGTATGTAATAGATATAAATGTTCTTTCTGAGGAAATGGTAAACTACAAGAAAAGTTCTAATCGCTGAAACTGTAAAATAAATCGTAGTGCAAGGAATTAATTCCCTACTGCGGATCTCTATGCATCTCTGTCAACAATAATCAGGTGTGATTTGAAACGCTAAACAAGGAAATCAATTCCTACTTGGTTCTGATATCTTTCAATTAAAGCAAACAACTTCACTTCAGAAGATTTGCAGTCTATTTATCGAAATAAAACGTTATTATTGCCAATATACAGTTAGAAGAGAGCGTCGCGGCGCCGTTCAGGCGGATGCGCGATCGCTCGACGACTCGTGTCCGAGTTTCTCGGGTACGCACTGCGCAAGGTCGACCAAAAATCCGGTTACTTATTCTCGGTTGCGCAATCCGCCACTTCGTACACCGGTCACGTTTCATTGCGGCCGTTTCGTGCACCGATACACCAGCCGCACGAAACGCGGCCGTTAATAACTCGCCTAACGTCCACTTAACCCCTCAACTGCGGCGGATAAGAACCCGCGATCCCCTCGGAATAGCAAATTCGAGACATTCACGGGCCGCGGCGTGGCGTCGCGCTTCTTCTCATTGCCAACTGCTCTGACCGTGCCCTTTACCATGATTTCCCGCTAGCGATTATGTCTACTCCCATTTGTAGCATTTATTGTACTGTAGCAGCTTCGCTCAGTTGACAACGTGCGGAATAATTGAATCAATTGGACCGAAACTGTAGAATCGATGTCTATCGCTGAGCTGTGGATTTTATGCATTAATGATAAAAATGGGTAGATGGAATGCAAGAAGAATCAAGGTACAGTAATGTCCATATAAACGCAACAAAACCGTACCAAATAAACGCGACAAAAATATCCCCTCCACCTAGTAATCTGATCTCGGCTTGGGTATATCGGTGTGAACCACTACTAATGCGACGCGGAGAGTCGCAGTCGTCGGCACAGTTCAAAGGCCCGTGCGTCGTAGCAAAATATAATCTGTTTTATTATCACTTATTTTTTTATAAGACTTTCATGAATATATTTATGGCATTTTTCTGATTAAAATAAGACCAAACACGATATAATTTCAACTGTATTTAGTGGTTTAATCGACAATGAACGTTTCGGGCGAAGGACAGCGTATGGGAAAGAAAGAGACGCGGAGAGCCGCAGTCGCTTCCGCCTCGCGCGGTCTCTTTTTACATTCGCTGTCCTTCTCTACGTTCGGCTCGGTCTTTGAAGCTCAAAAAATAGCTATCCGTCAGAGATAAATGCGACCGCATCCCTCCGAGGCTGTCGCGTTTATGTGGACATTACTGTAGTACACTCCAGTAGACGACACTCGCGCGTGAATGTATGGTACACTCACACAGCGCCAGATCACGTATACGTACTCGAGGATTGCGAGGGTCCGGGATTCGCGATCTGATTTGTCGATAATGCAAAGATTGGATATTGCAATAGTCAAAAACGCTAGATGAAAGGTCAATCTAGCCCGCTATCGGCCTCAAAAGTCATATTTTTACGTTTCAAGTACTTTTCATTAGGTTTTTCATTACGAAAATTAATATCAAAGTTCGATGTGTGTAAGTGGCGGTGCATTAATTGGAAGGATCACGAATCGCGTCTCTATCTATGATTGTAAATCTTCATGCTTTCGGGAAGATTGCGAAGACGCGAACGACATTTCTGCGGTATTTTCCATAAGTAGACGAGTTTGTCCGTTGTTCTGTAAAACAATCCATGAGAATGGGAATCCGAGTAAAGATCCACGTTCCGCTTATGAGAATGAGTGCGCTAACGCGGAATGACACGGAGTGTCTTTGCAGGATGCCAGCGAAACATCCCGAGAAGCGCCAGAGCGAGCAGAAACGAGGCAGCTTTGGAATTCGAGTGCCCGGAAGAGTTCGGATACTATCCTCATCCCCGCGACTGCACGCAATACTACGTCTGCGTGTTCGGCGGTGCGCTGCTCGAATCCTGCACGGGCGGTTTGATGTACAGGTGAGTACATTTCACGATCCTCAGAGAATTAATCCTTGGAGAATTAATCGTCCAGAGATTAACTCGACTGTTTGTCAAAATCTTGTATTATAAACGTCTACAGGTCTCTAGCCAGCTACATAACATTCCTCCAAAAGCATCGGTACCATTTCAATAATAATTATTCAACCATTTTATATAAAAGTGGTGTAAATGAATATTTGGCTGTCTAACTGATATCTATGCAAAATAAAAAATGTTCGCATTGCTTCCAGGACACAGGAACCAAATAAAAATTGTATGCTCCATTTGATTCATTGACGTCCTTAAATACTTTTAACCATCTTCTTTTAATTATCCTATTAAGCTGAAACTAATACATTGATGTTCTGAAGTATTTTTAACATGTCCACTGCTTTAAATTATACGTATCCAGTTTTGTCATAAATGCATAAAATCCGCAGTCCAATCATCATTAAATAAAATAATTGCAATATTTAGTGTGGCTTGCACAAAACCATCGTAACATCCTGTAATATATTATACTTCATTAATTCCTATTATTAGACTACGGATCTCTACGCATTTTTCTTGAGATGTATGGGTGTAATTTGAATTATTATTTGGATTACAACAGTTAAAGCCAATCAACACGCTTCTTACAACTAAATAAAACCGAGAGAAATCAATTCCTACTTGGTTCTTATATCTTGCAATTAGAGGAAACAATTTTTATATTAGAAGATCCGTAGTCTATTTATTATCCGATGGCTGACTGTTTCGATTCGCACAATTTTTCCGTCAAACGGCTCAATTGTACAACAGAAAATCTGGAACCTGTCTTTTTTACGGAAAAATTGGAGAGATCGTGGGAGCAGAATTTTGTAGAAAACCAATCAGAACCCGTTCCCCCATTTCCTGGAACTCCGGGGAGTACGAGAAGTGTGTATCTCGAAATAAAGAGCTAATTTGTCGGCGGACAATCAAGCGGGGTATTTAATCGTGGCGTAATTTACTATCCTGTAGAAAGTTCCGAGGACTCGTTTTTAAACACGCCGCAAGAAGATAGAGATCTCTTCTGGGACAGGAACGGTCCTCGCGAAGTACCGTCCCGTCGCGACAACGTTCGACTGTTCTCGGATAAGTGGATAATCGATCGAGAAGACAAAACAACTAGGCGGACCTCTCGAGCAGTACGCCTCGCGTCGATACGTGGAAACGATTCAGAAACAAGCGACTAATATGGGCGGAAATTAGCAGAGAGCGCGCGGGGGATTGAAACGCGTCCGAACTATACCGCGCGGCTTTCAATCGAAAGGGAAACGAAACGCAACAAGCCATTGTCGTCCAGATATAGACAGCTTTAATGGATGCGCTCTCCCCGATTCCCAGAGATTCCGCAAAGAGATTTCTACTTCTTGCGCACCCGGAATGAAATTCCTCCGGAACCACTGAATTCGTTAACCCCATCCATCGAAACAAAATCCTCGAGCGTTCCTGCGAATCCATGGGGTTGGACGGACATCTTGTTCCTCTTACGACGTTTCCCGCTATAAAATACGTTACATTAATCCTTGTAGTATGATTGTATCTTTTCAATATCATAGTTTCACCTTTTATTTTCACGAGGAGTTTGAACAATTCTTTTCGAGTCGAATAGGCTTTCATCAATTTCGATCTTTTGATCATATTAGAACGGATATAGGTTGTCCGAAAAATGTTTTACTTCCTTGAAAGGATTCCTGAGGTCATTCGAAGTCAATTTTTACATTTTGTTAAAGAGTTATTAACCCCTTGCCCTACAATATCGTGTCAGACCCGCGATCAAGATTCTGAACAGAGTCTAATAAATATATCGCTACTTTGGAAGAAAACCGGCATAATTCAAAAAATTGCAATTGTTTGCTGATGTCATAATCAAAATGAAAAAGTGGTATATTTTTATGTGGAAGAATGTCACACACACAAATGTAATTCGTTAAAATTAGTTAGCTAAGTCCTTTAGCTAAAATTGAAGTTCTCTTTTTAAGAAAAGTGTCACGTATCTAAATCCTTAGGGTTAATATTTCGGTTAGAAGAGAAAAAAACTATACTAATATTACCACTAAGTATGTACTTTAAACAAAGTAGAAGATATTGCTGATGTGATTTTGAAAAACACTGAAAAATGCTCAACTTCGAGCAAGCATAACTCCTGCACCATTGATCCTACAAGATCGAAACTTCGATCTGCCCCGGGTACAAATCTACTGGATTGCATACCAAACACATAATAATTTATAGGAGAAAGACACAAATTTTGAGTCCGGCAAAGTAAAGTTCACCCGAAAAAGTTACTCTACATGACATCAGGACTCAAGAATCAATGCTTTTAAGGAAGTACAACATTTTTAGAACAGCCTGTATAACAAATGCATCGGTCGATACAATTGCCTGCGGAAAGATATTTGAAAGGCACTTTTATATATCGCACCCACGTATAGATCGGTCAAAAATCTTGCAGATAGGTACCTTCCTGGAATTCCCGGCGACGAGAACGATCTTAGAAACCTGTTCCGAATCTCCGTGGGCGAATAAGCGGAAAGATCGTCGAAAGTGGGAATAATGAGATTTGAGCGGGTCACGCGAGTTAACGATCGAGAGGGGATTTACGCGATCGTGGATATGCCGCGGGTTCAACAGCCGTCGCGTCATCGGGACACGGTTTCGCGATTAACGATCGCCAGATAATATCTAGGAACGCGTCTCGACGACGAATCCCTCGTAAATAACGACGACCTCGTCGCGCGGATCGAGTAGATTCGGGAGTGATACGAGTTGCCGATCACGGTGACGCGTCTCGATTTCTGTGTTAGCGTGTTAAGTCTGGGTTGCTCGAGACGAAGAACGGGGGGCATCGGAGGGCGTTATTACGATCCTGACGTGCTTTCGATCTGGAAACCGGCGACCGGCGAGGTAAAAGGGGGTCGTACGCATAACCCTCGAGAAAAAATCGGGCTGCCACACCTCCTAGAGACACGACGCGACGGGGCTAGCGAGTCACAACTCGCGGCGACACGCACCGTGCAAAACAGTAAACAAGTTCGCTGGAAAACCGGCCCGCGCGCCGAGTCGCCTAACCTATCCGATGCTAACGCCGTGTCCAATTAAGGACGCTCGTAAACTCTACTTGTAACACGATGCCAAATTCAACCGATCTTCGTAAAATCCTCGCCGATCCACGAACCGGTATATGTATACACCCAAGTTTTGATCCACCGCGGCGATACACGCGATCCGCGATCTCCACATAGATCCACCTCCGCGCGACTCGCTGGGATCGATCCTTTCGTTCCTGGCGATGGTACACGCTCGAGTCGTCGATTTCAGAAACTAGAAAAGTCCCTCTTCGATCTTATCGCTTATAAATTGACCCTTTCAAGCTCGAAATAAACTACGAAGCTTATGACTAGATGTTATCTACTGATAATAAAAAAGGACAAGTGAAACATATCATGAAACATATAATTGGAAGACACATAAAAGGAATTTGAGAGTGATAATATATTATTAGACCGCGGATCTTTACGCATTGAGTAGATGAAATTCAAGATTGTTGGTAAAATTAAATATTATTTTTGAGGAAATAACATTCTACTTGGTTTCCATTATTTTGCATAAACATCCGCCTATATAGTACTATCAACTCATTAGAATTATTAATTAGGAAGAAAACAATTTTTCTTTCGTTCCAGTACCTTATAATTAATGCAGAAAATTTTTATTTTGCATAAAGATCCACAGTGTACTTATGACACGATAAGGACAAGCGTTGACAAAATTCTGATAGCCTGGAACGTTTAACAATAAACCTACCAAGCATTAAAAATGTCGGTGAATATTGTCTTATAAAAATGCTAACAATTCATCAAGATTTTCTATATAGTGAATACTTGGACAAGGGAATTTAATCAAATTTATTTCAATAATTGATCGTGGTAGATTTAATGTTCAGCATCGAACAGGAAGAGGTGATTGCAGCAAGGTAGATCGTTTCCTCGTTCATTCGCTTCCTTAACGAATCATCCTCTAATTCGCAAGGACCCGCGATAAATGTAGTTCGAGGAGGTTTATCGAACGAATGAGCCTCGCACCGGAAGCGGTCGAAACGCAGCCCGGTTGAAAATAGTCGCGAGTCGGCCAGACGATAATAATGATCGGTGCCGGGAGAAGTTACGTTTTGCTTTCGTTTCCGCAGCCACGAATTACAGACGTGCGACTGGCCACGTAACGTGGGCTGTCCCGGAGGCGGATCCGCGAGCAAGGAAAGCGAGGAGGATCCTCTGTTTGAAAGGTGAGTTTTCAACGTCCCAGCTCTTTGTTCGCGCGACGTTGTTCTGACGGCTTCTAGCTTGACAGACCTTGGAAAGCCGAGAGAGAATCGTTCAACGAAACATTGGGAGAGCAATTCGATCCGAGCCGTTGCTGGCTCGGTGAAATGAGCCGGACCGATCGCCGGACGTCCGTCGATTGCGGAACATTTCGGGTTGTTCGATTGCAAAACCGTATCGAGAGACCGTTGCCGATGGGAGTTCACCCGCGCTCTTGTAATGTCGAAAGAAAATGCGGCGCGCGGCGAGAGAGCGGAGGGAAAAAGGAAACGGCGATCGAGATCGAAACGACCGGCCTTTCGATCGGCTTTTTTTCGACCCGAGAGCTCGTTGCGAAGCCACGGATCGATCAACGATCCTGCTGCACGCGAGGCCACGCCGAGAAAATAGCACCGATGACGTCAAGAAATCGAACAATAAATGCGACCCCGATCGCGGCCGATTAAACGACTCCGTTACGACTTACTCCGGCCCCGCTTCGCCTTTGCTTTCCACGCAACCACTTTCCTTGGGAAACCGATCCGATCGCATCGAATCGGTTCGGTTCGAGTCGGATCGAATCGAACAGCCAGGATCTTTCGATCCCGAGATAGATACATGGACGCATTTAACCCCTTGCCCTGTAACGAGTCGGGCTCGTCACGAGGACTTCGGACAAAATCGGCTAGATGTGTTCGTTGTTCCTTTCTCTTCAATCGAAATGAAGTTGCATTGCCATTAGAGAAAATGTAGGTAAAATTCTGGACAACAAAGATCTTCTCAAAGAAGATACCGTTTAAATTATGCCATAAATATTTTTTGCGCCTTTAAAAATAAAGGAGATATTAGGCGGCCTCCTTCAGCTGAGACACCCTGTATAAGCACACCAAAGATATAAATTTTCTCCTTTTTTAGGGATGTATACGAACTACAAAAAAAGTTCTAGTCACTGAAACCATAAAATAAATCGTAATGCAAGTGGTTAATAAAGCTGTATTCTTTAAAATTTAACAATTGAATTTTATTGTTAAATCGGGCAAGAACTTATGCAATCATCTGATAGATGTGAACAGAATCGTGGTGCAAGCATCAAAAGCGAATAGAAAGCAGATTTTCCTGCAGGAATTTTTATATAACAGACAAATGAAGATTGAGTTTCTTAGAAGCGATTAGCTGCATTCGTAGAAAGAAGGAAGTATTCAAATGGCTGACAATTTCTTCACCCAGGAGACACATTGGCTGGCAGCACGTTGTGTAAGCCGCCAACTTCCGAAACAGAAATTTGCATAGAGATTCGCAGTCCGGTTGCTATATTTAACGGGAGATCATCGAACCGCGCGATCGTAACATTGAATCCGCTTATGGGACTCGAGACCGATTACGACTGGCAAACAGCTTTTCGCGCGATCCTCGTACGGCTGTTAAACGACCGTTTAATTGTCCGACGTTGTTCTCGAGAGTCCGACGCAAGGTTCCCATTGCTCGCCAAAAACGCCGGACGGAAACGCGGCGAATACGTTGTATAAGGATATACGTTGGAGCGGTCCTCTGCAATGAATTGTTGCTCTTTCTCTTTCACGCTGGCTCGCTGAAGGGAGAACACGGCAGTTCGGAATCGGGAACCGAGTCTCTTTGTGCAAGGCGCAGTTAAGCAACGAGTTGCCGGTCGCTCATTAACGTATTGTGCGCGAGTAAACCGGGGAAAGAGGTCGTTACCCAACAATCACCGATTCTATTCGTGTGTACGCGCGGTACGGGCCCGGGCCCGATAATAGATAAGAACATGAGTGGTATATTCAAGAGATTTTGGGAGCAGTCAGGAGCAATACGAGTACAGTAAATTCTCTATAGACGCAACAAGGCCGCACACGATAAACGGCTAAAGGCCCATGCGTCGTCACAATGTAATAGCAAAATATAATCTCTTTTATTATCACTTATTTTTTATAAGATTTTCATGAATATATCTATGGCATTTTTCTGATTAAAATAAGACCAAACACGATATAATTTCAACTGTATTTAGTGGTTTAATTGACAATGAACGTTTCGGGCGAAGGACAGCGTATGAGAAAGAAAGAGACGCGGAGAGTCGCAATCGCTTCGGCCTCGCACGGTCTCTCTTTACACGCGCTGTCCTTTTCTACGTTTTCTACGTAAGGCTCGGCCTTTGGAGATAACAAAAAATAGCTACCCTGTACGGTAGATGCGATCAAATCCCCCGAGGCTGTCGCGTCTATAGAGAATTTACTGTAGTGGGATCCTGGCTGCTCCTCCTCTTGATTACAGAAGAGGAAACAGGTGTGAGCCCTTGGGCGGTGGGGTTTTAGTGGGTACGGGCAGAGATAAGTCCCGTTCCCCCAAATTCCATCGTAGGAGGAGCCGAGTCCCACGCTACCCCTTTCATCTTAGAGGGGTGTGCGTAACAGCATTTCCCCACGGCCCTTAAACAAAAAAGGAAAGAAAGGCCTGGGCCCGATGTCTTTGCCGATTTCGGAGAAACTACCGCGATTTCTCCGCGTTCGCCAAACGAAATCGAATAAATCGCATTCTCGGTCCATCTCGCAGTTGGAAAGACTGAACCGCGAAATCTTTCCAAGGTCTGAATAACAATTGCTACGGTCGAAGCTGATCGAATCTGTCGCAACAGATCGGCGAAGATCGAGAGCCTGCAGGACCATCAGCACCAGCACCAACAGCAACAGGCACCGCCTCAGCGATCTCAGCCGCAACCGAGACGCGAGCAACATCATCAGCAACGTCCTGTACAGAGACAACATATACCCATCACTACCACACCCACCCCCATTCTCCAGATCACCGAGAAACAGATCAGACAGAGACAACAGGCCAGGAATTATCATGAAGACGAGTATGAGCCCGCTTCCGAGATCGAGAGCGATAGACAGCAACGCGTCTACAGGGGTCAACCTTCTACCATTGGACAGGTGCAACGAGATAGGGACGGTCTTCGCAGGAATGTCATCGCGGTATATACAATGTTGATTTATATCTATCTTCTCCATCGATTCAGTTCAAGCAATGTTACACGGAATGTTAGGCAACAGTTCCATTCTATTACAATTTAGATAAATGATGGTTTATATTGCTTTAGCCCCTTCCACTACATTGACTACATCAAGGCAGATTGTAATGAAGATTTCGAACATGATCTAGCTAAATATGTATGTTTAACACCAAACCTACCGAGCCTTTAAAGTAACTGGAACATGTTCCCCTATAAAAATGACAAGATTGATTTTATTTAGACTTTCTGCGGCTCGTATTGTAATGCTATCTAAGTAAAGATGCTATCTAAGTAAAGATATCTATACAATCATTTCTTATGAAATTATTTCTATTATATCAATAATCGTAAAATAAAAAAACTCGAACCGGTTATTTTGACCGATGATGATAGGTTTAGTGTTAAACAATAGAAGAATTACAAACAAGAGAACATTTTTACAGAATAAGAATATACGAATACATAAACATTAATATGAAAACATGTATACTGGACACATTGTAGACGTTCTAACCGCTTATACTTATATGGGAACCCATATGGGACACTTATTATATTCACACTTATTATATGCTGTTCTTCCTTACGTCCGAAACTTTCATCGCTCTTTACACAAACAATTTCATCGTAATCATATCATATTTGGTATTATTTTTGATTAGAAGAATGCCACGAATACGTTGGCCAAAGTCTCATAAAAAAATAATGGAAAATAAAGAAGTTTTGTTATTAGTAGTAAATAGATTTTATCCTTGTATAACCCTTAATATTGAAGATAAAGCAGTTAATAACGAGCTATGAAGACATTTGAATCACTGTAATCGTAAAATAAATCGTAGTGTGGAGGTTACTACTCTCCTGTCCATTAAAGATATAGTAATTGAATTGTTGCGAAGTCTACTGAAGAATGGAACTGTTGAATTATGTATTAGGTTGTCCAAAAAGTTTCTTTCACTACGTGCACATTCCATATTGTTAGATAACATCAGCATACACAAACAACACAATCTTCTGTTCGTTAATGTTTTATTATTCCTTAAATTTCCCCTTTCTTAACCATGCCATTGGTTTCCTTAAAAATTACTCTGAATTTGCACTGAGCACATTAATCGAGAACGAAACGAGGTTTTGGGACAACCTAATACTTGCAGTCTCTTTCCACTGATGAAATCCAGTGATAAAACGCAGGTTTCTCTAGTGTTTTATGGATCTCGTATTCTCTAATGAAGTGTCTTAATAATACCTGAACTGTATATCGCCCGATATTAATATCGTCGTCTGTCCCACAGGAGCGGGAGAAGGAGAGCACGCGCGCTCAAACAGAGGCCCACTACAGGTGCGTAAAGACCGCTAGAAAAACGAATTGGCTTTTTTCTTCGATTTCACTTTCGTGGACCCATTTAATTCGCTCAATTGCTGTCCCGCGCTCGCGTAACACCTATCCGAGGTTTTTTTGATTCTAACACCACGGCTCAACAATGTTCATATTTCCGCGTTCCGCGTTGATCCTATTTATTCTCGAGACTCGGGAAAACCAGAAACATATTAACCCTTTGCACTTCTTTGTCGAGTGTGACTCGACATCAGAGAAAGAGAAATGTAAATGAAACGGGTTTTTATATGTGTATTTGGGTTCTTCCTTTATTTAATTTCTTATTTTTTAGTTAACACGTTCCGTGCCGCGTGTACCACTGCTGGTAGTATGTATTTCTACCAAAAGAATGAGGCATTATAAAAAATGCAGTATAGAATAAAGCACATAAGTTTGTTTAATTGCTATACAATAATTAATAATTACATATAATGATTCACTGTGTAAAAGCAAGGGAACGGTGAAAATCGCTGAACTTTAAACACGCATAACTATTGAACTACTGAATTCCTAGGATTGAAACTTGGATTTCTACTACTATCTATCTATTACTACTACTTGGAAAATCTACGGGATTATATGATATAAAAATAGTCGAAAATTTGTGGTCTCCTAAACCGAACAGAACAAATGAAAGTTCATAAAAGGAACTTGTTTTCCAACAAAGACAAAAAACAATTGAAAATCAAAAGATGTTATCTCCGTACCCATTTACCCATTCCTTCTAATTACTTATGGATTGATGAGGTAAAGAAATATTGTGTGATAATATATCAATCTATCGTGTCAAAATATCACACGGCCAAAATGAAAAATCGAGCAAACACGGCTTGGCACGGAATGTGTTAAAAACAAATATGTTGGGTTGGCTGGAAAGTAATTTAAGGTGAAATAAAACCGAATCTCTTTATTCAAGCGATGAACTTTAATCAATAAAATATTTTCTTATTTATTCTTTTTGGCAAAATATCATCGAACAGAAGGGAGAATATTACCTTAGAATACCGAAATTACTTTCTCGCCAATCCAATAAGTCCCACAAATATAAATTCTAACAAAATTTAAGAGATATATTTAATATAATTAGTAAACAAAATTGTTTCAAATAAGTAACAGTCAAGGAACTGTCTTTCAAAGTAAATTTCAAATAGGACACTTAAAATAGTAGGGAGTTGTTGGCAATAAAATTGAAAAATAATTCGGAGTGCAAAGGGTTAAGCATTGTTTGACATCGCAGGACGCAGGTGCCATCCTCGGAGTCGCCGAGAGTCGCCAAGATACTCGCGTCCACCGTTTCCTCGGTGATCCCGAAGACATACTACGACGCGGACCAGAGCTACCCGTATAGCTTCACGATCTATGACGACGACGACATTTACAAGGACGAAGGTGAGTGTCGCGGCGGAGCCGAGATGTTCCCGGGGAAATCGGATCTTTACGGAGATTCGAAGCACTCGGTGTTTCTTTCGCGTTTAACGCATTCGATTCGTCATTTCTTGGACAGAGTACAACCAGTACACCGTGAACCAATCGGTGCCAGTTCAGCCGAGCGTCAAGGTTAGCGATGTGAACCAGAGGCAGTACCAGAAGCCGAAGAAAGTGGCGGTGAACGAAGCTGACAAGTACAATTTGAACCACGATGTCATCGTGCAGGACTACGACATCTACGAGAACCAGGTACGCGCGATTTGATCCTGGAACGGTTCTCCTCTGGCCGAAGCTAACAATTCACCACCATTATTCACAATATTGTTTTCATTATTAAATATGTTGGTATCTAACCAATCACTACACATTTAACTATTGTATGGAAGAAAAAATACGGAATGATTTTATGTCTGAAGAAATGTTTAATTTTCGAGTTAAAACAGCTCCGACTGCAAACGATTAATCTGCGGATCGTTGTGCATTCCACGCGGAACCTACCATTTTTCAGTTTACGATTATTCAGATTATGAAGACACTTTAAATAATTCACTCAATTTATTCGTTCCAACGAGAGAAATGTTTAGACAGGAATTTATATAAAGATTCACACAGTCCCGTGTCCATTGCTCGATCGCCAGAGAATTTGCACCAGAACCGTCCCACGAGTTACAACATCTTTTTCTGTTTTTTTTTTGGTTTTCCGTTCCGTTTCGCGCGGCGTCACCCGCAGGCTCAGGTGAACAAGAACAAGTTCCGCATCAACGAGGGCCAGTCGTTCAGGTGAGATGTTTCTTATTAATCGAGAAAGGACCACCGCCGGTCTTCCAGCGAACTTCGATAGTCCAGGAAGAAAGGAACGATAGCGGCGCGATGCGACGCGGTGCGCCGGTTCTTCGAGCGTGAACCTCGTTCCGCGAGACAAGAAAATTGTCGGGGCGCGATCGTGCACGCGTTATCGCCTCGAGCTTTCTTCGGCCGCCTTTCAGCCCGGCTATTCTCGTCAATTACGTCCCGGGAAAACGGCCGATGCATCCTCGCGGATCTACAGACACCTTGTCCCGACGCAGCATCGCTCGATCCACGGCGAAAATGCATGCGTGCACGCGCTTACGTAAACCTTCGTAAACAGCATGGATTTATCGATCGCCGATCGGAGTTAAAAATAGTCTCGACTCGCACTTGTCCGGCGAGTCTCTCCCGCTGGGAAGGTTTCTGAAAGCATGCCGTTCGATTCCAACGATTTCTTCTCTTTTTACTGGCGACGCTCGCTGAAATTTCACCCGGTCCCGCTCGCTGCGGAATTTATGAATTCATTCTGCGAGACGCGCGCAAAGGAAATCGTTACGGTGCATGATTTGTTAATCGAGAGCCGCGTGTTCACAGGCCCAACGGTCTCAGCCATCCTGGTGTCCATGTCACCACGCCGAACGCCATCGTCGACACGTTCATTCCGTTGACGACCAGCACCCAACCGCCGCCGTCCACCACCAACAGGCCTTACACGGTCAACGCACCCGTCAGGTACGCTACCCGATCTTTTTGTCTCTGTTTTCGCGGTTACGCAATCCGCTGGGTGCCAGATCCGCGGAACGAACCAGAGATCGCGGTTTTGAATGTGTACCACACGTTTTGGACAGGGTGAAATTGATTTGCAAAAGAGTGAAATTGGTTTGCAGAAGGGGTCGTCGGTCGCTGGATCATCGGACCAGTCTATTTCAAAGAGACACTTTATTTCTGCTGTATATTTTTATTAATATAAAAATGTAATCATCTCACGCGACGAGACGAACGAAGAAAGCGAGAGATGGATGGATTAATCTTGTACGCGATTGCTTTTATTCGACTTCCGGTCCGGAGAGCAGAGCCTCGGCCTTGCAGTGCGTCATCTTCGCCGACCAAGACCCGATTTCGCTGCTCTCCGTGTTCCGTAAAACGAAACCGACTCGCTTTCTCCAGCGTCTAACGCGGGAGGACATTTTCCCTTTGCTTCCCGCCGGAAACGGCGTCGATTTTTCGTTTCTCGTTCCCCACCTCGCGTTTCCTCTCGCGATATCTACCGGCGATCTCTCTACGGTCGTCGCCATCTTTAATTCTTTCCTGTTGTTCCAGCAGCCGAGGACGCCCGCAACAGATCCACCGCGGCACTGCCCCTCCGTAAGTACAAATTTCAATTGCACACTCGTTCTCTCGGAAACGGAGACGATTATTCTAATTGCGAGAAAAAATATACATATGTATGGATCATGATCGGGGCTTATCTTCGCGGACGGCCGCTAGAAAGTGGAACCAAGGTTCTGCCGGTTTCTTCGGGACGGGATCGAGAGCGCCTCGCCGCGCCGTTATCTCCCTTTGTAATCAGTGAATTAATCTAGCTAGGAAGCAGTCCATCCGAACGTCTTCGAATTCTTTTTCTCGCCGCTACCGTATCGGACGATCTGTCTAGCGCAGCGAATGTCGCGTCGAGAGGTGAACGAACGTTACCCGTCGAATTAATGCAGCTAGAAAGTTAATTGCGCGCGTGCCAACGGAGCGAACGCTCTGGGACTCGCCGAACGATGATCCGTCATCGATCGGGCGACACGGAATCACTGAGCCGAATAGATCATCGGATATTGCTATCTCAATCGACTACGAAGCGAGAAGATTGTGATCCTAAAGCGGGGTCCACACTGGAGCAACGTGAAACAACGTCGAGCAACTATTTGTCGCCTCTAAGCAACAAGTGGAGAGGAAAAGGTGCTCGATGTTGCTTCACTGTGGACATAGCTTAACACGCTCGCGACCAGAATCTATTTTGCTGCCTGCCTTCCCTTAAATTCGTTATTTTATTAAATGCAACGTACCTCCAGAATGCAATATTAAAACAATCTAGTAGAAGAAAATCATGGACTATCTAAATATTATGCTGCGTACCAAAACAATAAAGTGTATACAATTAACGTTGGTAGCGAACATGTTAAGCTAAACGATGATACCACTTTATTTACTTAATAGGCTTTTCAATAATTCTGCTGTACCAAATGAAAGTTTAAAAATCTTCTTTTACAAAATAACCCCGAAGGAAATTATTGATTTTTGTTACTGAAGGTGAGTTGTTGGTTTATGATTAAAGTTGATGCTGCTATTGAAGGATTCTTTTAAAAAATCCTCAGCCATGAACCATAGACCTTCAATAATTATGGAATAATCATCGGTAGATAATGTATGAAGAAATTCCACTAATAGAGCGTAATATACATATAGTATAGCATATGAAGTACAATGTAATATAACGTAATATACTGTACAGCATATAAAATAAATGAAATTGTTGGTTCCAGGCGATCACGGCCGACGTTGAAGCCGTCGACGGAGATCGTGTCCAAGGCGCAGGAGTTCGTCGACATCTACAGGCACCCGCCGACCAGGCCGTCGCCGATATACCCGACCCCGCAGGTCGACAAACCCGCGGCAAAGTGTCGCAAGGACGTGTGCCTGCTTCCGGATTGCAGCTGCGGCGGCATCGACATTCCAGGTGAGCAACCGTCGTCGCTTCGAGCGATCCATTTTCGCCTCGATTCGGCCGAGGAGCTCTAGAAACCGCGACGATTCCGTTTAGGACCGCCACGGAAACGCGGAAAGGACGCGCGACGACGAGAGTGACGCAAGCGAGAGACCCGCGTCGCGAATGTTAAGTTCGAGCGATCGCGAACGGTCCGCGCCGCGCCACTTTCTCCGATTCTAACGTTACACGCGCGACAGTGAAACAGATCTGCTTTGCCGGTGGCGATTTCGCGCGTACGCTCGTCGAAATCGAAAGCTCCGCCCGTGACGCGAATCGAAAGAGCCGCGCGTTTCCGGTCGACGCGCCGCGTGACGACACCTCGCCTCTCGCATTCGCCTTCCCTGCTCTGCCAGGTCTACCGGAAAGTTTCATTCGGTTTTTACTTTCCTCGTAGCTTTTTCACGCGGTAACTTTCATCAACAATGTCTCATCTTGTAACATTGAATCTCCGTGATGCAACGATTTCGAAATCGATCCGATACGTGGGCTGACACACCCAGTCAGCGAAATCTGTTCGAGCAGATTGAGTCTGCAATCGTACTTTGCGAGCAGAACGCGGTTATTCTGGCCAAGGCATTGTTTGGAACAGGATTTGATCTTATTTGCTCTGAATCCGCAGACCTGTTGCCAAATACCGAGCCTGAAAGGTGGGTTCTCCTTTGCGCGTCTAGAGCGTCGGCAGCGTTTTGTTATCCATACTCCATTTGTCGTAGCTCTCTGCTGTGCCTCCGGACGCACAAGTTTGCGTTCCTATGATGCGATTTGGTATGTCTTTCCTTGTTTTTCACCTGCGAAGAAAAGCGAAAGAGCATCGCCCAAACTCAAACGCGTGCGTCGATCGATTTATGATATGTGTTCGACACACACGTTTGCGTTTGTATTTTCGCTTCGAGTGAATGTTGCGCCAGACCCAAAGGATATGCGTCACCCGGTACACATTTGCTTGATACGCATGTGTCGGTAAAGTGCAACATTTGGGAAGCCATGATTGACAAGAATATTCTAGAATATTCCTCAAAAGGATAATGCGATATTGTTTCTTGGCGTACACGCACGCGTCTAGGCGCGGTTCTGATGAAGTATGACAAATGGAGTACAAAAAGCGCTGGGATAGCAAAACGCTGCGTCCAGACGCGCAAAGGAGATCCCACCTTAAATGCGGAAACAGATGGTTCGGTATTTGGGTACAAAGTTTGGTACCATAAAACCATGCCAAATGGATGTCAAATTGAGGCCAAACCTTGGCCTCTAAGAGCAGACCTAGTCTTGCTGCAAGAGTAAATGTCGAGGATAATCGGATTTTATGGAAATTTATACATTATATAATTTTAAATTGTATGCGTTTTCAAGGATTTAAATATTTCCAAAGCTTAATATCATGACATTAACGACTTTGCCCGATATTTCCTCTGAAAGCAAGGCACTAAACCAAATGGGTACTTGGCGACAAAGTTTGGTGCTACGTTCATACCAATACAAAACTAAATTATTTGATGGCCATCTCCTCCTTGCAATTTGCACAGACAACCGAATAGTAAAGATCGTTGCACAGTAGACCGCACCGCCGCCTGACCAGCACCGCACCACCGACGCCGTTTTGAAACTACATAGAAGAAACCCAAATCGGCGGTCTAGTGTGCAACTACCTTAACTGTACTGAATAGACGAATAGACCGCGGATCCTTGCACAAGACCAAAATAAATCTATACTATAAAATCCCATAAAAATATACAGGGTGGTTCCCCAGATATTATCACCTCGATTTTCGTCATTATTATTATCCGTAGCGAACAATGTTTATATAAGGTTGAATGGTTTCGAGAGGTGCATACTTTGGGGTGCTGTGATTCTTTTTGTATGTGGACGCGTAGAAGAGATATGAAGGTCATCAGTATTTTATTAATATTGTTAGCAACAATCTACGATCGACATAAGGAAACATTTATCATTGAACCTTACATAAACATTTTCCGCTACGAATAATAATAATCAAAAATTTCTGTATCATCACCACCAGATAATCAAGCTATAATAGGAAGTAATCAGGACGTCGTATAAAAACAAGAATACATTAAACGGTAAAAATATTTTACAAAGTAAAATAAAGTAGCAGAGTACAAGAAACGGAGAAGCTACACTCGGTATTGAAGCAATTAATTGAAGGATGAGTCATCTTCAATCACGGGATTCGAATGTTCGGCGTTGTTACTAAAGGCCACTTACTCAGGATTACAGTTGATACCACGTGGAATAATATAGCAGTAACTCGTTGACTAGATTTCGTAGCTCGAGGCTCGAAAGTTTCACTTCAAGGAGTAGATTACATTTCGATAGGGTTTCCGGTAGATCTAATAATTCTCGCCGCGTGTTTGCCCATTCGCGCGAGCCTCGAATATGCCCACCTGCGCGCTCGATCGCCCACGCAAGGTTGTGGAAGCGGAGGATCGTAATGGGTTACCGGGAACGCGCATATTCAATTAGGATGAACGCGGTGCGAGACGAGTCACGATAATAGTATTTCCCGCGGGCGAGAGCCGTGTAAGCCTGTTCTTAACCGGCTGGTCCTGCGTCTGGGAAGGATTGTGCAATCGTACATAGATCATCCGGAAGATGCTGTCTGTGTCTCGGACGGCTTTGCATCAGATCTGCATCGTCTACATAAAAATAATTTCTTCTAAGACTTCAGCATAGAGTCACACTCTCACAATGTGCATCAATAAATATCAGCAAAGAAACAGCATCGTAAAGTGCATTATAAAAATCTCACTGTCTTCAATATTCGTTTCCAATCAAACTTGAACAACAATACCAATATATTCCGATGCGGATCTGCCTGCGTTTCGGATTCCATTGAGCAATGGATTTACGCTGTCGCGTCCAGCCGTTTGTTTTCGCGCGTAGATCCCCTGTCCCCTCATTGCACAGTGAAGTATTTGCCCCGAAAAGTTGGCCAGAACTGTTTTAGTATTATTTTAAGACCTGCATGCATAGTGTTGTTACGTCCTGAGATGGACGTTTTACAGAGATACTATAAATTTTGAGAGTTGAGATAGTGTATAAAACGCAGTTTTGAACCTAACTGCTTTCACCGGTGTCGGTTCGGGAATTGAGGATTTTTTAAATCTAATTGGCCTTGTTTGAGGATTTGGAACGTAGAACTTTGCAAACGAAGCTCCCCGAGGCTTTTGCGATTATAGAGGATTTACTGTAAGTAGATTTGAAACCCTGAGGGGACCAAATATCATTACTACTACTACTACTTCCAATACATAACAACGCTACACGAGTACATAAATAAAAAAAAGCTGGCTCACTGTTGTTCATGTATTCCAATAGCTCAGACAACCAAAAAGTTTCATCTCACGCAAGATTTGAAAGATCGTGTTTTGGCCATCTCTTCGAGGCTAATACTCCACTGTGCGTTGCCGGAAATCCTCGGCATTCCGCGACGATTCGAAAATGCAGCTCGAGAGGTTTCCGGGGACTGCACGAGGACCCGGTGTCCTGCTGCAACCAGGCAAATCGTCGGGTCTGGGTTAGGTAATCGCGATCGACGCCGGTTGATCGCAACGATCTCGTGTATCCAGGTGGGATCCCGGCGGAACAGACGCCGCAGATCGTTCTGCTGACGTTCGACGACGCCGTGAACGATCTGAACAAACAGTTGTACGCCGATCTCTTCGAGAACGGCCGTAAGAATCCGAACGGATGCCCGATCGCGGCCACGTTCTACGTGTCGCACGAGTGGACCGATTATAGCCAGGTGCAAAACCTGTACGCGGACGGCCACGAAATGGCATCACACACCGTCTCGTAAGTGTCAACGTTCACCCACCGGGGAACGGCGAACATCTGTGTCTACGTTTACTATACGCAATCAGCAATCAACACCCCGCCGCTAATGCTCGTTCGTTGCGCGCGAACATTAGGTCATCGGTCGTCATCGCCTGCGCATACATCGCCGACTAACGTTCTCCATCTGAACGCACCACCGACTTCCGCTGTTTCTACTGCGCGCGCGTTCCTCTTTCGAAAGCTAAGCCCGTCGAAAGGTTGCATCGAAATCGCCGATAAAAATCGGCAAACGGTTATCTCCTTGTCGTACAATATCGAGCCACATTCGTGGTGTGAATTGTAAACAAAATTTGTTAGGAATGGATGTTATTCTAAATTTTTCTTCCAACTCATTTACTAATCGCAGCTGCGAAGGAAATCGTAGAGCACAGAGAGTTAAACAATATCAACTACTTACCGGAAATTATTTTACCCTCAACGGTCCCAGAAGTGTTTCAAGTTCACTTACCGCTGGGTTCATTTGTATATCGAGTATACAAGGTGGACCACGCGATCAGCTCAGATTATTCTGCTGTTAGTGGTTCGATCGGAAATGTTTTCAGCTAAAATAACATCAAGGAGAGCTTTTAAACGATTGTACCAAATTTCTGGTCAACCCTTTTTCCCAGAGTTATCAGGATCACGTTCAGTTATTTTATAGGTAAAGATTCTTTTACGACCATCTGTTAGAGGATACCGAGACCCTGTAGAACACCCTGTAGAACAAAAGCAATGATAAAACTAATGAAATAATTTTCTTCTTTTCGAAAACCAATTGTCTAAAGTGTAAGATTTCTTGGTGAAATGTTGAGCACAGATGACAGAGCAGCATTGATCGTAACGCACCAGTTGCATTTCACTCGGAGTGGAACGGCGCTTAGCGGATGACTCTGGAGTATCGCGCGGCATCGATGCAACCGTTCTCGAGAGCGAAGAGGCCTCGGCGATCCTCCGATTCCGCGAGGCGCAGAAGCGTATCTCGCGGGAAAAGTCGCGCGGAAGTGGAATCGAACTGATCTCAAAGTAAAATTCATCGCGCCCCGATACATTGTTCTCGCGTCGCTGAGAACTTCGCTCGACTGGTCGAAGAAAGGGGATCAGATGGTATCTCGCGGCCGTCTCGAGCGTCTAGTTTGTCGCGCATCGGAGCGTTCGCAGAAGCGACGTGTTTCCGGAACAAATTGCACCGCTTCCGTTCCGTCGAGAACCGTACGGAGGCCACGCGCAATTAGAGAGAACGCCGAGGATCGCGATAAAATAGTAATTGCGCGTCGCGCGGCCGGTGAAACGAGGCCTGGCGATCGGAGATGAACGATGACACGGGTCGCGAGGCGGTTTCACCGGCCGCGTGCCGCCTGCCGCACCTGTGCCGTATACTAATGGCGCCTACTAACCGCAACTTTTCTCTTTTCTCTCTCTCTCTCTTTGCCTCTCTGCCTCACTCTCACTCTCACTATCTCTCTGACACTCTCGGCTCTCTCTTTCACTCTGTCACTCTGCCTTCGCATCACTCGATCATCCCTCGCATTCCCATCACGCGCCACACTCTAATCCATCGACACGAAACACGCAAACCCGTGAACTCTTGACCGACTACGACTCCGAACAACGACAAAACCTGGACACACGAAAACGATCCAAACACGAACAACATCGGTAACACATCTCCCACGCATCCCCCTTCTGTGTCCCTGCCATCCGGAAACGATCCCGCAAAAAAACCACGCAGGTGACTATCTACCGGAGGAGATACCGCAAATCGTTCTACTGACGTTCGACGACTCGGTCAACGACCTGAACAAGGGTCTGTACACCGACCTGTTCGAGAAGGGACGCAAAAACCCGAACGGATGTCCCATCTCGGCGACCTTCTACGTCTCCCACGAGTGGACCGACTACAGCCAGGTTCAGAATCTGTACTCCGGCGGCCATGAGATCGCCTCCCACACGGTCTCGTAAGTACCCGACTCGCCCTCACGACAGCTTTCGATCTAGGAAAAACGTCTCGAAACGAGAACGAACTCTCTCGACACCTCGAATCGATTCAAATCGAGCGCGCTCTCCACGACGATCATTAATCACCGTTCCATTTACCATTGAGCAATCGCTTAATTACCGGTCGATCACAATCGTTCACGCTCCGCCGCTGCCACTGATCAATCGGCAACTAATGCAAGCTTGGCTAAAGTCGACTCGATTCGAGGCACCGGCAGCTTGATCGATCGAATGTCGCCGCTTCAGCACCTCGCTGCGGGCCAGAACACGGCGAACTGTCCGGGGAAACCGGTTACGCGGACGCGAGAAAAATCGACGCCGTTATTAATCGAAGAAGCCGCTCGCGGATCATAGCGATCGCGGCACGGTCCTAGAAACCGCGAGAACGTTTGCGCAAGTTTCGTTCGCGTGGTCGTTCGCAACCGGTTCAGATCGTTGAACGAAGAGACATCGATTTTCCGAACATCGAGGATTTCTACCGGCGCTCCCGAGATTCGCGACTTCTGGCCCTGCAATCGCTTAAAGATAGATTAGATTGTAAACGAGACGAGACGATTAGATGAACGTTCGGTGCTGCGAACAGGCACAGCTTCGGCGAGCAGTTCTCCCAGAGGAAGTGGTCCAGAGAAGTTGCAGGCCAACGAGAAATCCTCTCGGCCTATGGAGGCGTCAAGCTGGAAGATGTCAGGGGAATGAGAGCTCCTTTCCTCTCGGTAAGTTCGAATCCCCCGATCGACTTAATCCTTTGCACTCCGAATTATTTTTACTTTATCTTTACTAATTATATTCACCCTCTATTGCATTCCGTTCCCGATTGGGGACTTTCAAATGAGGCGTTCAGTATTAAAACCAGCTCACTCCATGAATTTTCAAGTTTTGTTTTCGTAATTTGATAGTTCTTGGTCGGTACTATCACGCTACAAAGCGATTTGGAATGAATTCAACTCGATCCAGTCGATAACCGGTGTCAAAAACCGGTTTTATTTAGAACCCAGCTCAATCCATGCTTCCACTGAAGTAGTATACCATCAGTAGTACACTAATAATTTTTTTTAGATTTTAGTATTTTCTTTATTATGACTGAATATTCAGAATAACAATAAAATTTTTTATAATTTAATTATCAACATTATTATGATAAATTGATTAATCAACTCACACTTTTGATTCTACAGGCTAATGCGTGGCATAAAATTGCGATACCACATGAATTTAATTGAAATTTGAAAGAAAGGATGAAAAAAAGACCCCCATTTTTTCAATACCAGCTCAATCCGAATTATTTTTATTTATAAATAATCAGACAGTACTGCTAATTTAAAAAAGAAAAAAGATTTGGTATCGTACACCAAAGATTGTCCAAACGAAAATAAATTCTTCTGGAAAAATTAAATGGGCAGGGCGTGAAATGTTTTTGTCTCTCTGGTTTTGATACTAAACGCCTCAAATGTTCTACATAGTAAATTAAGTAGACAATACTGAAGGCTCTGAGCATGTTGGTTCCAAGTGGGAACATTGTGCTCATGAACAAAACTGTTCCCATACAGGAACAGTCATAAAATGCAATAAATAACATTTTCTAATGAAATTTTCTTATTTCATTTTTAAGTACACTAGCAGCCACGTATATTTCTTTCAACTCGTCATAAAAATTCATGCAATAGAGGGCTAAATATTACTCAGACTTTGTTGTAATTTATATTTGTAGAATTTATATTTGTTTTAAAACTAAAAGATAAGAAATTAAGTAAATAAAGGAAGAACCCAAATACATATAAAAACCGGTTTCATTTACATTTTTCTTTCTCTGATGTCGAGTCACTCGACAAAGGAGTGCAAAGGATTAATCCCGCGACGTCGCTTCTGTTTATCTAATTTTCATCTCCATTAATCAGGTCGGAGGGAACAACATGTTCAAGATGCTCTGGGACACGAACTTCACCTACGACTCGTCCATGCCGATCTACGAGAATCGTCCGCCCAGCTGGCCCTACACCCTCGACTACAAGCTCTTCCACGACTGCATGATTCCTCCGTGTCCCACCAGGTCCTATCCTGGTCTGTGGGAAGTTCCTATGGTGATGTGGCAGGACTTGAACGGCGGCAGGTGCTCTATGGGAGACGCTTGCAGCAATCCGCCGACCGCGGACGGCGTCTACAAAATGCTGATCAAGAACTTCGAGAGACATTACACCACCAACAGGTCGGTTCCCATAGAACCTAGAAGTTCGCGTTAGCTAGCATACAGTCAGGGAAAAAAGATAGGACACCCTATGCTTCTTTATGTTTTGGTATAATAGCTAAAGAAAACATAAGGCGAAGTGGGGTTAGTGCGCAGGTATTATATATATAAAAAAAATATATATATAAAAGTTCAGTCCGGTATGTAAAAACTTAACGCTCTTGGTATCGAACTCTTGCCACAGTTATTACTGACGAATTACTATTATTTAGGATTCTAATTTTGCTTGAAAATTATCATTTTGATAGGATATTGTACAAAGTGTCAACTACTATGCACTTGCCCCGAAAATGGGGCAAGAGAGTCTCTGAGAGTTAAAAATGCTTCCAAACCTTCTTTCAAGTGCTACGGGGCAAGAAAAGAATGATTAACAAGCATGCTATAAAATGCTTTTTGTTACATCAAATTATATTGTTTAGTTTTATAGTTATCCCGAGCGGGTTAATTCGCCTTCCGGAGCAGGTTAACCGGCTCTCTCTAAGCCCTCAAACCCGCTCTCTCCGTGTTAGTATGGGTTACAGAAATCTTTCTCGGTTAACTGGGTTTGGGTTAGGGTTAGGTTGGGCAGTCTGGTAGTTGGACGTAGGGTAGTCTGCGATTCGCAACCCTGGTCTCGACGCGGTCGGCGCGGTAGACGCGTCGTCTACGTTTTTTTTTTTTTTTTAAAATAGTGTCCTTATGCGAACACTCTCCGTGCAGAACACGACTGTTGGAAAGCATTTGAGGATTTACTGTATTGAATATTTAACAAAACTGGTAAATTCTCTTTGTACATTCTATTTTTTAAAGACACGTCCTATCATTTTATCCCATCTCAGGACAGCAATTGTTACGTTAACTTCATAATATTTCTTAAAAACGGCTACTGTATACGATCTTCGGTAGAATATAGCTGACGTACTAAAATGTATGCTTTCTTCAGGTATTATATCAAAACATAAAGAAGCATAGGCGTCCCATCTTTTTGTCCCTGACTGTATCTTCTAAAAGTTGGAAAATCGATTACAATGATTCGTTGTCCTTGCAGATCACCGTTTGGACTTTTCTACCACGCCGCCTGGTTCACCCAGCCTCATCACAAAGAAGGTTTCATCTCGTTCCTGGATACCATAGTCGCGATGGACGACGTGTGGATCGTAACGAACTGGCAGGCGATCCAATGGGTCCGAAACCCTACGCCACTACCGCTGATGCACACCTTCGAACCCTTTGGGTGCAACTATCAGGTATGTGGGAGACAAACACACAGTTTTGATAGTCAGCTAAAAGAGTTCCTAAACGTATTTATGGATCTTCAACGTGTATACAGGGTGTTTCGTTTATCTGGAAACGGAAATATCTCGTGACGCACGGAAGTTACGAAAAAATCTGTTCACAAAAATTGCCTATTTAAGAAGTTACAAATTTATAATATAATTTCTAATGATTTGTAACAGTAAATAACACAATGTGATATGTCGTGTTATGATGAAAAAAATATATGATTCCATTCAAAAAAGTTAATTTGGCTTTGAAATTTCCTCCTCCACCATTCGAGTACTGAAACAAAACTACACCATATAATTGTTCCCTTCATACCGAACAATTTTTGTAAACAGATTTTTTTCGTAACTTCAGTGCGAGATATTTCCGTTTTTACATAAACGAAACACCCTATAGATCAGGCATGCACAACTGGACGATTTGGGAGCGCGAGCTCTCGACTCGGCTCGTAAGCCGATCGCGAGCTGGCTGGCACACGTAGGGTGGGGAGAATTGCAACAGGCGCCGCTCACGAGCCGCTCTTGGAGCTACGAGTTGTGCATGCCTGCTGTAGATCGTCTTTGAACACAATATCTGTCTGTAGTCTTGTTTCGTTAAAATGTCGAAGCAGTCTGAACCGGGACGAATAATAAAACGTTTGCGTAACACAGGACCGACCGAAGAAATGCAACAACCCGCGGGTCTGCAATCTGTGGCACAAGAGCGGCGTCAGGTACATGAAGACGTGTCAGGCGTGTCCGGACATTTATCCATGGACGGGCAAGACCGGCATACGAAGCAGTCGCATCGACAACGACGTCGACTCGCACGAATGAGCCGGACCGGCATTGACGTTCCGTGCGATCGAGGCCCAGCCAACCGAGAGAACAAGCGCCACTGGAGGAGACGAAAACGTTTCTACCACCGATTCGGTCAAAAGCCCCGTCACCGTTCCTCTGCAGCATCCCAACGTCCACCAACCGGGCCGAGTACGCCAATGAAATCGAAACCGAAATCGAATCGCTACCCTTTCTCTTTCTCTCTCCCTATAAAAGAAACGAAGAGTCGCGCGACGGAACACGGTTGGGTCCTCGAGTTTCCACCGAGAAGACGAGCTTCGATGTCTTTGATCTCGAAGACGAGAGACGAGTTCGTCTGCGTAGCACCATTGGCGAAAGGAAAATGTATAATTTGATGTTAATCGCGGCAACCGGCCGTATATTATATTAATGTACGCCGGCGCGGCGGTTTGTTACGGTATATATGTATACATATATATTATAGAGACTATCGGAACGATTCGGCGGTGTTAGGGTACAAGTAAATTGCAGATGCGATACCAGCGAAGAGAGCGAAGCGTTGAAATAGAATGTATACTTTTATAGTGGAAGACCTACGCTTAGCAGTATTCTGTAGAGGTCCCTATTTCATGTGTATAATAAATACACGTGGTGCGTGAACGTGTAGTAACGTGACCCGTATTCGCAGATCCGTATTCACGGATCCTTAAATTCATACTACAGTATAGTCGCGTTTACTGTCCAACAGCCTGTGTTCTGCACGGATAGTGTTCGCATAACGACATTATTTTTTTATGACTGCGTCTACCGCGCCAACTGCGCCGAGAGTTAAAAAGAAAGCCGAACGTAGAGAAGGACAGCATGGCAGTGGAGTGGGTAGGCACTGAACAGTAATCGCGTACCCGATCGCGTACAATAAACGCGACTTTACTATACACGGTTCACGTACCACGTGAACACGTGTATTTTAGTACACGTTCAAAACCGCGATCTCTAGTATTCTGTAGCTAGCGTCGCAGCTTCAATATGCTCGTACCGTAACTCGATCGACGCGCGAGCCAATTAGCGCCACGCGATCCGCCCACCGGTCAAAGGAAACTCTGCCCGACGCTTAACTATACTCTTTTTACGGAAGAAGCGTTTCGTTAAAACGTCCTTGTCCGGTCGAACCTGCGCGCCGGCTCGTTTGCTCGTGCCTCGAACGAGAACTCTTCGTCCGTTCTCGAACAAATTCACACCGATTCGATAGTTGACCAACCAAAACGAAGACGAGCATCGTTTCGATACGCGATGCGAGATGTAGGGTCGCGGTAGCAGCGCAGACCGACGTACTCCTTTGATCCTGCGACGAGCGGAACGAGAAGGTTCGGCCGATCCTAGCGCGGAAAGGATCGACCGATGGAAAGTCTCCTCCATCCCATATCCTCTATCTTCCTTCTCCCTTGAAGCCGCCCTCCTTTCGTTTCCCATCCCCTCCACCCGAGTTTTCTTCCGCGCGTGTCCTTGGCGTACTCGGCCACGTCCGATAGAGCAATTAATTAATCGAAACGTATAAATGTATATCGTGAATGCGCACAACGAAAAGTAACCGGAATATCGTCGGTCGCGAGAGGTTTCCTAACAAAATCGATCTGGAGGTTCAGGAGGTCGCCTCGCAGACGAGGAGGAATTACGAACCGAGGGAACGAACTTACACACGTTCGCTTGAACGAACTATCGTGCACGCGAGAGGATTGTCGTGTTTACCTTTTAGAACCTGAAACTATAATACGCCTTTAATCAATAAATATTTCGCTACAATTCCTAAACGACGTTGCTCGCGTTTCTTACGAGCTACTTACAATGCTTAAACAATTCACTTTAGACACCTGTTCGTTGACTACCTAAGGCAGTGTTCCCCAAAATGTAGTACGCGTATCCCTGGAGATACAGGAAGAGTTTGGACGGGGTGCGCACTTATTCTAGCGCAACAATCCTGGAGCAGCGGGAGTCTACTGTTGTGTACAAAGGATGTACACGCTTGGTACTTAATACCGATTGTTCTTAACGGGGGATACTCAGTGTTACGACAGTTATAGAAGGGGTACACAGATGTCGAAACTTTGGGAAACACTGGCCTAAGTTATAAAAAGTAGCTGCTGTCGGGAACGATCGAATAAATTAACTGAGAAATCGGTAAGTGATCGTTTCGGCTAGCAGTTGTGTCGTTAAACAATGGAATCCGGGCTCGGAAGGGGATACAAGATCGTCGACCAAGCATTTATGTCCAAATTCTGGATCTCCTGCCAGTGAATCTCGCTTTGCACAGCCAAATGCTCCACCCAATAAAGCGCCATATTGTTGTAAATCTCTTTCCAAGTCTGCAACGAAAAGTCATCAATGCGTCGAGGATCAAGATCGACCGTACACGGGATTCTCCGTACCCGTTTGATCTGCAATATCCAGGCCTGCATCATCTCGTTCCCCTGACGCACCGCGAATTTCTTCGCCCGGCGCAAATGGAACGAAGTCGCTGCTTTCCGACCTCGCACGCGGAACATGTACGCCTTCATTATTTCCATAAACGGCCTGATGAATATAGCCTTCTTCCGCATTCTTTGAATGTTGTTCATCAACGTATCCGTGTATTGTAGCATGTCTATTATCTTGTCTGATCTCTTGATGTTGATTTGACGGATTATTATGAGCAGGTAACACTCCAAGCCCTGAATACGCAAGGAAAAATTTTATTATTCTGATCCATTGCGTCGAGCGTCGAACGGCCCGCCTACACACATCTGTTTTTCTAACGTGCGGCGACCGTGCGCTAACGGAATTGCGGTTCAGCTGAAAAGCGTCCACTTGCGTTTGTTTAAGGGTAGCGCCTCTTTGGGTGCCCTTGACGAAATGACAGTCGCGCGTGACTGTGTGTGAGTGCACATACTGCTAGACCACGTATACGTACGCGAGGATTGCAAGGGTCCGGGATTTCTCCTCTGATATTTCAATAATGCGAAAACAGGATTTCTTAGTAGTCAAAATCGCTAGATGAAAGATCAATCTAGGGTGCTATTTGCCTCAAAAGTCTTATTTTTACGTTTACGCGGCGTAATTGTCGCCTGTCACATTGCTTCTCGCGACTCCGCGACATGCAGCCGAATAATGTAATAAGTATAAAGTAGAAAAGTATGATCCGATCGATATGAATCGATCTGACGATCGCGCGCCGATTATCGAGCAGAACCGCTAGATGGCAGCACGGACACTATTAATATCGGTAACATAGAGAAAATAACTCAGATTTTATCGAAATTGTCCACTGTGCGCCTCACAGTGAACTAGAAGCGATCTAGTTTTTAAACAAAATTTTTTCAAAGTTTTATATATTGCAGTTTATACCTATGTGAATATTGTTAAACTTTTATTTGAAACATTTTTTCGTCAGATTAGAGAAATTACTATTGCAACGTTATTAATACTGTCAACGTCATAATATTATATATCGCTGAATTCGTCAAATGATGAATTCGTCACCTGATTGAATCCACAATATTGGGTTGGCAAGAAAGTAATTTCGGTATTTTAAGGTGAAATAGAGCCGAATTTTTTGATTCAAGCAATGAGCTTTAATGAATAAGATATTTTCCCTTTCGTTCGATGATCTGTTGCCAAAAAGAATGAACAAGAAAATATTTTATTGATTAAAGTTCATCGCTTGAATAAAGAAATTCGGTTTTATTTCACCTTGGAATACCGAAATTACTTTCTTGCCAACCCAATATTTCAGACTGTGATTCCGGGACCGCACGGTGCCCGCACGTTAAAACAACGGATGCCTGTAGCGGGCCACACAGTTAGATGAGTGCACCTTGATGCAGTTGAAGAGCTGAGAGTATTTGTAGTACTGTAAGTCTTTAATGTAATCCTCGACGTCCAGAATGAGATCGTCCGTCATCGGCCTCGCCCTGCAAATGGATTTCAGTCTGACGAACAGAAAGATGGCGGCTGTGATACTCACATTCTCAATTCCCAGATGAGCAGACAAGTAATCAGGCGCGTCAAGCTCTGAGGATCCCGGGAAACGCAGGCACCATACTTGCGAACTGTTCGTAAAAATCAAATATTTTTCTCTCGCACCTTTTCAAGACACGTATCGCGAGCAGTGCCGGATTAAAATCATTACAGGGCCTCGGCACTTGAAAGATTTTATTGGTTAATCCAGTTCTGATCGCGAGTATAAGAATGCATCAAGTGTAGGACTGACCAAAAGAGAAAAGCCAAGCTGAGAGAAAGAACAAACCTGACATCTCGTAAGATACCGCGGACGCTTCCTTCTTTCCGTTCGTGAAAGCCACTATATGTAATACATTAATTTTGTTAATATATTATGGTATGAAACCTTGATACCTAAGCAAGTAACAGTTGAGCTGTTTCTACTAGGTCGGGGTGAGATAAATGGCCCACCCACTCTGACTCTGACTCACTCTGAAAAAAATTTTTAAATCTACTGTTTATAACGAAAGTCCCACGACGTCACGAGAAGTGAATCACCGAATGGCATTTCTTATGGCATTTCCGCGATTCATGGTGTAACATGCATTCCGTACTTGTTCTTTCATATCTTCTGGCGTCGTGGGACTTCCGTTATAAACAGTAGATTTTAAACTTTTTTTTAGACTTCTCGTGTACAGACGTGTCTTGCTGCGGATGGTCAGCATTTTGAGCAACTAATAAAATAAGGTGATACTACCCTTTTGGTTTCGTTACTTTTGTATTCTTCAAATTGAAACTGATTTTTTCGCCTTCAATGTCACTTCAAGGTCGTGCTATTAAACATCGACGAATGCACAATAATGTTTGCTATAACATACGACAACAAAAAATGTGTGTATATACGTAAAAAACACGAGTGACCTTGAAAAAACAATTAGAAAATTACAATTCATAAAAATGATTCTTCCTAAAATCTTCTTCATAAAAATCTGATTCGTCATTTGAAACCATTTATATTACGTCAGAAACATTTCTTGTGTTTTCAGAGATAGAGGAGATATTTAGGTGTCCTGTTTTAAACGAAACACCCTTATACACGTGAAATAAGGGTCTCTAGTTCAAACATCCTAGAGATATTAACGAAGAGCTTACGCGTGATGCTCCTGTAGTACGTGTGACAAGCTTCATAGGACTCGATGAACATGCCAGCGTCGAGGAGCATCTCCAAACAGAGGGCATAGTACCAGGTCAGCGCAGATTTGTCGATATCATCTTCCGACAGATAATACAGTTCCGTCAGCAAATCGATCGCCCCGTTCAAATTTTTGGTCCACACCTGAAACAGCAGCGCGCTCGCACGGACCAGGAAACCAAAACTTAAGGGGGGAATCTTGTGTAAAATGAAATTTTTTAGCATTTTTTTGCTCAATTCGATAGGAAATTTTCTCAGGAATACGATAAAAAAAGTTAGAAAGTGATCAGAGATGTTCTTGTACGTTATTTTCAAAATAAAGTGAACGGTTGTATCGAGCGGAGCGGCTCAGGTAGTCGGGCCCTCGTCGGACGCTCGGTCCTTCGGTCCCTTTTTAATATGACTGTGTTAAAACCTATAGTAATGTACAGAGGAAGACCTGTTCTATGGCCCTGGAATCGCAGATTAGCAAAAAACCGCAGTAAGTTAAAATGAATTATGATTTTCTTTTCTGTTACTCAATACGTTACTTTAAACGCATATTTCTCAAAAACTGATTACTCGATCTTTATGAAACTTGGTATATATATTCTATAAATAGTTGGCCTCTGCATGACGAGCTCCGATTTCTTAATTTTTTATTTAAAATATTGTTATTAAATTACTAACAACTGTTCATAACAGAAAATCCGTTTTTTTTCTTCAAAACTTCGTCATTTTTGCAATTTTGCAAATTTTAATAAAAGAAGAATGTCATGCTGGGCGATTTTGCATAAACTAACGTTTTGGTTTTTTTGTTTCTTATCATTTTTGTGCATTGTACGCTGCACGACGCATTAACAGGATGCCATTTTCAAGCCGCCATTGCACCGTTGTTATTAACAATTAAAATTTATAAAATATATTTTTTTTGCGTTATAACATTAATAAACGATACCTCAAATTTTAAATCAATCTACGCATTACATTTTTCAAAAAAAATTCTTGGAAAACATTTACATAAGATTCCTCCCTTACGGGACCAACGTTTTACCATAGCTTCTATCAGACAGGGCAACACGGCGATCTTCACTTTGTTGTAACGGAAATAGCTGCAAATCTTCAACAGATCGATCCCAAGCCCGATGCACTCATTCAATGCGCCGTTCAAAAACCTTTCGTTAGGAAATAGGTTATTAGTGGAGGATGTTTGTGCAAAACTAGACTGCACAACACAACACTTTCTAATAACTAGACTGCGGATCTTTATGCAAAATAAAAATTGTTCACAAGACACAGGAGCTAAATAGGACTATCTGATTTTAATAAGTAAAAATTAAATTCTTCATACAGTGACTCGGATTAATATTCGGACGCTCTAAAAAAGACGATAACTTTTTTCATATTGTACTATACGATTTGAACTTCTTTTGGAAGCTAGAGCAATTAGTTTACTACAGGATGTGAAAAGAAATTTTTGCAAAAATTGCAATTAATCGGAATTGTAGAAAAAATACTACAAGTTGCATTTCACAACTTTTTTATGTGAGCCTATACTGAAAATTTAAAAAATACGTTTTGTAGATCTGTGTCAATTATATGCACTGTGAAAGTTTCATCGAAATCGGTTGACGCCGGAAAAAACGACGGCCATTGAAAGATGTAAGAATTCTTAGATTTATTGCAGAGGACGAAAATCGTGAAAATCTGAAATTTTTACCGTCTTTAAACGTTTGTAGCTCATTGCAACGTCGCACAGTGGGACGACTTACGTACAATCCCCGACATGGACGAAAAATTCAAACTTCTTTTTCCCAGTAAGAGAGCTCATAGGATCGTTTTCTAGAAACGTTTTCTTTTTTTGGAACAAGTAAATGTGGGGACATTCCAGGACATGTCAGTGATAACGCCATGTTTCTGGTACATGTATCTAAAATCGACAGCTCGAGACTTGAATTTTCATGAAACCGTATCTATCTATTTAATTGTTCCTAATAGTTTCCATCTTTTGGTAATGTTGTTGTATAATTTTTTCCTACTTATGAGGTGTATTTGAGCTGAGAAAAATATGAGTGAAATAAAAAATGGCTGTATTAATGTTTAACACTTGACGTTTAGTAACGTTGTGGGCATTTTGCGTACATTTTGTCGCGTTACAAAAAAGTTCCAATTTGTTCCGAAAAACGGACTCTACAGGTGTTTACCGTTGGTGTCTAGTGAGAGAAATACGCAAAAATCATACCCGACTTCGTCCGATTTTTCCCGGAAATCATGTTTGGGAGGTGGATTGAAGTGGATTCTAGGGTCAATATCCAGCAAAACGCAGTGTTTGTTGACTATGTATTCTTAATTCTGCTCTTATCGTACAGTATCAGTTCTCAGCTATAGCGAACAGTTTTTGAAACTGTTTTGTATTTTAAATTGGTTTATAAAATTAAACAAATCATACCTACAAAAAATTAAATAAAATCAAAAAATCAAAAATCAAACAAAAAATAAATTTTATTAATTCTTAAGTACATATTTAAGTAAACATTAAATGTTTTATGTAAAAATTAAAAATTCAAGATCATTGTTCTATGAATGTGCTGTAGCTTCTTTCGCATCATTCCTATCGCCAAACCATTCATATTCACCATTCGATTCAGCACGAAAAAAATACATAGAGTAAGACCTATATCTAAATTTTTATAAAGGAATAAGTAGGTGAAAAAGCCATGTCCAGGAAATCGCCCGTTTCGTCCCACTGTGCGTCGACCGATTTTGACGAAATTTTCAGAATATCTTTAATTCACACAGATCTAAAAAACCTAGTTTTTAAATTTTCAATATAGGCCCACATAAAAAAGAAATAGTTGTAAAATGCAACTTTTAGTATTTTATCTACAATTCCGATCAATTGCAATTCTTGAAAAAATTTCTTTTCGCATCCTGTAGTAAAATAATTGCTCTAGCTTCCCAAAAAAGTTCGAATCGTATAGTACAATATTTAAAAAAGTTATCGTCGCTTTTAGAGCGTCCGAATATTAATTCGAGTCACTGTAAATGCATAAAAACCGCAGTCTAGTTATTAGAAAGCTCCATGTGATCCGACGAGCAGCTTCGCCAGCAATAAGCTAGTCACCTGCTCTCGAGGAACACGCGATACACGTCTGCAAGCATGATCAGCTCCACCAAGGAGTTCCAACTGCTCTTCTCCTCGATGACTTGCATCATTGGTTTCTCCAGAGAATGTAGGTAAGCGCAATCGTCCCGAAAGATGGTCACCGCAGTCAGGTAGATCCTCCCCTTCTCCAGAAAGCCTCCCAAGACCCTAAAAGCGGCGTCGAAGCTCTGAACGATTGTCGATTTCGACAATTTCGTCTCCTGTTCCAGCTGCGAAATAAGTGTTTTCATCAGCGACACGATCGAAGGACGGATCGAGCTCCGATCTAACCATTATCGCAGTAGACAACCGCTGTAAACGCATCGCCAGAGTCAAATTTTTAACCGCCGCTTGACCACTGGCACGGTGCAGCATGTAATTGGGCAAGCCCCAGAACTTGTACAGCAGCTTTTGCCTGATCATGTTCAAGCACGCGAACTTGGGTACCACGAGAGCACTGTTTCGCAGATTCACCGCCTCCATGTAGAACCTCCTCGCTTGCCCGTAATTCCCGTAGGCAATGTACGCGTCCCCTAAAAAAATTCAATTTTTTGGCGACCCAAAACGGAATACTGTTTTCTTTCGATATACAGGGTATCTCATAATTCATGGTACGAATTAGGGCTTCGTTTTCCAGGAAATTAAATTTAAATATCAGTCTAGTACACGCGTCCTTAAGGGAGTAGGGCTCCTTTTCCCAGGATTGCAAGGGTGTTAGGGCGCAATCGGCCTAAAAAATCCTATCTTTTCGTTTACGAGGCGTAATTTGCATTATTCGGAAGCATACATGTAGCTGTTTCCTTATGTCGATCATAGATTGTTGCTAACGATATTGTTATGCTTTCAGCGCACTGGTTCGATCATGATCGGGAGGAAACATTTATCATGGAAGGCGAAACGTTCACACAAACACAAGTTTTTATGCGTCAATGACAAGTCGATTTGAATTTGAAACTGTGAAGGCTCTCAAAGAGTGGTCCAACATAAATTTGTCAATTGCGAAGGTAAATAACGGAAAATTGTTCTTACTAAAATGTAGATCATACAATATAATTCCAAAATTTATTAGAAATAATGTCACTAGGAAATTCAACATACTTATCACTTCTACAGTCACTAGCAATAAATTAGTAAATGCACAGAACAGATACATGAAAAAACTATTGAATATTGCAATCGAAGATGTACATGTTTTATACAAATCACTATTAAATAGATTGTCAGAATTGAATGAGGAAATTCAATTCTTGCTCCCTCAACAAGTTTTTGAAAAGTTTTGCATTTTAGAAAACAAAAGACAATCATGATCGAACCAGTGCGCTGAAAGCATAACAATATCGTTAGCATACATCTTCATAGCTACATACTGCCGAATAATGCAAATTACGCCTCGTAAACGAAAAATAGGACTTTTGAGGATGATAGCGCCCTAGATCAATCTTTTATCTAGCGTTTTTGACTATTGAAAACCACCACTTTTGTATTATCGAGAAATGAGAACGCGAATCTCGCACCCTTGCAATTCTGGAAACGAGAGTACCGCCTGAAGGACGCGTGTACTCGACTGATATTTAAATTTAAATTTCCTAGAAAACGAAGCCTTCCAAGCAATTTTGTTATTCTTGATTTTCCTGTAATTTCCAGCCATAGAATCGGCCTGATTCGTACCATGAATTATGAGACATCCTGTATAGGACTCCGCCCAGTGCCAGAACGGGAAGATATGATCTATTACTTTATGGCAGCCATAAACTCGCGGGTCACTCAACAACAATGTCACCTGAAAGTTTCGTACATACCTGAACATTTCGACATTAACTTTGGTGAACAGAACGGCGCGGCGTACGGAACGGGGAAACGACCCAGAGAGCACACGACGTCTTAGAGACGTCAATTTTACATTCATTATAAAGTCGTCCCCAAATGGACATCGTTTGAACGTCTTAAGGTCGGTTTATGTTAGCCAGAACAAGCCATCGGACAGAACTTACTACCCTGGTTTTGTATCCAGTATTATCCAAATTTCTTCAATTTTACAATATTTCTTTTCGAGACTGTCGGTCCATCTAGCTCGAGCGTGTTGACGGTTTCCTGCTGTGCGTGGCACAAAAAAAGGTATTGCGCCAGACGCAGCCAGACGTCTGGCTGGCTAAGGTAAATCGACCTTAATTCGGAGGTAGAAGTCCAGTAATAATGCGGAAAGCGGGCCACCGGACTGCGAAGCGACGGAAAGGCTCGAAAGGGTCCTGGGCGGTGGGTTTTAGTGGGTAATGGGCACGGTCCTTTATTAAGGTCGTTGTACACTAGACCGCACCGTCGCGTCGCCGCGACCACGGAGTCCGTAATCGCGCGCTCTATCCACTGAGCCACTGCGCGCCTAGATCCACTCATCCGCAATTCGCGGAAACCCGTCCCGAGCCACGTTTCATATCGAAAGAGAAGTGTATTCGCGAGAGACGCTGCTACCTATCAGAAGCAACGTGATCTCTTTGCTGATATCCTCGTCCGAGAAGCCGTTGTACAGCTGCTCCTTGGCCTTGGTCAGCCCGATTCTCGTAGTGGTGTCCGACAGGAACTTGGTCGCGACGATCGGTTGTCCCGTCATTATTAAACCGGCGCTGTAATCCAGCATGAACTTCGTCAGCCTCTCGATGTCCACTGAAACGTCATTCACTGCGACTGAAATGTCGAGTCTGTTCCATCGATTCGAGTTTCGACCTTACCACTGTTCTCAATATGGAACAGCATCCTACCGTAGAGATAGTCGACTACGTCACCGCATCGACAATTCCGACGGTCCAGGTAGTTCAAGTGTTCCAGCCGATTTTCCCAGCGGATGTCCAGCTTCTTCGATCCTTCAATTCTTCGATCCTGCATTTGTTTCTCGGACAACTGTCCCACGACCTCGTCTGGAGCGGAGTATCGTGTCAGACGAGTACGTTTCCTTGATTAGGATTTCGAGGCTTACCTTCCTGCTCGTTGTCGTCATCCAAGGAAGGCAGTATCGAGATTCTACGTATGCTCTCTCTCAGCTTCCTCTCTGTATCGCTTATCCCGTTGGTGAACATCACACCATTTCGTTTCGACTCTCCTCTGTCCATCAGACGACTTTGCGTCCTGCGCCTCAGCGTGGCCGCTGGAATCTCTTCGGGCTGTCGGGGTTAAAACGATGATCCTTGAGCTATTCGCTAGCATAGAGAGAATAATCGCTACGAGTGTCACTCGCGTAGTAACATAGCCGAGAAATCAGATTACAGTAATGTCCACATAAACGCAACAGCCTCGGGAGGATTCGGTCGCATTTATCTCGGACAGGTAGCTATTTTTTGAGCTTCGAAGGCCGAGCCGAACGTAGAGAAGGACAGTGCGTGTAAAAAGAGACCGCGTGAGGTCGAAGCGACTGCGACTCTCCGTGTCTCTTTCTTTCCCATACGCTGTCCTTCCTCGCGCCCGAAACGTTCATCGTCATTTAAACCACTAAATATAGTTGAAATTATATCGTGTTTGGTCTTATTTTAATCAGAAAAATGCCACAAATATATTCATGAAAGTCTTATAAAAAAACAAGTGATAATAAAAGAGATTATATTTTGCTATTACATTGCGATGACGCACGGGCCTTTGAACTGTGCCGACGACTGTGACTCTCCGCGTCGCATTAGTAATGGTTCACACCGATATACACGAGCCGAGATCAGATTACTAGGTGGATGGGATATTTTTGTCGCGTTTATTTGGTACGGTTTTGTTGTGTTGATGTGGACATTACTGTATCAGGAGATGAAGGAAAGAAGCTGGGCAAGATTTCTGCAGAAAGAAAAACCAGACCGGCGACTCCAACGGTTCCGGCGGTACGTCCTCTTTGGAGAAAATTGCGAGGAACTTGCCACCGCCACAAGTGCTGCACCTGTGGGCGTCCCGGTCCAAGAGACTCGCCACTTCCGTGTGGAAGTCTTTCCTCTCGTGCTCCTGCAGCATAGAGTAAAAGAGGTCGCGATACGCCGGTATTGTGAACTCCAGGTACTGGCAGTGGGCGTACGGCGGTAAAGACTTTGGCGTGAACGTTTCTGTAATCGGAATCTTCGATCACGAGATTCGAAGCTTACGAAGCTGTTCGAGATCGATAAGAGCACGGCTCGACTAACGAGTGGGTCTGCAGTGACAGGTTATCACGTGGTGCATGTTGCTGAAGCTTTTCCGTCTCTTGTACAGGACGAACATCGACTCGTCGACGTGGAACTGCCTTCTCTGGATCATCGCGCACTCGAGGATTCTCAATTGTATCATTTCTGCCACGGCTGAAGAAGAGAGACAGCGTTCTTGCACCAAGATATCTGGATATTACTAGAAATCTGAATCTACTAATACTAATAATTAGACTGCGGATCTTTATGTATTTAAAATTGAGTAGATGAAATTCAAAATTGTTGGAAAATTTTTTAAATTGAAGATGTCAATATATGATTTCTCCTCTATTAAAATCATTAAGGAAAGAAATAACATCGAATTTGGTTTCTATTTCTTACAATCGATGCAGGCGATTTTTATTTTGCATAAAGATCCGCAGTCTACTAATAATTTATAGGGACGGGGGGAAGTGCAAGTGCAATATAGGACGATACAGAGTGCAAGGTTTAACCAAATATATAGGTCAGGCATGTCAAACTCTTTTACAACCAAGGGCCTCATTAAGTATTATAAATTAGTTTTTCGTAACTCGACAGTAACTCGACACTAATTTTATAACAGAAGAAATTTTGAACTAATTGCTTAAAATTTTGGGGAAAAATATTATTAATCATTTAATTGGATTCGGTATTTTTTATGGAGAACCAGGAAAAAAATTATTTTCTCCTTTTTAGTGCATTTTAACATAAGCGTGGTTTTTAAAAAGTTCTTTTTTATATATTTTATTTTCTACTTTTTAGTCTTTACATATCTTGTAATCGATTTGAATTACCACTTCAACCAAGATCTTTTGTAAAAGGAAAAAATCTTGTGTCATGATTAAATAATTTATTATCCCGTTTTTTTGTCTTGGCTTTTCCAGTCATATTTTCCGTTATGTAGCAGTTTCAGTTTTTGTCTTTCGTCCGTCAGTAAGTTTGTTTGTTTTTTGTTTACTTTCATTTTTGATTCCACGAGTATGGCGGCAAATATTGTCATCGAAAGCAAGTGTGTATAAACAATTTCAGCAAGATTGGACTATGGGAAGTGGTTTAAAATTCGAATACAAGATTTGACGCATATAACAACAACTCGGCAAGCTAATATAAGCGTGGTGAAAAGGAAACGAAGAGTAGAGAGAAAGATAGGAAAAAGATAGCCCAAAGCAAAGTGTAGGAATGGGCACGAGGATGTGCGGAATTGTAAACAAAGCCCCTTTTTATGGCTGGAAGGCTAAAAATGAAGCATTTCTATTCTATTCTTCTAATAATCTATAAAGGAACGGTAAAAATGCTTTCCTTTGCTCGTGTAGAGTGGTGCGGCGTTGATCATCACGGTAGCGACCTTCTTGCGCATAAAAATTGTGCCAAACGTGGCCACGCACTTCACAAAGTCTTGCTCGTAGGAGTTCATCCTGTTGAATATGTCGGTCCTCAAACCTAATCGCAACAGAGGCAAGCGGTGAGTATACTCAACGTCTCCTCTAAGATCGTTTTCAACGCTAGGTTCTATTCGAATATTTTCAATTGACCCATAACGTCGCGATTGATCTCGACGCTGTCTTTGTGATGCCAGGACGGCACGCAGACGTTCACGGTGCTCATTTGCGTCCAGTCCAAAGGCGGTGCCACCTCCTCCGGTGTCATGTTCATGGATATCTTCGTTACGAGGACGCTTTCCGGGAAAACGAGTTCGTGAGCTCTGACGTCCACCGGCGTTAAGTTGACGAACTCGAGTGCCCGGATCTGCAAGGTGGACGTCAGGAACGCCTCGCACCAGGCTATCAAATTCTTGCCGCGTTTCTGAAGCGTCCTGAACGAAACGACTCATTAAGGGGGTAGACTCGTTTCTAAGATTGTAAGGGTGCGGCATGAGCCTTCTCATTTCTCAATAATGCAAAGATGGGATTTTTCAGTAGTCAAAAGCGCTAGATACAAGATCAATCTATACAACCATTCCTTATGAAATCATTTCCATTATTTCAATAATTGTAAAATCAAAAATCTGGAACCGGTCATTCTGACCGGTGGTGATAGGTCTAGTGTTAAATATACTCTAATCGCGTTCGACTCGCCTGTCGAGAGTCTTCGGGATCGCGAGAACGTTCAAGAATTGACAGGCGAACGCCGTGATGTACTGTGGCTCCAATTCCGGCAACGACCTGTTCATCAGCCTTTTGTCCTGGCAAATGGCCTGCTGCACTTGAGACATATGGTCCCAGGACTGGGGCTCGGCCAACGTCATCACTAGGATCACGTTGTCGTTCTCAATGGCGGCGGCGAGAAACTTCCAGGAGAGCACGTCTATGTTATGTACGTCGTCAAGCAGGATACAGATGTTCTTCTTCATCTGCGACGCAATCGAAATATGTATAGTAAACGCCCCTTTACTGTCCAGCAGCCGTGTTTTGCACGGGCAGTGATCGTACCGGGACACTATTTTTGATTTATGAGACTTCAATAGAGAGCCGAACATAGAGAAGGACAGAATGAAATACGGATCGCGTGATCGAAGCGTTGGCAGGCAGTGGAGTCGGTAGGCACTGAACAGTGATCGTGCCCACGAACCCGGACAGTAAAGGGGCGTTTGCTGTAGTAACGAATCTAAAAGAACCGGATTTCATGGCGGGGTTCGGATAAACGAGGCTCTACCTTCTTCAAGATTGACTTGAAGATGTTGATGGTCTTCGTGTGACGCTCCCAATCCGAGTACTTGCAATACTCTTGCGAGAGTGGAAACTGAACCTTCATCATGAGGTTCAGATAACAGAAATGGTTGGGGGGTATCAGAGTGCTTAACGCGTCCGTCATGATCCTCTGGCGTCCCTGTATCGTCGTGCAGTACGACCCGCCGAACAGCTGGACGACAACACCTTCTTTAAAACGAATCGAGTAGATCTAGTGGAAGTCAACTACCTGTAGAAGCAGCTGGTACAGCACCGAAAACTCTTTCTCCGCGTAAAACTCGTTCAGGGTGAGCTTCAGCACAGTCAGTTGCCGATTGTCGGCGACCGCGGCGAACGCGTCGAGGAGTCTCGACTTGCCCGATCTCTCCGCCCCCTAAATTAGGATTTTAAACTGTTAGATAACTGAATTCTGTTGAAGCCCGCTGTACACATCCGTTTTTTAAATATAATTGCGGTCTGAAGTAATTACTGTCAATTAGATAGACAATCTACACTTGGTTAAACGTAGTTACGATCGACGCAACCGCCTAGTTGTTACATACACGATCATACAGGGTGGTTCAATGACGAAAATCGAGGTGGTAATATCTGGTGAACCACCCTGTATATCGGTCGATGCACACATCCGTCAGTTTGTCAAAAATTTTTACCGTCTGTTAAAAATGTACCGTCCGTTAAAAAACTAATGTACATACAGGGTGTTAATTTTAACTCGAACACCTAAATTATTTCCGCTAGCTACTATTAAAAGTAAGAAAAAATAACGAAATAGGATGTACATGGTTTTAAGGCGTGCACCAGATGGTAATAAAAAAAATCCTTTGAAGATCATTTTAATGGTTTTTTGCATAATGACATGTAATTTTCATAATGCAATGTGGTAGTCGGCGTCAAGATGAGTTCAACGACCTACACGCCATGACCTTAAAGTGACCTTGAAGGCGAAAAAATCAGTTTCAGTTTGAAAAATACAAAAGTAATAAAACGGAAAGGGTAATATCACCTTATTTTATTTTCACGGTTTTTTTCAAGGTCGTCGTATTTTTTTTGCATAAACTTTTTTTAGACTTCTCGTGTACAGACATGTCTTGCTGCGGACGGCCAGAATTTTGAGTAACTAATAAAATACGGTGATATTACCCTTTCCGTTTTATTACTTTTGTATTCTTCAAACTGAAACTGATTTTTTCGTCTTCATGGTGTGTAGGTCGTTAAACTCATCTTGATGCCGACTACCACAATGCATTATGAAAAATACATGTCAATATGCAAAAAAAAATACGACGACCTTGAAAAAAACCGTTAAAATGACCTTCAAAGCATTTTTTTTAATATCATCTGATGCACGCCTTAAAGCCATGTACATCCTATGTAGTTATTTTACTGACTTTTAATAGTAGCGAAAATAATTTAGGTGTTCGAGTTAAAATTAACGTCCTGTATATGGCAAGTCTAACATTTCTAAGCAGTGTCCGTGCCCTTCCAAGGGTCGAACCTCGATGAGCATCCCCGAGTAGGTTTTCCCCGCCACCCCGATGTCGTCCAAGATATCCTTGAACAACTCCACGTCTTTCGTTCGTCCCAGCATCGGGTAGGCGTAGTCAATGTTCGATTCCTGATTCTTGTATATGCTCCAGGGTGAAGTTCTTAATTTTGATGAAAAGTTATTTGTCGATCGAACGAATGATTATCGAAAATCGTATTTTTACTGACATGTCCGGGTTGAGGATCTCGTAGATGTGCGCCTTGCCAATTCCTTTGAGTATCTTCATCCCCCGCGATCGGAACATGTCCGAATTCATGGAACTGTACCGAAAGGTATCGTAGTCGCAGGATATCTGCAATAGGCATTACTGTGCAAACGAATTCGGAACGATCGGAGAACGACCGGATACCTTGCCGAAAGACAACGACATCAACGCCGAGGCCTTATCCACCGGTATCCCAAAGACCATGTACTCCTTTCTGGCTATGTGTCCGACGACTCCGCAAAATACCATTCCTGAACAAATAGTGTGCTGTAGAGTTCAACTCTGTCGTATATTTTAGGACTCGAATTCAGGAGTCAGAATTCAGGGAGATCAACAATCTCCCAGTGAGCAAAATCTGTTCCAGCAGATTAAAGAGGTAGACTCGTTTTTCCAGGATTCAAAGTGCTAGATAAAAGATCAATCTAGGCCGCGATCGCCTTCAAAAGTCCTATTTTTACGTTTACGAGGCGTAATCTGCAGTATTCGGCAGCGTAATTTGAATTATTCGGAAGCATGCAGCTGCGCATGTAGCTATTTTTATTGTTACGTAAAATGCATTATGAATATTTAAACATGTTTAAACAATCGTTAAAGATGGAGAGACACCACCTCTGCACCAATTTGTGAGGATATTTTTCAGTTTATCTTAAAAAATAACGTAAAATCGAACTATATCACGTGATAGAGCAGACTTTTATCTTGAGAAACCAACCTATGAAGTTAGCAACGTCGAGGTTTTTTTCGAAACAGAAAGCAAAATATCTTCGCCCGACATGAGTTGCCGCCAGTTCCGTGCCGTATCTCGTCGTATCTATTTATTTCCTCGTTTCTTTGTTATAATAAATGGATGCTTATGTCATTTCGTTGTTTTTCATTCTTTAATAAGCCCCTTTTAATTTCCCATCAGTTTTAACTCCATAAAATAATATTTTATACTTCTAAAACATGAATGTTTCCTGTAAAATCCGTATCAATGTCTCCGATCGGAAACTTTTTGCCACGGGTTGTATATAAGGGCATAGATTCCTCCTATTAATCGGGTTGATTCAAGTGAACACGCGCAGTACGGATCTCGCGCTGTCATGCAAAACGTATTTTTTGAATTTTTAGTATAGACCCACATAAAAAAGTTGTAAAATACAACTTCTAGTATTTTTTCTACAATTCCGATCAATTGCAATTTTTGAAAAAATCTTTTTTCACATCCTGTAGCAAACTAATTGCTCTAGCTACCCAAAAATGTTCAAATCGTATAGTACAATATTTAAAAAGTTATCGTCTTTTTAAGAGTGTCCGAATATTACTGGGAGTCATTGTACATGCTGCCGAATAATGCAAATTACACCTCGTAAACGTAAAAATATCGAGAAACGAGTCTACGCCCTTCAGACTAAATGTCTGCAATTATACTTTGCGAGCAAAAGGCGGCCATTTTGGTGCCAAGACATGCTTGGAGCAGGGTTGGGTCCTTATTTGCTCTGAATCTGCAGACCAAAACCTGTCGCCAAATACCAAGCCTAATGCGGAGATAGATGGGTCAGTATTTGGCGCCTTTGGTGCCAAATTCGTATCAAATCAACAGCAGATTGCTTACTGGGCTGTTCAATTACCTGTTGAGACGCCGATGAAGATAGTCTTCACGCCTACCACGCGTGACGTCTCGTTCAGGATCTGCGGAGCAGACAGCACCCCACCTTTCGCGGAGGGTTCGCCATCTGAATCCCCGTAGCCGTCCAGCCCGTACACGATATTGAAAAGGATGTCTTTGGTGTAGATGTTCATCGAGCAGATGCACCCCGAGTACTTGCTAATTATGCTTGAATATAACCAGTGCTCTTTATCTTTATCTTTACCAACCTCAAGAAACGTTGTTCATCGTGCATATGATCGCATCACGCAGCTGGGACAAGGTACAGTGTTTTATCGATATAAGTCCCCAGCACGGGTCTGCCGAGGGACATTTATGCGCCAGGGATAGTATTCTTTGACTTTTGCCGAACGTAGA